>CM028759.1:16818394-17509917 GCA_016801395.1 Leptodermis oblonga
CAAGTGGGAGAACAACCCTTTAATTTCACCCGAAATGAAGTGAATTTCTGCAAGAATTTTTATGCTAATTCTAGCATTTTCCATCGGATTAATGCAAGTGTGGAATCTCATAAAATCTGCGGGTAATGGACGGTCAAATGGAGTGAAATTTTGAGTCAAAATGCTTTGAACTTCAGCATGCTTTTAAAAAAATTTAATATCGAATTTTGGGTCATGCTCCGGCCATTAAATTCAGTCAAGAGACCACACCTAAATTCTGCTTTGGAGTTCATCCAAAAGAAGCTAGAAAGATTGGTATGCATGCACTTGAATTCAGACAAAGGATCACATTTAAAGGCTTGGAATTCCGTCCTATATATCTCAAAATATGGATCAGATTCAGCCATGAAATGTATGTGAATTCATTATCCTTCTACTACAAGCTTCAAGAAGAGTCAAAACCCATTCATCTTCTTCAAGTACATGCAAGATATTAATTGCTGAGTTTTGAAGAGACATGCATGCATATTGTTGGCCAGCTCAAATTCATGAATTCAAGGCTCTTAATTCGGATTCAAAGCTTCAAGACACATTCTAGGAGCTTCCCAAATGGAGAAATTGCCGTCAATAATATAAAAACACAACAGTATAAAGAGGTTTAGATCAAATTGGATTACAGGGTTCTTGAATTGATCTAAACACTTCCAAATGGATTTCATGCTTTCAATACTCAAAAATTAGAAAAATATTTAGAGCGAATCGGACTACAGGGCTCTCAATTCGATCTAAACACTAAGAAAACGGTAATATATAATGACAAACGCACATCCAATTCACAATAACATAAAAACACTAAGCATTATCGAATGAAAACATAAAATAAAAAAAAAGAAAATGTCATACCTACAAATACGGTTAATACTGACCGCTTTCTCCATGCCGACTAGAGAGATGGCCTGTTCTTCTCCACAAAACTTAAAAAATAAAACAACAGTGTAAAAAACTACCTGGGAAGTAAATAACCAAAAAGAAATTTCATTTTTTCCCTGTACTGGGCAATGAAAGTGGGTTTCTCCATGCCGGAATCAATTTGAACATCAATAGTGATGATCGATTATGTCTTGGAGGCAGCTTAGAACAGTGAAAAATTGACGGTTGATAGTTCTATATGCAAAATGTGAACCAGCTAGCACTGAAAATATAGGCTAAGTTTCGATTCTTCATATTCGTTCGCGTTTTTTTGATAAACTTCAACACCAGTTTTTCTTATAACTGGTTTTAAATTTAATCGTTAAGATCAGTTACATAAGAAACAGGTGTTGAATTGTATCATTAATTAACACTAATTGCTCCCTGACAATGTCAATGATCCGTATTTTTTAAACCTAACACAGGTTTACAGAGTAACCTATGTTGAAGACCCATTTTGTGGTAGTGCAACTTGGTCTCCAACCAAGTCATTCACCCTGAGCCCTTGGGATTGTATTAATCTTGGCCCTTGGATCAATTGCCCATAAAAGGCATGCTTGACTGTACCATTCCATGCACCAACCGAAGTCAAAAGCAAAGCAAAGGCTTTGAGATTTCCTTCTCTCTTTCTTTGTACATTTTTTAGCTCTCTTTGTAGGGTGGTTTTGGACGAAGAAGAAAGGGGGCTTTCTTAGAGAGAGAGGAAATTATCTCTTGGGTAGAAAAGGAGTATAACTCAAAAGGGCTTCGGTGTGCGTGAGTGTTCTTTGTGGTGCCACAAGACTCGGGGTTGTGAGTGTTATTGCTGTAATACTATGTTTTGACGTAGCTGAATTTTCTTGGTGCTCTTCGGTGGTGGATGTTGGCAAATTTCTAAACCTCGTTAAATCTTTGTCTTTATTGTCTTTTGTTATTTCCTGAATTTTTTTGTTAATCATTATTTATCCATATCTTGTTCACGCATTTGTTGTGCTAACAAGGCCAAAATTGAGTTTTAACTTCAAGTGGAAATCAAAACATGGAAGATTCAATGTCAAGCCTATTTCTGACTAAAGTGTCGACTTGACACTCGACTATTGCTGGCAAATTAGATTCTCAACAAAACATTGATCAACGAAGAAAAAATAGCTATAGAAGAAACAAAACATTGGATATATAATTTTTATTATTAGAAGTAATCATATAAGTAAAAACAATTAGTTATATATAGTAGATGGAGTCCAAGCATTAATAACAACATTATCATAAAAGCAATAATGTTGAAGTTGATTATACTAGAAAAGTCTCATGGATGTCAAGGTAGAATAACTTGTAGTTAGAGTTTGGGTAGCTTATTAAGGACACAAAAGGTAAAAGTTGTTGAGGAGTATGATTGAATAAGTTAGTCAAAATGGCTTTGTATTTTACGTATTGAAACTGCTTCCAATTTTGTCATTCTTTTTCACACAACTATACCTCATAATGTCTCTCATGTGTTGCTCCTAAATACTATAGTTAGTAGTAGAAGTAAAAGAGAAGCTTGAAAGAGAATATAATAATGAAGAGCTGATTATGTGGTTCTTTGATATGAGCCGAGGTATATGATTGCATAAATTGCCAAGGAAAGTTAGCCAAGTTGATCGTAGCTCTATTGAAATCTCCTAATTCTTACCTTGAGATTGAGAAGACGTCTCCACCTGTCCATGGTGGCAGCCTCAAGCTGCTAAGCGGTGAACAAGACTCATCTTTCGTCCCCATACCCAGGCACGTGGAAAGCTTTGGTTATACCTTCTATCCAGGTCTCGGCCTTTTCTGAGTCGAGGTCTCCGTTAAACTTGGGAGGGCAGAATCTTTGAAACCTCTCCATAGCATGATCCTAGCTCTCGGGTTGATTAGGTCGATGGTATAAATCATGTACTAACACAGCTAGTTGCCCCACTACTACATACAGCGGGGTCTCTCACTCAGGGTTCCCACATTCCTAGTTTCGGATATTCCTTTTTCATGCAGTCATTTATAAATGGTACATAGGCAAATCAAACTAGTCGTGGCATATAGGTTTCGCTACCTAGAATCATACTAGAAGCCATGTGTAATTCGAATGGAAGATATATTTAGATTAAGTTCGCAATTAGGCAACATATCTAGATGTACTAACTCCAGTCCTTTACTCTATAATAATAAAAGTATAACATTCAAACTCATCATTTATTTCACGGCAAGCAAAATTCATGAACACAGAAGAACCAAATCATAGAAAGGCTTTGAGGTCTATCTACCACAATAATTGCCACACAGGGCAATCTAAAAATTGCTCTACTAGTTCAAGCAAAACAAAACAAAAAAGGAAGTAGCAAACATTAGCACAATATGTGCCTACAATCTTGGCCCTAATCTAAGGACTTGTTTCTTCTTTCTTCTTCCTACTCTTCTTCTACTAGTTCTGTAGGTATAGGAACATATGCCTCTACTATTCCCCGGAGTGTTTCCAACCCCTCTAGGGTAGATCTCAATAGCTTGTTAAGATCCCCGATGGCATCTTGGCAGCCTTTAGCTGGCTTTCTACCTTTTCTAAAGCTTGGACTCTCTCACTAAGTTCTTGGTTTTCCTTACTCAGGACATCAAGGGCCATGTGGATGTATTTTCATTCATCGTAAGCTTTCTTTCTCTCAGCTTCTACGAACAGGATTACTTCATTAAGGCAGTGTACTAGCAACATACTCCCTAGCACTTATTTGAGCTTGAGTCAGTGACCAACAAAACTGGGCGCCATCTGCTCACTTCCTACATGATAGACTTGGCCTTAGTGTCCTCACCGTATATACTTCCTGACTTGCATGTTCATCTACAAGGTAAACATGAGAGTTAAGGTTTATATCCATGTAATTGAGTCTTACGTAGTCTTATGAATTCCAAGTCCTAAGTCCAAAATTCTAAGTGTAATATTTTAAACTACGATAAAGTTTTATGAAATTCCTAGTTCAAGATTATAAGAATTATTCTTTTAAGGTTTTATGATTCAAATCCCTATTTTTAGAAACTTACATCTCTAATACTAACTGTGGTATCAGAGTAGGCAAGTAAAGTTTATGATTATGTCCCATAAGTCTAGGGGTTATTATGTTTCAAGTCTTGTGGACATCAATCACTTTGCTTAGGAACGGTGTCTCTGATACCAACTGTGACATCCCTCCCTGACCCCCTTTCCTTGAGGTCCTTTTCTTGAAGGAAAACATGCTAATTCAAGGAGATGTCATTCAGGGCTCTCTTACAACAACTTGATACAAAATATGAATAACAAAAGCTCTTTAATATAACACTTAGCTTAAATTATCAAGAATACAAAATGACAATATCTTGAGGAACGGTCCATGACAAGGTATCCTTTTACACCTTACAACAGTGGAATTAAAATCTCTTGTGCACTCTGCACTTATTCTCGTAGCGGCCTCACTAAAGAATTGCGGAAGAAAATAAATAACATTTAAGCACTTGAAAAATGTTAAACATGAAATGGGTGAGCTTCATAAGTTCAGTGAGAGATATCGAATTTTCCATTACGAAAAGTGCCCATAACTTATATGAAAATAGATCTCGATAGATGTACAAAACCATTTAGCAAAGCATGAAAATAATTTCAAAAGTCATTGGCACACGAACAACAATAATTTAGGAAAACATATTTTAGCCCTACCGAGCTATCCATAACCACATTAGCTACCCAAGTACTTTCCATAACTAAAGTCCCAATGATAAGCCAAGAACCTCTAACACTATACACGACGCAACACAACACAACGCCATGTTGTTTTGGCCAATTCGCAAACACCCACGCCTAAGCAGTAACACAACGAACAGAGTCGAATATGTTTAATGACCTAGTTATCTGGATCCATAACTTAGTAAATCCCCATCGAGGCCATAAATAATATTGCTACGTCTCGCCTGAGTTATCATCATAACCACGTAATGTTTAGTACTTTATAACAACATTTAAGTGGTAAAATCATTTTCACAAAATATTTTCCAACTCTTAATCTAGAAAAAAAAAATTCATTTTCTAAAAGCCTTTGCTTTACTTGCAAGATTCTACGAAAAGAGTTTTCAACAAAAATCTTTTCCAATCAACACATTATTCAAATAAGGTTGCACAAATCATTATCAATTCAACAAGTTATGAAAATCACTTAACAAAATACTTATGAAGATAGGATCTCAACACCCTAAAGATATTCAAGTTGTAAAACATTTGAAATCATTCCATAGAATTGAAAAGCATATTCATCACTTTAGACAAAACATCATTTATCCAAAGGAAGAATTACACTTTTGGTCCCTAATGTTTGGAGATGTGACACCTTCGGTCCTTAATATATCAACTTTGACACTTTTGATCCCTAAAGTTTTGTTTCAGTGACACTTTTGGTCTATTTATTTGTTATAACCTACTTTATAGGTAATTTGTGGTGAAAATGTAAATTATCTAAATTAGGTTCAATTGAAAATTTTGAAAAATTCCCCACTTATTAAAACCAAAAAATAGTGAGTATTTTCTAGAATGAAACTGCTGTAGTATCTGGATAATAGAATTTAGCATACTAGTTTTGTAGCTATAGCTATAAAATGCTTTGATGTTATGTGGGAATAGGAAAACCAGTACCAAAGTTCTGTCTCGGGATTTTTTTTTATCAAAGTTGGCATAATTGGTTGGTGAATAACTTTGGAGTTCTATGAAGTGCTAGAAAAGAAAGTGTCATATTAACTAAAATCTCTTTTTAGCAAAGAAAAATTGCGAACACTTCAAAAATTATAGTGTTAGAATAAAAAAAATTTCCCAATAGAATCAGATTGATTATCATTGCATTCACAAGCATACCAAAAATTATGCCAACTTTAATAAAAAAAATTCCGCAAAACTTTGGTACTAGTTTCCCTATTCCCACATAACATCAAAGCATTCTGTAGCTAGAGCTACATTACTAGTATGCTAAATTCCATTATCCAGAGACGATAACAGTTTCATTCTAGAAAATACTAGCTATTTTTTGATTTTAATAAGTGGTGAATTTTTCCAAATTTTTTGTTGAGCCCAATATTTTAGACAATTTATAGTTTGAGCCCAAATTACCTATAAAACAAGTAATAGCAGCTAAATGGACCAAAAGTGTCACTGGAACAAAACTTGAGGGACCAAAAGGGTCAAAGTTGATACATTAGGGATTAAAAGTGTCACACTCCCAAACATTAGAGACCAAAAGTGTCATTCTTCCTTTATCAAAACCTAGAACTTATTTAATAGGCAGGTGCAAGCCTAACAAATATCAAGCAAAAACATTTGTTCTCAAACAAGTATACAATATATATATTTAATTTCAAATTATGAAAGTAGCAATAAATTCCTCATCTTAAAGAGCAATGTTCGATCCACAAAAAGTAAGCATGGACTAAATTGCAATTAAGGTCCTTACACTTAGTACGAATCTAGATTCGTGCACATGCATGCATGGATGCAAGGTTTATTTAAAACACCAATTTTAAAGTTAATACTAGTTATCATGCGAGCTGTGAAATCACACCTCTTGTCGCACTTGCGACAAGTTCGACACTTTAGAAATTTGAAGTTTTGGAAGCTACTAGACTACTTGGCACCTGCGAAATAGGATACAAAATTGTACAATAGGTCGTGCGTCGAATTCAGAAGCCAATGTGATGGGTCGTGTGATTCGCACACGGTTCGCACGTAAGCCCAGAAATGCTATTACAAGGCAACTATCTTAGTTCGAATTATAAACATGTATATTTGTTTTTTTGTGTCATACAATCATCCAATATATTCTATTGCACCAACACTATCCTCCTACAATATCAGATCTCATTTATATTTGATCAACATGAATTGAACCTAGATCTAAATATATATGGTATCTTACATAGTGTTCTTCGTTTACATTTTTGAAATGTTAAATCTTCAATCAACAAATCATGCAACATAAAGTTGTAAGCTTCTTAAGTAATCATTCTAATGGTATACTACTATAGTTTAAACATGCTCAATGAAGAAGTTCTTAGAGAACATATACTTTAAGAAATTGTATTGATTATCGTATTCAAGTGAAAGCCTGAATTTATAATACAAAGTTTAACCTAACTACTTACATGTATTGTGGAATCATCACAAATTAAATTGAACAGATTTTACAGATAAAATGAGACATAAAAAACCTGTAAAATCTCTTGAACTATCTTTTGATCTTATCCTTATCATACCCCCTCAAGATGGACGGTGGTGGAGCAAGTCCAATCTTGTTCCTGAGGTGGTGAAACCAAGAACGGACTAGGGGTTTTGTGAGAGCATCAGTAAGCTAGTCGGTAGTGGAGACATGGGACACTTGGAGTAGACCATTTTGAACCCATTCACGGATGAAGTGATAGTCCAGCGCAACATGTTTCATCCTTGAGTGAAATACGAGATTGGAACACAGATGGGTGGCACGAACATTGTCACAGTATATGACTAGAGATTGAAGAAGAGAAACACCAAGTTTTGTAAGTAAAGAGCACATCCAGCGAATTTCAGTAGAGGTAGTCATCACAGCATGGTATTCCACCTCAGTAGAGAATGTGCTACAGTTTGCTGTTTCTTGGATCTCTAAGAAATGGGATTGTGAGCCAGATAGATCAGGTATGCACTTATGGAGGTGAAATCATCCTTGTTGCCAGCACAATTAGAATCAGAAAAGGCATGAAGAGACAAAGGAGAAGCACAACGAAGAGTTATTCCATGGTTTAAGGTTCCACAAAGATACCTGAGGAGACGCTTGATGGCATTCCAGTGGTCAGTTGTGCGGCAATGCATAAACTGAGATAGTTTATTTACAACATAAGCAATGTCTGGATAAGTGAGGGAGAGATATTAAAGGCTCTCAACAATAGTTCGATATTCTTAGGGATCAGATAATAGAGTACCAGCCATTAAAGTGAGAGAGGGCGAATGGGCCATTGGTGTAGAAGTAGGTTTGGCCTTGTCCATCCGTGTTTTGGCAAGGAGATCAGCAATGTACTTCTGTTGATTGAGAAAAATGCCAGAAGTGTGAGAGATAACTTCTACGCCAAGAAATATGTCAAAGGTTCAAGGTTCGTCCTCGAGAGAGAATCGTTGAGACAACTTCTGAATAAAAACTTATGACGTTGAAGGATTATTTCCAGTGACAATAATGTCATCTACATAAACCAACAAATAGATGATGGCGCCATCAACATTAAAGATGAACAAGGAGGTATCAGCAACAGAATTGGTGAATCTAGTTTTTAGAAGAAATTCCCGCAACTCATTATACCAAGCTCTGGGGGTTTGTTTGAGTTCATAAATTGCCTTGCAAAGTTTGCTTACATGAGTCGGGTGATCTTGATCAATGAACCCTGAAGGCTGAGACATAAACACATCCTCATTAATAGTACCTTGAAGGAAGGCATTAATAATGTCAAGTTGGCGGAGTGGCCAACCCTAGCTAACAGCAAGACTGAGAATAAGACGAACAGAGACGAGTTTGATGACCGGGCTAAAATTTTCAGAGTAATCAATCCCAAGGTGTTGGTGAAACCCTTGGAAACAAGTCAGGTACCTATCAAGAGCCATCAAGTAAATATTTAGTACGAAAACCCACTTAGAACCAATCACATTTTGAGATGAGAGGACTGAGGGCTAGGAAAAGCTGGAGTGTTAGGCTTGAAAAGGAAAATATACTCAACAAAATGAAGATGTATAATCCCGTCGAGTGGATGGTTCAAGACACACATAGGCACTTTGGGTTGGAGAATATCCGACAAACACACAGGGAGAAGAGCAAGGCTCTAGTTTATAGAAGGTGTATGGGCAGAGCCAGGGATAACAGAGACAACTAAAACTACAAAGTTTGGTGTAGTTGGGAATTGAACCGAAGAGTTTGTGATAGGGAGAGAGGAAATTTAACGTTGGAGTAGGGAAGTGATTGATGAGATATACAGCAGCAGAAAAGGCAAAGGGCCAATATGAGAGAGACATTGAGGCATGAGTGAGGAGAGCAAGTCCTGTTTCTACAATATGACAATGACATAGCTCAGAGTATCCATTATGCTCAAGAGTGTGAGGCGGAGAAGTGAGGTGTGAGAGCCCATTGATTGTTAAGAAGGAAGAGAGTGCTTGATATTCACCTCCGTTATCGGAGTACAGTGTGATAATTGGCGGTTAAAGAATTTTTCTACTAGAGCCTTAAACTGTACAAAGGCATCATGAGTGTCGGACTTGCATTTGAGAGGATACACCCAGATATATTTGGTAAAATGGTCTATAAAAATTACATAATACTTAAAATTATTTGTAGAGTAAACCGGTGCAGTTCATACATCAGAAAAAATGACTTAGAGAGGTGGATAGAGTAGAATTGGAAAATGGCAATCTGTGGCTTTTATTGCATTGACATGAATTACAATTGAAATTGAAATCAGTTGAGTGAGGCATATCTAGCTTAAATGCATACATCATGTTTTTGAAAATTGACAAGGAGGGGTGGCTAATGCCACTCAGGGATAGTGGTTTTGACACTAGAAAAGGAAATTAAGGGAGCTTGAGTGGTAGAGAGAGGCCATTCATAGACACCATCTTTAGTCCAATCCTACAAGAACTGCCCCCTTGAGCAGATCCTTAACATGAAACGTAAAAGGGAAGAACTCAATCGATGTGCTGTTAGAAGTGTAGAATTGAGAAATTGAAATAAGATTTCTTTTCATACTAGGAATACATAAAACGTTAGATAAATTAAAAGATGAAGAGGAGTGGTAAGAGAGGTGGAACCAGTGTGAGTTATTGGGAGACCAGTACCATCGCCAATCATAATTTCATCTGTGCCATCATATGGATTGTGGAGAAAAAGGTTGCTTAAATCTGTGGTCTCATGATGTGAGGCACCACTATCAAGCAACCATTTATTGGGTGGGGGAACTGTAGTTGCAACATTGGCCTGAACTGGCCAAAGGGATTGAGGAACGGTTGGCGTAACAACAGTTTGAACAGGCCAAGGGGATGTTGGTCGTAGTGTTAGTGTGAAGCTAGGACACGGAGGCGGTCAAACTTAGGGAAACTGTTGAAGAGAAAGATAGCAGCGAGACAACACATAACCCTGGGTATTACACCAATAACACAGACCAAGGAAAGGACGAGAAGGAGGACAATTGTTGGCAGGGGAACCCTTGGAGCTACTATGAGTCTGCACAGACCCATGATGGTGAGTGGGGTGATTGGAGTAGAGAACAGAGTGGAACGGATCTGGGTGGGATGAGCATTTGCTGGGAAGGGGGATAAACTGGTTTTGTTATGGAGAGATAGCTTTTGTTGATGAGTTTTTCTTTGAGTTCATCAAAGGATATAGGGGTGTCACGACAGTTGACTGCATCAACGATGGATTGGTAATTTTCATTAAGGCTGCCCAGGACCTTTTCAATCAAATCTTCAGTATCAAGAGCTTTTCCAAGAGCCGCAAGTTCATCGGCTCGAGTTTTAAGCGATTGCATGTTGTTGGTGATGGATTGAGAGCCTTTGGTGAGATTTTTAAGATGATCTTTGAGTTATTTAATATGCCCACGTGATGGTCGAGCATAGGTATTGGCAAGTGTTTATCAAGCCTCATATTAGGTTTTGGATTGGGTGATGAGAGGTACAATAGTGGGGGAGAGGGTACCAACTAGTGGTCGAAAGAGTAGTTTATCTTGTCAAAACCAAGTGTGATATGCAGGATTGGGATGGGTGACATCATTGGCAGTGAGAGTGGAGGCTAGAGTGAGGTGAGTTCCATCAATGAACTTTTCAAGGTCATAACCAATCAAGATTGCTTCGACCTGGGTTTTCCAAGGGAGATAATTTGTAGGTGTTAGTTTGATGGAGTTATGAATGGTGATAAGCGTAAGGGGTCTTGTGGGTTCATAGGTGTTGGAGATTTGGGTGCTATCGTTAGCCATATATGAGAGAAGGAAACAAAATAGGGGAAATAGGATTTAGAGGTTGCAGCCGAGAGGAAAAGGAAGACCAGTTGGAAAAAGAAGAAAAAAAAAACAGAAAGGGAAGATTAATTGGCAGTAGCCTGCTCTGATACCATGACGAAGTTCTGAGAGAAAAGATACTTTAAGAAATTATATTGATTATAGTATTAAAGTGAAAGCCTGAATTTATAATATAGAGCTTAACCTAACTACTTACACATATTATGGAAACATAACAAATTAAGTTGAACAGATTTTACAGATAAAATGAGATATAAACAACCTATAAAATCTCTTGAACTATCATTTGATTTTATCCTTATCACTCATAACATAATAACACAATCAAATCACATGAATTAAAGTTACCAACATGCATATATTTTAACTTACAAAAATCATGAATTCAAGCATACATGGATGAATCGAGTAATATGAATTAAAAACAATTAAACCTAACCTTTCAAGGAAAGAAGAACCTATTGGAAACCATGAAATAGCTCCCATATTTTTCTCCAATTTTTGGTGAGTTTTCGGGTAGGAATTTACGAAACGGAAAGGAGAATTAAAGTGAGTTTTTGATATATGTATTGAAAATCCATTTTTAACGAGTGCAACCTAAGAGGGGGAGGGGGCGAATTAGGTTCTTAGCACTTTTAAAAATTTCTTCTAAAATGAGCAATTTTGAAAAACCATTTGAAAGAACAATTTAAAACTAAAATCCAAGTGTGATTGTTTGAGTGTATTTTGTCAAAACAAATTGTAAAGAAAATTAAAGAAGACAAAACGCAAGGAATTATCATGGTTCAGATTCTCCTTGAATCCTAGTCCACTCCCCAAGTTCTAGAACTTGAGATTTCCTAATCCACTTTAGGAAACACTTATGTGTCTCAAAACCTTTACAGTTGCTTAAGATCAAACTCTTAATCAAAAGGCTTTTTACAAGAGATTTCTAACTTAACTCTAAGCTAGAATTTCTTCCTAATTCTCTAAACTAAGAATAGATCTTTTTCCCTATCTTCCTCAAGGACTTTTGGTTTTACGCCAGACTCCAACTATCTTAGAGAACGAAATTTTAGCCTAGTCCTTATCAAAAATTAGGACTTACTCAAGACTTCCCCTTTCTTCAAACTTCCTCTTTCACCTTACCTATCTCTTCAACAAGAGATTATGACTTTTTACAATATACCTCAACCACTTCTTGGTTAGGATTTGTACAAAGATGAATAGAATTGATTTTCCCAATACAAATGTGAGCTTACAATAAAGCACAAACAATTGGTCATAAAAGCATCTTTCCTAATCACTCGATTCTACCCATAATCTTGATTTTAGAAGAAGATGTGTGAAAATATGCTTGCAATTGACTCTTGAATGTAGGGGACTTGTTGGGGGGGGGGGGGGGGGATAATTACCCTTCATTTAAATGCTTGGGGTATTTATAGAAGTGGGCAAATAGCTCCCAATGACTAGTTGAAAAAAGTTGAGAAAACATGTTTGTATACCTGTTTGAATTACGAACTGGTCCCAAACCTAGTTCCTTCCTATACCTGTTCGGTTTCCAAAGTAAGTTATTTTTAGTTCCAACAGTAATATCCTTATTTTGAAGTTCTTCTTGTTACAGAGCTTCGAATTTTGAATATTCAGATTCTGATATCAAAACCTGATGGATCTTCAACGTCGAATGGCTTTCGTTCTTAGCGTCTTGCCAAAAATTTATGTAGCTTAACATCTTTTGAAATTCTCATCTTCAATTTCTAGATAGGTTGCTGAAGTCCTAACTGAACATAGTTCGATTTCTGTACAGGTTGCTGAAGTCTTCACCAAACCTAGTATGAATGCATGTCTTCCACTTTCTTTTTTTTTTTTTTTTTTTTTTTTTTGAATTTTGCAAGCTTTGGGAAGCCATTAGTTAAATAATGTATTCGTTAGAAATCTTCAAAATAGGATTAAGACCATAAGTCTAACATTTATAGAGTAGGTTTAGGTCAAAATCATGCCTCTTAGGTTTAGGTAAGTGAATAAAACAAGCATGGTAAGATTTGATTGAAAATCAAGCAAATCAGAATTGGAACTTTCCAAGTTTAAGAAACGCGTTTTCTACCCAGGTGTGCGATTGGCCTTGTGATTCGCACATGCTGTTGCATGAGGGTAATTTTTCAAAAGTCTTGATGTTTTCATGCTATTTCTTCTTAGTGTTTATTGGCTTCATGTGAAACTCTATGGGAATTTGTGCCTATGGTTGTACTTTCGCGATCTTGTCCAAATATCACGGGTTTTCAGTGCGATCCTTTGTGCTATTTTTCTAAGTGTTCTTTTGGGTGATCTTTTGCGTGATGTTTCTCACGATCCTATTATAACATACACTTAACCTATACAAGTTTCACAAAACATGATATTAATTAGCAATTTCCACATACATTCAGACAAGTAAAAATAATATACAAAAGTCTAAGGCAAATTTACCATTCCACCCTTCCTACTCTAGACCCTACTCTTTGGAAAAAATCTGGGGCCTCACATTTAAATGCATCAAAAAAAGGTGAGCTGGGTATCCAGAGAGGCGGTACCACATTAGTCAGCAGGGGCTGCCATTCAAGGAAGCCTCCGTTGAACCTATTGTGAAGAAGATGGGGTTAGAGAGAGAGCATTAGGCGATAGGATTTGTCTTGTCACTCATGCACTACTTATTTTCCATTGAAGTATAAGACTGAACATTCTAGAATTACCTATGGTAACAAAGAGATTATAAAACAAGTGACTTATACACATACAAAAATAAACAACATTAAGTATGTTTCAATTTATCCATAAAATTATAACATTTAGAAATAGAAAATTTAATGGATTAGTTTATTACATTTCAAATATTATGTAATAAGATTATTATTTGAATTTTCTTAGCCAATCTTACAAGAATGGAACGTTTGTTTATACAATGTAAATTTGTTAAAAAGTTTCCAATGTAGCCTTGGTTATGGAGCATGCTGAGTTTTTGATTGTAGTAATTGCATTTTTCCCCATTACAAAACTTGTTTGTGCAAACATATGCCACATTCTGTGCAATCCTATGGGCTTACTCGTGCTAACGTAGTCAATATGGTTTTTCATACTTTTACACATATGGAAATGATATGATTTTCTAGTATAATATATGTTCATTATAAATTCATAATTAGGTTACAAAAGTTGAAGCAAAACAAGATGAAAAGACTTGAAATATATCAAGCATCTAATTAAGTTACATAAACTTTTAGAGTAAGTGTAGCAAAAGGTTTTAAAAGGATAAAGTCTACAACAAAAGGCTCTTCACATTTATAGGATGGTAATGTGATCAGACATTAATAAACTCATTAGAATCAACTAATAGAATATAAAACATCCTTAAAGTATATATTTGATGTGAACTTTGAGGATAGCGAGTTCAGGGGATTGGAGGCGATAAAAAGCCCAGCCCAGTGAATGCAACCTGATTTCATCAATAAGTCCTAATTACAATTAATACCATATATATATACGTGAAAATATATATACTTTTACTAAAATTAAACATTTGAAAGTTGTGCCATATGACGGGCGGCTCTAAACATTACAGACTTGTATTTATAGAGACAAGTAATTTGATAGTTTGTTAGCAAAGTAATATGGCAGAATGGGAGAAAAATGTTTGTGATTCCTTGCCCCATATATAATATAGTATAAAATAATAAGACATGCACTAACTTATGCATAAGAATTAACTAATGGAAATAATAACATCTTAGTATGCAGAACTTAAGTTTAAGGCTTCATCCCTGAAAGGAGATTCAACACATCTATGCTTGTCTAAAATATCATATTCAAAAGTTAATAGCTTTTGCAAATTATGTGTATCCGAAAAAATTTTCCGCTATAACTTCTGACATATTTTCTTGAGCTTAGCAAGAATGGAGCAAAAGAAGCTTGTGAGACTTTCCTCTACTTAGTTTTGTCCCACTTTGGTAGATAACAATGACCTAGAACTAGGAAGATCTTTTACCTAGTTTTTGCTTTCTCCAACAAAAATCTACACCAACCAAAATCATTACCTTTCTCACCTGAATAGCTTGATTCCACAACTTTCGCATTTTGGTATGTTCAAATTCTGAGTTACAAGGATTGAGTTGCTAGTCTTTTTAGCTGAGCAACCATCTCCACATTTGAATCTTTTCCAATTACTAATTTCAGAAAATTTTGTGTAAAATATCTTCATCCCCTTGGTGCCCTGCTCAAATCTAGTCCTCTTGCTCCCTTTAATGCAGATATTTATTAGCTATCTTCAAGACCTTGAACTTGTCAGTTGGAGCCTTTAATCGAGGTTATAGAGTTCTACAAGCGTTATGCTTTTATCAAGAGAAATAGAACATGGATGAGTTGTGTAATGACACTACGGTTAGGGTTTCTAGGATAGTAGCTCTATGGTGTCTCTGCAGGGTGAAATGGTGGTGAGAAGTGAAAGTTGAAAGGGGAAGAAATTATATTTTTCCTTCATAATTTCTTTTTTTTTTTTTTCTAAAATAGGTATTAACCTTTTTCAAAGTTTTAAATTTGTAACCTATTGTGCAACACTTAGGGCTGGCTAGTGCAAACTTAATGCAAGTTGTAATGACCTGTTATGATACATTTAAACACATGGAAATGATGAGAGATTATCTAGTCTTATATGTATATGTAAATGTGTATATATATATATATATCTGGAATTTCTTATTCTGATATTAGTCTAAGAAATATTAGTGGTATAAGGAGGTAATCTTTTAACTTCAGGAAGTTTAATAGGACAAACATCATTCTTAACTTCAATGCATGGTCCTAAAAGAATTGCTAAAGCAACATAACCATCTTCTTAAGGACTATCTCTACCATCATTTCCATTAGAGGTATTCCATTTCGCATGGCAATAGCATATTTCGGCCTCTTTACTAACAAATCTAACTTCTTTATGCATCAACGATCTTGATATTTCTTTCTATAGATAATTTTGCAAGATTTTTAGTAACATCAACCATTTTCTTTGTATCTTGGATGTCCATTGAAAGAATTGGTCCGGGATGCCAAGGAGTGTATGCAGGGAGAGATGGTGGTGAGAAGTGAAAGTCAAAAGCGGAAGAAATTATATTTTTCCTCAGTAATTTCATTTTCTTTTTCTAAAAAAAGATATTAACTTTTTTTGAAGTTTTGAATTTGTTCGTGCGGACACATGCCACATATTATGCAACACTTAGGGATGACTTGTGTAAACTTAGTGGCAAGTTTTGATGACATGTCATGATACATTCAAACACATGGAAATGGAGAGATTTTCTATTCTTTTATGTATAAATTTTGAATTTTTATTCTAATTTATGTCTAACAAAAACCAAGTGGTATAAGGAGGTAATCTTTTAACTTTATGAAGTTTAATAGGACATACAACATTCTTGACTACAATGCTTGATCCTAAAAGAATAGCTAAAGCAGCATAACCATCTTCTTTTAGACTTTCTCCATCATCATGTCCTTTCCTAGTATTGATTCCATTTTGCATGTCAATACCATCTTTCTGTCTGTTTTCTAAAGAATCTTCACTTGTTTATGCACCAACGATCATCATATTTCTTTCTTCTGATAATTTTGCAAGAGTTTTTGTGTCATTAATGATTTCCTTTGTATTTCTTCTATATATCTGTCTCTTCACATAAAGAGCGCTCCGAGGAAACTTGTTGTTTAATAATGTCAATAGTGGCATGTATTTCCTCAGCAGTCAGACTCTTTACTTCCAATGGCACAATGAAAGGATGTGAATTGAAAGAATTGGATCCTGGATGCTAATGAGTGTATGCGAGGAGAGATGGTGGTGAGAAGTGAAAGTTGAAAGCAAAAGAATTCCTCAGTAATTTCATTTTCTTTATCTAAAAAAGACATTTACTTTTTTGAATTCACTTCTTGAATCCTTTTTTCTCTAGGTTTCCTTTATTTTTTCAAGGGAATTTCGGTTTTCCCCTTTCTTTGAAGTGGGCGAAATTTCCAACCAAGTCGTCATACTCTTTTTGGCAACTTGTTTTCTTGTAGGAATACCAACTCTAGTTGGTTTCCAATTTCTTTTGCTTCTTAATTAGTTTGCTTCTACACTTAAGTAAAGGTGCGCAACATATTCTATTTAAGAGGAGCTGGCCGAAATTAATAAAACAACATTGTAGAATTCATATTGTTATATCTTGTGAGGTTTATTCCTTAGCTTTAGAACTCTTATTTTGCACTTGTGTAATTTGCATGCTAATGTTTAGATAACACAAGCGAAACTATAGAAGATTTAGGTTTCTTGCTTCCCCTAAATTCTGCTGGTTTCAATACGTTAATTCTTGTTAAGTTATAGCTAAGGGAGTTTATCTCACTATATGCTTTACTTGTAATTTTTGAATCTCCTGAGTAAGTAAAATTGTGCTCTTCAACGATCCACTTTCCTTGGCACCTTTCTGCACCGTGAGGACTTCGTCGAATAACTCACATCAATTTTAGTATCAAAGCCGAGGAGGATTTTTTGTTGGGAGGAGGCAGCTAGAGTAACCAAGCCAAATCAAATATCAGGTTATTTCTTCCTCCTTTCGATTCTTGTTTCGTTAATCAGCAAGACAAGGGGGTAGGCATTTCCTACCTGCAAAGTTTTTAAATATGGTCGCTTAGATTTTTCCAAGGATAATTCATCTGCTTATATTCTAAATCTTTTGTTGGATTATTATTCTTGCTGGAGAAAAATTAAAAGAACGGAAGAAGATACGGGAAAAGAAAAAATTTTGAGAATAATCACAAAAGGGGGGTGGTGTTGAAAATTAAATTTAATCTAGAAACCCCTAGTGCTATTTTTTGAAAATACCCTAGGCTTCTGTTAGGAAAAATTTGGTCTCACAAAGGGTTTAAGGGAATCGCAAGGGTCCTGCGAATGGAGGGGGGTTCTTGTGAATTCTTGCCTTACGATAGGAGAGGGGTAGCTACGATTAGGGTTTTTGCCTATGATGAGGGGGGAGCATGTGATTAGATTTAGCCTGTGAAAAGTGTTTCTGGCTTAATCTCTAATCTTGTTTTCGCATTTGCTCTTGTTCTACAACTTCAATTTTGGTATCTGTCAGATTTTGGTATCTTGAATTGCCTATCTTGTGATTCTTGAAAATATATTGAATTCTTGATTGGTCAGAAAGCTGAAAGTCACATGCCCTGAGATTAAATAGTTAAAATTACAATTTTTCCCTTGGAGTTGATTGTGATTTCGATTGCCATATTTGTTCCTACCTGGCCGAAAGTTCTTGTGCAGTCTTATGCAATTGGAAGTTGAAAATCTTTAGTGGGATAGCTTGTTTAGATTGCTTGTTAGGTAATCACATATTGGGTAGTTCCCTAATTCTGTTCAAGCCTACTATTATTCTTTGCTTCTGTTCACTCTTGAATTTTCCCTGCAAAATTGCCTAAACTGATTTTCCTTTATACTACCTGGACATTAGATCTTAAAATCAATTTGGATTTTGTCTTCCTGCACATTACATTAATTTGCTAAAATTGAGGGCTTATCCCCGAATTTCCTTCTTGTGCACTTCATATATGAATTGATCTACAAAACCTCTTTTCTTTTAATCATCAAAACCAAAAGTAGGGTACCAGCATCCTTACTTTCGCAATATTTTCTATTGTTTCCCTAAGTGTTACTTGTGTGGTTTTAACATCTACTTAATTACTTCGTGCAAAGTTTGAATCACCTTAAGGAGGGATTATAGAGAGGTAAAAGGCAGAGTGTAAATCATTACAAGGGTAAGCTGACCCAAAAGCGATACACTGAGAAATGAGTAGTACTTAGGACAGGATACACCAGGGGGATAGAGGGTGAGGTTACTTTTATCTATTTCAAACTTGTCTTATACAGGAGTTCTCGGTTACTTTATCCCACGTGGGCAGCCTAATCAGCAACATGTTTAGGGTATATCCAATGTTCCCTCTGAAGGGCATGAAGCATTGAGGCCATGAGTAGTCACTACAGGCAACACTCCACTTTGAGCAAATTGATCCCTATGGGATCATCTGAACTATTTGGTGAAGTTTTCCTACATCACATTTCACATTCAAAATGCTACATTCAAGGGGCCGAATCCATCAGCACTCAAGCTTCCCCAAATTCGGCCATCTGCTACATGCTCTGCCAAACCATAGTTCTACTGGAGTTAGGTTTTAGGTGTTTGGATAGGATTAGGATTTGTGCATGATTCCTAATTCTATTCATGGTTTGTTAAGGTCGTTAGAAGTTTGTTACAAGTTTGTTACAACTAACTGATTTCCTTATTTCTTTGTTTCCAAAAAGGTTTCACTTCTTGAATCCTTTTTGCTCTAGGTTTCCTTTAATTTTTCAAGGGAATTTTGGTTTTCCCCTTTCTTTGAGGTGGCCGAAATTTCCAACCAAGTTTTCATGCTCTTTTTGGCAACTTATTTTCTTGTAGGAATACCAACTCTAGTTGGTTTCCAATTTATTTTGTTTCTTAATTAGTTTCCTTCTACACTTAAGTAAAGGTGCGCAACCTCTTCTATTTAAGAGGAGCTGGCCTAAATTAATAAAACAACATTATAGAATTTAGATTGTTATATCTTGTGAGGTTTATTCCTTAGCTTTAGAATTCTTATTTTGCACTTGTGTAATTTGTATGCTAATGTTTAGATAACACAAGCGAGACTATAGAAGATTTAGGTTTCTTGCTTCACCTAAATTCTACTTGTTTCAGTTCATTAATTCTTATTAAGTTATAGCTAAAGTAGTTTATCACTATATGCTTTACTTGTAATTTTTGAATCTCTTAAGTGAGTAATATTGTGCCCTTCAACGATCCACTTTCCTTGGTAACTTTCCACACCGTGAGGACTTCTTCGAATAACTCACATCACTGTGGGCACAGTTGGGGCTGTGATTGGTGCAACTGTTGCAGATGGGGTTAGGGCTTTGGGCGCAGTAGGTGTGTTTGGGGCCGGGGTTTAGAATATTGGTGGGGGTCTAAGAATTTAACAATTTGGGGTTTGGTTGCAACAGAAGGTGTGTATGAGACCATCTCCACAAAGACCACTCAACCACAAATTTTGCTATTGTATCTGCCCTCAAAGATGGCTTTTCGTGAACCTTATGAGTTGCGATATGGTTATCCTACCCCAGAAGCTTCTTCTTCCCTTTACCAGAAGGTGGTGACGACTATGAAGCCACCTATCCTTTCATAACATCTTCTTCTTCCATTGAACCTTTGTTAGCCTTGTGGTATCAATCTTAGTTTTGATAATTAATTAAAAAATATATGATTTTGTTTAACGCTTTACACTTGAAGTTATTTGTAGAAAAGATGTAGAAAAAGCAGTAAAGCAAAGTTCAAAGACAGTCTCGAAGTCGAAGCTAACCCAGAAACTTCGAGCTCAAGTATCGACAGCCTTTTGAAATCGAAGGCTACCCAGAAAGCTTTGAACTCTAGTGATCCACCGATATTATACCTAATAATTTAGAGATTAATTAGCAGTTCTTACAGACTTTTTGTCAAGGTTTGTATTAATTGTGCAATTTAAGAGAACAGCCCAATTGCAGAAAAGAAGTGCAAAAAGATGGATTTAAGAAGCACAAAGGCATCCAAGCATATCCGGGACGACCTGAGGGGCTGACCTCGTCTGGACAACCTGGGGATTGACCTCGGCCGTGGCCAGCCTAAAGCCCAGAGTCACTGATGCGCGATAGGTGGCACAAATGACACGTGTGAAGATGTAAAGATGACACCATGACTGAGCAGAAGGTGGAGGTCAACGTCACGCCATCTCGGCGTTTAGTTGGGATTCAACATAGCTGTCTTGCTATTCAAGAAACCAGAGAGCAAGGAGGAAACAGAAATAAGTAATTCCATGTGAAACAAGGAAGCAGAAAAGGAAGGAGAGTCCAAGAAGGAAAGAAGAAAATTGGAATTCTAGTAGCAAGAGATCTCTTTCCAAATCTGAAGTGCTGATTGATTAATCTCCGTATTTGATTAGGAGATATTTTTTATTCCAAATTACTAGTTTCATAAGTCCTATATATATGGAACTTGATAGACCTTTTTCCTTACGTTTTTGGAGATAGATTCTTTCTTTTGCGCTAGTAGTTTGAAGCTTCGGTTTTTGCTCAGAATTCCGTAGCATAGTAGTTAATTGATTTGGCTTTTGAAGACACTTAATCTTTGCTGCGTTCTATTTGTCGGTTCAAAGTTCTCGACTACACAGACACTTTATTCCAGTAAAGTTTTTCGTATTTTTCTCATGATTTCTATTCCAAGTTATTGCTTTGATTATCAAGTTGTGAGTAGCTAAATATATTATTCTGATGTTATGTATTGAAACCGTAATCCATGTATGTATGAAACTTGAATTAATCTAAGTCTAATTAACTATGTTCTTAAATTAATCAATGTTCATAAGTCTAATTATTAAGATTCTATTAAGACTAATCACTTAGTTTAATCTAGTAGAGCCTTCAAGTGGCACAACCTTTCGCCGTGAGGTACTATTAATTGAGTAATAATTCCTTGAATTACGACGATAGGAGCTGTTAGTGTTAGGTTTCTCTATATCTTAATATTGCTAAATAATTAATTAGGTGTCTAGCGGTGACTCGCGGCTTAATTAATTAGTTGGTTTGAGAAGTAATCTTAACTAGCGAGGACTTGCGGGGAATTACCTAAAAGTTAAGGAGAAATTGGGTTATGACTAGCGGGTGCTCACGATAACTTATAACTAACCAGTATAGGATAATTACTGTGTTTACAGAGGTACACGACAGCTCTATCCCTTAAGATACCTTTAATATCCCCACACTTGAATCATGCTTGCCCTCAAGCATAGTATGAAAAATCAGACTTAGCACAGATCTACAAAAGACTTCATTCACACAAAGGATTATTGTTCAAAACTTAGAAACCCAGTCACTTGGCAAAACAACAGACTGACTGCTTATACTCAGCACACAAAACAGGACAAAGGACTGGCTCAAAAAATAGAAATTTTAACAACTTAAAAAGAACATACTCACACAAAAACTTTCTGCACATGATCCATACAGAAATCTTGATAACAACAAAACAAAGGACTCTACTAGATTTAGACAAAAAGACTCAAAAAAAAAAAAAAAAAACTCTATAATTCTGCCCCAACTCTTGTTCCAAGCCTTACTCACATCACAGATATAGTTTTCATCAAAGTATATGCAAGCCATTCCTTCTAAGCAAACCAATCCTTCCCTTATCAATTTAGCACAAGTATACGAAAATTCCATGCAGACACTCTTTGGACAATGATTCACACAAAACTCACAATTTTTCAGAATAAAAATGGGACATTTATACACACCTAGTCTAGCCAAAATCACAAAAGTTTGAAAACCGACCACTGCCACAGTATGAAAGAGGATAGTGCACAAGTGTTAAGAAACAACCCTCGAAATTATGGACGCAATGGAGGCTAAGGTTGTCTAAACTAGGAATGTTCCTATGGGTTCTAGGCTACATATGAAATGAAAATCTAGTGTGATGTATCAAAATAGAATACAAAAAAAAAATCTTTGCTAAACTTACCACCCTCTAGCTTAGGCAACTGGATGGTGTCTAGTTCTTCACTTTCCAGAAAACATAAGCAATTTCAACAAGTTTCAGCACATAGCTCAACTTTTAAAAACATAGTACCCTATTCTTTTTATCCCTGCATTAAGTCCTTGTCTTTTTCTACTGGTGGACTCACTTTTCCTTTTGCAGGTCAACATATTTTCAGTCATTCACAAAATAGATTCAAAACAAAGCTTCTCTCTTTTAAAAATACTTTACTTATGCAAAAACTTAGAGCAACCATTTACAAACCAACTTAGAATATAACAGACCCTTTTGTACAATTCAGCACCAAAAGCAGCATATTAGTACCACACTTGGGGGGGGGGGGGGGGGGGGGGGGGGAAGGGATTAACACAAGGCCTTGGTTAACTGGAAGATTTTATTTGTAACTTAGAAGAATTACTGATTAGGCTCAACTTGGCTCCTAAATGAGAAATTAGGTTGGCTTTTTGCTCAAGTCAAAAGGGTTAATCTACTGAAGGGTTCCCCATCATCCACAAGTGCACACACCTATACCATCTTGACAGTCAGGTCGGTAAACAATTAGTTCTTAGGGAAAAAATCTCCATGAAAGGCTCAGAGAACTTGTTCATTTTAAGCTTTAAGAAAGAGAACACAAGTATAATTATGCTAAATCAGCAGGGCATTCACAATCCACAATCCAATTAGCATGCATATCCATAGAGTATTTACTTCATCTATGATATTTTTTTCCACTCAGCTTCAGAATTTTGGGCAGACTATATAAACACAAACTGACACACACAGAAAACCTCCCCACACTTAAATTGTTGCTTGTCCTCAAGGAACCAGAGTGTGTAGGGAAATTGACCAATGGACTCAAAATAGAAAATAAACAGAAATACTAACTCGAAAAAAACATTTGAACCAAAAGAAATTACGAACTAAAATAGACACTCAAACTGACAACCAAAATTCAGAAATAGCAACTGAGAAAAATGAAGAAAAATAGAAAAACAAAAAAGAGGGAAAGAAAACTTACCTTCAACACTCAAACATGCTTCCCAAACTTGTCCATAAATGAGGCAAAACCCGCAGCAACTTCAGCAACCTGTTGCGTGACAGAAGCAAAACTGGCTGCCCTTTCCTCTCGGAGCTGGGCTTGCTCCTTTCTCAACTCCTCGAGCTCTTTTTATACCTTATCAAACCCTGCAGGTCCTGTATGAGTAGGTGGTGGCTGGTCCGTACTATGAAAGCATAACGTCCCATTGTGGGCCTTGAAGAGGAGCTCAGTTATAACTAAATAATCAGTAGAAAGAAGAATATGGGTAGGGCAGGGGCTCATGCAAGTATTAAGGGGTTTATACATATTTAACTTGTTAGCAATCAACCCCACAAAATTCCCCAAAGACAGTTGTTGGACGGGGTGAGAAGCAATATCACCCAAACAGTACCCAATCCAAAAACTAAGATTCAGCTTAGTCCCATCAAGCATGCATTGAAGAATATACAACTCAGGGATAGAAACTACATGCTGAGACAAAGTCCTACCACTTAAATTTTTAACAAGCAAGTAATGGCAGAATTGTAAAGCTAGATCATCAATCAAATATGCAAGGGATTGAGTAGAGGAGTATGCAGCCTGCGAAGAGGTCAGGCGTGCCCAAGCAGCCCGTTGGTTAAAAGCAGGGAACTTAAGGGGGTGGCTAAGGTAGTTCTCAGACTCTAAGTCCTCCTCCGAGCAAATACCCAACAACACATTAAATTGATTCATGGAAAAAGAAAACTGAGCATTAAACAACCAAAAATTGAGAAACTCTTGAGTACGAATTAAGCCCTTAGTCTTGGCCTTCATGGCCATGGTATAGAATTCTTGCAGCATTTCCTCAAAACAAAAGGTTTCAGGAATGTCTAAAAACCAGGCCCAGCCAATTGCCTCAAAATAATTGGAGACCTGCTGGCTAATAAACAATTGTTCTAAAACAAAGTATCCAAATGATAAAAAGAAAGAAAAGTTCTGGAACAAACCTGTTTGTACCTTTCATCGTGGTCCTCCATGGAGAATTGCAGGTTCCTCCGTACCTAAGCCCTGGTGGTAGCGGGGGCAAGAATCGGTGGGGGAGGGCTATCCGCCTTTGGTTCCTCCTCAATACGGGGAAGGGAAGTAGAAGTACTCACCCTCCACGTGGTGGACCACCGCTTGCTTAACGACGTGGATGGCTGGGTCGAGGCAGTGAAGTACTCGCCTAGGCAATAGTGCAGGCTGCTGCGCTCGTAGAAGGAGAAGGCTTAGATGTACGTGCCTCCTCAGCTTGGGACATCATTGCCTCTGGTGTTAGGGTAAGGGCAATAGAAGTACTCACCCTATGGTCGTCACCGTCTTGGGCAGAGGCCATAGAAGTACGAGCCTCAGTTTCAGGAGGAATGCAGACCGGAGTAGTGGTGGCCTGTATGGAATTAGGGGCGGTGGTAGAAGTACGCACCACAGATGTGGATGGCCTTGCCGTGCTACAGCGAGCCTTCTTCTGAGCAGGACCCCTCTGGTCGGGGGAGTCTCTGGTTCACCATTGGAGTCGAGCACGATGGTGTCTGGAACAGCTGCCTTTGTCACTCGGCGGAGGTTGGAAGAGGCGATGTGGGAGGCCAGGCGATCGGATCGGCGAACCGTCGACTTTGCCGGGATAGCAATTTTGGCCGTAGGGGTAGCAAATTTCATCAATGGCCATCGTTGGGAACCATCGGCCTTCTTCCCAGTGGTGGATGCTTCTATGAAGTCGATGTTCTGGCGTGTAGTGGCAGCCCTAGTGCGCTTTACAGCAGCAAACTTGAGGCTGGTCCTTGGTTGGTTGGTGGTGATTTTGTTGGTGGCCATGGCGTGATCGGAGAAGACGAAGGGTTGGCTTGAGGAAGTGGGAGAGAGCACAGGGAAAATCTAGGGAAGCGGCCTCTCAGGAGGGTGAAAACAAAGTGATTGCAGGATGAAGTTGGGAGGGGGAAAACTAGGTATTTAAACTAGTGGGACAAGGGAAAAGGTGGGGCACAGGGGCGGGTAATTGGGTTGGAGGAAAATTAGGGGAAACTTCATTCGGGCAAGTCGCTGATGGGCTATGGTGGACGACGGCTCGGACAGGCTCCAGTGGACGAGGTCACGAATAGGCTTCAGTGAACTAAAAGATGTAACTCTTTGAAGTACTGGAGCTGTAATAACTGCAATTTGGCCCTGTAAACACAAAATCGGGTCAGTAGTGTCCGAACTTAATGCTATAAATGAAAATTATAAATAAAATATAAATTAAAAGTAAAATAAAATGGAAAGATAATTAAAAGAGGTGAAAAAAATCGAGGTTGTCCTAGTAGCGCTTTTCTTTAACGTCTTGGCCAGACGGTATGAAATCCTTCAGTGGTTTGGACAAGGAAATAGGTGAAGCGCATCCACCTCCTGCACTTTGGTAGAATTGTAGAATTGCTTTAACCTATGCCCATTAACTTTGAACTGCTTCCCAGACTCAGGATCTCGTACTTCCACTGCTCCACTGGGCCAAATGGCCACGACCTCCAAAGGTCCATCCCATTTACTTGATAATTTTCCTTCTCCAAATAGTCTCAACCTGGATTTGTATAATAGCACTAATTGGCCCATCCGGAACTCCTTTTGGTGAATGAGCTTATCATGTCTCAGTTTTGTCCGCTCCTTGTACCAATTGGCTACGTCATAGGCTTCTAATCGCAACTCCTCAAGTTATTGAAGTTAATATTGCCTTTCTTCCCCAACAGTTTCGGCATCCATGTTCATCTTTTGTACTAGCCAATACAACATATGTTCCAGCTCAATAGGTAGGTGGCACATTTTTCCAAACACTAGCCGATATGGAGACATCCCTATTGGAGTTTTGAAAGCGATCCGATAAGCCCAAAGAGCATATTCTAATTTAGTACTCCAATCGTTCCTCCATGTATTCACTGTTCGCTCTAGGATTCTCTTTATCTCTATGTTGGAGACTTCTGCTTGACCATTCAACTAGGGGTGACAAGGTGTAGAAAGTTAGTGTTGTACCCCATATTTACTCATGAGTGTGGCAATGGTCCGATTGCAAAAATGGGTACCTTGATCACTTATAATAGCCTTAGGAACACCAAATCGAGAAAAAATATATGTCTTAAGAAACAGCTTAACTGCTTGAGCATCATTGTTGGATGTGGCTTTGGATTCCACCCATTTGGACACATAGTCCACGGCTAATAAAATATATTCTCGGCCATTGGACTTCGGAAAAGGCCCCCCAAACATCAAATATTTCACACACCTTGATTGACAATTGTGGCATCTCATCTCGAACTCCGATCTCCCCAAACCACTAGCATCGTTCACATTTTCGGGTGAAGATTAGGTATCTTTATTCAAGCTCGGCCAGAAAAAATCGGCATCCAAAATTTTCTGAGCTGTCTTCTTGCTCCCAAAGTGGCCTTCACAGGTAGCTGAATGGCAGTGACGAAGTATACTTTCTTGCTCACATTCTGGAACACATCTTCTTATGATTTGATCAGCTCCACATTTCCACAAAGTTTGATCGTCCCATATGTATTGCTTGTTGTTCTGGACTAGTTGTATCTTCTGCCTTTGAGTGAATTTCGGAGGCAGCAGTGACATAGATAGGTAATTCACCATATGTGAATACTATGGATCGGGATTCTGATCATGTAAGGCTTGAACTGTCATCTTCTCACTTCGGATTATAGAATTGAGGGAATATAAGTACTCCTCTAGAAATTCTTCCTTGATCGGCCATTCATCTTCAGGCAGCTCCAACCTACTCAAGTGGTCGGCCACCTGGTTGTTCACCCCTTTATCTCTGAGTTCCCAATCAAACTCTTGTAGAAGCAGAATCCACCTGATTAATTGCGGCTTGGACTCCTTTTTGCACAATAGGTGCTTCAAGGTAGCATGATCTGTGTAGACAATTACCTTAGAACCAAGCAAATACTGTCTGAATTTTTTGAATCCGAACACAATGGCCAGAAGCTCTTTTTATGTAGTAGTGTAATTACACAAAGCAGGGTTCAGAGTCTTCGATGCATAGTATACTGCGTGCGTCTCTTTCCCGATCTTCTGACCTAGAACCACTCCCATTGCATAATCACTCGCATCACACATCAGCTCGAAAGGCTTTTCCCAATCCAATGGTTGAATGAAAGGTGCGGAGATCAGGCTCTCCTTTAGATTGTTGAAACCAGCCTTGCGCTCGGCCGACATGGCAAATGGGACATCGGTCTTTAATAATTAGTCAGTGGCTGAGCTATCTTGGTGAAATCCTTGATGAATCTTCTATAAAATCCAGCGTGGCCTAGAAAACCACGAATTTCCTTCATAGTAATGGGGTATGGTGATAGGACCGTCGTTAGCCCTATCAAATATAGTAAAAGTACTGTATAAACCTGCAACAAATAGCTATAAGTAGCACAATGATAACAGGGTCGATCCCACAGGGAACGGAGTGCTCCAAATCACAAAACCTATTAACTCCAAACTATTTTGGTTTGCAACCGCCTTAGTTTGCTCAGAGAGACTTTTCAAAAGATTAGTGAAAACTAAATAACAACTTAAATCAAGAACGAGAGTTTAATCAATCTAATAAAGTATTCCAGCAATATGTAAATCACAATAATCACGTGCATGTTAATCATCAACTCAATAATATATTAAATAGCATGTCATCAACCAGTTATAGATTACCGTGAATCCGCACAGACATAACCCAATCTCCCCTTACTTTATCGACAATTACCGTGAATCCGCACAGACATAATTGCTACTCTAATTAACAAGGAACAGGCCGTAAGGCATCGACACCTATTAACCAAGTTAACAGCCTTAAGATTTAGGGAAACCCGATTTTAGTTATTCTTATTGAATTAACATCTAAGAATTACTAACCCCTTATTCTCTATTACCTGAAGGTAACTTTACCACTAATTAATCTTGCCCAATAAATATTATGTTATTTAACTGGGAATTAATTGGCTCTACCTATTTTAACTAAGGTGATCAATCTCAATTAAATATCAGTAATCAAAGTTATGAGCAGAGAATAAGAAGGAACACATGCAATTTAAGTTAAGAGCAATTCGGTTTCATAACATGCCCGGATTAATTGCTATTACATTATGCTGGAATATATAATTTAGCTACTCATATTTAAACTAACTATGCACATAATTATTTTACGATTCATACTGAAAATAATCGAAAAGAATAAAATAAATAAGGAATAAATACTTGAATTACGATCTGAAAATAATCCCCTGAGTAAGCTACCGCCCGTTAGGGCTAACGGAACCTCTCCTGGACAGAAATCCTCAAATCGCAGAAATAGAAAACTACTGCTACTTGCTCTGAACTAGCTACGAAAATATAAAATAAAATTCTACTGAAAAAGCGTGTCTTTCTCCTCTCCCTTCCATCCCTATAAATAGGTGTAGAATGGGGAGTTGAAAATAAGATACTAATCCAATCAGGAAATTACTAAAACTAAATTCCAAGTGGGAAACTACTAAAAACAATCTCCAAAACAAAAAAGGATTAATGTATCAGGAAACAACTCCTTCTTCCAGCGCACCACACATTAAAACTTCCCTCCACCCTAAACACGTATGGCCAGTATTGGTGACTCTCTTCAAATGAGGTCTTCATGTCTACAATGGAAGTTGGTTGTTTGTTGTTCTTGAATATGCCTATTCTTGCATCAGTTTAAGCGGTTGAAGTCATATTTGTTTTAATTCCAAAGTTTTTCTTCAAGAAGGGATATGAATTGTATCCCTAAAGACTAGACTGCCAAGAAAAATATGAAAAGAGGGCTAACGATTTTCTGTGATGTTAGTTCTACATGGAATTATAGAATCCAGAGCACTCTTGCTTGGCTAGCTAGATAGAGAGACAACCATTGGAAGTTTAATTGTGCAAGTCATTAAGAAGTAGACTTGACTGTTTAACTAATGTAGAAGGACAATTCAAGATTCAGTTCCTCGAGAAAGGGATTCTTGATAGAAAAGATGTGACAAATGAAATTTATTGTACGAAGAATCAATTGTTGTCAACAATGATGCAGAATTGAAGTTAACAAAGGCAGAGAGGAGAGTTGTTGTTATCCAAGACTTAGTTTCTGGCTCCTATATTAGGCAACTAGCAAGCAAGAAATCAGATGTGTGGAATGGGTGCTAGAACAACTTCTTGCTAGTCAAAAATACTACACACCCATGGGATAAAGTTGTACTCCCTCCGTTCCATTCGAAATGTTCATTTTTACTTAGGTACAACTTATTATGGATGTCAAGGTACAATACTTAAAATACTTAATTTGTCACCATTTGTTCTATTTATATCTTTACTTAAAAAGTAATGATTAATTGTAGACCACGCATAATTATATTAGTAAGGGTAGGAGATGTAAAAAAACTCAAATTGAACTCTTTAATGAAACAAAAAATATTTCTTAAACTGGACACTTCTAATGGAACGGAGAGAGTAACAAAATTTGAAGGAGGTACAAAGGTTTTGGAGACAGATATGGTTTGGAGTAATGGCAATGAGTTAGTAGAACTGCTGGAATATGGATTAAAGAGGACTGTATTTCTACTTCAAATTTTCTGGTTAATTGTTCTCACTATTTTGGGGAGTGGCAGCAAATTGCAGAATCTTTTATCAGTTATGATATCAGTAAAATTGCTGACTTAGTGGCCGATGATTGAAAAGATTTTGAAAAGTTTCGAGCCTTCAAAGATAATAAATTGTGGACATTGTTTGTTGATGAGTGCAAGAATGTGAGTTTGAGCCTGATCAACTTTATCATAATCCAGAAACTTCTACATGGATCAGGCCCATTCCGTCATTTTCTAACAAAAATGAAAGGTAAATAAAAGAAAGTTAAATTACTTAATGGGTCCCTTAATTCGAGCTATCGTCTCTTTTTGGCCAATCTAACTTATAAAAGTTTCATTTTCAACCCTCAATTTGAAAAATAATTTTAAAATGGTTCTAATTCAAATTTTGACAACATCTAAGGTCGAAATTACATTAGTGTAAAATTGAAAAGTTAAATTACTTTATTGCCTTTTGACTTAGCCTTAAATAACTCACGTGCTAGTCATAAACAGTTCAAATTTTATCGAAATTTAAATTTTTGACAATTTTAAATATATTTTGAAGTGGAGACACTAAAATGACTACTCTCTGCGTTCCATTAGAAAAGTCCACTTTGACCAATGTATAAGTTATTATGAATGTCAATGTACAACTCCTAAAATAGCTAATTTGATATCATTTATATCATTACTTATTAAGTATGAGTTAATTGTGGACCACGCATGATTATATTAGTAAGGTACGATGAATCAAAAATTTTAAAGCGGAGTCTTCTATTGGAATAAAAGATATTTTTCAAAGTGGACTCTTCTAAGAGAACTGAGAGAGTATTTTTTAGGCCGAAATACAAAAGCAACCCCGAGGTTTACCCTAAGTATAATATAAACCATCAGTTTTTTAAAAGAACAAATTAAACCTTTGATTGAGGTAATTAATCTTGACTGAGAAAGCTATATTTTTTTTTAAACAAAAATATCTTTTAAGGCTACAATAAAATATTCCTTCCGACCCTTTATTCTCATCCATTGATTTTCCCAACGCCTTCTAACACAACCCAACGGGGAATGTAAAGTAAATTGGAAGGGTTGATACTAAATCCATTGTCGACATGTATTTATAAAAAAATTGAATGATGTACATCCTAACATATACATTGATATTACTACCGCATAAGCATTACATTACACATCAAAGATCCATAATAACGCAAGTAAGACTTGCATAGAAACTTTAGAGGGCTACAAGAAGTTCGATCCCTGAAAAATACAGCAGAAAACAGAGCATCTAAATCACAAGCCATACATAACCTTCTAAAATCAACTTTTTCTTACAACATATCCCTTTTATACTACGTATCGGTACTGCTCATGACTCCATGGTTGGTCATAAAAGCATACAATTGAGGTTAATTACTCTTATCGAAAGAGTAATCATCGGCCATGAAATTGTGGAGAGGGGCAACAATCCTATTAACCGAAAACTCCTGACATCTTTGAATTACAAAGCCTCATTCGAAAGGAATCGGGAAGGCAGCTCCGTCAACTGATAATGACAAGCTTCCTGAAAAAAAGGATGAAAGAGAAAAAAGGTAATTATGGAATTTATTAGAACAATAATGAATTGCTAAATTTTTTATGAAGAAATTTTCCCAGTTCGATCTGTTGCTGCATAGAAGGAATATATGCAGACGAATTCTTCCCACCCATTGAGAAGTATTGTTCTAGTTTAAGTCTACTTGTATTTTTTTTAATAAGGTAATTGGTAAAGTAAAATAATAAAAAGTAAGTTGAAAAGAAAATTAAAAAAGTTAGTAAAACTACGTAGTTTTAATAGTTAACATAAAATCGATAGACAGAAGATCTGAGTTCTTTTTTGTAGCCTTAAAGGGTATTTTTGTCTTAAAAATTATAGATTTCTCAATCAAAATTAATTACCTCAATCAAAGGTTTAATTTATTCTTTTTAAAAATTGGACGTTTATTTTGTACTTAGAGTAAACTTCGGGGTTGTTTTTATATTTCGCCCTATTTAATTGAGAGACCAAAGGAGGATAATCGCCTAAATTAAAGGACAATGAAGTAATTTACTTATAAAATACTTAAACAAAAAAATAAAAATAAAAATCGAGAGACCCAAAGCTAATCCAAAGTAATACAGCTTAGAATGAATTGAACTGAACGACTTGACGCCATCAAGCCAATAGCAATTTGTTACTTCCCTTTGAAGACCAGAAGATCCACACGCTACACATATTTATATGAATATTCTTGCATTCGGAGTTCATTTGATCATTTCTGATTTGGGGGGAAAAAGGGCCACAAGGAATTGAAAGGTAAATTCTAATTTCTGATTCCCAAAAACCCTAGATCACTAACTGAATTGCTTAATTTTGTTTGCGTCTCAATTTTCCTATGAAGTTGCAGAATTTCAAGAATCTTAATCGTCATTTCCTGCGATTGGTTTTGGAATTTGGTTGCCCGTCTCATCCCAATTCGAATCGAATCGAATCGAATAGATTAATATCCGGCAATCGACAAAATGGTTTCCTTTGAGATGAACGATATGAAAAGTGAGTTTTTTTTTTTTTTTTTTTTTCAGATTCTTATGTGGAATTATGGTATCAATATGTAGTGATTGGAATACATAGATGCACAAATTCCTTTTCAGTTAAGATTTTATGGGGTTGCTTACTTGAACAGAGATTGGCCTGGGATTGACGGGATTTGGAGTTTTTTTCTCATTTTTGGGGATCATTTTCTTCTTTGACAAGGGGCTAATTGCGATGGGAAATGTAAGTGAATGGTTGTGTACATGTTTGTAATTCTCTCATGCCTGTTTTATCTTGCCTTTTTGTTTGCATGGTCTTAATATATGTTGATTCACTTTATCAGATTCTCTTCTTCTCCGGGGTTACCTTGACTATTGGGTTTAAGTCATCTTTGCAATTCTTCATGAAACGTACAAATTATAAGGTTTGATTTGACTGACCATTGTTTCAGTGTATTCTTACTAGTTTATATTTCATACTCATGCATTTCTTGCTTACAGCTTTAGTTTCATTTTGGTTATTTGATAGGGCACAGCTTCATTTGGTGCTGGATTTTTCCTGGTAATCATAGGCTGGCCCATACTGGGAATGATGTTGGAGGCGTATGGGTTTGTGGTCCTTTTCAGGTTAGTGTGGCTGCCTGTGTTCGTTCTTCTGTTCTTGTGCTGTGATCTTATGAATGGTTCTTGGTTGCTCATATGAGGTTTTTGTTGCAGTGGGTTTTGGCCTACACTGGCAGTTTTTATGCAAAAGATACCTATTCTTGGATGGGTGTTTCAGCAGCCATATTTCAGATCCGTAAGTTTTAAAGTACTGCCAAATATGTCGCCTATTGATCCAATATTTGTGGATTTAATGCATAAGAAATCTAAGTGCAATAGTGAGTTGAATGTTATGGCACTTACAAACAATAATAGGAAACTTGCCTGGCATGGAATATATTGTCTAAAAGTATGCAGTTTGTTACATCTAACCAACATTACCAGGATCATAACTGGTTATATATGCTGTTTTTTTTATCACTTTAAGTAAACCTGATTTGAACTACTATCCATTGCTACAGAATTGTTGATTTATTATCATGCTCGCATATTATTGAATTGTTCAAGTTCTAGTCGCAATGCTTTGCATTTTTATTCTGTTAGTGTGGCAACTATGCATGATTGACCGAAACAGAATAATATGATGATCTGAATTTATCAGCTTTTCTCTGCAGTTCTTTGACCGTTATCGTGGTAAAAGAGTTCCGGTATAATCTGGGTGCTAGTAGGACGTGATGAACGTTGTAATATACTGGTGCGTCTGCATTTCTACTGTCAAAGATCCTATAGCACACCACCTGTTCTTTGCTAGCACTTGGGGACTGTACCACAACGATCGCGGTTTCCTGATTTGGCTCAGCAGATTTACTATTCGTGGAACTAAGGAAATTTGTTTTTCTCCCTTTATTTTTTGGGGAAGCAAAATATGTTTATTCTTTTCTGCAGGGCTGCTCAAGTCCTAATGTTTCTTGAACAGTTTCCTTGGTTTGTAGTTTGTGAACTTGACTGAAATGTAATTTTTGTAGATTTTCTTGAGCTACTTTGGTAGTAACTAAATAGAAATTTAGTTTTAATGTATGCCAAGTGAGTTCTTTAAAACAGAAATTGTTTCCTTTCCTCCCTCCCCTCATTGTAATCTTTTCCTGAGAGTTTGAAATATAGTTTTTCTGTGACTTTTTAATCGTTCTATTTCCTTATTAAACGCCCCTTTAATTACAGTGTTATGGACAACTGGACAACTTTAATACTCTCTCTTTCCAAAGTTAAATACCACCATCTCCACGTCTCTCCTTCCCAAAAAAACCGGTAAAATTTATCCTTTCTCCCCCTAGAATCTGATCAATTGCTGATCATCTTCTCCGACAAAAGCCGGAGTACTTTTTGAAAAAGAAAAGAAAAGGTGCAGATGATATATGAGAACATGATTTTAATGAAAAATTACTACAAATTTAAAACGGGTTTGAAACCAAGATGGCTACAAAAAAATACAATAATTCCTTGCAGATTAGTCTTATTATAGAAGAATCCAGATTTTCAATGCAATCAATTATTTTGTCCAGCACATTGTAATTAGAAGAACTCTAGCTTATGTTACAATTCTAGTGCGGAAAAAGAATAACTAGGGAATGATTGATATCCGGACAAATATCATGCAAAATTTGAACTAGCACGATGAAATATACATATACGCTACGTGAACTTGCTTTTGGAGCAAAATTCACAACAGATATCTAATTTCCTCAACCTACAACAACATATTCTCCTTCTGTTAGTTTGGATTTCTTGTATATCATCTATGATCTCTGATTACAACAAGTACCTGCAACATGAATGACTTCAAGTAGTGAAAACCGCATATCCGAAATGGCATAACTGCACAACAACAAATAGTTCTCTTTTCCGAAAAGGTAATAGATGCTTCAACTGAAGGGAAGATTTTAAATTTTGTGGTCAAGTGTAGCGAAAAAGTAATTCTTTCTTGATTACTAATCTTGTTTCTAGGGAAAGGAAGATAGACAACGGTGCGGGCAAAGGAACCTACTACCCCCTCACTCCCACTCTATGTTGCTCGGACTCGGGTACGGGTGTCGGGTATGGGTGCGGGTCTAAGCGTCGGGTGAATTTTTTCCTAAATTTTAGGGTACGGGGACACCACTACGGGTACGGGTACGGGGATATGAGGCAATTTAGTATAGAATAGGGGATATGAGGCAATTTAGTATATAGAATAAGAGTTGATAACCTATATCTCTTATTTTGTTTCAGCCGCCACTTATTTCCCCTAGTAGTTTTGAAACTGAAAGGACTCTTATTTCCCTCATCTCTTCCTCTTATTAAGCCGCTAGATTGCTTTCTATTTATACTCTCTTCCTCAACAAGTCAAACTCCTTCACCTTCTCTACTACCTAAACTTCTCTCCTTCAGTCCTCATCACCACCTCTCAAGCCTTCGGTGCAGCAATCTCTGTTTTTTTCTTCTTCTGAATCCATTCGTCATCAGTTTCCAAAAAATCAGGACCGTGTCTGACACGGATCTCACACCCGTACCGGTGTTGACTCGTGTCGACACGGGTATGCAACAATATTTGCGGAGTCCGAGTAACACAGCTCCCACTACACCTTCACCTCCAAAACCCAAAATCCCCTCTCTCTTTCCCACAGGAATCAAGTGCCGAAGAAGAAGAAGCATAGAACAAAGTAAAACTAGTTCCAAAAAGGATGCAATTACTACCACACTTACCGGACAATTATCCTAGAAAATTACAAGAGTTCCCATTCCTCTTTTGACATGTCCAGGTAATCCAGAGTGCCATCTTCAAAGTAGATCTGTAAAGCAGGAAAAAGGAAATCAACAATACTGCATGTCTTCCTTTCCAATCAAGTTATACATGTATATCAAACAAAATGAATTTTTTCTTACCAAGTGTTTGTTGGTGGTTTTATCAAAATGCTTTACAATTCCAAAAGATCTGCAAAACAAATTGAGGATACACAAGGATAAGAAAGGCTAAAATTACAGATCAAAATCAAAACAATTAAAGATTGATGAAGAAATTCCAAAATTCAGTAGAAATTAACTTCAGAATTAAAATGCAACATTTTACTTCTACATGCAGAGACAAAATCTCATATTGACTTCAGACACGAGTCAAACTTAAATAAAAAGCAAAAGACATATCCTTCTAGATGACAGGAACCTAATAGCTAAAAAGGTTTGATTGGCAGAGTTCAGCACTCATTCTAGGATAAACTCTTTAGCTTGGATGATATTACATAGTTTGAGATGAAGAAAACAAGCAGAAATGGTTTCACAAATACAATCTTCGGATATGATTATTTCCATTGAATAAGACCAAGAACCCTCTAAAGTAAGGACTAGAAGAAAAGAAAACCATGGAAAATTTACAAAATTTTTCATAGAAATTAACAGGGAATGAAATCCAAGCTAAAAGAATCTTTAATTTTTATGGATTTTGAACCTTTAGACACCAAGGTCAATCAAAGTTAGTAAGCACAAGGTTCAAAAGAAAAATTTGCAATCTCCCAAATTGCATCATTCTGACCATTTTCCGGACTCTCAAGGCTATTTGAATTTGCTCATGTTCTTAGTTATTTCCTGTAAGAAATAAGCCTGTTCAAGATAACAAAGTTTACTTTTGAATCACTACAATCAGTATTATAATCATTATTACTTTTTGTGACATATCCTTCTAAAGTAACGATTCAGTTCAAATTGAGAACCGAAACCACCAGCCAGAGACCCACGAACTAAACCTGCCCAAACTATCTAGATTCAACCCACTATCACATCTCAATCAACCTCAAGAAACTAGGTCAACACAGAGCATAAAGAAAAGGTCGCAATCTAACAGAATCAACTCAAACATCATTCACAACTACCACTAATCACATTAATCGAATATTTATTCACAAGTAAACACAAAGGTCAACAATTTTAAGGTTTAGAGAACAACTTAAAAGAGCTACAACAACCATCTTAAAGAACTTTGACAACTTCTTCAATAGACAAAAAACTAAGATGTTATGTAACCTTAACCGTTAGTTTCCCCAATAAAAATCATCAAATATTTTCATATGACATGACTAGGGATACCATACCTCTTATCCAGGGAGTGAGTTATTCTTATTATTGCACCAATGCAATTCCGAGGATATTTTCTCATGGCAGAACTATGCTTTACACCTAAAAGTAAGGAACACATATCACGTCATTTGCCTAAAGCAGAGGCCAAGTCTCCCAAAAAAAGGGAAAAAGGGTAAAGAATAAAAGCAATTACCAGTTGAAGAAACTCCATTTGCATAGACCTTCAAAGTAATAGGGTGTTAAGTTAGACACATATCACAGATTATTCACAAGCACAAAAAAGCGAAAATCTATACTTTAGGGAACCACAAAAGAAAGAGTCAATTGAACCAAATAGCAGTTACAAAGTAAACCAGGAAAGGACCTTATTTTTGATTGAGGGAAATTTTATCTTTCTAAAATTTATGCATGGAGTACTAGGTGATTGATAGAGAAGTAGAAAACGGAGAAACGAGTATTCCTCAGTATTGAAACAGGTAGATAGAGAGAACTTGATGCTGGGAAAAAAAAAAAAGAAGAAAAAACCACAAAAAGGAAATCAGAACACTAACAGGAAATTACTCTAAATTTGTCTATGTTGCGCTAAAATTAGTTTATCAATGTTCAGGTTCTAGTTTCTAAACATCACAAGTTAATCTTCCTACTGTCCCCACACGTTAAGCATCTTTTATTATACTAACAGTAACTGCAGCTAGAAGACAGATTATTATGACAAATATACAGAAAATAACCCAAAGTAGCTGTGTGAACTCTTATCTGAGAATTGAAAAAAAAAAATCAACAAATAAAACAATTTTTGCAGAGAGAAAGGCTTTTACTTTGGGAGAGTCCACGGCAACACCTTCCATTTCCAAAGCTGTATCAGAAGATGGTGTTTTAGGCTTGTTAGGTTTAACCCCCAGCTTTTGCCTGCAGCCTGCAGCACCGCAATAGCAATTTTCATCTGCACCAAACTGAACAAACCTGCAATGTTTGTTAGACTGAAACAGGATGCTAAAATAATAGTTGTTAGAACCAGACAAAACTCCAGTCTATATGCTACAAGAGAAAAAGTAAAGCAGAAAAGTTGCAAGTTCATACTTATAGTCATAAGTCAAATGTTCACCCTTTTTGATATCGCGAGTTGCAAATATACCAATTCTGGTTTCATTGTCAATCCTCCTACAAGGTTCGGTAGCATCAGACAACCACCCACCCAAAAACAAAAACCAAATTAAGTACAAAATGAGATAGCTATTGAGATTAGCAAGAAACCATTTCTGCATTTGCGTGTTGGGACTACAGCTATGATTGATGTATCTGGATTTGTTTCCCTTGTAAGTGGCATCAATCACCATATCTCGGTTGATTTCGCACAAGTAAAAGTTTTTTTCTCCACTATGCTTCATTTTCCAAAGCCTGTCTTCACATGTTTTATCATCTATAACTGCAAATAAAAAAGGGAAAAAGAAGAAGAAGAAGAACTAAACAGTCAAATCAATCTGGATTTTGCATGCATGGCTGATTTCTTATGAAAAACTAACTAAACAAGCGGGGGGGGGGGGGGGAAACCTTCTCCAAGATATTCAATGACAAACTCTCCATGCTTAATATCTTCATCAGCAACAATTCCTTCTCCACATTTCTCAGTCTGCAACTCAAAGTACAAGGAGATTTTAAATCCAAGATAATTATGGCTCAAAAAAGATACACAAATTTAGTAGCATACTACAGTAGTTGGTTTTTATAGAATGCAGGATAGGTAAAATATCAGCATATGATATAAAAACAGGAGTCAAACTCATACTAAAAGAAAAATTTACAAAAGCAAGCAATAGAAATTCATCGTTGTCAAACCAACCATAAATTTTCTATCCACATTCACAAACCTAAAATGCCTAAGATATGTTATTGTTGTCCCCTTGGAAGATCAATTGACTAAGAACTTGGTCTAAAAATTCAAAATTCCATATTAACTCCTTCGCAGAGTCATGTTTATAAACATGTAGTTTTTAAACCCCACGGGACTTGTATTGTAATTTTTATATCCGAGGGTTTGTTTTGTAGTATGAACATTTCAGGAGGGGGTATAAATGTAATTAAAACAACAAGGTTGGTTTCATAATCATACCCAAAGTTCAAGGGGTTAAATGTAATTCGCCCGTTTATTTTTTCAATCTCATGAGAGGCAATTCAACAATTTAACAGCTTAAAGAGCCTTCCTTGATCTGACATTTACCTGCACAATTCTCATCTTCTTTACTGGTCGTTGATGGAATGGCTTATTTAAGCATGAACTCCCGCATTTGCAGCTTGAGGAACAGCAAGACAGAAGCATGCTGTAGGAAGGAAATTGGCAAGAAGTGAGCAAGATTTATAGACAATGCTAAACGAAACAATTCCTGCCAACAATCAGCCGACAAAGATGGAGAATTCAAAAAATAAAATAATGATAAGCCACCAAAAGTATGGCTTAAAGAAAAATTGAACAGCATTTCAGCACCAAAGTATCAAAGAACAAAAAACAGCTTTTGATCTAGGTTGAAGAAAAACAGAAAATAATTAGTACAAAGTGTTATCAGCTACACACTCTTAAAAGTCAACATAAATACATACAACTATTTCACATTACACTGTTTTAGGCTAGATGAGAACATAGAAGGGAAGTTTCACAAGCTCAATAGCACAATTTACAACTCTAATCCCACAATATTACCACACCTAAGAGGGATCACACTGCCTGTTGAATTCAATTCATTAAAATTTTAGGCATCACATTCACATAACTCACTCATAGCTAGATAAATCAACCAAAGCCAACAGAACCTCAAGTCTTCCTGTGCAGACACAAATTTTATGTTAGCAAACTTACCCACAAAGGCAATCTTTGTCACAAACTCCAGAAGATCCAGTAGATGAGTTGCAGGAACAAAATATCCCATCATCCTCTGGGCGCCTTTTATTCTTCTTAGTGAGATATATATCTTCATTATGTTAGTGTCAACAATAATTTATAACATGGTGAATGGTGATAGCAAAACTGAGGGAGATAAAAGAAATCAAAATAATTCAAATTCAGCAATTAATCAAATTGGTCATTGAATCTAAAATTACAAGTTAGAAGGATACTGCGCTTAATGAACTTGTAAGCTGTGGGTTTACAGTTTATCAAACATTCTGGAAGTTCGAAATCAACTGGATCTTCAATCCCCTTCACCAACTTACTGAATATGCCCTCCATAGCAACGCCCTCGTTATTCTTTGAACAAAGGAAAAACAGAGTCAAGATCGTATTTGGTGCCTGCCTATGATAGACAGGGACAGAGAAGCCAAAGCAAAAGAATCTAAAAGCAAAATCAATAAAACACTACAAAAGTTCCAATCGAAACGTCCACCATAATGAATACCGACAGAAAATTTAATGAAATAAAAATCTAGTCAAGAAAGGGAAATAGGAGAGGACACATGTCAACTTTCTATGAAAAGAAGTAATTACAGCCGAGTATTCAGGGCCAAGAACAATTAAACTCTACTGAGATCCCAACAGATAGAGAAAACTGGTAAAAATGAAAATTACAAGAGGACGACTGCAAGAAGAAACACTTGCACAACACCTACCAGCAATTGAGTACAATCTAAATTTTACTATAAATTTGTCAAAAAGGAAATAACCGTTGACAATCTTGTCATTATCAGATAATTAAATAAGCTTTGCATAAAACATAATAATTATGAGAGGCACTGCAGTTCAGAAGATCTCAAGTGACTCCCTTCCCCATCCCTGATATGGTGATAGAGCCAGCTACGGTAAGTAGACTATCTTTTGCAAGTTAAATCATATTTACGCCAAGTCAACCCTACACTACATATGTTATGTTCAAATTTAAGTCAAAACTTCTTCAAGCAACCTATCCACTATGTAAGGATTTCTGCTTCCTAAACAATGAAATATGTTTAAATTCAAATATCAAAGGTTTGAAAAGGAAGGGGGGAAACAGCAATTTAAGGTCAGCACAACAAAAATACAAAAAAACCCCTCCATTCTATGTCATTAGACTTTAAGAATAGTAGCAAAACTGCCTTACAACCAGACAAATGCTGAAGTCGAACTTTAAGCAACAACCTATTTTTACCAACTTTCACCAACCAAAGATGAAAAGGAAGTTGAAAAAAGAAGAAAAGAACATACATTTCATGATATTATCGCTAGTTATTAATATTATGCACCACTTATTGTACTAACAGAAGTTTTAAACATACAAATATTACATAATTAATATCCTGAACAACAACTGAACACCATGGTTCTTGAAACCTACCTTCTTCTTTGACGGCATAGTGTTAATCAGATTTTCTGTAGAAATACTAAATGCCTCTATCCTACATAAGAAAACAATTCAAATTAATTAAAAAAAAAAGGGCAAACAGAAGGAAATATAAGCATTCAGAATGTGATACTGTAGTTACATAAGAGTTCAGAATTATTCCTGACAAAAAGTTGATAATGTAGCAGGATAGTACTTAGAGCAAACAACCACAAGTAAACAATATGGCATTTGATTTTCATTTTCAATCGACTTGAAATTTCACTTTCAGCAAGTTGGGTTTGCTGCGTACAGCTAGTCCAGAACGAGCATAAATGAACTCTCTTTCCTTCTACTTTTTAAAATTTGTGGATAAGAACACCTACTTACAAACATTCCATAGGTAAATCCAACTAATTTTGAATCAGGAAAAAACAATCGCCAATCAAGTATAGTTTCACTTTACATTTAAAATGGAAAAAACATATGGTTGTGTAATGGTCAGTGCCATTGCTTAGGCAATTGTAACTCGAATAGAGAATTTTTTCTTGGTGAGGAAACTTTTTTTGAGGGAATTTTTTCTAGGAAATTGTGTGGAAAGAGTTAATGATATTATTTTTGAAATAATGCGAGTATAATTGAAGAGGAAAATTTAAATTTAGTAAAAACTGAGAGTGTTTGGCTATAGAAGTTCTTTTTTTAAAAAATGAAGTTTTTCCTTAAAAGGAATAAAAACAAACACAGCCTTAGATTTCCATCAATACCCACAGATATCAAAGATATTATTTTAGATGGGCCACATTGCTACATATTTTATAGCATGGATGATCCCAACATTAATCAAAAAGATGCACAGAATCATAACCGAAAAAGATCTCCACACCACACAGTTCACACCAAAAGAGAAACAATAGTGCTAGCTCGCTAGCTCATGATAGTCTTTTCTGTAAATCAGACCCACATAGTCTGCAATCGTGTTTTTATTGGCATTTACTATGTTTCCCTTTCCTATTTTCCGAATCCATTTCTTTCTACATAAACATGTGTTCACATTCACATAATTTCCAGTTTATTTGCATGAGCAACTAAACAAAAAAAAGGGCCATTTTCTAATTTGGACATCCTTATCCAACTTTTGGGCTATATAATACTGCAAGAGTTATACTCCCTTCAATTTCATGAAAAATCAGTATTCATTCAATCCCAAAAATTAGTCCTTCAAAATGAGTCATTGTTAATACTGCTCCCCACTGAAAAAGTGAAGTAGTGCGATGACTCCCATGAACTACTAATCTAACAGTAATGCTGAGTTCCGTTACCATATGTATGTTAAGAAGAAATAATTTCAGAAAACCAGAAATCAAATATTAACATCATTGAGTTGTACTTCCAGAAAAGGATTTACAAGGGTCTAGTGCAAAGATACTGAAGAAAATTCCTCCACCAGTTTATTGAACTCGTAATCACAAAAACAGCATAAAAAACCCAAATTCTTCCGAATACAACTCACCCTTTTCATGGTAACTGAATCTGCATACATGCACAGAATCATCCCGTTTCTCCGACTCTCCCGCCCAGACAGATTTCAAATACTTAAACTGAAAAACAATTCAAGAGAAACGAAAAAAATAAAAACAAGAATATAGAATGAGAATTAACTCAGGTTTGCAACCACATTCCCATATTCTTCTATTCTCTTCAGTTAAATCTAGGAAATTCACCACCGGCCAAATAATTTAAACTGAAAGAAATCTTCCAACATTCTGCAACTTACTAACCACAACGCACTCTTTCAACAAAATTTCACATTTAAGTTACAAAATTCACCTCGGATTTTATCAACACAAAAGCTAAGCTCATTTCACGAATAAATTCAATCTTGAAATCAGGAAAGCATTCCAAATCCATGGGATCCTTCCAAGATTAGGGTTTACTTATGCTACGACCGTCAAACTAAGATTTTGAAGTACACAGGCACTAGAAATAGAATTAAGGAAGAAAAATAACCTGAAAATGGAGAATTGGAGATGGAGGTTGAGCAGTTGGTTCAGTGCGCGTCTGTGTGTATGAGAGAGAAAACGAGGAAGAGTTGCGAGTGGTCAAATGTTTTCAGTGTTTTTTTCTTTTCTTTTTCCTCTTTTAGTTTTAGCCTACTCTATACAGATACTAACAATAAATAACGACTGTAAAACGGCTACGAAATTAGGATTTAGGAGGCGTTACAAAGGCTTAATTGAGATGGAGCCCCTTAAACTTTCTAAAATTATACAAGGCAACAGAAGAAAGTAACATTTCGAGGTACATTTTGCATTTCATAATAAGAGGTAATCCAAAAATAAAATACTCACAAATTATTAAAAAAAAAAATTTTTGTGTATCATTAAGAGAAAGAAAAAATAGAAATTAGTCGATTGTGAAAATACTTTTGAGTGAAATATAAATTTGGTCTTTACACTTTTACAAAGTTTAATTTTAAGTTATTATATTTTTACAATACTAGAATATATTATTATTATACTTCTAAGAAGTAAAAACTGACCTTCTGAGCCACTTCGATAACCTTCTTTAAGGCTATTGTTTTAGGTTGATGTTCATATTCTATCACTTATTAGTTTTCACAACAATAAGTTGCTCTTTTTTCTAAAATACCCTTAGTAAAAAAAATAAAATTGTTTCACTCGAAAAAGCAACTTTATTGCTTTAGAAACTTCTGAAAATTTCGACATTAACAACAATCATTTTTTTAAGGTATTTAAGTACAAACTAGGATGATGTACCAATTATTTCAAATTTTCATTCCACTTATCAATGAATGAAAATGTATCAATTATTTGAAAACAGTCCATGAGACCAATTCTTATTATTTTCCATAAGGGAATAGAAGAAAGTAACATTTTGAGATACATTTTGCATTTCATAATGAGGTAATCCAGCAATAACATTTCACAAATTATAAAAAAGTATACTTTTTTTTGTGTATCGCTGAAAAAAAAAAAAGAAAATTAGTCGCTCACAAATTGTAAAAATGCTTTTGAGTGAAATATAAATTTGGTCATTGTACTTTAATTTACAAAGTTCAATTTTGAGTTATTATATTTTTAAAATACTAGAATATATCATTATACTTCTAAAAACTAACCTACTGAGCCACTTCGATAACCTTCTTTGTTAGAGACTAACATAAGGCTATTGTTTTAGGGTGATGTTGATGTTCTATAACTTATTGGTTTTCACAGTAATAAGTTGTTCTTTTTTATGACATACCCCTAGTAAAAAGTATTAAGTACGTTGTTTGACTCATAAAGACATTTTAAGAAAAATAGCAACTTTATTGCTCTAAAAACTACTAAATATTCTGATTAACAACCAACATTTTTTAGGGAAAAGATATGTTGTCCCCTACTATGAACCATTAGGGGACAATAAAACAGTTTACAGTTAAATTTTTTTACTGCCCTCTAATGGTATATAGTGGGAGACAACATAACGGGGACATACAACCTCCACCCCATTTTTAACGGATTTAAGTCCAAACTATGAAAATGTACCAATTATTTCAAAATATCATTCCACTTATCAATGAATGAAAATGTATCAATTATTTGAAAACTGTCCATGAGACCAATTATCATTATTTTCCATAAGGGAATAAAAAGTTCTTTTTAGGGTTTGTGAAGATCAATTCATATGGTTTACTTTGTAAAGGAATGTAATTTATGTCGTAGTGAATAACTATTTTGTTACTTTATTGTTTTATAATTCTTTTTCATTATTTTCATATATTTTTAATACTATAGTTTGGTGAAAGAATTATATCGTTATTGAATAATGGTAAATGTGATTGCATGTGTAGTGACATTAATAATATATTCAGTGCAAAATCCAATGACTGAAAAGTACCTTGATGGGACTGTAGTATTTTCTTACTCTTTATATTTTAAAAAGATCTTTCTATATTATGCAATTTTAATGTTACAAAAATATTATTACTTTTAAATAACATTTTCATTAGATAGCACAAAAAATTATTACATTGTGGATAGAATCTCTACAGCTAGGGAATGCGCTAAGACAATTTTCTCCCTTGAAACTTTACAAATTGAGAAACTAAAAAACCTATATTTTAACATTTCAATATCATTGAAGAAGAATTCAAAGTTCAAACAGTGACTTTGCCGATAAGGATGTTAACCAAATGCTGACAATATGTATATACCACAATCCTTTGTGTGCCCAACATCAATGCATGTATCATATCTTGCAAACACATATATTTCTGCACTGAGGCTCTCAGCTGTTGTGTTTCATGAGGCAAGGACTGAGTGAATCCAAGTAGGGAGAGAGCCTCAATTTCAATATCAAATTCCCTCATCACATAATTTGACCAAACTCATAAACCACTTATTCGATACGCAATCAAGTTGTGATAGAGTTCGGGGTTTTCCCGAAATCTAGTGAAGATAACTAGTATAGTTACGCCCACAAAAACAAATTCAAAACACATTTTGCTACCATCTAAGTTTGTGTGCGAGACATATATATACAAACCAGTTATGGGTCCTTTAATTGTAATATTTAGCTAATTTAATGTATAGTGTCAGCTTATATAAATATCAGAATTCAATTTAAACCCGTCTATTGAGATTTGTTACATATAAAGTTATATAAATATTCATTTATTTTTATTATTTAATAGATTTATATGGTATACACTTATTATATGTATATATTATATAATTAATATTGTAATCGAGTCAGTTCGTGAACGTGTACGACCTTTTATCCCTTTATTCATTTATTAATCGAGTCTAAAAATCTTGTTCATGTTCATTCATTATCGAATCGATCCCAAACTTATTCGTGAATGTTTGTATTCGTTCTTAGTCCTACTAAGGAGGAGAAGGACAAAAATTGTGTGGTATATGACTTCTAGTAAACCTGGCGGTAGGATCCAAAATATTATAACCCACAAACACTAATTAATTAACTAAAGCTTCTTGATTGCAAACCGTCGGGAAAAAAATTTAAAAACTTTGAACCAAACTAACCAATTTGATAACCTTCAATCCACGAAGCAACACAAATACTTTAAAAACCAATTACTCAAACACAATTTAAAATTGAATGACCCTCCCTCAACATAAAAGCCAAAAAAGGCTCCCCGATTCAACTCTTAGTCGAGACGAATGTTTTCCTCTCACACACACACCTTACAAATAAATCCAAGGCCTACATTTATAGGTATAAGCCAACCCCAAATCCTAATATGTTTTTAATTCTTATTATTACCAAATACTATTTTATTACCCAAAAACAAATGCTAAACTAAATAGAAAACAACTAATTAATAAATTTAGTTTAACTACCGAACGCTGACACTACAAATTTCTAAATGAATGGTATGCTAAGCATTTTGTCATCATCATCAACAGTTATACCATCAAAGAAAGGATTCTTGAAAATATCATACGCCGAACGTCAACCTCTTGGTTGTACTAAACCCTTTCCGATGAGTGCCTTGACCTTAGAGTTCTTCACTCAAGATCTAGTCCATAGTCTCATTCTTGTATATTTTTTAAATATTATCAAATATATTATCCGAAGATTCTAGTGTTGATATTTCAAGAACACATATTCTAAAAAATAAATATATCAATCAACAGTATAATACTCGCCATATAGCTTTGGTGTCACGAATTTAGGAGTGCCAACCATCACCCATTAACAATGGCTCCTTCCAATTATGGTAGCGAATCACTAATCTTAATTTGACCAACGTTGTCACTAATGAAAACATTGTTGCAACTTAGATCTCTACGAATGGTACATGGTTCGTGATTATGTAAATGTTCCAAATCCTTGAGAATTTTTCTGGACACTTTCTTCAATTCTCATGGGAAATTATCAATATTTTTACTCTGTACTTCCTTAGATTTCCAATGACACGCACTTCCATGATGAAAGTTAAAGTATTTTATGTTTAGCTCTCCAAACATAGTTTAATTCAGATAATATATTCTTCTTTTCTACTATCCTCAATAGCCTAACCTCATAGTAGAACTTCAATTATGGTTTTATCATCACAAAAATTTTGCAATTTTATTTGGCTCCAAGCTATTGATTTCCCTTTTTTCTTTACCAAACACTCCATATACCATTTTTATGAGCCCAAACTTAGTAAATCACTATACCGCCTCTATCGACCAGTTAGATCAACCTTCATGAAGGCTTTGTGTGTGTCACTCAGCCGTATCTGAGCCTATATACTTAAATTGCAATAACTGGAAAAGCAAGAATAAAAGGAAGAAAGAGTCATATTTTCTGTTTTAAAGGTTTATTGTTCCCTCTTTAATAAAAAGTTATTTGGGAATAGGGCTACCAATGTGAACAACTTGCATACCCAATAAGGCAAGAAAGGGATGTGAGTCTTATATTTAGACAATATGTATGGTTCTATCCATCGTTCGATATTATGATATCATCATCATTTGTTTCCTATCTAAGGTTTACAAGTGTTTTGATATTGTGGAGCTTTCTTAAAGTTGGGATTCTGAAATTACATTTTTTTATCACTTTGTTGCATGGTTCCCCTAGCTATAAAGTGGTGTACTTTATTTATTTAGTGCTGAAGAAATTGGTAGGAATGGTAGTTGATAGAAAATATTGGTATAAAATCGTGTATTTCATTCATTTAGTAGCTTATTTTCTTAAGCTGACTCTTGGATCTCAGTATGTGGTTTCTTTTTTTGTGTCAATTGGACTCGCTATTCTAAAACTATTTAACTTAGGCAGAGCTTTTGAGGTCAACTGCTTCATTAAGTTAATTTAAGATCTCGGACGATATAAGGACTCCTTGAGTTTTGTAGTTCTTGTATTTTTAGTGCCTTGATTTTATAAAGTTGGCTTTTGGATCCAAATATGTGATTTCATTTTGTGTATTAACACAAATATTATCTCTTCTTTACTTTGATTGCTATTATCTATAATTAGCTTATAACTAATTTTTTATGTCTACAACTAGCCTTTTCACATCTCATTCTAGCAACCGGGAATAATTTTCACTATTTAACATTTGCTTCTATCATTGGCTTGCAGAGTTTAGGCTTAGGAAAAGGCTTTTACTTGTCCATGGGCACTATTCATACTATTGTAGATCAGACAACGTTTCTTTTTTAATACTTACTCTATAAATCTCTACTGATAGGCTTTATTTAATTTTGTAAGTTTTTTTTTAGGGTAGACCATTTTATCTACATTTCATAATTTACTCCTAGTTTCATGGCACCTCTGATATTTCTTGTTACTAATGCATCAATATGTATATACTAAATGAAGCTTACTCCACATAGAGTTGGTGATGTTGTTGAAGCTGAGATAGAAGATTTCGGAGCAAGGACTATTAATGCCTAATCAATTTTTGTCCAACGTTCAACATACTATATTGAAGAAATTCTCCATCTTGAAGAAAAGTTTTCCAAACTTTTTTTTAGAGTTATTAGAGAGTTTACAATAATATTTGCCAAAATAACACACTTTTCAATAATATTACCTAAATAATATATCTTTTGCCAAATAAGCTTTTATATGCCAACATGGATAGGAAAAAAAAGGAAAAAACAAACCTCAATAATCCATTGGAAGCACGCCTCTTCTTCTTCTTCTTCTTCTTCTTTCTTTCAATCGTTTGCTTTCCTTTTTTTTTTTTTTTTTTTCCAAGCAAGACAAGACATGGGTGAAAAGTTTCTTGAACCAATCCTACAATCATCAATCTATTTCTCACCAATTTCTACAAAATGATCGAAGTTAAATAACTGAAATCTTTCTTTTCTAAACTATTCATATATCATATTTAGTTACATATAGTATTATTCTAAAATTTTTGAATAAGTTATAATTATGCATGTCAAATGTATGATAAAATGTCAATATAAAAGTTGAGAATTTTGGATCGTACCAACATTTTCGTTGTGTATGACACGTATAGTTTCTTATAATAAAAAAAAAGGTGTGTGCATGTTTCGGCAACATTATGGTTGTTCTGTTAAGTAACATTGAAAAGAAGAACTTGAAACTTTGTTATCAGAAACTGGTGCAAAAAAAGAAAGACAGTTACGCTAGAGGATCATCTTCGTGACTTTTATTTGACTTCATAAAAAAAGAACATATCATACATTTCCTTACATTTTATAGACTACAGCCTTTAGTAGATAATATAATCTTGCTTCTTATTTATGGATATAAAATTAAAGATATCAATAGTTCATGTACCTTCGTAAACTTAATTCTCCCGACTTAGATTGTTGATGTCCTAGTACTTACCACTTCTATATACTATTTCTTATGCAAGTTTGTGGTTTCATAGATTTTCATAACTATTAAAAAGAACCATTTATAAAAGTAAAAAATGCGTGCTCTTTGAATCTAAACAACAACTCTAGTTTTCAACTCTCTCTCTATCTCTAATGTTTGTAACAATATTATAACATCCAAAAAATGCATGATATTAATATATATATATATATATATATAACTACTTATGTGAATGATAGGAGCATTACATATTTTTCAATTGTGAGAAGGCTTAGTCACTAGTGGGAGGATAGAAAGAATATTTGTTAAGTTCATACTTGACATTTAATGTAAGGTGTTACTTGTGCTATTCTCAACTAATTAGTTAAAAGGTGAGGAAAAATATATATTAATATTGACCTATGAATTGAAAGATGTGATTTCTAATTGAATTAGTAGTATATTTTGTTTAATTGTTTATATGAAATTATAATAATTCTAAGTTAAGTTTGTTTTATAATTTTACTATTTTTTAATTTTTAAAATGGTAAAAGGTAAAAGAGGACTTAAGAAATATGGCGTGCAAAGTAAAACACGATAGACATATGATATGAGCAGCATCGTCATCAATGCATCCAAAATAGACATTCAGGTTAGCTAATGCATTTAACAATTTTGGTGAACCATTGATTGATTGCACATATATTAACATTTGTAGGTGGTAGCATTCTAAGTTGAGTTCATTTTTCAGAGGCATATTAAATCAAAACTAGCTAGTTCATTGATCAATCTAATATAATCCATTCAACTAAAAATGACAAGTTAAATGGCACTTGAATGTAGGAGAATATACAAAATACTTTTGTCAATTTGGTATTCTAGAGAATTTGTGTTGGAAACTCTACTCTTTAAAACATAAGATATGTGAGTTTTCCATTTATTTTTTTATTGGCTGCCCAACCTTTTACATCATTGATATAAATGTATGAATTCATTTTTATTATTTAGGATGTAAACGTTACAAAATAAAAGATTGGATCAGTATGTTTTTTTGTAATTTATTTAATTTTTCCATGGATTTTGAAAGGTATTGGAAGAAAATAACACTTATATATATATATATATTAATTTGAAGTTATTTATAAATATTGCTAATTTGATTTTTCTTAATAAATTGATTATAGGAGCTCGACAAATTTTATAATAATGGCTAGCTCAAAAATTACTGTACTATGTTATTGGAATGGTAAATGATAACTGGTTTGCATGATTTAACTTATGAGAGTGCCATTCCAAAAGCCATCAAAGTAGATCTTGAAATTATATTTCGTGAACTCCTGGATAAGGTTTATGCTATCACTGGTTTTGAAGGAACATGTTGAAATAATAGTCATCGGTAGGTATCCGACTTCAAATAAGGAGTATTTACCATTGTCTGTTGAAAATCATGATACCTTAAACATTGGGTTAGATGCAACAAAACAACCTGGGATTCATTGTTTAGAACTCTATTTGGAAATGGAATCCAGGATTGTTGATACACAATGTCGACATATTTGAATAGTGAGACTCTTACACAAGTACCCACTCAAGAAGGTAGATTAGTAAAGGATATTCTACGAAACAACAATATTATAGGAACAATAGTTAAGCAATGTATAAGAGAGGCATTCTTATCGAATATGAGTACAAGAAGTATGGAACAAGATTCAATTGAAGCCAAAAATGAACATGTTGATGATGAGTTTTATGATGATGGTTCACCAGAAGTGAATCACACGTCTACTATTGAAGAAATGGTGTAGTTGAAACAAATAACTTATTTCTTGATTATGCGAACATCAACAATTATTTGTTCAACTGTGATGATGACAAAGAGAGTGAAGAAGATGAACGTCTTCTTGGTTTGTCAAATGCAAAGGCCCCAACTCCAAATCTCACTAATGTTGAATGGATGGACAAAGCAATAATAGATGCATCAGTTGCTAGTAGTCAATGCTACACTTGGTGATGGTGAATTATATGCTGGCCAAAGGTTTACCTCTAAAGAACATTTACAAAATGCTGAGAAAGCATTCTCAATAAACGTGCATCAAGAGTATCAAGTTGCTTACTCTACTCTTCATTTGTGGATCCTTAAATGTAGACAAGCATGGGCTTCTGTTATGAAAGAAACCTCAATTTTTGAAATTAGAAAATATGAAGGCCCTCATACTTGTGTCAATCCTATCATAAGTCAAGACCATATTCAACTAGATTTTGAATTTATTGCCGACCAAATCAAAGCATTGGTGAAGGCTCAGATGTCAATAACATTATGATACGGTTATTGGATTGAGTTGAATGGGTCTTTGATAAGTTTTACCCATGTGAGTAGTGCCAGAATTACTGGCTTAGTGGTTCTAAATAATAGGAACTAAATTACTTTAGTTAGTCTTTTATCTAATTATAAATACCGTGCTTGTACGTAATATTTGATATGAATGAAAAATAAAGAACAATTACTCTCTCCCTCATGTCTTCTTCGACTATTTCTCATTCTCAAATTCTATCCTTATCGTATTAATAGCAATTCAAAGTGAAATCGCAGACAAGTTCAATTATACCATATCTAAGAAGAAAGCATGGACGACAAAGCAAAAGGCTATTGTAGAACTTTTCGATGATTGGCATCAATCATACAAGAGATTGCCTAGGTTTATGGATGTTCTCAAGCAGAAAAATCCTGGAACAATTATACATTGGGACAAGGAGACTGCACAAGGAAATCCATCATAAGAACTATTTAATTGTGTGTTTTGGGCTTTTGGTGCTTCAATAGAAGGTTTTAAATATTGTCGTCTTGTTACAAGTATTGATGGCACATTCTTGTATGGCAAGTATAAAGGAACATTACTCATTATTGTTTCAGCTTACAGTAATAATCAGTTATTTCCACTGCCTTTGCAATTGTGAAAGTGAAAACAACGATAGTTGGGGATGGTTTATGTCATGCATTAGGATAATTTTGACTCAAAAGAGGTCTTTGTGTTATATCAGATCATAGTGCAGTATTACTATGACATTAATTTCTAATTTTCTTTATTTCTTTATGTTATTTATAACAAAACATACTTTAAGCAAAAGGCTATTGTAGAACTTTTCGATGATTGGCATCAATCATACAAGAGATTGCCTAGGTTTATGGATGTTCTCAAGCAGAAAAATCCTGGAACAATTGTACATTGGGACAAGGAGACTGCACAAGGAAATCCATCATAAGAACTATTTAATTGTGTGTTTTGGGCTTTTGGTGCTTCAATAGAAGGTTTTAAATATTGTCGTCTTGTTACAAGTATTGATGGCACATTCTTGTATGGCAAGTATAAAGGAACATTACTCATTATTGTTTTAGCTTACAGTAATAATCAGTTATTTCCACTGCCTTTGCAATTGTGGAAAGTGAAAACAATGATAGTTGGGGATGGTTTATGTCATGCATTAGGATAATTTTGACTCAAAAAAAGGTCTTTGTGTTATATCAGATCATAGTGCAGGTATTACTATGACATTAATTTCTTCATTTTCTTTATGTTATTTATAACAAAACATACTTTTTGTTGGATGTAACTATTACATTGAAAAAATCTATACATTATAAGGAAAAAATGACAATTGGGATTAATTTTCTTTATTTAGATTTGAAGAATTAGTAGTTTCCTGTTTATTATAATATAAAAATATATATTCTTATATTTGATTGTCATGTAAAGACTGTTGCAGCATTGAATTGAATTGGATCAGAATGGACAGAGCCATTTACATATCATCGCTTTTGTGTCTGTCATTTAGCTAGTAATTTCAATAGCAAATTTCATGATAAAATATTGAAATGTCTTATGAGTTGGGCTGCAAATGAAAATCAAAATTTCAAATTTGAAAAAAGAATGGTAGCAAAAGAAAGAATCAATCCTGAAGCCCGAAAATGGGTGGATGAGTTACCAATTGATAGGTGGACATTGGCACCTGATGGTGGTAGAAGGTATGGAATCATGACAACCAACTTGCCAGAAATATTTAATAGTGTGTTGAAAGAGGCGCGCTTATTGCCAATAACAGCTTTGGTTCAACTTACCTTGTATCATGTAATAGTTACTTTGTTGTGAGAAGACAATTAGGTATTCAAACAGCAAGAACGAGACAATTATTCACTCCTTTTTCAGATGGAAAAATTATTTCTATTAGCATCGAGGCAGGTGGACATGAAGTGATTATGTTTAATCGAGCTACTGGAACATTCAATTTGAAAACAGGTCGATCACTAACAAATAAAAGAAAAGTGGTCATGTTCAAGTAGTGAAACTAAACAAAAACCAAAAATGGCAAATTCATGAAATTCCTTGTTCACATGTATTGGCAGCATCAACATTGTAGCTTGGATTACAGACCTTTAGTCAGAATTGGTATTCCATGGAAACATGCGGGAAGACTTGGGCTCCCCTTTTTCACCCAATCCCTGAGAAGGCTTATTGGTCTCTTGAAGGAGAAAAGACACTTGTTCCTCACAATTCAATGAAAAGAACTTCTAAAGGGCGCCCAAGGTCAACATGGTTGCATAATGAGATGGATGTTAGAAAATGTCAAACTATAGGAACCTGTAGCATATGCAAGCAAAAAGGACACAACAAACGCAAATGCCCTGGAAAAAAAGACTAGTTTAATGAAGTGAAACTTGCTAACATTCTTTGTTTGATTTTAATTTTCTCGTTTACCCATTTACTATGTTTAATGATAATTTTATAGTATAGAATTATTATTAGTGTATCTAGTTTTGAGTAACAAAATTAGTATCTAAAGTGATGTAATGTAATGTTTCTTTCTTCTTCTTCTTGCTTTTTTTCAGGAATGTGGCAACAAGATGAAGGTTTTTGGAAATAGAGATATGTTTTATGAAGCAAATGTATGAGTTGGAGGATGTAGCTTTAATCTTGCACGTGTTGGCTTTGTCAAATTATCAAGTAGAATAAGCATTTTGGAAGAAGTAGGTTATAGTTTCATGTTATTTGATTGGAGAAAAGTTATCTACTGTCACAAAAAATAAGACTTGACATTTTCAAAACTCAAGACTTTGTTGTTTTACTGGATTGGATTTTGAGCAATAAGCCTGTTGGATAATTAGTTATTATTATTATTATTATTATTATTATTATTATTATTTGTAAATAAACTAAGAAAAGAAGAGTAAAATAGTGACCTTTGCAGTTGATTCCATAACAGTGTTGATCGATAATCTCAAGAAGCCAAACAATTGGGTTGAAAACTATGCAACTGTGCTCATTCATTAATTTCCTTTGATTGACTTAGATTTCATATCCTAGGCAATCTGTGTTCACTTATTAGTTTCCATCTTGCTGTCTGAGTTACTAGGAGGTGGCTTTGGTGCAAATTCTGCACTTTCTTTGCATTGTGTTAGTTTATGGTTTGATTTTGGTGTAGATTCTGCATTGTTTCTGCATCTGTTTCCAATTTCTGGTTAAATTTAGGAGTAAATTCTGTACTTTTTCTGCATTTTTTCAGTTTATAGTTTGGGATTGGTGTAGATTCTGCATTTTTTGTGCTACATTATGTACTTTATCTGCAGTTTTTTTGTCATTTTCTGGTTTAAGTTTGTGCAATTCTATACTTTCCTTGCATATATATATATATATATATATTTCATTTTATGCATTCAGTTTTTAGTTTGATTTTGGTGTAGGTACATGTTACGTGAACAGTAAGCCACAGTTACCTGCGAGTTGACCCGTTCCATGCAGTTGTAAGTAAACCAAGTCCCCAGCGTTCTTAGCTGATGGAGAAGCAGCCGCAGTGCTGTTGCTGGAAATCTGCAATAGATATTAATCTATAGAAGCTAGATTACTTCTTTGATTTTATTGCACTTGTACTCTATAAATAGGCTACGGTCTCTATTGAATAAAACATCAAATAATTCCAATTCCAAATCCTCTCCTCTGCTTTATTTTTCTCTCTGAATTATTGATGCCTTCTCCCTCCTTTTGTTTCACAGTCCGATAAGGACATATCAATCTGGTATCAGAGACGGTTCGATCTGGCCATGGACACCGACAACAAGTCGCAAACGGAGTTCCGTGACTTCGTTACAGAGGCTCTTACCCGTCACGTGTTCAGCATTGAGCAAGTCAATGCCGCCCTTCAAACCATTATAACTGAGCTTCAACACCTTCGTCTAAGCAAAACCACCGACGATAAATCAGAAGCTAACCCGTCCGCCTCCCACGCCCTTACCCACAATTACAACACAGATCCCAAACTCCAATTTTCGAAGTTCAGCGGAGAAGACCCCACTGGTTGGATCTATAATTTGGAACAATTCTTTGGCTACCACAACACCCCCAGACCAAAAAGTCCTAGTGGCTGGCCTCCACCTCGATGGGGTTGCACTCAAGTGGCTGCTAAAACATCGCGGACCGCATACTTGGGCGAGGTACACTGAGCTCTTTTGGAGAGATTTGGGCCGATCGAGTTCGAGAACCCAGCGGAAGCATTGGCTTGCCTCAAACAAATGGCGGCGATAAGGGATTATCAGGAGTACTTCGAACGGCTGTCGCACCAAGTGGATGATCCCCCGGAGCCATATTTGGTCAGCACCTTCATCGTCGGGCTCCGCAATGAACTCCTTTTTGAAGTCAAACTTAAACAGCCCCGAACTCTTTCCTTAGCCATCGGCGTTGCCTGCTTGGTAGAGGACAAACTCAAGTCCCAAAAAGCTACCACCTCCCGAACCCACTTCTCCCTTCCCTATCATCGAAACACCACATCACCTAGTCCTAACTTGCTGGGTGCACCGCCCACGGCCAAAACAGTTCTCGAGCCCACCACAAAACCCGTCTTCCATCGACTGACACCCCAGGAGTACAAGGAACGTGGTGACAAAAACCTGTGCTACTACTGCGACGAAAAATATTTTTCGGTCCACCGATGTCGCAAACCACAGCTATTTATGATCTCCAATCCGTCCGACCAAGAGCCAAGTGACGATTGTGGGGTCTTCTCCGCTAAACTTCAAAAATTGGAGTTTGGGATCTGTGCTGTAATTGTGGGTAAGGGAGTGGGAAGCGGAGGGGTTAGCTTCTGATTTATCGTCGGTGGCTTTGCTTAGACGAAGGTGTTGAAGCTCAGTCATGATGGTTTGAAGAGCGGCATTCTCTGATACCAGGTTGATATGTCCTTATCGAATTGGGGAAAAAATGAGGGAGATTCTATCAGTATAGTGCAGACTCTGCATTTTTTTTTTTTTTCATTTTTTGGTTTAAGTTTGTGCAGATAACCAGATGTGGGAGATAATTCTAAATAAAAAAGTACATGTGCATATCAATTATGCCTTATATAGGATCATTACAACTGCAACAAATATGCATTAATCACCAAATGTTTGAATAAGCAAACATTTTACAAAAATCTAATTCAAGGTACAAGGGATGCTCACCATTTTCTGTCACCTTACACTAACCTAATAATAATAATGGCTATCCAGCCTTGTTACCTTACACCAACGTAACAATAATAGTAGTTATCCAGTTGATAGCAACTACACACACAACTTCATTTAACTTCAAATTCATTGAACAAAATTTCTCTCTTCTTTGAAAGTCTTGAATCCTGCACAAGCTTCCTTAAATTATTTCCACCATCAACTTTCAACAAAAATCATTGAATGTTCAATGCTCTGTCCTCCCATTTTAAATCACTGAATAATGATGAAGATGAATAGTGACATGCTGGAACGAACTATTGCTTGTCTAGTTGGAAATCCTAAGCCAATACTTGAACTTATAAGTACACAGGGGCTGCTGTTCACAACTCGTACTCTGCAACTATAAATGATTAGAACCCAATGCAAGGGCTACTGTTCGTAACTCATACTTTAATGGTGCTCTCAAATGACAAAAGCATGTCAAATGCTACCCTTCGTCTTCAACTTCAACAAGCATTCAGGTAGAAAATGAAGACATCGCTGCACTTGGATCTCTTGACGTCAAACTCTACACTTCCCAATGAAGATGACGAATAGTGCTATTAAACAACCTGAACCCAACCTTAGTTAAAACAATAACCCAAGTTAGATTTGACATTTTAACAGCCATGTAATTCATGTTTGCCTACATGGCAAATTTTGTAACAGTAGGAACACATTTTGTCCAGTTTTATAAATTTTGAGGGCTTATACAGACATAAAAAAGGTTGAGGGTGAAAATAGGTGCAGGCTTATCCGTAGAGATAATAGTAACATAAAGACTGTCAACAAGCAAAGAAAAGGAAGAGAATCTAACTTGAAATGCAGAAAGTATCTATTCAGTTCGAATGATAAAATCAGCAACCTATCAAAATTTGTGAATGAAGAAAGCCAATTATTAATCCAAATCCTCCAATAAGAACACAAGACCATCAGGTAACATGGCACAAGCTCTTATTGCTGCACCATGGCTGTCCTTCTATGCAATCATCACATGACCTAACAAATATTAGTCTGTATATCTACACTAGAAATATACTTTTATTTCCTTTTCTGGTTGTGTTTTTTGGAGGCAGGGGAGCCGTCGCAAACATTTGTAAGTATATATAATGAGGTTGTATCAAAGGGACTGAAATACCATACCAGCGGATATTGAGTTGACTATTACTCTATGTTTCCTTCAAGATTCAATAGATGCAGATATTGCAGCAAGATATCGCCTCCTTGATGTCTCCATTTACTAGAAGATTGTTGACCCTAGAGACAAGCCTTTTGATGAGGTGCGCTTTGGCCGGAAGGTCGTCAAGGGCGGATGGTCAAAGTTCCAAATCAAAATCCTGTCAAAAGAGAGAACCCGTTAAGTATTCCGGGAGTGGCTCCCCAGGATATACTCCGACGGTCAAATTAGTGTACGCTAGAAAGAGAGAAGCTCAGAGTATAGAGAGAGAGAGAGAGAGAGTAACCCCCACCTGTAAGGTATCTGAGTGTATTTATAAGAGTGAGTATCAAGGTGGTTGGTGTCACCTATTACCTTTCTGATGTCTAGGGTCCCTCGTGGGGAACCCACCTATAGGGTCGGGGGTCCCACGTGGGGCCCTTATTACTATTAAGCCCCCCAGGCCAGAAGGTTGGAGAGTTTACTAGAGAAGCTTTCGGTCTGGATGGTAGATCGTGCTGTTTGGATTCGCTTGTGGCGGAAGGTCGAGGCTTCCGCTGTGGAGGAGCATAAAGTGACTCCCTTTTTTCTTGGGGCGGAAGGTTCAGGCTTCCGCTGCAGAGGAGCGTACAGTGGCTCACTTTGTTCTTGTGGCGGAAGGTCTAGGCTTCCGCTGTGGAAGAGCATAAAGTGGCGCCCTTTTCTTGTGGCGGAAGGTTCAGACTTCCGCTATAGGGGAGCGTAGAGTGACTCCCTTTTTTTTCTTATGGCGGAAGGTCAAGGCTTCCGTTGTAGAGGAGCGTAAAGTGACTCCTTTTTCTTATGGAGGAAGGTCAAGGCTTCCGTTGTAGAGGAGCGTAAAGTGACTCCCTTTTTTCTTGTGGTGGAAGGTCTAGGCTTCCGCTATAGAGGAGCATAAAGTGACTCCCTTTGGTGTAGGTGGGTCGTTGGGGTGGGATGGAGGGGAGAAAATGGGTTTGGAATCTTCTAGAATGGCGTCGACATGTCTTAATGTCAGGCTGAGTGTCAGAAGCCATTGTGACGGTTCACCTTCCGGGATTAGGGTTCGCATCTGGTGAATGGGCCGACTGCTCAGTTCTCAGGTAAAAGCCCATCAGTTCTTTATATAAGCTGACAGGGTAACGAGGATAAGAACTATGTAATCTTGAGTGAGTTTTAGAAAGAGAATGTCTGAGGAAGAGTGAAGTTTAGAGAGAGAAATAGTGACGGAGGGTCTAGTGGGCAATTCATAAAGGTTGCGACGGAGGGTTTGCTGCTCGATATCGGAAGTTGCAGCGGAGGTTACCAGAAGTAAGGCGGAAGGTATTCCTACTCTTCCTTCTTAATTTCGCAGGTATGTTGTATTATATTCTCTTTGTTCATTGTTTTCTGCTTTACTTTTCTTGCAGATTTAAATTTCGTTTGTAAATAGTTGTTCCGGATGGGAAAGGTTTCACCGGAGGGTAAAAGTAGGCCTATGTTGGACTATGGGTCTGATTTTAGTGTAAATAAATTGAAGTTCCTCCGATCTAGCTTAATTGGCCTGAGGGGCAGTAAGATTTTAGGTTGTTGGACGGTGTTTATAATAATATTATGAGTCCGCTGGAAGGTTATGTAACTGTGTTCGAGGGTTGTTTTAGGGTGGGATTAAGGTTGCCTCTGCATCCGTTTTTGGGGGATCTTCTGAAGCATTACGGCCTTAGCTTAACCCAGAATGTTCCCAATTCTATCCGTAAAATAGTGGGTTTTTTATTCAAGCTCATAGTTTAAAGTTTGAGTCTACTATAGACATATTTAGGTTTTTTTTTTAACTTATCACCCATGTGTGCCGCTAATCAAGATGGTTGGTTCTTGTTTCAAGATAGGCCTAAGCCGAGTCCTAAAATGGTCTTCGAATTACCTGATAAGATTAGTGAATGGCGTTATGGTTTTTTTTATATGTCCAAGAGGCATCTGCCGGAGGGTTGTGAGAATAACTGGTTTAGTACGAGTGATGGACTCTGGAAGAAAAAAACCGAGAAACCTAAAAGTATATATAGGTCCATTTTTAATAGTATTTTGCACAACGCTTTGCCAAGTGACTGCATAGTTGATGAGCGGATGTTGGTTGTTTGTGGGTTAAGTCAGGTGCTACCAAGGCCAGAACTTCCGATTATGACGGACCGTGGTTAAGGTATCTTCATCAAATTTTTTTTTTTTTTTTAAACTTCCTGACTAATGGATGGTGCAGCTTTTAACTTCGACCGTTTCATAAAAAATATGGCGGATCGTACGTTGGAGGCTATTGACGGAGACAAAAACTATGAAAAAGCCTACAAGGAGACGTACGGGCAGGGATCAATTCAAGGTTTGAAGAAGGCGGTACCTTCCGCCATCACGTTTGAGGAACTCGTGAAGGTTCGCGGCGCGGTTCTTGGTGCAACCTTGGTGGACTCGACTCTTCGTGAGGAGTTTCCAGGCAAAGATGTGGGGGCTACTAGTAGTGTACCGGTATCCGGCGGCGAAGTAATTATGACGGAAGGTATGTATAAGGTTTTTTTTTTTCATATCATCTAAGTGTTCCGTAAGTGTGGCGGAGGCAACGGCATCACAGCAAAAGACCAGTGCTGTGAAGAAGAGAAAGAGAAAAGGCAAAGGCTCCGTTGGGCCAGTAGTGGCAGAAGACGTTGTGCCCGATGTTCAGGCACAAGCTGGAGATGGTTTCCGGAGGGATGCGACGGAGGATGAGCGCCGTAGTCCTCCTCCGCCGGGAAGCGAATTGGCCAATGATCCTGAACGCCTCCGTGGGTGGGTTAGGGAAAGTATGACTCCATCTGAGGTTGAACGGTTGACTTGGGCTAAAGAGGAGGACCTGCAGCGGAAACTGGATTTGGCTGCGCTCGAAGCCACGCTCATGCGGAACGGTTTGCGTTGTTTCGGAGGGATCAACGTAATTTTTTACCACGATCATGACAGACGGATGGGGGAATTCGAGAAGGAGGTAGCGGAGCTGAAGTCCAAGCTGGACAGGACGGAAGAGAGTTTGACTGTGGCAACAGGTCGGGTTGCAATGGCGGAGGGCACATGGTTAAGGGCGAACTTGAGGCGGAGGTCTCTAGGAAAGAGTTGGCCAAGGCGAAGGCTCAGATCACTAAGCTGAAGAAAGAAAAGAAGGTCTTGGAAAAAAACTGAGGTACTACGGATGAAGCCCTGAAGCGGGCCTCGTAGGAAAAGAAGGAAACGGAGGGGTCCGTGTCCCAGTTGTTAACGGAAGAGATCGAGGTAATGTTGACCAAGTTCTTCTACTTCTTTGAATTTAATGAAGCTTTAGAGTCGTTCGTCGGAGATTGAAGGCAGCGATTCCTGTTAGAGGGTATAAGAATGGGGGCTCAACAGGTGAAGCTGGACATTACACCGAAGAGGTAGAGGCTCTTTGGGGTTTTGACAAGGAAGGAGAGAGGCCTTCAACAACGCTTTCGGATCGTTCCAACGGAAGCGATGGGGATGTCTTCAGGGGTTCACAGATGGGTCAATAAAGACCGTTGAGGACATGAGGGCCTTTTGTCTTGAGACGGATAGTCCCGAAGTCCCTTTGATGAAGAATGTTGTTGAGGCGCTTCGAGCAGTGCATACGACCAGGGAGCAAAAGGCGAGCATGAATGCCGAGCCTTCTACGGTGCCGCAGCAGCATCCGCCCCTGGCGGAGGCCGGGGCCAGTCAGGCCGCCATAGTAGGGGAAGCTTTTTCTATTGCTCAGAAGCGTCCGCGACTTGGGAAGGCCGAGATTATTCAGGCGGCAGATTCCAGTTCGTCATCCTATAATTCATCCTCGTTGTCTTCATCGTCCTCTTCCTCGAGTTCGGAAGCCGCCGCGGAAGGGCAAATAGATGTCATCCACTAGTTTTTTTTTTTTTTTTGTAACACCCTATCTGAAGACTTTGTTCATATTTTTCTAATTATGTTAGTTTTGTTATGGTTCTTGATATGGGAATGTTAAGCTTGTTGGTTTGCCTAATACCTTCTGTTTTAGCCTTCCGTCGAAGGTCTTTATTGTGCCTCCCGTCGGAGGTCTTTATATTGCCTCCTGTGGAAGGGCTTTGTTGTGCCTTCCGGGGAAGGGCTTTGTTGTGCCTTCCGGGGAAGGGCTTTGTTGTGCCTTCCGAGGAAGGGTTTTGTTGTGCCTTCTAAGGAAGGGCTTTGCTGTGCCTTCCGGGGAAGGGCTTTGTTGTGCCTTCCGGGAAAGGGCTTTATTGCGCGGCAGAATTCAGTTAAGAACTTGCGTACTTTTGTGGTCGGATCAATTTAAGAATCTAATTGGTTCTACCTTTTCACTTAAGAAAAGAAAACTGGTGCAGAGCCTTGTATTAAATAACGGCGTAAGAGCCGAGGGTTTACATCGATGTGGAGCTCAAGACATGAATATGTGGGTGGTACCTCATACCTGAAATATTGTAGACAGGTCTAATAGAAAAACCTGCGAAGGTTGGAGATGTGCCAAGTTCGCGGGACGAGCTTGCCATCCAATGCCTGGAGCTTGTAGCTGCCGTTTCTGAGGTTGTCTGTGACTAAGTACGGGCCTTCCCAGTTGGCGTCCAGCTTGCGGAGAGGTCCCTGCCTGCTTGCTTCGTTCTTTCTAAGGATGAAGTGTCCGGGTTGGAACTTTGTAGGTTGGACCTTGGAGTCGTGGTATTCAGCCATAATGGACTTGTACTTAGCAAAGCAGAGCGCCGCGATTTCCCTTCGTTCTTCTAGGAGATCGTGGTCGAGTCGGATGGATGCATTGTTACCTTCTTCCGGAGGGTTTAGCAGTCTTGGTGATGGGACGCCGATCTCAGCAGGAATGACAACCTCTATTCCAAAGACCAGGCTGTATGGAGTCTCTTTGGTGGGTGAGCGAATTGTGGTTCTGTAGCTCCATAGGACACTGGGAAGCTCCTCTGCCCACTTACCCTTGGCCCTGTCCAATTTTGTTTTTAACCCTTTGACAAGAGTCCTGTTAATTACTTCCGTTTGGCCGTTTGCTGAAGGGTGAGCTACGGACATCTTGTTCTGCTGTATGTTCATGGATTTCAGCCAAGATTTGAAGGGGTCCTAAGTAAGTTGAGTTCCATTATCACTAACAACGAATCCGGGATACCAAATCGGCAGATTATCCTATCCCAAAAGAACTTGATTATGCTCTTGCCTGACATTGAAGTTAGTGGCTCTGCCTCTACACACTTGGTAAAGTAATCGACTGCTACGACCAGGAACTTATATCATCCGGGTGCTTCTGGGAATGGTCCGACCAGATCAATACCCCATTGCAGCAAGGGCCAGGAACTAGATACGGGGACCATGTCGTGTTGGGGGATCCTCGAATGGAGGAATGTCGTTGGCATTTGTCGCATTTTTGGATGAGAGCTTTCCAGTCGCGAGCAATTATTGGCCAAAAGTAACCCATGTGGATTATCTTACGGGTTAAGGACTGCAGGCCGGAGTGATTGCCGCAGGTGCCCTCGTGCATTTCCTTCATTATGTGCTCGGCGTCTGCTGGACCGACGAAATGAAGCAGAGGTATGGAGTATGACTTTTTGTAGAGCAAGCCATGGAGAGGGTGCGTTCTGCCTCTCGAGTGGACGAAAGGGTGCCGTGCAGGAGAAAGGATCGGATCGGGGTCATCCAATCGGGTTCCGACTCAGAAATGTCACAGATAGCAGGGTGGTGGATGCTGGGATGCTAAAGTGTTTCGACAATGACGGTTTTCAAAAGGTGTGCATACTTTGATGATGCTAGCTTACTGAGGGCGTCAACCTCCGTGTTCTCTGTTCGTGAGATTTTGGTGAGGGTAAAGCTAGCAAACAATGAGGAGAGAGCCTGGGCTTTGAGGAGGTACTGCTGCATGGTGGTTCCCTTGGCCACGTACTGCCCATTCATCTGGCTTACCACAAGAAGGGAGTCTCCAAAGGCTTTAAGATGGGAAGCCCCCAGTCGCTGTGCGATTTCCCTTCCGGCGATTAGGGCTTCGTATTCGGCCTCGTTGTTGGAGGCTGGGACTTGAAGTGCAGAGCATACGAAGTCTTAGTGCCATGAGGATCGATGATGCAGAGACCTGCGCCGGAGCCTTCTACGCTGGACGAGCCGTCCACGAAGAGGGTCCATGGTTGGGGTGTGGCGAAGGTCTCGGGGTGTTGGGTCTCAGTGTCATTTTTGGGCATCTCTGCCAGGAAATCAGCTAGGATTTGTCCTTTAAAGGCATTCCGTTATTGGAATGATACGTCAAACTCCCCGAGTTCAATGGCCCACTTGACGAGGCGGCCAGATGCTCCTGGTTTCATTAGGATCTGGCGAATGGGCTGGGTGGTGAGCACACAGAGGGGGTGGGCTCGAAGGTAGTGGCGAGCCGGCGGGCTGCGAGTACCAATTTTTCAATTGGGGTATATCGTTGTTCTGGGCCTTGAAGAGTCTTGCTAACGAAGTAAATGGGCTGCTGCACATGGTTTGTTTCTCGTAGAAGGACTGCACTAACAGCCGAGTCTGAGGCCGCGAAATACATAAAGGGTGTTTCCCCTGGTAGAGGTCTGGTCAACATGGGGAGGCTGGCTAGATGTGTTTTGAGTTCCTCGAATGCCTTGTCTTATTCCGGACCTTAATTGATGTTTGCCTTGCCCGTGTTCTCCTTATGGACTTTGAAGAACGGAAGCCCCCTGTTTGCTGAGCGGGAGAGGAAGCGGTTGAGGGCTGCTAACTTGCCGGCTAGACTCTGTACGTCTTTCAACGTCCGTGGGACGGCCATGTCGAGAACTACCTAGACCTTCTCTGGGTTGGCCAAAATTCCGTGCTCTGTGACGTAGTGGCCCAAGAATTTGCCTGACCCAACTCCGAAGGTGCATTTTTTGGGGTTGAGCTTCATGTTGATGGTTCTCAAGGTTTTGAGGGTTTCACAGACATCAGCGAGGAAGGGGTCAAGTGCAGTACTCTTGATGACCATGTCGTGACGTATATCTCAATGTTTCGACCCGTTTGGTGCGCAAAAGCTCGGTCTATGAGGCGATGGTAAGTGGCGCCTGCGTTTTTTAATCCGAAGGGCATTTTGGTGTAGCAAAATATACCTTTCTCCGTGATGAATGCTATTTTTTCGGCGTCTTCTTCCGCCATAAGGATTTGGTGATATCCTTTGTACATGTTGAGGAAGCATTTCATGGGGAAACTGATTAAGGCATTGACTTTCAGATCAATTGGAGGTAAAGGGTGGCAATCTTGGCGGCAAGCTTTGTTCAGATCTGTGTAATCCACACACATCCGCCAACTAGCATCAGCTTTCTTTGCGAGGACCGGGTTAGATAGCCATGTGGGGTATATGACTTCCTTTAGAATTTTGGCTTTAACGAGGCTGGCCACCTCGGTGTTGATGAATGTGTTTCTCTCTGGGGCGAACGTGCGCTTCTTCTGCCGGATGGGGCGGATGCAAGGGTCGAGGTGGAGGCTATGCACCATCAGTGTGGGGTCGACTCCTGTCATGTCAAGTGGGAAATGGGTTCAGTGGCTTCACCAAGGTCCAGAGGGATAGCGACAGAAGCTAGGAGCACTGGGAGTTTTTGTTTGGAACTGGTTGGGCCACTCTCGGGGCTGTTGTCCCTGGCCTACTTTCGTAAGCCTATACGGTGGCACTCTCTGGCAACTTGCTAGTCCCCGTGGAGGGTTGCAATGCCGGAAGGGGTGGAAAACTTGATTAGTAACTGGAATGTGGATACGATAGCTTTCAGCTTTGCCAGTGCCAGACGATCGAGAATCACATTATAGGGGTAGTGGGACTTGAGGACGATGAAGTCGAGGTAGACCGTCTTTGTCATGGGTTCTTTTCCAAAAGTGACGGGGAGAGTAATGAGGCCTTTAGCGTATAAGATGCGATCAGCGAAGTCTACCAAAGGGGTATGGTAAGGGCGGAGCTGGGAGCGAATGTCCACGTCCATCTGTTTGAAGCATTCCCAGTATAAGATTTCTGCGGAGCGTCCTCCATCCCAGTAGACTCGGTGGACAAGGGAATTGGCGATAATAGCTCTGGTGAGGATAGCGTCCGCTCTCGTTGATCGGTCAGGGACAGGATCGATATGACAAAATGTGATGGTTTCTTTGGAGTGTAGGTGACGAGTTCCATCGTCATAATCCGGTGTAAGGCGGCACGGGACTTTGTGGGTTGATTCTGAGTCTCCTCCGGCCGGACCTCTGATAATAGCCAGTATTTCACCCATGGGGAGTTTACCATCGTTGCGGTTGTCATCCGAATCTCGGGGTCGCTTATCCTCCTTGAGGGCCAGGTTAGTTGTTGGCAATTGTCATCCGGTTTACGGGCGTCCGTCCGCTTGTCGCTGCTGGCTTTGCCTTTACCCCTATTCCGAGGGTAATACTTTTTTGCTCCTTGGGCGAAATTGCTCAATTGGCCATTCTTGATCCCTTCCTCTATTTCTCTGCGAAAGCTAAAGCAGTAATCCGTGTCGTGGCCATGGTCATTATGGAACTTGTAGAAAAGGTCTTCGTTGCGACAGAAGGGAGGGTTTTGAAGATCCGCCGGGGGGGGGGGGGGGGGGGGGGGGGGGGGGGGGGTGTTTGAGGATGCCCCTGTTGGCGATCATAGTATATATTTCTTTTGGTGTCCGGTTGGGGGGAATAAAGTAGGAGGGTTGATCCCTTGGTCTGCTATCCTGCACACGATGGCCGATTTTGTCATGGACATTCCTCTTGCTCCGAAATTTAGGTTGGAGCTTATAGCGTCCGGTGAGAGCTGCCATATTCTGGATTTCTCTAGTACCGCATTCTCAATAGTGGCCTGTTTGTCAGCCTTTCGAAGCAATTCTCCAATTGTCTATGGAGGGTCAGAAATGAGGGCCTTGAAAGCGTCTCCATCATTAAGACCACTGATAAATACGGTGATCGCCGTTTGATCGTACAAGCCTGACACTTCAAGGCATTCATCATTGAACCTCTCGATGTACTTCTGCAACGACTCTCCCGAAGCCTGACATAGGGAAGTGAACTGGGCTTCGTTCTTGCCGAACTTCCTGCGTTGGAGGAACTTGTTGTCGAACTGAGTAGCAAAGTCGCTCCATGATTTGATGCTTGGCGGTGCCCCTTGGTAAGCGGTCAGTACCAGGATGTGTGCGCCAGAGGAGAACGGTTGGTTTGCAGCTTGTTGCTGAAGGTATTGGGTATGATTGTACAGTTTGTGGAGGAAGCTGTTTGGGGCAGAGGGGATGGCGTTTTGGCCCGAGGTTGCTTGCTGTGGTTCGGCGGAAGATCGGTGCCGAACTTCGGTTATGAAAGGGTCGGTGGACCGGATTGTTGTTTCATTCTGTAGTGGGATATTTTGAGTTACGTTTACTGCTGCATTCGGGTGGACGGCGGAGGGTGGCTGCTGCATTTGTTGGAATGTCGTTATCATTCCCATTAGGGTCCCATGTTGTTGAGAAAGAACTGTCATTGCTCCATAGTGGGCTGGGGTGATGGGGCGGACGGGTTCCATTGGGGCGGAGGGTTGGTTGGCCATTGCGGAAATGGGAATGGGGGAATAAGAGGGCGTGAGGGTCCGGCAATAGGTCTTGGGCAGAACACTGTAGCTGGGTCGATTGTTGCAAAATTCAGGGTCCTCGGATTGGCTGCCCGAGGGGACAGCGAATCATCGTCACTTTCAACTGTGACGTCCGGCTCAGTCGGAGGGTGGTGTGGTCCAATTTCTTCTGACATGATTTTTTAAAGTTTGAGGGGTTTCTTCTACGTCAAAGCGGGGTTATGTTCGTAGAATCGATCAAAGTTATGATGAGTCCCCACAGACGACGCCAATGATGAGGTGCGCTTTGGCCGGAATGTCGTCAAGGGTGGATGGTCAAAACTCCAAATCACAATCCTGTCAAAAGAGAGAACCCGTTAAGTATTCCGGGGGTGGCTCCCCGGGATACACTCTGACGGTCAAGTTAGTGTACGGTAGAGAGAGAAGCTCAAAGTATAGAGAGAGAGAGAGAGTAACCACCTACCTATAGGGTATCTGGGTGTATTTATAGGAGTGAGTATTAAGGTGGTTGGTGTCACCTACCACCTTTTTGATGTCTAGGGTCCCTCGTGGGGGACCCACTTGTAGGGTCGGGGGTCTCACGTGGGACCCTTATTCACTATTACCTTTAATCAATTGTTGGCCTCAGAAAGATTAGCGTAAATTACTTGTTTCGTCAATTGCAGGATAAGAAGAATTTGGGGGGAGGGGGGGGGGGGGGGGGGGGGGGGGGGGGGGAGGAAAAAAAAAAAGGACAGCAGATGGAAGAAGCAAGAAGAAGAGAAGTGCAGTACATGGACGTTTGTTATTTCCTATTTTTCTTTTCCATGTTAGCATTTAAAAGTTGACTTGGCAAAATATATACTCTCTCAGTTCTATTAGAAGAGTCCACTTTCATTAGTGCACAATTTATTATGGATGTCAATGTACAACACCCAAAATATATAATTTGACATCATTTATACCCCTTACTTTTTAAGTATGGGTTAATTTTGAACTATCGACTTTTGCAAAAAATACCACTTTTCTTTAAAAACTCCAATTACAAGCACTTTACTTTCAAAACATGCGTCCAGTACTGTTAGTCCATTATGTTAAATGGCTAACAGTCAAAAAAAGACGGGCAAAACCGTCATTTCACACGTGCGTCACTGTTCATCGTCTTCTCCGATGAACTGTTCTGGCACTGTTCATCGGCAATTTTTTTTTTTCTGCTTCGGCCGATAGTTATGTGGTATTTGGTGTATTTCTCTCTTATATTAATAAAGGTAGGAAGGGTAAAAAATTTAAAAGTGCACTCTTCTATTGGAAAAAATATATATTTCTCAAAATAAACTTTTTTAATGGAGCAAAGGGAGTATTATTTATGAAATATTATTGTAAAGTGTATTATTTTGACAAATACTACTGTACAGTGTGTTATTTTGGGGAAAAACTCGTTGTTAGATGTGATATTATCTATTCAAAAATTACTGACTTTATTTATTTAATATATTACGACATAAATGGAGGATGTGGGAAATCCAAAGGTCCAGATTGATTTGGTGGTAGTTCATTTTTCATCCAACGGCTGAAGGTTCTAGAAATTGAAGGGTTTAGATTTTATTTTGTGGTAGTTCTTTTTCGATCCAACGGCTAGAAGTATTTCTACACAAAATTACAGCCTCTTTACCACCGTAGAAATCAACCATTGTGTTCATTCCTCTAAGGTGATAACAGATTAGAAATCAACGGTACCAACCCTTGACAGCAGATACAAGAAATTCAAATTCTTCTCTGTTTCATCTTCTATGTCTGTCCGTCTTCTTTTTTGGGATGTGAGGAAATCCAAGGGTGGAAATTCATTTTGTGATCACTCTAAAGTAACGGTTGTGCTTCTTTTTCACTAAAAACTACAGATTTTGCTTGTAAAACTTTTCTTCTCTTTCGGTGAATTAAGGGGGCACTCCCTGAACGATGACAACGATTTCTCTTGTTTCTTATAAACGCCGTTTGATAGCAAAATTTGGGATACCATTTTCACCCAAACTCTTTCACTCCCTCATTCTCCTTTCTCCGCTGACAGATGAGGAGTTTTATTTGAAATCAACCTGCCATGTGGGTCAGTGAAATTGGGTTCCCAAAAACAAGAACGGCTGAGCAATTCCATCAAGTTGGTGTTGTGCTATTCCCGCCCAAGAACTGGTAATAATTTTACCGTTTCAAAATTTCTCGCTTCACGTAATTACGTTCTCCTGAAGCCATAAATTTTCGGCATTTTTTTCCTGTTCTCTCTGAATAGAAATTTCTGGTGCTCTGCAATTTAGAAGGCGATATTCTACAAAACCTTTCTGTGTTATTAATTGGCGGGAAAGTTTGTCCAATTATTTTCTTTGATTTCATAAATTATGGTAAAATGTTTTTTTCTGGAGTTTTCTTGTTTGAAAGATTTCGCAAGTTTAAAAGTTTGGATCGTTTCAAAGTAGGGGAAGAAAAAGGTGAAATTGGCTTCAGGAATAGCCATCGAAGACATTTTTACATTTTGTAAAATCTGCATTTTGTTGGGTGTAGTTTGTTGTTCCTACCCTCTAATCTTTCTGTTTGGTATACCAGTTTTCCGGATGGCGTACCGGGAGAGAAAAAATACGTTTTAGTTTTAGTTTTAGCACCAAAAAAAAAAAAAATCAATATTTTTTCAAACTAACCATTAGTTATATATGGCATCATAAATTAGAAAACTTTTTGTCACTTAAAAAGATTTTTTAGTGTGTGAAAAACTTTCCAACGTCATTTAATTTGTATAAGTCAATATCAATATTGATAGTCATGAACAAATTAATTAGATAAACTATAAAAGTATATTAACCATAAAAATTTAATATCTGTCAGGACGATTCTGACAAGGGGCTTTGACACATAAGCATTTTCCTTTAATTCTTGAGTGAACAACCAATAATATACCTATACTTTTTGATTGTGTCCGGTTTTGTCCTTATAATTTTTTTGTAGCCACAAATGTTCCTAAACTAATTTAAAGGGGCCGAAAATGTACTGAGTTGTTAGGATTTAACGGGACTGACAGAATTTCTTAATTATTAGAGTGAAGAGCCCAAAATATACCTGAACTTTTATATTGTATCGGTTTTTCTTCTTTTTTTTTTTTGTAGTCACAAATGTCCCTAAACTAATTTAAAGGGCCCAAAAATGGGTACTTTAAAGGGTAATTTCGTCATTTCATTAATTAGGGAGGAAGAGGAGTTTTTTATTAATTAATTTTACTTTATTGGTTTTTTTGACTCGTTTAATTTTAGATTAATTTTAGATCCCAACCTTTTCTTTTAGATTAATTTTAGTCACCCTCGGCAATATTATCATTGTTTGTCTTTTTCATTCTTCTCCTTTTTTTTCTTTTTTTTTTTTCCTTTTTATAAACTTTTTTTTAGCATCCTATACTATTACATGATAATGAGAGCTAGGAACGATGCATGATGAACCAACTGTAGAAAGAAGAGATTAGATTTATTGGATTTCTTTTTTTAGCAAGAGTAAAAGTCGAACTTCTAACATTTAAGTGATCTATTATACATTTATTATTTGAGTATTTATTGTTTTTAATTTTCTCAAATAATAAATATATAACGAGTCACTTAAACGATAGAAGTTCGATTTTACTTAAGAGTCACTTAAATGTATAACGAGTCAAAAAAACCAATAAAGTAAAATTAATTATAAAAAAAAACTCCTATTCCTCCCTAATTAATGAAATGATCATTAACAAAAGTACCCATTTTCGGCCCCTTTAAATTAGTTTAGGGACATTTGTGGCTACAAAAAAAGATACAAGGACAAAACCGGACACAATAGAAAAATATAGGTATATTTTGGGCTCTTCACTCTAATAATTAAGAAATTCCATCAGTCCCGTTAAATCCTAACGGCTCAGTACATTTTCGGCCCTATATATAGAACCGCCGTATAAAGTATATTTCTATGGCGGTTTTATAGAAACTGCCGTATAAATTAATAAATATGATGAATTTTACTATAAAAATTGATAAATAGAAAATTACATATTTATTATTAAATTTAAAAAAATTTGGGAGTTAATTTACAAAAAAAAAAAAGAAATTAATAGGAATAGAGGAACGGGCGGGAATTCAAAATAACGGGTTTTCTACGGCATTGTTATTAAAACCGCCATAAAAAGTAACTTTTTTTTTGATTTTAAGGGTTTCCCTTTGTTTCATCTCCAGCCAGCCGCGGCTTCCCCATGTTTCCATCTCTAGCAAACTGAAGCGTTATCTCGTTGCCGCTGCCCATCCTCTCTCCGTCGGTTTTTTTCTCTTGTCTTCCCTCCAAGCCGTTTGTTCTAGTGGCGTTGATAACAAGATCCGCCGTCACCCAACTCCGGAGTGGTTTCTTAATCGGCCATCACCCACCACTTAGAGTTAATCCCCCATCATAATTTCACCACAATCAGTCCTTGTTGTGGGCTTCAAATCATTAAAAAGGTAATGTCGAATAGTTTCAACTTTATTTAAGCTTTACAAATTTTATTGTTACTTGATTATTGTGATTGGCCTAGGGTTTATTATTAGTATTAAATTCGGGTTTGGTGAGTGATGAATGATTAAATTCGGGTTTGATTAGTGTTAAATCGGTGGTTATTGTATTGTTCTTGATGTTAATGATTAAATTAATTAGAATTTAATGGATGCACGCAAAAATTTTGTGAAGTTTGATGGTTGTTCAGTTTATTAGCATGGAAGTTTTTGATATATATATTTTTTGAATAAAGTTGAAATATATATATATCAAAAACTTTCTACGGATGTTCTTGCTGTTTTTTATATATAATTTTGAATTTAGAGATAAAAAAATGAATATTAAATTTTTTTAAAAAAAATTTGGTACTTTCTACGGCGGTTTGGCGGTTATCTTCAAAACCGCCGTAGAAAGTCTACTTTCTACGGCGGTTCTGAAGATAACAGCCGTAGAAAGTCCTTTCTACGGTTGCCGAATAGATGGCGGTTCAAAATGGACGAAAACTGCCGTTAAATGTGCTAAATAACCGCCATTAAAGCCCCTTTTTGTAGTAGTGTGTGCGACCCAGCATGCGAGTCGCACGTTGTGTCTCATAGAATCTCCTTGTTCCATTCTGCATGATCTTTGTCCCAAAGACTTTACTTCATTTCTATACTATAAACTACAAGAATATTCAACATTGAAGACATTGGATTCAAGATGGGAAAAGGAGAAGGAAAAATATGTGAAGAAAACTGACGCCATACATGTGTTGAAGACCTGCTGTAAAACTGAAGAGGATGCAGCCACAGTTTACACTGAGAAAAATATTTTGAAAATTCCAAGTAGAGTGTGGAAATTCAGCCGCTGGTCGGCTCCGATCTTTCTTCTCGTTTAATTTCTTGCTCGTATGATGAATGCAGAGGCTCTTTTAATTTTTCTTTATATTAGTTCTGTGATTTTTCTTTCGCGTCGATAATCAAAAGGGGGGTGAAGAAGATGAATGTTGCCTTTTAATTTCTGACACATCTTGTATGAGATTATCTTACACAGGCTCTTCTTTTGAGCACATAAAGCGACACATTTTTTTCCATTCTTTTCCATTCAATTCCAAAAAAATTATCACATTTTTTTCTAAAATTTTATACAAAGAAATAATCTTATTTTTTAGTCAATTCAAAATTTAAAATATTTAAAATTTAAATTTCTAAATTTTCACTCACATAAATTCATAAGATAACATAATCATTATACTTTTTCTTCTTTTTCCTATACGAATTCTCAAAAAAATTCCCTCTAAAAAATATTTCTTCCCTACACCAAAAATTTTCCAATTTAGTTATTAAAAGAATGGAGTCTAAGCCCTTTTATGGTTTGTTTGATTTTATGTTTTCCTTTATTACTTCTTGACAATGCAAGTATGGAGTTGAAATTCAGGCAGTCATCTTCCGAAACTCTAGATTAATGCAGTGGAGCCGGCTATGGCAGATCTGATAATCTACCCTAAATAAACCTTAATGAAAAAGGGAGGGCAATATTTTAAGTATCACCAAAGTTTGCATCTTGAATAATCTATCTGGAAGAAATGTGATATTACTGCCATTTTTGCCATTAAAGAAAATAACCCTTGAATTTTAATGCTTGAGTTAATATGCAGATTTCAACTAATGAACCAATTAATTATATGTATGGAAGTTAATGTGCAGATTTCTGCCTGCCAAAGCAAACGAGTTTTTTTTTCCAAAGCAACTTCTTTCATTAAAGTATTTGTCAAAATAATACAAATCAAAATTATATTCCTTCAATATTATATTTTTTGCCATGTAGGACTTAACATGTTAGTGATGTTACCATGGAAAAAACTAAATAAACCAAATTATATTAATTTTCTCTCAATATTTGTACTTTATTAACTTTCTTCTTATAACTTACTATCAATACAAATATTCTAAAGTGTGATAAAATTTTCTTCAATCATACCACTATTCATTGTTCAACAATTCTGTACGGGAAAAAATTATAATTTTCATAATTTCATACAATATTATTTACTTTTATTTTATTGAATTTTTTTGAATACTAATAATATTCATGTCAACTACTCCATATGATAAATTCTAAATATGAGGACTAAAATCATTTTTCTTTAATAAGATTTAGACTTTTTCTACTATATTTTTTAATATATATATATATCTTATTGTTTTAGAAAAGAAACTAACATTTAAGAAGATAATTTTCCTTCTGTCATGTGGCATAGGATACTTCTTCACCTACCACGTAGATTAATTTAGGACACTTTAGATAACTATATGCTTTTAGTTTGTTTCCTAACACTTGAAATTCTTATCCTTATCTCTCATACTATCTCTACTTCTATTAATTCCTTGGAATTTATTTTATTTTATTTTTTGGACCAAGAATTGTTCCCCATTACTACATGCAAAGCTAATTAGGGGCATGTTTGGTAACATGACTCAAGTCATAATTTGAAATTACTTTTGATTTTATAATAATTTTTTATCATTCTTATTAAGTTTTTTTAGATTTTTAATAAATTTTTTTATATTTTCAATATATATTTTTACACTTTTAATATAATTTTAATATTATAAAATTAAAATCATTGAATCTTGTTACCAAACACAATTTCACACTCTTATGCTGTCTTTTCTGTAGTGATGATCTGACCCAACATGTTCTGGCCATTTTCCTTTTTCGAAAATCAAAGGGGATCTCTGAGAGCAGTACGTGTGTTTTAACTTTTAAGTCTTTTAACATGAACTCAGACTCAATTTTAACAGAAAATTGAACGGTCTCGATGGAGTCGATTGACACAAAAACTGACTTGGCTGACGGCCATTGGCCACTTTTTGGGAGGACTGATTTGCTGGGTTCAGGGATTGTGGGACCTGCATTACGTTCTAGCCTTCTAGGTTCATTGAAATTTTGTTCTTCTTCTCGAATTCTTTTTTTATTTTATTTTCTCAAATGCATTAGTCTTATTTCCTCTTCCATTATATTTTACCGTATTTTTCTTTCTTTTTGTTTAAATTTTGGAATAACTCATATCCTGTCCTTGATGTTTCAATTCTTATTGCTTTAATTTAATACTGGGTTTTATACTTTTATAGTTTTTTCACTTTTTTTGTTTGGATTTTAGAATAACTCATATAATTGATGTTTTAATTTTTACAATAATTTTTTCAAGTTATACTGAGAGTCTCTCAAAATTTCTCCAACTTTAGAAAAAATGAAAGGGAAAACTTTTACATACTTAGAAATTCATATTTTCAATTTCTGTTAATTGTAACTTTATTTGATTCAACAATTTGCTTTTAGTCTTAGCACCGTTAAAATTATGATTCCTTTTTCTTCTTACCATGTAAATTGTGAGGGGTATGTTTACTTTTATTTTGTATTTTCAATTTTATATGGCTGAAATTTTATTCATATTGAATATTTTATTTTCTTCTTCTTTTGTTTTCATGTATTAGTTTTTTATTAGTATAGAAAATCTTCACTGACAATGACAATATTAGATAAAAAAAATTTATTTTTTAATAATTATTTTATGTTTTTTAAATAAACTTATGTTGATAATGGATAGACGCGTGCATTACGTGCCAAAGAAACTAGTATATATATATATATATATAATGGATATATTTAATCAAATCAGTATTCATGATTTGAGTATTGAGAGTATGAGTACATCAGTGGCTTCTTTTCTCTTTGAGGCATACTAAACGCAATAACTGTTTTACTAAACGCAATAACATTTCCCTGTGAAAAGTTTATTTTACCCTTAAGTATTAAAAAAAAAATTTCCATAAAATTTCACACTATTCACAGAAACATTGGAAAAATACCGCCCTTTGTGGGCGATATTTCAGAAAATACCACCCACAAAAGGCGGTATTTTCCCAAAAAATACCGCCCACTGTGGGCGGTATTTCTGGGGACTGGGCGGTATTTCTCCCCAGGAATACCGCCCACAAAGGGCGGTATTTTCGTACTATAAAATCAAATGTTGTGTGATATTTTTTTTTTATCTAAAGGGTAAAATAGACTTTTCATAAGGGAATGTTACTGCGAATAGTAAAATGGTTACTGCGTATAACAATTTTGTTCTCTTTTTGGGGAAGTTCTTCTATTTAATAATTTCATTTAATTTGGATTGGAAAATATATAGTTTATGCAATATGATTGCCACCTAATGAAATGCTATTAGAAGAAAAAAAATTGTTCGGTAGCATCTGACTTGGACAATTAAGAGTTGACGTGGCAAAAAAAATGGTATTTGAGGAATATAATTTTGATTTGTGTTTGATGTGCATAAAAAATAGCTAAAGCCATTGGGCTTGGCCCAATCAAGACAAGTAAATCTTAGGTCGGCAGAGCTTAGATCGGTAAAGCTTAGGTCGGCAGAGCTTAGATCAGTAAGGCTTAAGTCAGGCAGAACTTAGGTCGGTAAATCTCAGGTCGGTAAAGCTTAGACCAGTAAATCTTAGGTCGGCAGAGCTTAGATCAGTAAGGCTTAAGTCAGGCAGAGCTTAGGTCGGTAAAGCTTAGACCAGTAAATCTTAGGTCGGCAGAGTTTAGATCAGTAAGGCTTAAGTCAGGCAGAGCTTAGCTCGGCAAATCTTAGGTCGGTAAAGCTTAGATCAGTAAAGCTTAGGTCGGCAGAGCTTAGATCAGTAAGGCTTAAGTCAGACAGAGCTTAGGTCAGCAAATCTTAGGTCGGTAAAGCTTAGACCAGTAAAGCTTAAGTCAGGCAGAGCTTAGATCAGTAAGGCTTAAGTCAGGCAGAGTTTAGGTCGGTAAATCTTAGGTCGGTAAAGCTTAGACCAGTAAAGCTTAGGTCGGCAGAGCTTAGATCGGTAAAGCTTAGGTCGGCAGAGCTTAGATCAGTAAGGCTTAAGTCAGGCAGAGCTTAGGTCGGTAAAGCTTAGACCAGTAAATCTTAGGTCGGTAGAGCTTAGATCAGTAAGGCTTAAGTCAGGCAGGGCTTAGGTCGGTAAATCTCAGGTCGGTAAAGTTTAGACCAGTAAATCTTAGGTCGGCAGAGTTTAGATCAGTAAGGCTTAAGTCAAGCAGAGCTTAGGTCGGTAAATCTCAGGTCGGTAAAGCTTAGACCAGTAAATCTTAGGTCGGCAGAGCTTAGATCAGTAAGGCTTAAGTCAGGCAGAGCTTAGGTCAGCAAATCTTAGGTCGGTAAAGCTTAGGTCAGGTCGGGATAACGGTAACATTGGCATGACAGCTAGACATCATTGTAGGGCCATGAATATGATATATGCAGAAGCAATAATGACAAAGGAGCCAAATTATAGCCGTTATTACAAGAACGTTACAGTCATCATAAAAAGGAGAGTAGTTGGAAGTGCAGGTCATCATGGCACAACGGACATATCATACAGCTCATCACAGCACAACGGATATATCAAGGTGAGCCTATAAATACTCAGTCACCAGACTCATTTGAGGTAAGCCATTCTTGGTACAATTTCTCTTAAGCTCTTGGTCAATACCCCTTTCTGCTTACATGTTGCTAACTTGACCGTCGGAGTTACACAGGGGGGATAGCCCCGCTTCTTTATGATTGCTTGTCTTTGTCACCGGAGTATTCTTCATACAGATCCAAGTCCTCACTAATCCGACCTCCATAGCTCGGTTTCCATCTGTGCCTTCATCCATTTTGTCCATCAATCTCTATATTGGGCCTGAACGTTCAAGATCTTCATTGGGCCAGTCGGAGCATCCAACACCGGACTTTTTACGTCACATCAGTGTTATTTTGACAAATACTTTTATTAAAGGGGTTAATTACTCAAAACCCCTTGTGCATGCGAAAATTATCGACAACTCCCCTATGGTTCAAAAAGCTGCGAATGACCCCTTGTGCTTTTTTGTAATCTGCAACGTTAGAAATATTCATTATAACTAACAGTCAGATGGGTAATTTTGTCAATTTACTATTTAAAAAAAACTGATTATCCAGTTAAATTTTACCTAAAAGCCTCCCATCTCCCTCTCTTACTATCTTTCTCCGTCTCTTTCTCCTCTCTTTCGCCTCCTTCTTCACCTCTCTTTCACCGCCTCCTCCTCACGCCACAGCTGCCTCCATCGCCTCACTCTCCATGGCAATTTCAACTCCGAACTTCAATGGCCAGCACGATGGGTTTTGGTTTCATATTCGGTTCGAATTATGAGGTGATTGGGTATGGCTTTCGTTAGAGCTGATGATGGTCGCAGATATGCGTTAATGAGGCGATGGTGTTGATAGAGGTGATGGTGATGATGAAGCCACTAAAAATGACGGTGGCAGATCTGGGTAGTTACGATGAATAGATGCAGCGAATTTGGGTCTGAAGCCAATGAATCCGGTGGATCTAGGTAGTTATGAGCAATGTTGTCAGACCCAGACAGGACCTTGACACGACGAGATTAAGGGGTCGCACGATCTGAGGGGTCGACCAGGTCAACTCGGATGACATCATACTATATATATATATATATACACTTTAATTTTATTATTTACATTTATAATATATTTTCTTAAACAGTTATATTTTTTTTCAAATTTTACAACTAAGTTAAACATTAAATTTCATTACTATAAACCCAATAAGTACATAAAAATATAAATATTGGTTATTTTTTTAAAAAAAATATAAAAAATAATATTATTATATTCTTTTTAGAAAAACAAAGATATTGATGTAAAAGAAATGAAACGTATTTTAGATTAATACATGAAAAAATTAAACAAACTTTAATTGAAAGAAAACAACTAATAAAAAATGATGGTAGTCTTAATTTTATAAATAGTAAGAAATTACAATGAGATTAATATTAGTTTGGATGGTCCAGATTCCAATTAATAGATTGTTGGAAAAGCCCATAATTCATACTAAAAATGAGTTAAAACTTTGTTTTACACAAAAATAAACAAACAAGTCACTATGGTATAGTTACAAGTACTCTTGTTTATTGTATGAGAGACCAAGGATAAATCCCCATTCAAGCTAGGGGTGAGCAAATACCCGCGGGTCGGGTCGACCCGCGGGTCGGACCCGGACCCAACCCGAAATTGACCCTATTTTTCGGGTCGGTTCGGTTCCACGCTCCAAAATTTCGGGACGGGTCGGGGAGGAGTTCAAAACACGATTACCCATCCCGACCCGCAATTCAAAATTTTCTTCTCCTTCATTCGTCCCACTGTTCCGGACGTCCACCGGAGCCGCCCCTATCAACCGCCGGCAGTCTTCCTCGTCACCATCGAAGACTTCCGTCGGAGCCGTCCTTGACACGGGTTAGAGCAATTAGTACCAGCTTCATCGCATTCAAGGCAAATTCTACAAGAAGGTAAGGAACCGGACTCAAGCTCCTCCATATTCGCTTCCCGAATCTCACTGGCGGAGCTGACCTAAACCAACGACCACGACGATTCTATAGATTGGGGCTGCGGTTGAAGCAGAGGATCGGAGTCACTGGCGTGACTGAGGTCCTCAATTGACTCCAGCTGTACTTCACCTCTCATCATCAAAACCTGCTCCGAGAATACTAAAAAGATCCGGGAAAAGATGAATTCGGTGCGGCGGTGGGATGACGGAGAAAACTTACGTAGCGTGGCGAAGGTGTCGGATCTGCTCTGAAGCTCCCAAATCCCGCCTATGGGTAACTAAACCCTTCTCTTCATCTGGGCTCTTTTCAATTTTGTTGTTTTCTTTACGCACTGGTTGATTTTAATAGGTAAGCTGGATGATTTTAGTTTCTGTCGCACTGGTTGAATAGCTTTTTCAATCAATTGCAATTGAGATTGTTGATGGCAGTTTTGTTTTGATTTGATTGATGACTATGGTTTTACTTAAACTGAGCCATTGCTTTGTAAACAATGGATTTTTGGGTTTTCTGTTCTTTACCTTGAGGTCTCTGTATGGGTTTTATGATTGCATTTTATGATTGATATATTTAGAGAATTCAATGAAAATTTCACTTCATGTAATTTAGAAGATTCAAAAGTTAGAAAGAAGCATTTGGCAATACAATATTTGCACTTCATGTAATTTAGAAAAAGTTAGGAAGTTATTGGGTACTTTGATAGGGAAAACCCAATGAATCCCTGTGGTGTTTTGTGTTTTGTAATTTTAGAAGTTATTGGGTTAGTGATTTATAAACATTTATTTGCTTCAATAGTTGAAGTTTTTGGTTTCCTCCAGTTGGGTCTTGTTAATTCATGTAACTTGATGAGGTACTGTTTTCGAAGTGGATCTTTAGAGAATTCAATGAGTTATTGTTTTTAACTATTGAAGCTTTAGAGAATTCATGTAACTTGGTTTCCTCTTCAGTTTTCCCATTGATAAGTGCTCCTGTGTCTATGAGCATGTATCTATGTCTAAGTGTGAAATACTTCAAAGTTAAACCATTTAGGGTGGCTTTATGAAAGCATCAAGTTTCACTTAAATAAGGCTGAAATTTTTCAGTGCAATAAACTCCAACTTCAAGTGCACTTGGATGATCATCCCCTTCAGTTTTCCCATTGATAAGTGCTCCTTTTTTGTCTATTCCGATCAGGATGTGTGCGTAACATTTTGTCTCTAACTGGCTCAAAAACTAAAATCTGATTACCTATGTACTTTGTTCAGTCATGACACCACTTGAGTTTCCTTCTTCTGTCAGAACCTTGGAACTTATTTGTATCTTGGCTCTGTGAGTAGTTCCCCTTGTGTAGTTTTGGCTGCTGGACACATGAATTCAAAATGCGACAGAAGAAATTTTTAGATCTGTTTGTTTTATTCTTTGTTGTTTCTCATAGCTAATAGCAATATTCTAGCTAGCTCCATTGTTAGTGTCTGTATTTTGGATATTTATTTCCTGTACTCAAGTCTGAAGAAATGGTAGATAATACTCCTGCTTTCAGTTCCAACACCATAAGGTTTTCTTGACGCATATTGATTTCTGTGAAGATATATTTATTTTCATGCATTTGAGCTTCTCTCTGTGGTGCATCTTCTTCCCCATAAACTTCTTTCAAAAGCTTATGAGTTTAAAGACTTAGTGTGGGTTCACTTTGCTGCTGCATTATTTGATTTGATTTATTATTATTGTTATCATTACCATTAGTTTTGTTGCAGGAAATACTAATTGATATTTATGGGGGAATTTTTTTATTTTTTTCCCCCCTAAATGCTTTAACATGTTTTCTATGTGCCTTTAACTAAAATCGATTGCGAGATTTGTATAGCCTATGTCACGTAGTAAGATAAAGGCTTAATTTTTGTTGTTGTTGAACTGTACTCCGTATTAATTTGTTTTTGCCGAGTGACAGAGTTATGAAGATGGGGGTTTCGTGTATGTTGACAAATTGAGGTCTACAAAGGATTCTGTTGCTGATATCTTGCTGTAGCATTTAGCAGCCACTCTTTTGTTAGTCTTTTTACTGATATTAGTCAAACATAAATGGTCTGTTCTACTTGGAATGTGAATATTTAACTTTCTAGCTTAGAGCTTTACTGTGCTCATCAAATATGTGATTACTTGAATTGATATATGCCTGATGTTTTTGGTGCCCAGACCTCAGCTTGAACTACAATTTCCCCTTGCTCAACTGGGCTTTCTACCAAGTGATTATAGCAATAACTTTGTCTTTGAAGACAATTTAACACTATTCTATTCGGTAATGGTAGAAGATTATTAAGCATAACTGATGCAGGACATTGCTTTTGTAACTGGCGTTTCAGCACCATTTCTTTAGCTAATTTTCATACATTTTCGAATATCAGTACCTAGTTCCTGCTTTGGTATTAGCACCATTTAGAATTTTACCCTTGTTGCAGATGATTACCAATCTTAGAGCCTGAGACCCCTTCACTTAATAAGTTGCCTTTAAACCTTCATTCTAAGCTTTTCAAGGATAATCATTGGCTTTGGAGTGGAGGTCCTGTGAACTAGAAATGTTCTTGATCTGATATCTTTTTGTTACTGGGATTTTCTTCTCTCAGAAATCTGTTTTGTGGGTTCTATTCATACATTTAGGAAGTACAATTTGGAGGGGAAGGAAACAAAAAAAAAAAAAAAAAAAAAAAAAAAAAAGACCCGGCCCAGAAACCCGACCCGACCCGACCAACCGGGTCGGGTCTGAATATGAACCGGACCCGACCGGGTCGGGGCGGGTCGGTCCGGGTCGGGGCGGGTAATAGTGATTGCTCACCCCTAGTTGCCACCCACCCGATCCCAATTTTATTTTTTCAAATTAATGAATTTTTAAAGTTTGTAGCTTGAATTAGGGGTGAGCAATCACTATTACCCGCCCCGACCCGGACCGACCCGCCCCGACCCGGTCGGGTCCGGTTCATATTCAGACCCGACCCGGTTGGTCGGGTCGGGTCGGGTTTCTGGGCCGGGTCTTTTTTTTTTTTTTTTTGTTTCCTTCCCCTCCAAATTGTACTTCCTAAATGTATGAATAGAACCCACAAAACAGATTTCTGAGAGAAGAAAATCCCAGTAACAAAAAGATATCAGATCAAGAACATTTCTAGTTCACAGGACCTCCACTCCAAAGCCAATGATTATCCTTGAAAAGCTTAGAATGAAGGTTTAAAGGCAACTTATTAAGTGAAGGGGTCTCAGGCTCTAAGATTGGTAATCATCTGCAACAAGGGTAAAATTCTAAATGGTGCTAATACCAAAGCAGGAACTAGGTACTGATATTCGAAAATGTATGAAAATTAGCTAAAGAAATGGTGCTGAAACGCCAGTTACAAAAGCAATGTCCTGCATCAGTTATGCTTAATAATCTTCTACCATTACCGAATAGAATAGTGTTAAATTGTCTTCAAAGACAAAGTTATTGCTATAATCACTTGGTAGAAAGCCCAGTTGAGCAAGGGGAAATTGTAGTTCAAGCTGAGGTCTGGGCACCAAAAACATCAGGCATATATCAATTCAAGTAATCACATATTTGATGAGCACAGTAAAGCTCTAAGCTAGAAAGTTAAATATTCACATTCCAAGTAGAACAGACCATTTATGTTTGACTAATATCAGTAAAAAGACTAACAAAAGAGTGGCTGCTAAATGCTACAGCAAGATATCAGCAACAGAATCCTTTGTAGACCTCAATTTGTCAACATACACGAAACCCCCATCTTCATAACTCTGTCACTCGGCAAAAACAAATTAATACGGAGTACAGTTCAACAACAACAAAAATTAAGCCTTTATCTTACTACGTGACATAGGCTATACAAATCTCGCAATCGATTTTAGTTAAAGGCACATAGAAAACATGTTAAAGCATTTAGGGGGGAAAAAAATAAAAAATTCCCCCATAAATATCAATTAGTATTTCCTGCAACAAAACTAATGGTAATGATAACAATAATAATAAATCAAATCAAATAATGCAGCAGCAAAGTGAACCCACACTAAGTCTTTAAACTCATAAGCTTTTGAAAGAAGTTTATGGGGAAGAAGATGCACCACAGAGAGAAGCTCAAATGCATGAAAATAAATATATCTTCACAGAAATCAATATGCGTCAAGAAAACCTTATGGTGTTGGAACTGAAAGCAGGAGTATTATCTACCATTTCTTCAGACTTGAGTACAGGAAATAAATATCCAAAATACAGACACTAACAATGGAGCTAGCTAGAATATTGCTATTAGCTATGAGAAACAACAAAGAATAAAACAAACAGATCTAAAAATTTCTTCTGTCGCATTTTGAATTCATGTGTCCAGCAGCCAAAACTACACAAGGGGAACTACTCACAGAGCCAAGATGCAAATAAGTTCCAAGGTTCTGACAGAAGAAGGAAACTCAAGTGGTGTCATGACTGAACAAAGTACATAGGTAATCAGATTTTAGTTTTTGAGCCAGTTAGAGACAAAATGTTACGCACACATCCTGATCGGAATAGACAAAAAAGGAGCACTTATCAATGGGAAAACTGAAGGGGATGATCATCCAAGTGCACTTGAAGTTGGAGTTTATTGCACTGAAAAATTTCAGCCTTATTTAAGTGAAACTTGATGCTTTCATAAAGCCACCCTAAATGGTTTAACTTTGAAGTATTTCACACTTAGACATAGATACATGCTCATAGACACAGGAGCACTTATCAATGGGAAAACTGAAGAGGAAACCAAGTTACATGAATTCTCTAAAGCTTCAATAGTTAAAAACAATAACTCATTGAATTCTCTAAAGATCCACTTCGAAAACAGTACCTCATCAAGTTACATGAATTAACAAGACCCAACTGGAGGAAACCAAAAACTTCAACTATTGAAGCAAATAAATGTTTATAAATCACTAACCCAATAACTTCTAAAATTACAAAACACAAAACACCACAGGGATTCATTGGGTTTTCCCTATCAAAGTACCCAATAACTTCCTAACTTTTTCTAAATTACATGAAGTGCAAATATTGTATTGCCAAATGCTTCTTTCTAACTTTTGAATCTTCTAAATTACATGAAGTGAAATTTTCATTGAATTCTCTAAATATATCAATCATAAAATGCAATCATAAAACCCATACAGAGACCTCAAGGTAAAGAACAGAAAACCCAAAAATCCATTGTTTACAAAGCAATGGCTCAGTTTAAGTAAAACCATAGTCATCAATCAAATCAAAACAAAACTGCCATCAACAATCTCAATTGCAATTGATTGAAAAAGCTATTCAACCAGTGCGACAGAAACTAAAATCATCCAGCTTACCTATTAAAATCAACCAGTGCGTAAAGAAAACAACAAAATTGAAAAGAGCCCAGATGAAGAGAAGGGTTTAGTTACCCATAGGCGGGATTTGGGAGCTTCAGAGCAGATCCGACACCTTCGCCACGCTACGTAAGTTTTCTCCGTCATCCCACCGCCGCACCGAATTCATCTTTTCCCGGATCTTTTTAGTATTCTCGGAGCAGGTTTTGATGATGAGAGGTGAAGTACAGCTGGAGTCAATTGAGGACCTCAGTCACGCCAGTGACTCCGATCCTCTGCTTCAACCGCAGCCCCAATCTATAGAATCGTCGTGGTCGTTGGTTTAGGTCAGCTCCGCCAGTGAGATTCGGGAAGCGAATATGGAGGAGCTTGAGTCCGGTTCCTTACCTTCTTGTAGAATTTGCCTTGAATGCGATGAAGCTGGTACTAATTGCTCTAACCCGTGTCAAGGACGGCTCCGACGGAAGTCTTCGATGGTGACGAGGAAGACTGCCGGCGGTTGATAGGGGCGGCTCCGGTGGACGTCCGGAACAGTGGGACGAATGAAGGAGAAGAAAATTTTGAATTGCGGGTCGGGATGGGTAATCGTGTTTTGAACTCCTCCCCGACCCGTCCCGAAATTTTGGAGCGTGGAACCGAACCGACCCGAAAAATAGGGTCAATTTCGGGTTGGGTCCGGGTCCGACCCGCGGGTCGACCCGACCCGCGGGTATTTGCTCACCCCTAGTGGCAACAATTTCTGGCTTGCCCCGGTTCTTGAACGGTTAATCTCAAGTCCAGGTTTTTGTGATTTTTGACTCGATGAGGCCGCCGGTTATGAGGAATAGAGGCAACGAATTTGGGTCTGAAGCCATCAATATTTTTAATTTTTTTGCATTGCTGAGATATGTTTTCTTCCGTCAGATCTAGGTCTAAAGCAATGGAGTTTTTCCATTTTTTTTGACATTATTGGAAGGTTTTTTTTCTTTTTTTTTTCTGGGCACTCATTTTGTGAGATTTTTTAGTTTTATTTATTGGATGGGAGATTTTTTTAGTTAAATCTTGCGATTATGTTGTTTGGGATGAATTTTGTGCATTTATTTAAAATAGGTTGAATGTGTTCTCTTTGTTTAAAATTGGATGATTTTTTCTTTGTTGACTATGCCCCTCCGACTGCGGTGGTCCAGTACCGACGGTCCAAGGTGGCGTTTATAGTGTTTATGGTAGGGGTGATGATTTATGACTGTGGAAAAGAAATATCCAAATTAAAAGAGAAGAGACTAATTATTAAAAATGGATACAATGTAATTTGAAGGTAGAAAAGAAAGAAATTATGGAAAGTTATAGTAATATATAAAATATTTTGAAATTTTGAAAAAAGATAGAAAGAAATAAGGAAATCTAGAAATTATTAGAAGTATTATTAATATACTAGACGGATATGCATGGCGCTACCGCGCCGTGTGGTTTGTTTTACATTTAATTATTATTTTAGTGATTAGTGCGGATTATTTTCTTATTTATGTTATATATTTTGGGGAAATTTTTTTTAACCAGACTAAAAACCCCTTAAACTGAAGAAAGAAAAGTACCCCAAATTATGAATCACTAAGCCAAAAATAGAAAATTTCCTCTTTATTGAAACTACATTATTGGAATATAACCCAAAGTTCCATTTAGACTAGTGGACCAATCCGTTGGGCAGGGTTGATGATATTGGCTTCTAGCAGTAGTGGTGATACAATTTGTAACAATGGAATTTCTGAACACTTCATACTACTGAAAACTTCTGCGGCTCTCGCATCCAAACCAGCGGAAGCGAACAAGTGCACGCAGCACTCATCATGAATCTGTCCAACTCGAATAATTCAGTCAATAAAGCTCACGTATATACATCGAGACATTTACAACAATATAAGTCTCAAGAATTTTAGGAAAGAGTTCCATTTATAACACAGTAGAAAATTATATGTCCACATAAACAATATCTCCATTAAAAGGACTCCTCGGGTTTGAGAAAGTTATGGTATTCCATCTGAGTGATTTTTCCACCCGTGCCAAAATCAAATTTGCAGATGTAAAAGCTACATAAAACATGTACAAACAACGCCATCAATACCGATAGAACCACAAGTTCGGACATGTGGAGAGGGGAAACAAATCACTCAAACCAAAAGGCACACCAATGCAGGTTCCTAGGTCATGTTATACAACACAAGTCATCATTATGAAGCCGGATCCTACATTTATTGTATTCTTCACGAAATGTATCTTTAACTCAAAGTGAAGAAAGAAGCAGAAATAGAGGTAAACACTAAATCCTACAGCCCAAAGTTTCCTCTCTGGTTATTATTGAATACTCTTGTAACTCACCTTCCATCTAATCCATGTATTACCACTTTATTCTTATGATGACCAAAGAAAACAATATACTGAGTTCCTTCAGACAAATGAAACTGAGTTACAGACCATTTTGAACTGAAATGCTTTGGCAAAACACCTGCAAAATATAAGCTTTTTTTTTTTTTTTTTTTTTTCAGATGCAGAGTTGGCAATCTTATTCGGTCTTTTGTTATCAAAAACATCATCACCAAGAAACAGGACAATCACTAAAGAAAAAAACAAGACAACACAGTCAGAATCCAAATAAGTGTTTGTTGTTCACTTGAAGCTCAAATGGCAGTTGTAGCACTGTCTAAATTCAAGAATATGAAGAATACTTGAAGCACCACAATGGTTTATGAAAACATTTAGAAGTCAGCCAGTGACACGTAATCCAACAAATGAGCAGAATATTGCATATACAAAACCCATTAAACCAACATAAACCATCTCCACACTGGACAAAACAGACAGAAATTAGATTTCACCAACCTTAAGAAAGTTTAGAGTAATCATAGCAAAGCAGTTAAACGTCCAAAGAAAATCAAATTGAATGAACATGAAGTAGAATTTTGCAGCATGTCCAAAGTTCGATTGATAAAGAACTTCCTCAGGTAGTTCAATACCATCCTCGGTTCAACATGTTTCTTTAGTTTCATTGAACACAAAAAGGTGTAAACATTCCCAATTTCAATAAAATTATCACTGGATACCATGGAAGTTCAAATTATCATCAATTTTAGTACATCATAACTCATACTTGCCAATGAGAACACAATAATTTTAGCAAGAGATAAAAGCACTCCAAGAGATTGAGAGGTAGAAAATCTTTTAGGTAAAAAAAAAAAGGAAAGGAACTTACTTTGAGGCCATAACATTACAATGCTCTTTGGTGGAAGAGGAGGAATTCTTCTTCTCCTCAATAGGCTTTACAGAAACAGGACCACCGGGAGCTCCTTCAAAGCAGTACTGGGCAAGCATGACTGTAGGAAATTAAAGTTCTTAACACCATTCTCACATTTCCCACCTAAAGGAACAAACTAAATGTCATATTTCCTAAACCAGACAGAATCCCAAAGCAAAATAATTTCAAACCAGAACAGAATCTAAGGTTTTATCCCAATATTAATTTAAAGAAGCGCAATCAGCATCACTGTGTTTGGTTTAATCTGAACAGTCATATTACTCAGCTACAACTTTCTTCTCCAGTTCTCAAACAGCTAGACAGTACAAGTTGCAACCTCAACACATTATTGAGCATACAAGTACAGAGTCAATGTAACATTGCTAGTTCTTAAGGTTATGATCAAATAATCGAACATTTTCATTCTTTGAATCCAAGCATAAGTTTTCACAGTAACCTACATTCTTGTTCCTAATATTTAGCAAATTTTTCTACAAATCTGACATGAATAAGAAAGCATATGCTAATCTAAAACTGGTGATGTGCATAGTGATATTCCATGATGCACTCCTCAACTATTATATATGATCCTCAAATGAAGACAATAGATCCTTAATAAACTAATACTAAAAACATCAGGTTTCTGCAAAACACTTAAAAAGGAGAAATGTCCATACCTCATTAGCTCGAGTCCTCAATTCCTTAACTTGTACATGACAAACATCTGCAAGAGTCTCCACTTGTGCCCTAAAGTTCCCCATCTCGTCTTTGAGATTCATAACAAGTTTCATGCTCTTTCTCTACCTCCTTCGGCTCTTCCTCCTCAATCTTTAGAGATCTAACACAAACAATTGATAAAAAAAAATTGACAGCAAAAATCATAAAAGTTCGAAAAAAGGATGAACAATGGACAATGACAGTGTTACAAATCCATGTCCCTAGAAATGTACATGCTTACACAAATTCATCATGCAATGGGCAACACATACAAACTAAGATAATTGTGTTATGATTCAAGGATTCCGCCTAAAAATACAAGCAGATTTTTTTAAAAAAAATGTCATATTTGACAATTGAACACAAAAAAAAAAAAACTGAAGAAAAATCAAGTTGGAAACAAAAAAATTCACAGAAACCACTTCTATTGAAAATAACGAAACAGAGACGTTTTATATATTGAAATGGGAAAAAAGACCTTTAGAAAACCCTAATTTTCATCCTCTTCTCCAATTTCTCATCCTTCAGAAAAGAGTAAAAAAAACATAAATGCATGAACTAACGAAAACTAAAAACTGGCCCAAAAAAAATGAAATGGAACATACTTTTGGAAAAACCTCATTTTTAATCCTTTTTTTAGTTTCTCATCCTTCAGAAAGAAGGAAAAAGCCATCAACAGCATAAACCCACTCAAACAACATCGGGCAAACAAAATCGAAATGGAAGAAAAAAGATATCACCTTTCTCTTTCTCTTTCTCGTTTGAATGTTGAAGAATGCGGATGGAGCAAGATTGCAGAGAAGATGAAAATGGAAGAGAAGAAAGAAGCATCCACCATCAAAGAGGAACATCAAGCTGTAGAAAATCCAAAAAATAGTTTTCAAACCAAGAAAAAAAAAAAAAGAGATAAAACTCACCTGAATCATGGTTCTATGCTTTGTCTTCTACTTCTTCTGATCTCTGCACGTTTGCTGCCGCGAACACAGAGAAGCGCAGCCACCCTCACACCAGTGGCAGAGAATACCAAGTTCGACACTCTTAGCAACTCGAACTGGAACTACAGTATCACCTCACCGAAAAAATAGTAAAATAGGGGATGGGCATGACATCCTTAGTAGCCACAGCAAGAATAACACCGGAGTTTGATTTACAAGAAGATCGAGCGAGAGAGAAAAAGCCAAAAAGAAAAAAAAAAAAAAATTCAGAGAAGAGGAAGAAGGAGAAGGGAAAGAGGAAAAAGGGTAAAGAAGAAAGAGGGAGGCGTCTAAAACCAAATCGAGGAAACGCACGTACAAATCCAAAATCCATGAAATTCAAGATTTACCTGTTCTTTACCTGAGAACAGTCGTCGGTCTTGTGTAAATATTGGGTCTGAGCCCAGAAATGACCAAAATAAGTTGAGACACATGTTCTTTTCAAAAAACTCAAACCCAAGTCTTCAACTTGGGTATGAGACACGTTTTTGCAACCCCTCCCCTTTCCCAATCGAGTTCTCAGAGTTCGGCCCTCAGTTTTCCAGGTATCCCCTCCGCTCCCAAATCTCCCAAAACCACAATTTCCTCCTCACGACCGGCGTCCCTCGGTTTTCCAGATTTTCCCCTCCGATCCAACCCATTATTTTCGGTGTCCAAACTGTCGGCAAGAAGGTGATAATCGGCGGCTGAACTTCCTCCATCGTTGCTGCTTGAACCCACCAACAAAATTGAGTCCGATTGCGACGGGAAGCCGTGACTTCGATTCAGCAAAATAGAAACAGTTCGGACCCTTTTTTTTGGCCCTAGGTACGGGTTATTGCTGCTACTACGACCTGCGATTATATTTTGTTCTAATTTTGGTTTATGGGGTTTTGTTTTGAACTAACCTAGCTGTCCTTCAATGGAAGTTTGAAAACCTTGAAATAGGAAATGTTGCTGTGTTTAGAAACGAAAAAAACGAAACAGCCGAAAGAGAAGAAAGCAATTAGCTCCATTTTCAGCTCCGGTTCATCGTCCGCTGCATCTCCTCCCCATTTGTTCGTGTTTCATCCGACTTTTTGCCTAGACTTGGGGAAAAGGAAAAAAAAAAAAATCTCGTTGGGGAAAAGGCAAAAAAAATCGAGTTGGGGAAGAAGATTCATCAAAGTTTTTACCCATAGGCCCCTGTTATTTTCTTTTTTTTAAATTACAGCCCCAACTTATTTTTTTAAAAAATTTAAATAGGAAAAATTAAATAGTAAATTATCTTAAATTAAAAATATTATGTAAACTTAAATATATCATTAACATTAACTACAATTACTATTTTAGAAATATTATTATACTGTAAAATTTATTTTTGGTTGAATATGTAAAAAATGAAAGATTGAGGTTTTATTTGCTAATAAAAGTAAAAATTTTGCAAAAAAGTAATGGAAAAAAATTGGGTTGAGACCCGTGTTCTTTAGCTTGGGCTGAGAACTGGGTTACAACCCAGTTCTCAGAACCTTGTTTCTTGAAAATGAGCTGAGATCCAGTTGGGCTGAGAACATGTTCTGAGACCCAGTTTGTAACTTGGATTGGAAAATTTTTGTTTAGGTAAGAAATTTATTTTTGAGAGAATTTATTTTTAAGGATTTATATAGAAAAGAAAAATAAAATATAATGATTATGTTATTTTTTGAATTTATGTGAGTAAAAATTTAAAAAAAAATTTAAAATTTAAATTATTAATTTAGTAAAAAATAATGTTATTTTTTTTATAAAATTTTTATAAAAAAATAATAATTTTCTTTAAATGAAATGAAGAAAAACAGCTGTTTGGCAAGTTTCTCAAAACATGATTTTGAGAAAAGTTTGAATTTTATAATAATTTTTCATCATTTTTAATACACCTTTTTACATTTTTCAATACACCTTTTTACATTTCTAATACAATTTTAATATTATAAAATCAAAATAAATCTCAAAACCATGTTTTGAAAATCATACCAAACAGGGCCTTAGCCACCCACTCCGGTCAATCACCGGAAATCGGTCCTCACACGTCATTTCCCTTTCCCCAATTTCCATTCTCACGTACTGAGAGACGAAGGAAGAGAGTGTGATAGAGAAGAAGGAAAAGAGTTTTTGGGGACAGAAAAGCAGCCGAACAGCACAGAAGCCATGAGCGAGTGAACTGAAAACGCAGTGACATCAGCAAAATGACGTCGTGTCAACTGTCCAGAGACAGTCCCTCACTCAGCTAGTGATTAGTGAATTGCATGCACGGTGATGAGGAAGGTATTTTATTCCTTTGGGACCAGGCCACTTTTTTTGGCCCGCTCATTTTACAAAATTACCCCCAACCAAGTGCTGAAAATTACTAAAGCATCCTGCCCAAGTCATGAACAGTGAAATTAATTGTGTCTAGGAAGCCATAAAGAAGGGACATTTTCGAGAAAATGAAATCCCAAGCCATAAATAGTAGAGAGCACGAGAATACTAACGTAAAAAAAATATGAGCCATAAACAGTAAAAAAATCCTACCTCCCCAAGCCCCTTGATATTCTTTATACTTGATAAAATAAATTAAAATTTTAAAATTTTAAAAAAGGAAAGCAGTGTTTAAGCATTAATTAATTTGAAGTAAGAAAGGCAAAAAGTTTAATTTGTATCTTTTAAAATAAATTCTGTAAAAAGAAAAAAATAAAAATATTTATATTTGCATTTTTTATAAAAATTTATTAAGGGTAAATATGTTATTCGCATTAATGATAAATATGGAATTTTGTTTGTAAGGATAAATTTGCCCTTTTATTGAAAAAGTTAAGAAAAATAGTTGACTTTTTAGTTTGACTGTTAAATCTAACGAAAATTTCTAAAGTTTCAGATTTCAAAAAAGTATAGGAATGTCATTTGTAGCTTTTTGAACCACATGGGATGAGGGTCATTGATAACTTTCAAATAGCACAGGGGATTTTGTGTAATTAATCCTTATAAAAAGAAGTTACTTTTTAAAAAAAACTCTAAAGCAATCATTATCTTGATTCCAAAATTCTTTTTAATTTGTTTGAGCTAAAAATAAACAAAAGAAAGCCTGTAGAAGCTATATATATATATGAGTTTAATATTTTTCAAGATCATCCTGATATGACTTATCAGACATCCAGATATATCCTAATTATTTTATACTTATTATGGGAAATCACTTTTTACATTTACCAGAATTATTGAACTTACCATTAAATATTTAGTTACAGATTTACTTAAATATTTAGTTACAGATTTACCTAAATCTTTAACCAATACAAAATAATCATTTGGGATAGTTTAATAATTTTTATCATTAATATTTATTTTTAATAAATTAAATCTTGTGACTAAGGGTTTACTTATTTGTATATATGGTACAATTATTTTAAAATTTTAAAATAATTTTTTTCATTGATATTCATTTTTAACAAAATAATCTTGTGACTAAGGCTTCAGGTATAGTTATTTTCTAAATTTTGAGATAATTTATTGTTCATTCATATTCATTTTTAAGAGATTAAATCTTATGAGTAAAGGTTCACTTATTCGTGTGTAAGGTATAGTTATTTTAATTTTTTCAGATAATTTATTTTATTAAAAAAATGAAATTATAGTAAAATACAAGATCAAAGAATATCCCATACAATTATATTTACGTTTGGTAAATGTAAAATTTAATTTTCATAAGATAAGTATACTATATAATTAGAATATGTTAATTGACAAAACATTAGGTGGTAGTTTGTGAGTAGATGTCTGATAAGTCTTGATATAGATTCTGACAAATATTACTCCCATATATATATTGGTCGCTTAAACATTGAATTAAAATTCATTTTTGTTAGAAGGGGATCATTTTTTTTGTTTGAGTTAGTTCTTCATTCAATTTTATTCTTATCTTCTTAACTAACCATCTTTCAATTCGTAAAATTATACTCCCTCCGGTCCAGCATAAGTGGCATTTAGAGGGTGTAACAATCTTCAAAATAAATAATGTTTTAAAAAAATATATTTAATTTGCCCTTGTCTTAACTTATCTACCTAGAGTTTGTCATTATCTTAAATACATATGAAGAATACAAAAATACAAGGAGAGAGAAAGAAAATGATGTTTAATCATGTGTTTGATACTAAATATTATAATTGGATTACAACTTCTAGACTCCTTGTAGTAGCATATATATTACAACAATTTGGGGGTGTAATTGTCATTTAAATGAATTCTTAATGGATTCTTAATTTATTTGAAAACCTCTAAAATGACACTTATTCTGGACAGGAGGGATCGCGTATATAATCCTTGAAATTTTTTTACAATTAGTAGTTCTTTCCGAATTTATTTTGAGAAATTATTTTTTTATCGAGACAAAATAAAATAGACAATGCATAATACTTCTCCAATTCTGTCTTCAAAATGTCATTACTGTAATATTTTTGTCATTATTACTATTTATGAAACAATTTTGGGTTAAGAGTCTATACAGCAAGGTTGTTAAACTCGTATTTTTAGCTAGACTCGTTTTAGGTCTAGAATCGGAATCGTAGAATCGAAAAATAGTTTAAAATTGTATAATTAATTTGAAAAATGACTATAAATGACATAGGCATATAAATAGAGTTATAAACTACTGATAATAATTTTCATTTAAATATAAAGGTTAAATTTGCATGTTTGGAAAAAATATATGTAGAATTATTATAATTAATTTTTGAAAAGAAAATAAATAAATTAATCCTTTTTACTATGTTATTAATTAACTGTGAGAAATTATAAATTTAATAGGAACACGTATGTTATAGAGATAAAAAAAATTTACCATATAAAAAAAATTAAAAATTTAAAGTTAAGAAAAATATAATTTGTCGAGGTTCGAGCAAGGGAGATAAATTATCAGTTTAAAAGGAATCACAACTTTTATAGAATACAAATGTGATGGATACTCAAAGATGTCATAATTCACTACTGCAAAACTCGTTAGTGGAGGCGCCCCTTTGGAGGCGGGTGTTTGGAAACCCGCCTCCAAAGGGGCCGGCAAAGCCTTTGGAGGCGGTGCAACATACACCGGAGGCCTTTGGAGGCGGGTGCATCCAATTGAAGCTTTGGAGGTGGGTGCATTTTGCACCCAACTCCAAAGCTTTGCACCCGCCTCCAATATCATATCTATTGGAGGCGGGTGCATTTTTGCAAATTTTTAATAGTGTTTCAAAAATTCTATTTGTTTTGGACTGTTGAAAATAATTTTGAAAATTTGTCGAGATTCAAGCAAGGCGATAAATTACTAAGTAATAAAAATCACAAGTTTTAGAAGGAAACATATAAATATATACTTTCGATTTTAACTTTATACACATGAGTATATGTAGCCTAGTGGTAAATTTAATATGCAAGAGTCAAGTGATTTTAAAGGCGCAAGTTCAATTCCTACTAAAGTCATAAATTAAAGAAAGAAAAATGAAATTTTGTACTGGTAATACCATTTATTTGTGGGGTTATTGTCTTGCACCCGCCTCCAATAACAATCAATAACCATTATGATTAATGGTCATTGGAGGCACTCCAATAACCCCAAATTAAGGGAGGCGGGTGTGGGCTCCTCCTATTGGGTGCGCCCGCACTGGAGGCGGGTGCACACACCGGGCACCCGCCTCCCCTATCTAATTTTGGGGTAGTGACTATATATTTTTATTGTATATAAATAAGTATAAAAATAATAAAATGAAAACAATGAATTAAAAAAAATAGAAAGGAAATTAAATGAGAGATAAAGATTTGAGCATATTAAAAAGTCAAACAAATTTGAAAGCAATGAGATTTGAACTCATGTGACTGGGAAATGAGGGTAAAGAACTAACCAATTAGCATGGGCCTTTTGTTTAAAAGTCTGAGCACATTAAATATATAGGAAAGTGGGAGCGAGGGATGAGAAACCCCAACTTTGTTTGTCCCACATCGAGATTTTGTGAAATGTTGTGTTTGTTGAAGGCTTATAAAAAGGGCAAGGAGGGTTGCTTTGTCTACAACCGTTTACGGATAAAATTTTTTATTGGGAGGTGTTAGCTCACTTCCCACACAATTAAGCTCGAGTTGAGCTCGGCTTAGAACCCACGAAATCAATTTTATAGCTTTGGCTCGAGCTTAGGAAAATTAAGCCGAGCTAAGCTTGATTTAGTGAATATTTCTGAACTTGCTCTAGACTTATACGAGTCTACCAAGCCTGGAGGAGTTTACCGAGTCTGGAGTGAGTTTAGACTTCTTGTGAATTTTCAACGAGTCTGACTCGATTCCTGCTAGTTGACTCGTAGACTCGTGCGAGTCTACGAGTCCAGGAACGAGTTTGACAACCATGCTATAAAGTACGTACACACACATAAAAGAAAATTTCTCTTATTACAATTTTATAATATGGATTCGAAAGATAGATTTTTATTTATTTTTAAGAACAACCGATTAAGTGGTTGGCGTGTTTGATGACCCTAATTATTAATAGCTTTAAACCAACCTGAATAGACGGACATAATTACCGGACCTCATTACAATATATGTAGAAGGTAGGAAGGAAATGAACAAATGCTATCGCCTTAAGTAAGGGATTTGTATGAATGAACTAGTGCTCCAATGGTTGTGACAAATAGTGGGCCACCCGGAGGTCGGGGGTTTGATTCCTACATCTGTTAGTTATGCCTATTTATAGCGCAGGCTGACAGAACTCTGCAGGCAGCTCCCCAACTACGTTCTTCTCCTCCCCATAGCTCTGGCCTACAATGTAGTAGTTGATAGGATAATGAAATAGTGTTGATTCAAAAGAAAGAAGTATGGGATCTGTAACACAACTGATCATAGGATTTTCCTCAGCTCCAAAGAAGCATCTTACTCCCTTCCAAACATCTCATTGTCTCCCTTACCAAGACCGTTGCATCGCTCTTCACCTCCACCTGTTGATACCCCAAATCTCGGCATATTTCCAAGCCTCTTAACAAAGTCTCCGCCTCAGCAAAAATATTTGGCTGCAACCCAAAGTCCTAAGATTTTTCAAAAAGTAAAGTACCCTTATAATCTCACACCACTATACAGCCTCCAACTCTCCCAGGATTCTCCTTTGATGAGCCATCCACATTTAGCTTTACTGAGTTCATTTTTGGCACATTCCACAAAACCAGTTTTGGCATGTTCCTACGCATTGGGTGAATATCCAGTCATATACTCTGAGCATTCTGATCGACTGGGCTGAGAAAGTATACTGGCCAAATGTGAAGAGATTGTTGAATAGTCAACCACCCTGAAAAACTTATCCGATGAGCATCCACTTTTACACCCTTATATGTACCTATTGTCCAACCCTTCCACAATGCCCAATTAAAAAAGGCCACTACTGATGGGACACAGTTTTCTGATTGAGACCTGGGAGTCGGTTAGCTATGGAGCTGACCGTTGGAGATAGATCAACTGTCGTGGATCAGTTGCTAAGTACCTAAAAAGGGTGAGGGGGAATCCCTTGTGAGGACTCCGAAGTTTAAGTTAGTTCTAACTTGAGTGTAAGTGAATAGAGAGTAAGATTGCATAAGCCAAATATTGTGTGCTTTTTACTACTAGGTGTAGGGGTATTTATAAGGTAGCGGTTCCTTCCTCTTGTTGGTGAGCGCTGGGTTCCTCGGAATTGCTCCAGGAAACTCAGGATTCGCCTACAAGGCCATTGTGGGTCGAGGACTCGAGATCATGGGTATCCACGGGTGGGAGTGCCCGAGTCTTCTGGGATCTCATACCTGTGACTCTTGAGTCGTGGGACGTGGCAGAGAAGGATGGTGGAGTTCACTCACGAAGGACGTGGCTAATTGTCTCAGCGCCTCCTAGGGCTTGTCACAAAGCATTGGGGCTTGGGCCTTTAGGCCGTCAGCAGTGCTAAGACTGTGGGCTTAGCAATTGGGCCTAAGGTTGGACCTATGCCAAATAGGATACACCAACACTAGCCCCTTAAGCCTAATGTCACTCCATTGGGGTTGGCACTGGGCTTTGATAATATAAGTGAATTGCTTAAAATAGCATTAACTTTTGCTTGAGTGCGATAAATACCACAATCATTTTTAAATAGCTTTTTTTTTTACCACAAGCTTTTCGAAAAATGTGACAAAAATTAGCATTCCGTCAAAGTGGTCTGTTAAACTGCTAATGGAAGGCTTTTTTTGAAGGCAATCCAAATTCTTTTTCCTTTGTTTTTTCTTTCCATTACTTTACTGTTTTTACAAAACAAACCCTAAATCTTTCATATGTTTTACATATTTACCACAATCTTTCATTACTTTCACATATTTGTCCAATTTAATAAATTTATTTATATTTTAGAATGAACTACCCAAAATGTCACCTTACTTTCCTACTATGTCCGCTTTGGTAAGTAAACTTTTTTATTTCCTAAAAATATCACCATACTTTTTAAAACGTGCCAAAAAAATGTCATATTTGCGATTTTAACCGTTAGTTTTGACGGAATGGGGAGCATGTGCCTCTCACATGCAATTTTTTAGGGGTATTTTTGCTAAATAAAAATAAAGTAAAAGGTATTTTTCATCTTCTTCTTCCAACAAAGCTTATTCTTACAAGCATTTCAATAAATAGTTTTTTAAAATTTTTTATATATAAGTAAATCCCATTTGCCATTTCCATAAACGTAACTTACATTTTCATAGATTTCAACAAAAAAAATAAATTCAAGAATATCAATTGTAAATTAAACTAAATAAAGCAAGAAAAATAGAATTCTCCCCCAAAATACTGAATACATGTTTCCAACCTGCTGATTAAATAGATTGATAATGAAGATACAACGGTGATCTGCACCTTTTAGGTGAATCATTTTAGCACTTGTTATGACAGTTCTCACGGGCTTTTGCCCAAGATTTTAATGTTTATTTGTAGTTTTGGAGATTGGGCCTAAGAAGAAAAGAATGAGCAAAAAGTGAAAGAATTGGAGCGGGAAAGTCATGCCTAAGAAGCCCACAATTCTCAAGAAGGAAGCCCACATAAAGGACCAGCCGATTCTAATTGCAAGAAAGCCAATTTGCGAGAAATCAAATTCCAAAGAGAAAAGAAGAAGTTGCATGCGTGGAAAGTGAATCCAATTGGAATCTTAATTTAATATCCAATCCAATTGGATTCCAATTGAGCTGTCAACCGAATTCTAATTGGAATTCCAATCCAATTGGATTCCAATTGGAAGCCCATGAAGCCATTGCCAAAGTCCAAGAAGGAAGTTGTCTTCCTTAAACAAGAAGGAGTACTTACAAAATCGGAAGTATTGAAGATTATCCAAATTTGAGGAAACTTCCATGCAAGAAACTCCATGTGCTTAATTAATTCTCTTTCCAATTAGAAGAAGGTTTTCTTATTCCATTAGGAGATTGGTTAATTGCTGATTTGTATCCCTATATATATGGGATTATTATTGCACTTTTGGACACAAGTTTTTAGATATAAGTTTTTCTATACAAGTTTTCTATAGAATAGTTTCTTAATTTACAATTAATTTCCGCGCAACATACAGTTTCATTTTTAGTTTAATTTTGCTCTGTTCTGCTCTGTTTTACTCTGTTTCAATCGCGACTTGGATTTTTTCCCTGACGAACAGTCTACCGTTTGGGCAAACCGCCAGGTACCAGATCGGGAATTCTTAAATTCCAGTACAGTATTCTCTTTTTTCTTTTAATGTCTTCTTCTATATTTATGTGTTTTTCGTGTTTTATCATGAGTAGCTAATTTCTTAGTTCTGGTATTATGTAAGAAGCCATAATCCATGCATGTATGAAACCCAAGAATTAATCTAAGGTCTAATGGATTATGTTTCTAAATTGCCTGTGTTTATATGTCTAATTACTAAGATTCTATTAAGCCTGATCAACTTAGTTTAATCTGGTAGAGTCAGTGAGTGGCATAACTACCGGCCGAGTAGTTTTGGGTGGTAATTCTAATGCATCGTCAGTAGGAATTATTAGTTTTGGGTTCTTCTAGTTCTTAATGCTTCTATTTGTTAATTAATAAGGTTTGCGGGGACTAGCGATCTGTTAGTTAACGTAGTTAGAGAATAATTCATTTGCGGAGACTCGCGGGGGATTATCGAGAATCTATGGGAGAATTGGGATTATTTGTAGGTACTCGCGGTAATACTATAACTGAAACGGCATGAGCAATTAGACAAATTAAGAGGTTTATTATTGCATGCATGAGATTAAGGTGGATTTACATAATACCGGAATTTCTTCTCCTTAATTGATACTTCCTAAGTCTTTACTTTCATTATTAGTTTAATTATTATTTTTAAGTGACAACTCTAAGGTCTCTTAAGAGACGTAAAGGTGACTGCTAGTCAATAGTTTGGTTTATTTGCATGTTAAATTAGAATTTGAATTAAATTGCTGTCTCTGTGGATCGACCCTGCCTACTACTGTGCTATATTTTATTAGTATCTTAATTGCAGGTTTTAAGCAGTACTTTTACTTATTTGGTAGACCCACGACGAGTCCTATCAAATTGGCGCCGTTGCCGGGGACGGTTACAATTTTTCTTCTTTTTCCTGTTTAATGTGCATTGGTGTTTTCTTGTGTTGTGTATGACCAGATCTTCAGGTGCTAAATTACTTAGTGATCCAAAGATTGAGAAGACTTGCAAATGCTTAGCCAAGGAGACACGGTTACAAAAACTCGCAGAAACAGAGTATGTCAGTCGACCGTTTGCCCAAACGGCCAGTAGCTCCAAAACAGAGTTTTCACATTCTGACTCTGAATCAGATCCAATGGGTGATAGAGAATGTGTAGAGGGCCCAAAAGAAGAGCCCACGCTAAAAGATTTGTGCAGCCATGATACCGACGATAGAGCCTCCTCAGTAGTAACTCCGGCTTTAACCAACGGATTGCCATTGAAGAGTGGCTGGCTGAATGGCATCCCAAAGTTTCATGATGGTGCTAAAGATGATCCACACAACTGTCTTGCTGAGTATGTGAAGAATTGCAAGGTGGGGCGCCTACCCACAGGTGCCACCCTCGACCAGCTGAAATTGGTGGCTTTCCCATATGTCCTGACAGGTCCAGCAAACAGGTGGTTCTCGCCATTGCCACCGAATTCTATCACCACTTGGCGACAGATGAAAGAGTTGTTCCTGAAGAAGTATCTTCCTCCAACCAAAACCAATTTGGTTATGAAGGAGATAAGCAGCATTCAACAAGATGCTGATGAGTCCCTAGGCAACTACTGGATGAGATTCAATGAATTGGTGAAGAGCTGCCCAAATCACAAGTATTCAGAGGCACAATTACTTCAATATTTCTACCATGGGATGTGCACCAATGATCGGAACCACATGGATTCATCCACAATGGGGTATTCTAGAATAATACAGTAGCCAAGGCCAGAAAGATGATTGAAGACACCATCGATCTAGAAGCCAATTTGGGGAACCCGCCGGTTTGGCCAAACGGCAGGCTGAAGTCCAATTTATTGATGATTCTGGGGAGGAAAAATTAAATCAGCTCACTACTAGTGTGGAGAAATTGACTGCAATAGTGGCAAAACTTGTAACCTCAACCAGCAGTAACAAAGAGGAAGTTGTGTGTGTATGTTGTGGCAATCCGGGACACTTTGCGCAGAATTGCAATCTTGTGCAGGAAGAAACAATAGCTCAGGCTAATGCTACAGGAAATTGGCACAAAAATTCCAATGGAAACTGGCAACAGAATGCACCCAGGAGGGATCCATACTCAAATACATACAATCTGGGATGGAAGGACAATCCAGAGTTTGGTTGGAAAAATCCAGAAGAGGGAGTTCAAGTTCCTTTTCCCTCAGAGGCAAATCAACATGGTCCTATTCAGATTATAGGGAATCCCAACCAACAAGCTTCAAATCAAAATATGGGGAGCAATAACCGGAGTAATGGACCAATGTACAGGCCCCCAAATCAGAGGAATTTTTTCAATCCAAATCAGAACAATCCAAGAGGAGGCAGACCAATGGAGGAAGCCATAGCAGAGCTATTTGTGTAGCAGAAGGAGCACCGAACAACCATAGATGGGATTGCCGGAGTGTTATCTCAATTATCTACTTCAATGCAAGAACTAAGAGGGAACCAATGCCATTTACCCTCTCAAATGTAGGTTTCGGGTGTTGAGAATATAAGTGCAATAAGTCTGAGAATAAAGGAACGGGAACCAGCTGTGCAAAAATTACCATCTGCAGGGGACAATTTGCCCAAACCAACAGTAGTCACTGAACCAGAACTATAAAATTCAGTATCTAGACTGAGTCAGAATCAAGGGACAACTTACATGCCACCCCAACAGATGAATTTTCAGAATCATAATGCTAATCAACAACAGAAGGGTGGTAAATCAATAGAGGATGTGATTGGCGAACTTGTTGGACAACAAAAAGAACAAAGGACCACTACTTAGCCAACATGATGTCACAGTTAGCCATTTCTCTCAAGGAGATAAAATGTGACTACGGTAAACTGTTCGCTTAGGTCCAGGCTCTGCCCAGGGAGAATGTAATTACAATAAAAAGAGCAGAAGTACTGGAACCAGCTGTGCAAAAATCGCAGTCAGCAAGGGGCCGTTTGCCCAAACCGACGGGACATCCAGAAGCTAAAAATTCAAAGCAACCCGAACCTAAGGAGCCAATCGTTATCAGATCTGAATCTGAACCTGAGAAGAGCCCTGCCCTAGTTACAGTGAGCAAGGATGTGTACAAACCTATGCCACCATTCCCAAATAGCTTACGACCCAAGGCAAGGAAAATAACAGAGGACACGATTGACTACTTGGAGGTTAACCTTTCATTCCTGAAGGCAATTAAGCTTCCCCCAGTTGGGAAGTTTCTAAAGGAATTCATGGCAGGGAAGCCAAGAGGGGCGAGCAAGGTGGTATTAGGAGAGAATGTCTCGACAGTGATTCAGAAAAAAGCTCCCTCCCAAATGCAAGGATCCAGGTATTTCTCTTTACCTTGCATCATTGGAAATAAGAAAATAAAGCATCCTATGTGTGACCTTAGTGATGCCATTAATGTTATGCCTTTGTCAATTTATGAGACTTTATCTGGTGTTAAGTTGGTGGATACAAAGATAGTAATACAACTAGCAGATAGATCATGTGTGCACCCTGAAGGTGTACTCGAGAATGTTTTGGTGCGTGTGAATTCCTTTGCTTATCCTGCTGACTTTTATGTTATTAAGATGCATAATGATCATACCAAAGAATCTGCTGGTGTATTGTTGGGTCGCCCATTTTTGAAAAATTCTAGAGCGGTGATTGATGTATATAATGGCTCTATATGTTTGGATCATTGTGGTCAAAATCATACTTTTAGTATCGATAATGCCATGAAAAATACAAGCTGTGGTGAATGTGAATAGTGTCGAGCTGCATGACCCTCTTGTCCAAGAATCTCTTGAGACTAATTTTTTGTAGGACAAGGTGGAGATGGTTTTTCCTCAGGGCTCGACTGATTTCAAGGGTCCAAATACGAGTGAAGAAAAGACCCTAACACTGGATTTGGAGAAACCCCCAGGTGATAGAAAGGAACGAAATTCTGAAAAAGGGTGTGTCAAAACTAATGTGCGAAAAAAAAAGGCAATAAAAAGACATGGTTTGATACACCCACACAAGTTGATACTGGTCAACAAGTTAATCAAGGAAGAAGGGGAGTGTTTGAAAGATCTGAGATAAAAGGTCTTCCAGGAGAGTTCTAAAAGAATAAGGGGAAGCTACTGGGTGAGGGGCCTGTTTGCCCAAATAGAGAAGTGCGAGTGCAAGGCATGCAGTATTTCAAAGATTCTAACCAGATCCAGACAGTGGAACCAAATTCACTGTGGAGCTTTCCTAATCATTAACAAAAGATGAAGTTGCGTATAGCCAAGACGTTAAAGAAAGCGTTACTAGGAGCAACCTAGTTTATTGAAATAGTTTAGTAAAAAAAAAAAAAAAAAAAAGAAAAAAAAAAAAAAAAAAAGTTGTTTAGTTGTTTTTATGTGTTTTATTAGTCTTTTCACAATTTAATTATTTTTTACAGGGACTAGATGAGCGAATTTTGAAGCTAGAAAGACGTCTTACAAGTTTCAGGAGCCAAATTTCACCACTCAGGGAGTCCAGGGACAGACGGTGCAATTTTTCCACACCTACAGCATTAATTCCAAATTCGGGGGTCCAATTGCAAAGTTTCACAAATTTTAGGGATTGGAGCTGTAATTATTCAGTGCAAGGGTCATAAGTTGCAAATTGAGGGGGGCCTAATTGTGACATTCTAAAACTATAAGGACCCCATTGCAAATTCTGATAACCCACCACACCCAATTTTGGGATTTTTTGCCCTAACCTCCAATTCAGCCCACCAACACAATTACCCACCCATTTACCCGACCCAACTACCCAATTCCCTTTCCCTAATTACCCTTTCCCCCCTTTCCCCCCCCCCTCCCCCCCCCCCCCCCCCCCCCCCCCCCCCCAATACTTCATCTTCTTCCTTCGAATTTCAACAGCCCACCTCCCCAAAATTACCGCCCACCTCTCCCTTTGTCTCCCAACTAAGTTTTTCTGTTTTCTCATTTTTTTGATTGTCTTGTTTGCTGTTTTGAGTTCTTGTTTTGTGTTATCTTTGTTTTTCTTCGTCTGTGTTTAGCCCTGCATTTTGTTCTTTTCTTCGCGCTTAAGGACAAGCTTTCTTTAAGTGTGGGGATGTTTGCAGGGCTGATTAATGTTTTTCCTAACTGTTGTGTCATTGTGTATCCCCTGTGTTTCATTGTGTTTGCTTGGGGATAAGCAATTATCTAAGTGTGGGGATGTAGGGACATTTGTCCTAAAATTTTTGTTTTTGTCCTGTTTATGAGTCAAGTTGTCACTGCCAATATAATTTGGATCTGAAATATGCATCATAGATGAAGTGTGACATGAAGTATGCATGCTGAAGTTTTGAGTAATTAATCTGAGAAGTCCTGAATTAGTTAAATCTGAAAATATGCATGTTTTTCCTTTTCTTAAGCCATTGTACTGAGCCTAAATGCTGAATTGTTCGGGGAGAATCATTTGCTTGCTTGTCAGACTGTCAAGATGGTATGAATAGTATATGGCGGGAAGATGGGGAATCTTCTTAAGATTAACCACTTTTGGCTTGCTTTCTTAACCTACCTTGTTATATCCCTAGAAGCCAAGTTGAATCCTTGTATACAAATATTTTTTTATAGTCAGTAAATAAGCCAAGGCCAATTTTTGTAATAAATCCTTTCTACCCCTCAGTGTGTGTTGAATTGCTGAATTATGAATGAAGTCAAGTGGTGCACTATTTAAACAATATGTGTGGATTATTAGGCAATGTATATGTGTGTCCAATGTTAAAAAGCTCAAGGAAAGCAGAGAAAAAGAAAGAATGAAAATAAATGTTGATGTTTTAAATTCTGAAATGTGCTGAAATTGTGATATATGATGAGCTGGGTAGAAATTTAAAGTGCTGAATTTGTGAACCATAATCCGCGCAAAGTGCAAAAAAAAAAAATGCTGAATGAAACAGGCGCTAGTTTGCCCAAACCGAAGGGGGCTGTGAAGAATTCTGAAGAAAGTTTCAGCAACTGAAGTATTAATTATTGAGAACACACTAGGTTTGAATTTTTTGCAGATGGTCTAGAACCCTTAGGATCTGTCCAAATGTTCGAACCTAAGCCTCACGTTGCGTCCCTTGATTAGAAGGTTGTTTCTTAACTGCTGTGTATCTATTCCTTCTATACTGTGGCGATGGTCGACTATCAAGTATGTATGATTCTGGCTAGATTAGGATTTACTTTTATCCTGATTTTTTCTTTAAAAATGTGAGATTGTGTGCATTACTGACCATAGAGTGTTGTTTTGGGAATTATTGCATGTTTTTGGATTTAGTTAATGGAAGGACTATTTTATGAAGTAAATAGGGCACATGCATATGAATTGAAGTGCTGATTTTGTGGTGTGAGTAAGTTCCAGAAAAGAGAAAAGACATATTTGTGAGTCTTGTTTTGAGTCTTATTTTGAGTCAAAGTAATAGTAGTTATTTTTATTTTCGAGTCAGTCCAAGGAGTCTTGTGTGTCATGTTCTTTTTGTGTTTTGTTCTGTCTGGATCAGTTGCGAAAGGAAGTATGAGTGAATTTCTGAATTGATGGGTATGCTCTAGTTCTTCACTTCACGCTTGAGGGCAAGCGTCATTCAAGTGTGGGGATATTTGATTTGCACCTTTTAGGTGAATTATTTTAGCACTTGTTATGGCAGTTCTCACGGGCTTTTGCCTAATATTTTAATGTTTATTTGCAGTTTTGGAGATTGGGCCTAAGAAGAAAAGAATGTGCAAAAAGTGAAAGAATTGGAGCGGAGAAGTCATGCCTAAGAAGCCCACAAGAATTGTGGGCTAAATCAAGAAGGCAGCCCACATAAAGGACCAGCCGATTCTAATTGCAAGAAAGCCAATTTGCGAGAAATCAAATTCCAAAGAGAAAAGAAGAAGTTGCATGCGTGGAAAGTGAATCCAATTGGAATCTTAATTTAATATCCAATCCAGTTGGATTCCAATTGAGCTGTCAACCAAATTCTAATTGGAATTCCAATCCAATTGGATTGCAATTGGAAGCCCATGAAGCCGTTGCCAAAGTCCAAGAAGGAAGTTGTCTTCCTTAAGCAAGAAGGAGTACTTACCAAATCGGAAGTATTGAAGATTATCCAAATTTGAGGAAACTTCCATGCAAGAAACTCCATGTGCTTAATTAATTCTCTTTCCAATTAGAAGAAGGTTTCCTTATTCCATTAGGAGATTGGTTAATTGATGATTTGTATCCCTATATTTATGGGATTATTCTTGCACTTTTGGACACAAGTTTTTAGATATAAGTTTTTCTATACAAGTTTTCTATAGAATAGTTTCTTAATATACAATTAATTTCCGCGCAACATACAGTTTCATTTTTAGTTTAATTTTGCTCTGTTCTGCTCTGTTTTACTCTGTTTCAATCGCAACTTGGATTTTTTCCCGACGGACAGTCTACCGTTTGGGCAAACCGGCGGGTACCAGATCGGGAATTCTTAAATTCCAGTACAGTATTCTCTTTTTTCTTTTAATGTCTTCTTCTATATTTGTGTTTTTCGTGTTTTATCATGAGTAGCTAATTTCTTAGTTTTGGTATTATGTAAGAAGCCGTAATCCATGCATGTATGAAACCCATGAATTAATCTAAGGTCTAATGGATTATGTTTCTAAATTGCCTGTGTTTATAGGTCTAATTACTAAGATTCTATTAAGCCTGATCAACTTAGGGCCTGTTCTTTAGGGAGTTCTGAGAACAGGTCTCAGAACTTGTTCTCAGCCCAACTGGTTCGCAGCCCATTTTTAAGAAACAAGGTTCTGAGAACTGGGTTGTAACCCAGTTCTCAGCCCAAGCTAAAGAACATGAACCAAATATTTTTTCCAATACTTTTTTCCAAAAGTTTTACTTTTATTAGCAGATAAAACCCCAATATTTCATTTTTTACATATTCAATCAAAAACTAAGTTTTACATTATAATAATATTTCAGCCCATAGTAATTTTTCTTAATGTTAATGATATATTTAAGTTTACACAATATTTTTAGTTTAAGATAGTTTAATATTTAATTTTTTTTTTAAAATAAGTTGGGGCTGTCATTTAAGAAACAGAAAATAGCAGGGGCCTATTTATAAAAACTTCGGTGACACTGTTCATCTTCTTGCCCAACATTTTTTTTTTTTCCTTTCAGTTTTTTTCCTTCCCTTTTTTCCGGTTCTCACCCTTGCTCACAAGAGGGAGTACAACGGCAGCAGTGAATTCTTCGGAGAAGAAGAAGAAGAAGAGGTCGCGGTACGGAAAATAATTTGAACGAACTTACTGTTCATCGTCTTCTTCATCGCATCTTCCTGAAAATTTTTTTTTTCCTCTATTCTTTCTTCTTCCCCCCTTCTTCCCCGATTCCGGCGGATCTGCAAATTGCAAAACCAAAGTTCGGCAATTTGCAGAACTTTGGTTTTGCAATTGTTGCAGACCCAAAAAAAAAAAGAAAAAAAAAGTAAAGATTCTCAGGAACAAAAAATGGCGACTCTTTGGCGTGAATCGAAGGGAGGAGGTCGAAGGACATCGCGAATGAAGAAGACGACGGACGCGGGGGAGATGACAACTGGGAAGGAAGTAGACGACGGGCACGAAGGAGGAAGAAGAAAGAAGAGGGGAAAAAAAAACTGAGACCTGAAACGTGGTCATTTTTTTGGTCTCAACCCAAAAATTGAGACCCAGTTTCAGTCCTCTTCTGCGAAACATGGGGTTCAGCATATTTTGGAGAAATTTTGGGTCTCAACCCCAAAAATTGACCAAAACCTGTTCTTAACCCAGTGTAAAGAACAGGCCCTTAGTTTAATCTGTTAGAGTCAGTGAGTGGCACAACTACCGGCCGAGTAGTACAGGATTAATTGGGTGGTAATTTCTAATGCATCGTCATTAGGAATTATTAGTTTTGGGTTCTTCTAGTTCTTAATGCTTCTATTTGTTAATTAATAAGGTTTGCGGGGACTAGCGGTTTGTTAGTTAACGTAGTTAGAGAATAATTCATTTGCGGAGACTCGCGGGGGATTATCGAGAATCTATGGGAGAATTGAGATTATTTGCAGGTACTCGCGGTAATACTATAATTGAAACGGCATGAGCAATTAGACAAATTAAGAGGTTTATGATTGCATGCATGAGATTAAGGTGGATTTATATAATACCAGAATTTCTTCTCCTTAATTGATACTTCCTAAGTCTTTACTTTCATTATTAGTTTAATTATTATTTTTAAGTGACAATTCTAAGGTCTCTTAAAAGACGCAAAGGTGACTGCTAGTCAATAGTTTGGTTTATTTGCATGTTAAATTGGCATTTGAATTAAATTGCCGTCTCTGTGGATCAACCTTGCCTACTACTGTGCTATATTTTATTAGCATCTTAATTGCAGGTTTTAAGCAGTACTTTTACTGTATTTGGTAGACCAACGACAAGTCCTATCAAACGGAAAAACACTCGTTCCTTTTAGCTATGTGGCTAGCTGTAGTTTACTGCTTCTTCTCCTATGTTTTCTTTAGCTGGAGAACAAGATGAGCAAACAGAAACACGCACGTCAGCACAATTTACAATGACTTACCCACTTAGATAGTTCAAAAATGCCTATTACACACTCATGCAAACAACTCGTTCGACGAAATGCCTAAACTACTAGCCGCATAAAAAATAATCAACTTACCCATGAAATCCATAAGAAATTAGTATCCATTTTTTTTTTCATACAACGAATAGTAATGCCATATATTGTTGCCTAGAACCCATAAAACAAAATTACAAAATAATACAAAGAGGGAATTAACCATAAAGCCCAGAAATGGTTAATCACGACCCATTGCTCACCAGCCTTGCAAAACATTTGGTCAGCTCGAGGTACTGACCCTTCTCGAGAATCATGTTGCAGATGATATGTGCCGGCGTAGTGGTGGCGTCAAATTATCTTCAACCCCGATGATGAAGGTGACGTTGAGGTGGGTGGTCGTCAGTGCGGTTTAACTTGGACCTTGCAAATTGGGTTAGACTCTTTAACTTTCATTTATGTGGAGACGATGAAGAAGTAAAGAACGCCAATCGTTGTGTTTGTTTGGTTTGGACTTATCACCATTATTGTTTGGGTAAATGACTTTGTTGGTCCCTTAACTTGGCAGCACAGTTCTATATGGTCCCTTAAGTTCAAAATAGTTCATATTGGTCCCTCAACTTGCCTATTTGATTTCATCTGGTCCATGACTTAGTTTCCATCCACTTTCCGTTAACCCATAATAGAAACAACCTCAACACATATGACAAATGAGGGATAACAGATGGAAACAAAATCTATATGCCCTATTTTTTCTCTCTATTTTACTAAAAGTTGCCTTCGGAATATTGTTTTGTAATCTCCTTCTATCACATTCTAAATCTTTTCCTATCACAGATTAATGATGATGCAGAATGTGGATTCGTAATAATTTAATGGCCCCTGATACCTTTATACCAAATATACATTCATAAAATACACTAAAACTATAAAATATTTCAAATTAGATAGTTCTTTGAAGGCTTGAAACACTAATATAATTTACTTATCTTTCATTACTTAATCAATAACAGTATGCACCACGAAATCTCACCCCGATTTATATATATTTCAGAGTCAAAGAACCTATCAAGTTTAAACACCATGGATTCCTCCCAATTTATTTCATCACAGCCAATGGCCCATGCATTCACTATAAATTGTGATTCTTCGGGAACAATGATTCTTCGGGAACAATGTAGCCACACACCTCAACATCGCACTCCACTTTGCATGGAATCAATACTGGCGCTGGTGAATGCATCTTAAGTTGTTTTCTCCAGTTTCCTCTATTTTGAGCAACTCTGCCATTCCTCACTTCACTGAACTCGCGATTAATTGTATTGAAATAGGTCTTGCAATTTAAGTCCTCTGTGAAAAATAAGTACCAAACTCGATAAAAACATGGAAGGAAGAAAAAAAGTTGAACCAAGAAAATGTGTACGATCTGATTCCTTTGGAGTTTCCTCACTTAAAGTAAACAAGGTCGTCTAGCAAATCCATGCTTGCACCTCCAGATTTGTTGCTAATTTCCAATCTCTCACTGATAATATTAGTGGTAACTTGTTTAAAGATGACCCCATTTTTAAGTTGAGGGTGAGGGTGCACTTCTTTGAATGACGCTTGGGCACTGGCTGCAACGTAGGTTCTATCATTGTTTAAAGATTACCCCATCTTTAAAGTCTAGGGGAAGGGCACACTTCTCTGAATGAGTCTTGGGCCTTGACTGTGACGTGGGTTCTATGTTTGTTTAAAGATTACCCCATCTTTACAGTCACTTTGAATGACGCCTGGGCCTATGTGTTTGTTTAAAGTCAAGGGTCAGGGTGCGCTTCTCTGATTGATGTTTGGGCCTCAACGATGCCAGTTGTGTGTCCCTTTCAGTTAATCCCTTTTTCAAGTTAGTGTGTGACATAACTCTTGGCTTAACGCGACATTAATGCTCACATTAAATGCTAATCATGATTATCTTGGGCGTGTGAGAACCTTGGGCGAAGGGATTGCAATCGCCAGCTATCCAACCATCCCCACGTGTGCTTTCCATCTACCGTCTAGATCAAACCAGCAAAAAAGATGCTCAAAATCTTACGGCTATCGCTGACTCCCTCCTGAAGCATGACTACATGCCCTCTTCGATTCTCGCTCTGTGATGTAGCGCATGTCCATCTACTTTGAAGTATAATGGCCTATAAGAGGAAAGGATTCGACATTCTTCTCTTCTTTTCCCCTTTGCCAATTTTTCGTTCTCAGTTGACGGAGTGCTACACTTTTCACTTCTTCATTGCAATCACATTGTCACATCCATTTTGTTGTTGCTGCTGGAAACAGGATAGAGTGAACCAGAATTAGATTTCCTTCCCACTGCTATCTTCACGAAAAACTTCGGCGCGCGTTTCTGATCACTCTTAAGGTCACACTCATTTTCTGTCGCCATGTCTAGTGAGTCCCCTGATTCCACTCCTCCTCTTTCCCCCTCTGGTCACCCCTTATCGGCCTTCCCCTGGCCGAAGCTCTCAAACCTGTCGAAATTCACCCTTAAGAAAGGATACCGCTTCGTCTGTGGTTGCCAAAACCCTCGCTTGTCCGTCTGGGGTCTTCTGACTCCATTACAGTGAGGGAGATCACCTCAACCCTGTCCATGCCCGATTTTAGGTTGCTGCAGGGCAAAATAGTTATAAATAAGGGGAAATATAAAAACAACCCCGAGATTTGTCGAAAGAACAAAACAAACCCCCAATTTTTAAAAAGTACAATTAAACCTTTAACACAAATACAGATTTTTTTATATACAACAATACCCTTTGCCTATCTCTCTCCCCTTGCTTCTTGATCATTATCTATCCTTTGTGATGGTTGATATGGGCACCCAAGGATGTGTCAACCATCACAAATTAAATATTGAATCTTGAATGGAACGCACCCTCCCCCCCCCACACGCACACAGCCTACCCATTTCTGCACTCAAATTGATGGAACACCCCTCTATCAATTTTTTCTCCATTTTTCACTGAACCACAACACAATTGGATTGAGGCATTCGATGATCACTATTTAAGGTTGAGGTTCACAGAGAGATGTTACTTCACTAAAGCTTTTCTCTGCTTCATCAAAATCCTTAAAAATTTGTGATTTTGTCCAATAAAATTGCCTCAAGACCGAAATAACATTGTTTGATAGATCTTTGTAAAACAAGATGAGGGAATAAAGGGTAATAGTTCAGGAAAATGAGAAAAGAAGATGGGTTAATCATATATTTTATTGCAGCTCTAAGGATATTTTTGTTTATATATATATATATATATCAGCCAAGAGTTTAATTTGTACTTTTTAAAAATGGGGTTTTGTTTTCTTTTTTCGACAAACCTCATGATTGTTTTTGTAGTTCGCCCTATAAATAAACATATAATATAACAAAAATAATAAGAAAATTAACAAAAGAATGAGCAGTTAGGGTGGTTAACTAGCTTTCCTTAAGGATTAATAATATGTTTAGTCTCATGTTCGACTCCCAGTTTGCGCAATAGGCATTATAAAGGTTTTAAGTTGGGAAAGAGGAACCGGTTCTGTAACCTCCGATCAGTGGCCATGTCTCAATAAATAAATAAATAACGACCCAAAAACCTAACCCGACCTGAACACTTTGAGTCCAAACCCATCGGTTCAGGTTGAATACTTGTATTTGCTCACCCCTAGTTATCCCCTTATATGCTATCCTCTGTCAGCAGGTAATGTCATATGTACTACAAGGTTTATATATAAAAAACAAACAATATTGGCATATCTATTGCCAGAGGGCCGGTGCAGCTACAATATCATATTGAGGGTCATCCTAAACATTTTAGGCCCCGTGTTAAATATAAAATGGACAGTTTTTTGTACAATCCACTGGACAGTTTGACGTGCTTTTTTATATTATTATTTATAAATATATGGGTGATATATTTTTTAACAAGTGATATTTCAACTCGGAGCTAAAGGGATCAAATTAACCAGTTTTGAAGAATCGGTGATAGTTTTTATTATCACACTTAATTTCGAGCTCTATGAAAAGATGCGCGGATGTTTTCAAGGTCCATTGCTTGCATGACATTAGGTTTAGATCAAACATTAAGCAACTAATCATTAAGTTTGTTCACTTTTCTATTCTTAAGTTATATCTAAGAAAATAATCATTAAGTTTGTTCAGTTTTCTCCTTTAAGGAATCTAAGGAGGAAATTCTCTTTGCGCATCTTCTTGCAAATAGTGTTTTAATCATGATGTAACATGTTTTGCTTCAATATCATTTATATAAAAGCTTTTTTTCAACAAACAAAAATGTTGCATATGTTCTAATAGAATTTGTTTTCCGAATTAAAGAGTTTTGATTTTTTTTTTTTTTTTACAATTGATCTACACTTATAAAGTACAAATATAAGAGGAAAAAATGACAAATTATTTATTTTATATGTTATATTTTATAGTCGATAAGAAATTACGTATGATTTTCAAAGTACGACTCTTTTATGAGACGTAGGGAGTATATGTAGTTCAACAAATATTTTAGGGTAAATTATATTTACCTTTCTCTATATTTCGTAAAACTACTATTACCCTGATGATGTTTGAAAATTACCATTACCCTAAGGTTTGTCATGACATAATAATTAATCCCTTCTTGTTTAGTTAAATTATGGTAACTTTCGTCAGTCAGAAAAATAAACATAAACCTCATAAATATTTCTTTGTTTCTACTTCTAATAATGTTGGACATCCAGATAGCAATGATAGTTTCGCAAAACTCAAAGGTACAATGATAGTTTCGTGAAACTAGGATAAATGTAAACTACCTAATTTATTAATATATCTTACTGAAGGTCTTCCAGAGTATGTTTAATAGGCGCTCTAATGTTAAATTCAAATTGTGTGTTGAAGGGTAATTAAATGGGAATTGCAACATTTTTTGTTTCGAATATGCATCATTATCACGTACGTCTCCATTGAATAATATTTAGCGAAACTTCAGGCTCGGTGAAAGATAACATAGGATCCTCGTTCTTGAAAATCCACACTTTATAAAGACACTTGCTCTCCTGAATTAAAGAAACAAAAGTATTATAAATGGCGTAACTTTTTTATATTTATTATTAAGGGCGTTAAAATACTTCCAATTATTTTTAATTTAGTAAAAGACTTATTTAGTCCTTGAGTATTAAACCAGTAAAATACAATTCAGACTCCTACTCTCTCCGTTGAGACTTTCCCATCACAGTTTGAGCAAGCTTTTGAGAGCTCTAACTGATCAATTTGTAAACGCTCTGTGTAAGCCTCAACTGAGACGCAAAGATTGCATGAGAGTCCTGGGCGGCGCCCATGGAACTTTGATCGAACCTCGTCTTTCTCACTGAAGCACACAACTCGCTGTCCCAGTCGCAAATAAGCATTTGTGTTCATAACGGCCGGCTCATCCCATACTATATACTTTCCGTTGCCTTGATTCTGTCACTATTGCGCTGACTCGCTCAAGCCACAAATGACTGTGACTACCGCTCGGAAGCCTTGCAGAGGGGAAAAAACTCAACAGTGAAGTTTGCTTTTGGTCTGTGGATAAGCCATGAACATGTTCGATGGAATGTAGCATCCTGAAACAGAAGGCGATCCCCAAGTACGAACCCAAACCAATCCTTCCCCAGACGTTTGCAACAGAAGGGCTCACCGCATTAGCCAATTGAAAATGAGCCGAGTGTTGATCCACTAAACCAGAACATAGAGGTCTTATTTCGGGACTGAATGGTAATTGTATATAAAATTTCTAACTCATTGCTCCATTTCTTTGAAAGTGCATAGAGGAATGCAGATCATGGGGAACCAGCGCCTGCATTTCAGATGATGCTTCCATTTGATGCATAAAATTCCCCAGCTTCAATTTCACTGGGCTTTACCCTTTAAATTAATGTTGCTGTTCTTTTTTTTGTCAAAGTAATGTTGCTGTTCTTGGTCGGTGCCAAAATTGCTCCCACTTGGTTCAACATTACAGTAGGATTAAAAGCAACCCGAGCGCTCCGGTTGTCTTGATTTTTTTTTTTTTTTTTTTGAGAGAGCATAGAAAAGGAACCGCCAAAGGGATTAAGAATTTCCAATTTCTGCTGTAGAAATTAGAACTGGTATGGAAATTAGAGATGGGAGAAGATCAAAGCGAGAAGATCGTTCATTGGTTTGATAGGAATAGGGACTAAATAGTCTTTTACTAAATTAAAAAGGAGCGAAAGTATTTTAACGCCCTTAATAATAAATATAAAAAAGTTACGCCCTTTATAATAATTTTGTTTCTTCCCATGCCCTTAATAGAAATTTTTCCTTTTTTGAGAGTAATTATTGAGGAGTCCCATGTCATACAGTTTGACCATCAGATGCGCTATACATACATTTGATATTAAACTTGATATGCTAATGTAAGCTCACAACTGCAACATATCATCCATTAAACTCAGTATATTAGATGTTAATGTCAATACTTGATACATTAGAGACTAAACTTGATATTCGATACATTAGAGACTAAACTTGATATTCGATACATAAGAGACTAAACTTAATATCCGATGCTTCGGACACTAAACTTGATATCCGATGTATAAGAGACTCCGATACATAAGTGATTTCAACAAAAAAAAAAAAATTTTAATAGTAATATATTAAGTGATTAATTTAACTCAAACGAAATCACTTATTTATTTTTTCCAAGTAATCAAAAGCTTCAAGAATCAGACTTACATTTTCCAAATTAACTTCCTCTGCTTGTTATTGAAAAAACTCTTCAGACATTCTAGCATCCGAAATTTGGAATTGGAAGGAAAAAGAAAATCCCAATCCCAAAATACAAAATACAACTTAATTGTAAAGAACTATTGTGACCACTATGTATAAAATTCTTCACTTCTGCATTGGGTTTCATTTTTAAATTTCAGGGCACAGAGTCATCAATGTTTAAAGCAATTTCATCCATGAAAAAGTTTTATCTTGGGACATTGTGAAAGTGAACTGTGAAGTCTAATTACTGGACAAAGAACCATCTTAAAAAATTTCAAAAGAGCAAATTCCAGAATCAGCACAAATTAGATACCTGGCATCCCTCAAGGCATCATAGAACACCAATCACCGAAGCAAATTCCAGAATTTCAGTTATATTGAGGCTGCTTTTTTATCATTTTTTGACGGAAATATACAGTGAGGCAGAGGACGCTTTAGGAATCCCTATTCCTTGAACTTTCACTAATCTTTTCTTTCTTGTGGTCACAGAATGAATACTACTACTATATATCATATTCACACCTAAATTGCTAGAGCTGAGGTTGATAGCCAAAGGAGGACGTATTTTCTGGCTGACTGAGGCAGCTCAGAAAACTAAAAAGCATTTCTTTTTCTGCAGATCTAATCAAACTTGCTATACTTGCTCCTCCTTACCGTCCACAGCTGTGGCATTCAACTTCCTCGATTTCTTCTCCGTGCTCATCCTCAAAGCCTCCAATAATTCTGAAACAGCTTTTTCCTTATCACTCCTATTCTTGATCAGCACCTCACTGATATCAGCAGCTGTGATTTCAGCCTTTTCCATAAGCTTTTGTAGCTCTTCTTCCAAATCTTTCTCTAAGTCACCCTCATCATACCCCAGATAATTCTTCAACAGAATCTTCAATGCTGGTTAAGTGCAGAAGCTCATGTAAATATGCATGTCCATCCTCCCTCTCCTCAGCAAAGCAGGATCAAACTTATCAATGTAACTAGTGGTAAACACAAAAGTCCTCTCACTTCCACAACAAGACCATAATCCATCAGTGAAATTCAACAACCCCGAAAGGGTAATCGAATTCCGGCCGTCCTCCCCACCATGAAAATTATTAGCCCTATCACTCACTCTTTTTCGTATCAGTTAAATCAATGGAACAATCAATATCCTCAATCACGATAATAGACCTAGAGCAGAGTCATTTGCTCAATTCAAACAGAGATGTCAGTCAATTCAAGATCATAGATGTCATAACCCAAGAAATTAGCCATGGCGGCAATCATGCTGGACTTGCCATTCCCTGGCGGTCCGTGTAGCAAGTACCCTCTCTTCCACGCCCGGCCAGTCCTCTGATAAAAAGACTCTCCCTTTGCAAAATCTTTAAGATCAGACATGATTTCAACCTTTTTCGCAGGATCCAAAGCCAGTGTCGCAAATGTCCTTGGATGCTTAAACGGTACGGACCCCCAAGGATAGCTTCGGGAGTCAATTGCGCCCCCACCCCCACGTGAATTCGTGTAAAGAAGCCTATCTTGATTGTTCCTGCGAATTTCCGCAGCCTTTTCCATCACGAAGTCCAAGTAGGACCCAAGAATCAAGGCTTGTCTTAGTTTTTCACCCGAAAAGTGAACCTCCTCTTTTCCTCCGGCAAAGGCCGGGAAGAAAATGTTTGGGTCCGTCGCTGTGTGACTGTGTTCCCACAAGACCGTCACCCCTTCGAAGGAATCCACGAGGCGGTCGTTCTGAGAGAGGCCAAAGGTTACGGCGGTGGAGTTGGGTCTCCGGCTGAGGCTGAGGCGGTAGCCGACGATGGTGGGAGAGTTGCTAAGATAGAGCTTGATGGCGTTGTACAGCTCGTTGGTGTCGACGCCTTCGATTTCAGTGATGTCGTAATAACAGTAGGACGAAAACCAATTGAAGAGGCGAAGGATAAGATTGAGGGAGGCAAAGCGGAGCTCAGGTGGGAGAACCGCTTGGAGAATGCTTTGGAAGAAGGCCCAACCCGCCACTAGTGACGCTAAAGTTGTCCAGAACTCTTTCATTTCTTTTCATTACGTTGCATTTGATTCGATGCAATGCGGGAGGAAGAAGAAGAGAAAATAATTTTGATGGGTTTGAGAGATAAATGGTGATTGGAATGGGTCGCAGAAATCTTGAATCTTGAAATCTTGACATATGCTAGGGGGATCAGCGGCACCCTCCCTGGACTTAAAAGAGTCTTGGTTGTTAATTTTGAAGGTGAAAAAAATCGGAATTGTTAATTGAAAAAACACATTTTACTAAATAGATGACACTTTTAAAAAAATTTAGACTTGAAATTACTTTTTTTCCCTTGAAAGTTTAGACTGACTAGGCGATTGTTGATGATTCTTTTAAGAAGAAAATAATTTTTAAAAGAATAGCCCCAAATAGACGATTCTATGGGAAAGAATCGCCCCAAACAAGCGATTATATGGGAAAGAATCGTCCCAAACAAACGATTCTATGAGATTTTGTCGCCACTGGACAAGAATGTATTCCTATTTAATCACTCGGGGGAGGCGATTCTTTTCCATAGATACGCCTGTAAGTGGCGATTTTATATGCAGTAACAAAAATCTTTAAAATGTTCCACCTTTCACCCAAAAAATGTGTAATTTTCATACGTATTGTGAAATATGGATCGTCATCGGAGCTATCGTCCATAATACGCATGCAAAATTCTTGTATTTTTTTTAAAAAATGAGAGTGTAGAAATGTATAAGGATATTATTGTCTTTTCACCACTTAAAAATTTAAAAAGTGTTATGTATTTAGTAAAAACTGTCCTGCAATTAACATGCCCCTGAAAAATAAAAGAGTTGATTGCAAAAAAACCCCAAATTTTACACTGATTGTGATTTACCCTCTAAAGTTTTAATTTTTGTAATTAACCCCTAAAGTTTGAAACTTTCGCAAGTTACCCCCTAAAGTTTTACATTTTTCAAATTAACCCCCTAAAGTTTAAAACTTTCACGATTAACCCCCTAAATTTTTACTTTTTGCAATTAACACCCTAAAATTTTAATTTTTGTAATTAATCGCTAAAGTTTAAGACATTCGCAACTAACCCTTGAAGTTTGAAATTTTTGCAGTTAACCCCCTAAAGTTGAAAACTTTTGCAATTAAACCCCTATAGTTTTAATTTTTGCAATTAACCCCTTAAAGTTGAAAACTTTAGCATTTAAACTCCTATAGTTTTAATTTTCACAATTAACCCCTGAAGTTTAAATATAGCTCTAGTAAAACCCCAGCAACGCCGCAATAGCAGGCCTTCCATACCAACAATCAATGACCTTTGATGACAAGATAATAGAAACAATAGTCAAATATTAATCTGTGAATATTATTTTAGCAGTCACAAGCATTACGGCATTGCTATTGTGGATCCGTTTTTAAGTTTTATACAGCTATATTTAAAGTTTAAGAGGTTAATTGCAAAAATTAAAACTTTAGGGGGTTAATTGCAAAAAGTAAAAGTTCAAGGGACTAATTGCTAAAGTTTTAAACTTTAGGGGGCTAATTACAAAAATTAAAGCTTCAGGGGGTTGATCAAAAATGTTTCATACTTCAGGGGGTTAACTAAAAAACTTAAAACTTCAGGGGGTAAGTTGTGCTTGGTGTAAAGTTTAAGGGATTTTTTGCAATTAACTCAAAATAAAATTAATAATAAAAAACGGTCGAAAAGGGGTAAGTCGGGAGGATAAGGATATGGATATGGTGACTAAAAGGGACTAAAAAGTTGAATAAAAAAAATGTTAAAAATGGGTTTTCAGAAAGGAATATTATTAGCAGAGCAATTTTAATCATTTTTCTTAAAATACCTTAGGGCCTGATGGTTTACAAGGACTCTGGTCAATGAAAGCAATATGATTCCTCAATATTAAATTCCTTTGTTTGAAACTGATTTTAATTGGCTGGGAAAGGAAAATAAATCCACGATGCGGGAAAAATAAGTGTTATTTTTCTGAAAAAAGAATCCTTGTTCTAATCTGGTATTCTTTTTCCCAGTTCACAAATTTTCAGAAAAGACACTCACTACCCTTACTCTTATTTATTTTCAAATATTTTATATTTTTGTTATATCAACCATAAATTTAAAAAAAAAACCATAAAATAAAAAAGGAATTATATATATATATATTATTTTTCTTGAAAAAGGTAAAAAATTATCTATGTATAAAAGTCATCTAACTAATTGGTTGCAACTAATCGTCCACAATATTGTATCTAACTAAGCTTTATTTTTTTTAATTTTTATGTCCAAATATATGTACTTAAAACAACATATATAATTTTCATATATAATATTCTTTATAGTTATCTTTTATTAGCTATTAAATAATATTATTTAGTTTACTAAATAATATTTTAATGAAAATTAATGTATCATATTTAAAAATTCTAATTTCTCTTCCTTTTAAATCACTACAAGAAAAAGGGCGTTAGTGACGAAAAAAAAAATTGTCAATGGAAGTCGTCAGTAGAGGCCTGAATTAGTGACGAAAATCGAAGTCGTCACTAGAATTTCGTCAAAACGAGGAGTTTTAGTGACGAGATATAAAAGTCGTCAGTATATGGTTGGCACCAACTCTTCCCGTTTATTTTATGACATTTAGTGACGAAACTAGTGACGAAAAATCATTTTCGTCAGTAGTTCGACTCCATTTAGTGACGAAGTTGTGTGACGAAATTTATTTTCGTCAGTAAAGGCATGTAGTTAACAATATTGTACAACAGTTTGTCGTCACTAAAACATGTACGTCGTCACTAAAACACTTACTTATAGTGACGACAAATTATTGTCAGTAAAAATATGTTGTGTTCTTGTTAGTGACGACATTAAAGTAGTCGTCAGTAAAACTAATTGGTACATTAAAATTCCTTTTAGCAAGGTTTGAACACAATTCCTACCAAACTAATACACAAATCTTACCACCATTCCACCAACCATTTTAGGATGTATAGGATTTCAACAATTTTTAATTCTTCATTTTCATTCAATAAACGAAAAAATTGTTGAAGAGAGACTCGAAATCAAGACCTCATAGTTAGGAATATGATGACTTACCAAAGACAACCAACCCTTTTGAGTAGGCATTTAAATTAATTTAAAATATTAATCTATAAAACATAACTATACTATTTTTTTGGGGGCATGTTAATTGCAGGGATCATTTTACTAAACACATGACACTTTTTAAAATTTTAAGTGATAAAAACACATTAATGCCCTTGATTCTAACTTTAAAAAAAAAAGTTACCCACATTTTTTACTCTACTTTACCCACCTTCTTCATCCATACAACACTACATGCACTACATTTCCTTTCAAGCTATCCTCCCATTTCCTCTCAATCTTCTCATTAAACACTACACACACTACATTCATTCCATTAAAAAACTTGCATTTTGCTTGCGTGCCATGGACGAAAATGCAAATGAAGATCCATATTACACGGTACGTATCACATATCAATGTTTATGGACAAAAGGTAGCACCTTTTTTACGTTTTTCGTTCACTGGGGGAGAATCGCCCACGGGGGGCGATTTTATCAGATAAAATAACCACCAAGAGGCGATTTTATCTGATAAAATCGCCCCCCGTGGGCGATTATATGCCATAGAATCGCCGGCGATTCTAAGGGATATAATCTCCCACGAGGGGCGATTCTACCCCTACTCTTATGTCGCCCCCGATTTCGACCATTTCTAAAGTCCTATATGTTTTCTTGACAGGCTCTTCGTGTTTCGAATGATCGAATCTTCCCAAATTACACAGATGTATTTCGGACTGAGGAACAGTTCATGACTATAGCTGATTTGATTGGGTGGGTTGAAACCAGAGCAGCGGAGCATAATTTTGATACTAAAATAACTTCTTCTAAAAAGTGGAAGGGGCCTCTAAAAGGGAGAAGAGGGAGAGTTGACATATGTTGTGATAGATCGGGGGAAGTTAGAAGCAAAGCACCCTTAGGCGAAGGGAAAATATCCTGGAACAATACTGGTAGCAAGCTGACTGGTTGTCCCTTTCAATTATTAGGGAAAGAAATTAGTGGGGGTAGCTGGAAGCTAAGTGTCATTAAAGGTCAGCACAATCATGAATTATCCCTTGTTAGAAACTGGCATCAAAAGCACTCCAAGTTGAATGAAGAGGAGAAGGAGAAAATATCAGAAATGATGAAGATAAATTTGGCTCCAAAGCAGATGTTGGCAAAACTGCGATATGACAATGCGACTAATGTCACACGCATCAGGCAGGTGTACAACGAAACGGCGAAGGTTAGAAGAGACGAGAGGGGAGATTTAAGCACTATACAATATTTCTTGAAACAAATGCAGGATTACAGGTACCACTATTGGTACTTAGCGGAAGATGAGCGTCATGCTCTTGAAAACGTTTTCTTCGCCCATGAGGATGTTCCTAGTATGCTTCGTACGTTTCCTTACGTATTGTACATGGATACGGCATACAAGACCAAGGTATGACATGCCGCTGCTTCAGATAGTCGCTCATGTTTCGACGGATCAATACATTCATGTTGCTTTTGCTTTCTTGAGGGATGAGACGTATGCAACTTATTTCTGGGCTATGACTAGGTTGAGGCAACTTTTTGAGCCAGTGAAATATCCACATGTTGTTATGACGGATAGAGAGTCTGCTCTACTGAAAGCTGTGCACAATATTTTCCCTGATGCTAAACAACTACTGTGAAGAAGGCATATTGCCATGGATGTAAAGAAGAAAGCATTGACTGTGTGCACAGACAAAGAGATATTAGATGAGTTTGAAGGCCGATGGAAAAGAGTGATAAGTGCTCTAACGTATGAAAAGTTCAAGAAAGCTGTGGAAATCATTGAGACTAAATATAGAGGCCGGTGGACATCTGTGGTTAATTATATGCACCATACATGGTTGGATCCCCACAAGATCAAGTTTGTCTCATTCTGGACTAAAGAGATAAAACATTATGGAGGCGCACAAACAACATGTGAGACTCTATTAACTTTTGTCGCATATAGTTATAGATATGAATCTAGTATACTTTATTGTCTGTGTTGAAGCATTAATTTTGTACGTTTTCTATCTTTGCAGGCTGAGAGTGCGCACGCAATGTTGAAGTGTGCCATTAAAACTGATAGAGGATCATTTTCTACAATTTTTCTGGGCATTAATGAGATGATAAAGTTGCATTTGGGTGAGATCCGTAGTAAAATGGAGGCATCTCGGAGCAAAACATTGCGTGAAGCCAACTACCTATTGTATAGTAGGATCAATGGGAGAGTTTCGCAAGATGCTATACTGTTGTTGGTAAATGAATACAAAAAGAGAGGTGGAGTCTATGGGGCAAATAGTGAGCTAACACGGCAGTGATTTTTTTCTACTCTTTCTCAGTTTTTAAAATTTTTGAAATCATTTTGCACAATCTGTAAACTATATATTTTCCCTAATTTTAAATAAATTCTAAGAGCCGTTCAAAACAAGAAACCTGATCTGATCCGATCAGAACGGATTGGTTTCGGATTAGTGATCCCGAAATTTTGGATCAGATTGGGTCTTATCTGAATTGACCCATTTCTTAAAAATCTTTTCTAGGTTTTTGCCGTCAGCCTTTTCTTCTGATTTCCATTCTTTTAAGTTCCAATTCTCCCAACCCCAGTTTATCTAACGAGATTCCGCAGTTTCTTCATAACAACATTTCTTTAAACCATTTGGATTTGTCTTTCAATGAATCCAAATGTTAGGGTTAAGGTTTGTGGAGGAATATTAGAGCTGCAATTTCCTCCATGCCAATAAAGAGAGCTGAATAAAAAGAGAACCTCTACTCTACTTGGTCTTAAGGTAATGATCCCTCCACTTATATTGATGTTACTTCTCATCGTTTGAGAAAGATAAATGGAGAACTTCCTGTATCTTCTTCACCCACGAAAAGCTTGCTTTCTAAAGTTTCCTACGAAGATATACGATAAATTGTTTGCCAGTCAAAGCCATCGATGACATAGGATTATAAAGATTATTGCCATAGTTTTAAAAATTCTTCACAAAAATATCTAATTACCAACTTAATAGCAATTTTAATATATAAATCTTGTAATTTTGTTAAAAGATTAGGTGAGTAATTAGGCATTTTTATGAAGAAATTTTCAAATGAACACTATTCTACATTGCAACAAACTAAAAGTTTAGAGGATTAATTACAGAAATGAAAACTTAAAAATGTAATTTACAAATGAAGTAAAGTTTGAGGGGATTTTTTGCCATTAATATTCTTGAACATCTTCACCCAGCAGTTGTTTCTCCAAAACGAGTGATGGGACGAATATAAGCTAAAATTAGTCATATTGGAATTCTTTTTCTGTCACCAAACCTCTGCCTAAAGTCATTGGAAAACTTTATATTAATATTAATAATATATTATTTCAATTAATATATGCTACATCACTTATTATTTTGATGAATTAGTTGAAATATAGGGTAAAAATCATTCACACCCCTCCAGGTTTTAAAAAGTGGCAACCACACTCCCTCAAGTATTGATAAGTATCAACCACACCTCTTTTCATGAATTTTTCATTAACTTTCCTTCAATTTAAAGGGTAAAATTGTCATATTGATATATTATGTAAATAAAATTGAATTCTTGTATTCAATTTCAGTAAAGATATTCGAAAGGATTAAAAGTCAATCTCGATCTTTTATCTAATTTTTCTTAGATTATTTTAGAATGGTGTAATTATTTCTCTTTTTTATCTCATTCTAATATACATATATACACACATATATTTATATATATATTTATTACATGGAAAAATTCCCCCAATAACCAAATAGGCTCACAAAATTACGGAAATAAGCAAAAAAATTTTTTTTTCCGGATCTATAGAAAACGAATCTGCTAAATTCGTTTTTCCGGGAAAACGAATCTGGCAGATTCGTTTTCAGTAAGAACAGTGAGGGAAAAAAAAATAAAAAATTCCGGGTGAAAACGAATCACGGAAATTCGTTTTCAAGAAAACGAATTTCCGTGATTCATTTTCAATTTGGTTTTTAAAAAGAGGAAAACGAATTCGTTGAATTCGTTTTCTAAGGAATTCGAATTCACCGAATTCGTTTTCCAGGAAAACGAATTCACCGAATTCGAATTCCTTAGACGAATTCGTTTTCCAGGAAAGGGAAAAAAATATAAATGCATTGAAAACGAATTTCACAGATTCGTTTTCCTTGAAAAAACAAAAAAAATAAAAAATCCCTAGAAAACGAAACTCACGGATTTGTTTTCCAGGAAAAAAAATATATATAAATCTGCTGCGTGAAAAATTCACGCAGCAAGAAAACAGAGCGCCAGAATTTCAAAAAACAGAGCACAGAAACCGCGACCCACACAGGCCGACGCCGACCAACCTACCGGTGCTGCCCTTCCCGTTCCGGCCGAACCCAATCCACGTCGCCGACGCTCGCGACCTCGCCGGACCGACGGACATTTGACCGGAAAACGAAGGAGGGTGTAGAAGTAACCCTAGATTTTGGGGATTTCTTGAAGGTACCCAAATTCCGGCCTCAACAGCTAAATTTGGGACGTATCCACTGCCATTTTGCTTGGAATTTGCTTGAGGTTTGTCTTAGGGTTATGAACTTGTGTATAATTTGTTTTGTATTTGTTGTTGTTCACATTTTTTGGATGGTTTTGGCTGCTGAAATTCTTTCGCGTTGAGGGAGATGTAAGTATTTCTGTGTTGTGGGTACTGTCTAAAAATTTGATCGTCCAGTATTGCTTACTAATTGCAATTTAATTTTATTCTCGTAGTTTATTTGGAACCCATATGAGGAGGATGAATTGATGAAATTGCCTGATTATTGCTTAACGGGTAGAGATATATGGCGCTCACATGTCCCGCTCATTAATTTCTGCGTGGTCGAACTACATGCACCTGAGCGTGTTATGCGCCAATTTGGGTTTGAGCAGGGTATTCCTCCCGACATCGATACAGGTGAACGGCTTCACAGTTTGGATTTCAGAGGGCGAAATACTGAAAAATGGGCGATAAAACACAGAGACCATATAGCTCTTTGGGAACAAGCTGGTCGTTCCGTCATTGTAGGAAATATTAGTAATGCATCTATTGATTTCTTTTTCTCCTTACATGACGTGGTATCGCAACATCACTCGGCTTCTGGTGGGTAATCCGGCTAAACCTCCTGATAAAGCGATGCGCCCGTACGGAGCTCTGACTGAGTATTATGTAAGTTTCAACCCTTCTACCCAGCACTTCTTTCTATATTCAATTTGCAATCGGATCAAATATAACTTACTTAATTAAAATACTTTCAGAATCAATCTATGGAGTCGATGTATCATGTTGTGGGAGAGATGCTTGACAACCTGCATTTGGAAGGGTATCCTATGGAGGACAAGTTAGTTTATGTGCGTGACCAGATAAATGCTACTCTCACTTGTTTTGGCGAAGGTCATCGACTAGTCCATGGGTCCTCATCGGCATCGACGCAAGGAGGCTCAATGCGCGGAAGATCTACCCATGAACACAAATCGGGTTCAACTCAGAGCCGACATCGTTCATCCACGTCCAGACAGCGAGAGGGTGGAGAAGATGGTTCTCAAAACTCCGGCAACGATTGGTCATATCATCAAACCTCGCATCATGAACGTGGAACGCCTGACAGCAATACCTTTGACGCGTTCGCTAGACACAACACCTCCAGCCGTCCTGTACGCGGTACACATGATAAATTGTATAAGCGGCGTAAGCCCCATCACGAGTTCGGTGAAGAAGCCCGGAACCTTTCCATGCGTAGCGAGCCCACTACAGATACACATGCTCATCCTCCACAGGGCCAGCATCCCCCGCATAGACCGCGTAGGCATACGCGTCCTCCTCCGTGTGGAACATAGAGAAGCGTTTATTGCTAACATTTTGTATATTCCGCATGGACTTGGAGACACCATTGCTGCTGTTTCTGTTTGCTCGCGGTGAATGTTCGGGACTGGGAATTTTCGGGGTTGCTACTGGAGTTTTGGTCGGAATCAGGGTTCTTCTTTCGGTTGGGGATGAAATCTTGCTGCCTGAATTTTGAGTAAGCTTGCTGCCGGAATTTATGGGCTGGGTTACGGTAATTGATGAAATTTCTTCAGATTGCTCTACTGATGGGGTTAGCCGGAAAATAGAGTGCTCTGGTTTCATCTGGTAGCCTATTTCTGGAATTTTGCTGGTTTGGAATGCTGTTGGATTGGTTTTGTTGGGTCTGGGTGAAGATAAGGACGGAAGATGTATGTGGATTCTGTTCAGTCTGAATTTGGATGGTTTTGGCTGCTGAAATTCTTTCGCGTCTCCTCTTATTTCTTTCATTCTGTAAGTAGCGAGAAGTTTTTCAGTTCTGATTTTGCTGTTCTGTTTTTGGAAAATTTTGGACTGTCCACTCAATTTTCTGGTAGTTAGTTAAGTTAATTGATGAACTGAATTTCTGTGCAAATTGGTTGGGGTTAATTCCTGGTTCTGGATAATTGAGTGCTGGGATGTAGTTTTAATTTATGATTTTTGGAAGTTTAAGGGGTGCTTTGCTCCTCTGTTTTGGGATATGTCTTGCTGATCCTCTGTTTGCGCCTTGGGATTTTACGTGTGGCTTGGCTGATCCAGCCTAGTTACTGGGATATTCGAATTCAGTGATATTTTTTTGCTGATGAACTCTTATTCTAGAGTTGATGGATTTTGCTGGTTTAGATTGCTCACTGTTTTGTGCTGAAATTTTGTGTGCTGAATTGTTTTGCAATCTGGATTAGTGTTGCTGGATTTCGAATTTCTGGTTCTGGTAATTTTCAGTTCGATTTAGTTGCTGAATTTTTCTGGAAACTTAATTGCGAAATCTTTGTATGCTGGAATCTGGGTTATGTTACTGGATTTGATACTAAGTGCTGAATTTATGCTGGCTGTTTTCAGATTTTGATCTGGAAATTATTTGAAATTTGAGGGGTGCTTTGCTCCTCTGTCTTGGGAAATGTTTTGATGATCCTCTGTTTTGCGCCTTTGGATTTTACTTCTGGCTTGGCTGATCCAGCCTGGTTACTGGGATATTTGATTGCTGCTGAACTCTTATGGTTCTCCTAGAGTTGATCGATTTGTTGGTTGTGATGAATGGAATTGAATCGGTCTGATTTCAGATTATTGGACTTGCTAATTGGAACTGAGATGATTGTATTTGTGCTAATTTTCTGATGATTCTGGCTGAACTAAGCTGCTTCTGATTGTTGTAACGATTGGAGGGCTGCATGACATACACCCTTGCTGGTTTAAATTTTGGCTGCTTTGCTGGAATTTAGAGGATTGCTGGGCTAATTGAATGTAATTTTCTGCTGGAAATTTAGGAATTTGGCCTTGCCTTGCTGTCCCACTAAAGGCACTCAGTGCTGATTGCGTCTGGCAGTCAAGTGCAAGGCCCAACGGGTTTCATGTGATTGTAATTCTGGAAATTAAGTGCTTAAAATTTTGTTTGATGTTGGTTATGGAAATTCTGGATGCTGGAATTTCAGTTTTAGCTTGCTGCTACTGGATTTCGATTACTGAACTTTCTGATCCCTTAAATGGAAATTTGTGTACTTAAATCTGGATTGAGAATGCTGTTTCTATTTTGGACTTAGTTAAAGTTCATGCTGATATGGACTGGAATTAAGTGTGGCTTTGCACTATCCTTGGCTGTTCCGGGATTCGATGTGGCTGAATAGTGTACTGAAATTTAATTTGTGTGCTGCAGTTTACTGGAAATATGCATTGGCCTTGGCTGCTCCGCGAAATGCTTTTTGGCTGTGGAATTGAGTTGAAATATGCACTGTGCTTGGCTATTCTGGGTGCTGATTGCTGCAGTTGGCTTGGCTGCCCAGCCTAGTTATGGGAACATTTCGGTTGTGTGATATTGTTGGGATAGGAAATTCGGGTTGCTCTGCTGGAATTTGGATTATTGCTGGGATAACGAGTTTCTGGTTTCTTAGGAATAATCTGGATTTCGAGGGTGGCTGATTTGTGGATTTTCTGGATTTTAATGCAACTTGCTTGGCTGTTCCAGCTTGTTCTTGGGAATGCTGGTTAGTTCTGGAAATGCATTTTGATTTGAAATCAGTTGGAATGAGCTACTCTCAGGTTCCTTTTGCTCTCTGGCTAAACTAAATTCTGGAATTGGGATCTTTGATTCTGCTTTCGAAATTAACCAAAATTGAGATGGAAGCTGCAAATTGAGCTTTGAAATTCTGGAAAGTACTTGGCTGTGCTGGAATTCTGTTTCTTGCGGCTGAAGTATGGAAATTGCTAGATTTCTTAGGGAAATCTTGCTGTTCATGGAAACGTTGATGCTGGAAACTTTGAATTTGGCCTTGCCTTGCTGTCCCACTAAAGGCATTACGGTGCTGATTGCGTCGGGCAGTCAAGTGCACGGCCTAATGGGTTTCATTTATTTTGGCTAGGGATGTGCCCCTATTTCATGTATTATGACTGTTCTTTGTAAAATTTCAGTCTTTTGATTTTGATGCGTTTGATTAGGGGTATGCCCCTATTATGATGTATTACTGAACTGTTGTACTGTTGATCTCGCGGGTTTGACCCGTTATTTTTCAGGGAACAAAATCATTTACCTTTCCTCAAAAAAAAAAAAAAAAAAAGATGTTGCTTTGTGTTAACTTAAAGAAATTGTCATGTATCTACTGCTGAATGAGATGGATGTTGTAGATTTGGTGAAATTGTGGATTTTTTCCTTCTGGTCACAGGGAGTTTGGTCCATGTACAGGGGAAAATCTGTCAAAATTTTTTATTTTTCCCATCTAATTTCAACCTCGCCTATGGAAATTGAGTCACCATGCCATTTTCGTCTGGTACATGCAGTGCCCCGCATGTTCACATTGTGATGCCTAACCGTGCATGGAAATTCTGTGGTTTCCTTATTCGTTCTGTATTTTACAAAAATCCATTTTCATGGTAACTTAACATAAAACCTATACATAATCGAAATTCCTACATTTACGCACGGAACCTTATTGTTAACGCGTAAGTGCATGTTTCATGTCATTATTGTAACTTACGTAACTTTGTTAGGATTAGTATATTTTCGCTACCTTTGCTGTTTCATATGTGCATGCAAATTTAAACTAATATGGCCATAAAAAACAAAAAAGTGCATTATATGTGTAATTTAATAAGTCTGAGGCGATTACTTGTGTTACAAAAGTCGTTTCACTTAATAAGATTACGAATAATGGCTTAGTACAATTACATAACGAGTAGAATTCATAATTTTTATTTTGTTTAACCTAACAGTATTTCACTTACTCTACAACACACCCTTATTTAGTTGGCGAATTTTCCAAATTCGTTTTCGCATTCCTATAATTAATTATTCCCTACAGTGCTTATTTCAAACTTAATCCTTCAAAACCAAATTATGTGTTTTCGGCAAGTGAATTTCGAATTCTCAAAAAACGAATTTGGGGAATTCGAATTCTCCAAAAAACGAATTCAATGAATTCGTTTTCTAGGAAACCCAAGTGATGGAATTCGTTTTCCGAATGCACCGCAAATTTTTCTTCTGCCGAATTAATTCGTTTTCTCCAGAAAACGATTCGGCGAATTCGTTTTCCGGAGAAAACGAATTCGCTGAATTCGTTTTCCGGAGAAAACGAATTTGCCGAATTCGTTTTCTGGAAAACTAAAATAGCAAATTCGTTTTCTCATTAAAACGAATTCGCCGAATGCGTTTTCCAGAAAACGAAACAGCTGAAATCGGCTTCTTACAAAACGAATTGCCTTCGCTGATTTCGTCTTCTCTTGTTCGTGACAAAACAGTGAATCCCGAAATCGTTATTAGGGAAAACGATTTCGCTGATTCCCTGAATTTCATGCACACACTTCTACGACTCCCATGGGAGTTAATTTTTCTTATATCCTAACGGAATTTCACTTACTCTCAAATACACCCGCACCTATTTGACGAAATCCCCGAATTTCACTTTATTTTACTAAACCCTACAGTACTTTTTTTTTGCGTAATTTTATTTCTCTGCATTCATTTTGTAATAAAAAAAAATGTTCCGTGCCAAACGAAACCGAATTATAGTTCAAGCGAAGTCATTGTTTGAACGAAGTCGTTTCTTTAGAAAACGAATTACCCGATTTCGTTTTCATTGCCAACGTTTTTCCTAAAATACTTTCTCCAGATAACGAATTCGGGGAATTCATTTTCTTCATAACATATTTCGCCGACTTCGTTTTCTCACGCAAAACGCTTCTACGACATGAATTCATCTTTTCTAGCGTTTGAAATTTCGAATTCAGTTTTACATTTTACATGACTCTTTTTCCATCTTCTTTCCTTCAAGTAAAATCATATTTCTTCTTTTCATAACGCTATTATACAATGCACTTGTTTTCGACTAACATATTATTTAACTAACAGTATATCGCTTATTTTATAAATAAGCATATTTCATTGAATTGATTTTCTACTAAAATTACGGGTCTATTTCTACAAAATAACATTACTTGTTTAAAATTTATTCCCTGATTTCGTTGTTTTATAAATAATATTTTCCCCCAATGTTTTAATTTCACTGCTTTGGTTTTTTTTCCCGTGTATATTCACGCGGCTACCTATGGAGCTGCAACTTATGTGTAAATAACCTTGTCTTAATCACTTCTTCGAATTGTAGGGCGTCCAGGCATCGCCGCTTATTCGGCCACTCGTTCGTGCTGTTCCGAAGCATATGGTCTAATTCTGTTCCGTCTCATATTTTCAGTTTTTTTTTTATTCGACTGCTTCACCGAATTTTTCGTCCTGGTTTTTTTTCCCCATAAGTACACCTCGCATTCCCCAAATTCGTTTTCCATCATTACTATTTTTTTAAAAATTGTTTAACAAAAATATTTCTCTGGAAAACGAATTTGGTTGATTTTTTTTTAGAGAAAAACGAAACTACCAAATTCGTTTTCCCTGCAACTAGAGTTTTGAAAAAACTACATAAGTACTAAAAACGAATTTGGTGCATTCCTGTCAAAGGAAAAACGAATTCACCAAATTCGTTTTTAAAGATAAATAAATTCCCCAAATTCATTTATACGGAGATTTTATGTATTTCAAAAAATGCCGTAAATTACTTCTTCTAAAATTTTATTGAATTACAAATTAAAATTTCAGCTATATAATTATGTTTTGCCTTTTTTATTTTTTTATAACAACTCGAAAACGATTTACGGGGGTTCGTTTCAAAAACCCTAAAATTTGTTTTCCATTAAATAATATTTATTTTTTAAAAATGAATAAAAACTTAGAAACATGTTGGTGAACCGTTTTCAATGAAAATAATTATTTAATTTTTTTAAAATTCGTTTAAATATAATTATTTTTATTTATTTTAAAAATCATTTTAGTGGAATTAGTTTCTTAATGAAATTAATAAAAAATAAAAAATTAATTATGGAATTCGTTTATTAATGCAAAAAAAAAACAATTCTTTTGAAAACGAATTCCATGAATTCGTTTTCAAAAGAATTTTTTTTTTTTTTTTTTTGGTCAGTTTTGAAGAAAACGAAGTTGGGAGATTCGTTTTCAATTGAAAACGAATCCCCCAACTTCGTTTTCTATAGATTGGGAATTTCAATTTTTTTTTTGTTTGTTTTGGTAATTTTTTCCCCCAAAATGAATATTAAGGTAAAAAAATCTTTATTACGTTATTAGATTTTTTTATTTGTTGTCTTTAATATTTTTTATAGACAATTCAAACTTTTTTATATTTATTTTTAGAAGTATAGTTCAAAATTTTTTAATTAGCTAATAATATAGACATATATATTATTTTATAATTTTTTTTCTCACACATCAAATTTTAAGAAAAGTGAAGATTTTTTTAAGGGTTAAAAATAAAGATAATTTCTTCCAAAATATCTTTTGATAAAGTTGGATAAGAAAATTTTAAATGATCAATATACATCTAGTGTTAAATTAAATGAAATATTTAGTTATACGCTTATAAATATTCTTTATTTAGACAAGTTGATAATATAAAATTTAATTGAGTGGACAACCCAAAATATACCTATACTTTTCGATTGTGTCCGGTTTTGTCATTATACTTTTTTGTAGCCACGAATATCTCTAAACTAATTAAAACGAGCCAAAAATGTATTGGCATATTTAGCTACCGTTAGAACTAACGGAATTTCCCTCATGCGCCTCTCATGTGACCTTTTAAAGGGTATTTTGACAGTTAATAATTACAATATTTTTTAGGAAAAATGTTCATTAAAGGTGTAACAAGATTCATAATTCTTTAATAGGGTATGAAACTTTTAAAATTTGTCTAAGGGCATTATAATATTTTAATACTTTAAATAAATAAGAATATCCCTTTTACCCTTTTAAAAATTAAAGAAAATATTTAATTATTATGTTTATTCATCCAATTAAATAAAAACACCTCTCTCTTCTTAGAACTCAAACATAATATTAAACGCAAGTTCTCTTCTATTAGGAGTCAAATATGAATCAGACATTTTTTCTCAAAAATTGATTAAATATTCACATTTGTTCAGCGTTCCTTTAAATTTTAGCACCAATATTAAAGCCACTCCCAGTAATCAATCGTAAACCCAATGCCTCATTTTGGCTCCAATTGTGTCAAACTTATACTTTGGAGGTTGTAAGTACGAAGCATTTTGACTCCAATTCCTCATTTTATTAATAACAAAATTTAATTTTGGATTGAGCTAATGCAATAAATAGCTACACACGTCAGATGAGTGAAGGGAAGGGGAGGAGGGAGGTGGTTAAAGGGATAAAAAGTATTTTAATTATTAATTGTCAAAAATACCCTTTAAAAAGTCACATGAGAGACACATGAGGGAAATTTCATTAGTTCTAACAGTAACTAATTGTGCCAATATATTTTTGGTCCATTTTAATTAGTATAGGGACATTCATTACTACAAAAAAAGTATAGTGACAAAATTGGACACAACCGAAAAATATAGATATATTTTGAGCTGTTCACTCAATTTAATTATATTTTACTTTGAAATGAAGGGTAATAATGTCAAATTACACATTTTTAATGAAAAATTTAATATAAATATTAAAAAATGGGTCTCCACAACACTTTTTAAAACTTTAAAGGGTGTAGTTGCCACTTTTTGAAACCTAGAGGGGTGTGAATGATTTTAACCCTTGAAATATGTATCACTATTCTTTGAGTAAATCACATATGCTCCCTCAAGATTTTACTAGAGTACCAAATGATTTCTGAAATTTTGAGAAATTTCAATTACTAGTCCTGAGATTTTGAGAAATTACTGTTACACTCCTTAACTAAGTATTAGCATATGACAACTAGCCCTGATTTTGTCCAATTACAAAACAATATTTGTCCATCAAGAAAGTAAACAAAAACATATGTCGAGATTTTTATTACTTAAAAGTAAAAGCCTGAACAGTTCAAGGGACATTGATAGTTTCACAAAACCTCAAAGAGTAAATGTAATTTGCCCATAGAATTTTAATAAGACATCCAATTTATACAGATGAGTGATGCAAGAACGTCCTGCATAGATAGATCACTCGCTTTGCTGTGACTCTCACAAAAGAAGTTTGTGCTCCTTTCACAACCAGCAACTATGAACACACTTAGTAGCAAAATAATAACGTAGGCTTTGCACTATAAACAAAGATCCCGGATAGAAGAAAACCAAAACAATCTGAACAAACAGGATCCCCCCAATGGAAGGAGAAGAAGAGTACAATACAGTATTTATTGTCATGCAGCTAAGGAGAGGCTTTTCTGAGTTCCAAGATGTTGCGATTTGATCTCCCAGGATGCAATTTCATCGACTTGATCAGGGCGAATAAAAGGTTTTGAAATCTCTTGTATCATTAGGTCACCACAATATGGGCATTCACTGGCTATAGCATCATCTAACTGTGACCGGATCTGCAACAGATTTTAGCAAACCATTCAGATTAAGAAACTGCAACAAATGACCTAATAGGGAAATATATACCATCAATTGTTGGAAAGAAATCAACATTCGGAAATAAATCACAAATACAACTTTCTGTGAATCAGACTACCCAAAAATTACCTTCTCTAAAGGGGTCATGCTTAGTATTGGTTCCTCTTCGGATAATCCGCCATTTGAGTGCTTGCCAGGCTCATTACCAAGTAATGTAAGTTGCTTCTGCAGATCCAATATATACTCTGCCTGTGGCAACAAGTTCAAATCATAGGAAATTTAAGTAAAAGACACTTCCCCTAGTTTAGCAAGAAAAATACTGTCAATAAATATTTTGAATATAACCAATGTACAAATCTTCTTTCAAAAATTAAATCAATATTTCACAGCAGCAGTACAGTGAACATGAATATTCATGCAAACATTAGCATCTTAGTGAAAAAGAAAGCCCTCTACTTCAATCAGTAAGAGCTGGAAGAATATGGTGAGGGCCCTGAGTGGTCATGTACCGTATCAGTTTATTCGGAACCATAACTGAGGCTATGATCTTCACTATAACACCAGTCAGGTAAACCATTTTAACAGAATTCACTCAACTATGTATAAATTTAATGATATGCATACTCATCATACCCTAATAATAATTCTAATTTACGCCTTGATGTCTCATAGCTTCCACCAATTGTCCAAATGCCCAACTTGCCAGTCAACAATTGATGGTAATAATTCTATAATTCCATTTTCAATAAGTTCCTTGGAGGACTTCAAAAGAAAAGTTGAACAGGAGATGCACAGCATCAACATGAAATATACATCTTCAAGACTTCAATTTATGTAGCATTCTGTGATCCTAATCTGTTGTCTTCAAACATAAGAGTGCTTGAAAAGACAATGTCTAGCTTGTGTTTGATTTTCATCTTACCAGACCCTTTCATAAACTGCAGTAAGGTTGGTTAACAACAATGAAGAGTACGAATTTCTCAGCTTGCTTTCTTTGAGAAATAAACACTCATTCCTTTTAATCTACAAAGGTGCTGACTTCTCAGAACAATTATTATGGGTCTTTCTTTGTTTCTTTCCATAATGCAAAGGCTTAAATTTTCCCGCTTTTTACATCCATCTTCCAACAGAATACCATAAACCTGATGCCCTTAAAAATGTCACACTTTGAAGCAGGGTAAATGCTGCAATCTGACCTTGTTGGTTAAGCCCTAGGATAAGCATCTCTTACTCCATGTGTCATCTGATAGGCAAATTTGATAACAAGGCACAGGGGAAATGTTATAGACCATGCACAGAATGTTTAAACCTAATGTATGGCTAGCATAAATAACACAATGGACAATACCAAACTGTGGAAATTATTCACCTATTGAAAACAAGAATCATAGATAGGAATAGACTCTTGACCTCCTTGAACTCTAATTTGAGAAACACAAATTACAGTAAGACGCCAATTCCCTAATAATTTCTTTATCACATGGTAATCCTGTAATTCAAACTTTGCATTTAGAAGAATTGCTCAAGTTGGATGTTGGACACCAGGTAGTAAGAAACCCCTTACAAGAATAGAAAGTCGTGCCAAATTTTCAACCTAATCCATTCAGAATCATTCACCAGAGTCAACAGATTCAAGCAAATTGAAATAAATGACTCTTGCTAGTGGAAAAGTTAGATTAGAGTAGCCCTCCTGTTAATAAATAAAAAGCTCAAGCTTTTCAAATACTCTTGCTAGCATGTCAAGGGAAGCTATGAACTGATGACTTCAACTTCAAAGATTGCAAGAGGATGCTTATGATTTTAAAGAGAGACACCCTTTATCATCTATCTTTTGTGTCCCTTTCTCTTGTCTTTTTTCAACAAGTGTTGGTTAACATTGAAGATTGAAGGACACAGATGGATGATAAAAATGAAATCATACAGTAACCAAAAACTTTTAACTAGAAAGATTCGAGAATAGCTGAGAATTTAGCTATTTTAGCTGCAGATTTTAGGCCTGGAATATAAAATTAAAAAATAAAATAAAATAGAACATCTGAGAACAATAGAAAAGTCACTGCAAAGATTTTCTGAGAAAGAAACTTGCAATGTGCTTATTTTGGTCTTCAGTAGCTGCATTTCTGCTCAACATGTTAATAATTTGCACTTCTGAGACTTTCCCACCTTTTGGTATCAATACTTTGCGAAGAAATGAAAGATGCAATTATTATCGCACAAAAGATAATAATTACTCTAAGAAACTGCTCTTAACTCAAGAAGAAATATTTCACGAATAACAACATAAATAAAATGTCAGCAAAAGACTATTAACAAAAGAGTTCCAGAGGTAAGTATTCCAGCACTTACTCGGGTTCGACTAGTGCAACTAGTCACATGGGTCAGCAAGCACTGAGCATGGAAGCAATGCCCACAAGGAAACACATAGAAAGGGGCCATAGATCCAGCCGATGTATAACCCTGAGACATCTGGTAGTCCTTACCTACATTCAATATTTTTTTCCTACAAACCTGTCGAAGAGGAAATCAGAAGAAGTATACCAATAGATTATACGAAGAGGAGAGAGAGAAATTAGAAACTTAAGCATGACAGCAGCAATGCGCATTTCAAGAGCCTTGCTGATAGAAAGATTTTCAACAAGATCTTACCCCACATTCTTCATCACGATCTATGACAGCATACCGCTGAGCAAGTGCACTAATATCTTTCCTTATATTGTCTGCTCCATGAGTTGCATCATTCATCTCCTGCTTTAATTTTTCGATTTGTTCATTGTAATCCTCCAAGGACGAGCAGATTGCTTCCTGAAACAACATTTCAGATGTTTTTGTGCGTTAGTCATTTCAGTGGAAGTCAAGCTTGACTTAGTGGAAAAAAAAATATAACAATACAAATATCAAGAGCTCTCATATAGTGGGATAAAGGCTTTGATGTTGTTGTTAAACATTACTACAAAAGGAATCAACTAGCAAGTACTAGCACACAAAAGGTAAGCAGAAGAAGAAACGAGCAAACAGAAATTATCACCCAGCATCAGGTGACATATAAAATGCAATATGCAAATACCACCTCCTTAATCACCATAGCAAAAGAAACAGTTCAAATATCAAAATTTAATTACTCAAATCATAGATTAAAAGGAGGAGAAGACCTCAAAAGAATTTGCTAGAAACTCTCAGAAAAGACATGTCCTATTTAAATCTAAAAGAAATAATCTGCTTTTAGCCAACATGGTGGCAAAATATGATTCATAGCCAACAACACTTAGCAGGATAAAGACTTAGTGTTGTAGTTGTTCAACAAAGTTTCATTCCCTCTTCTCTTGTAGTGACGCACAAGGAGATTAGGACCCTACGATAACTTTGATACTAGACCTTATTAAGTTTTAAGAATCACCAAGTCAATTTGTTACCGAGTCATTAAATTTTTCCTATCTTCTCATGGTTCATTAGATAGATATCCATTTAACCAAGCCAAAACACCTATTTGATGCATTAGAATCTAACTTCCCACTTCCTAATCATGAGTCGAATTCCAAATTCAATAAGTCAGTAATTCAGGGATTTCAGATCAAGAGGTTCACAAATTTCTCTTCTAAGGAGCTAATCTCAGCTTTTCAAGAAAAATATCACCCATATACTCTGGACAATCACAAGCTTATACAGATCTTTGAGATCCAGAAATACAAAATCAAGCTCACAAAGAATACCCGAAATCTAGTAAGATCGATATTTAGTAGTAAAAAATGAAAATGACACAAAGTGAAACATGGATGTACCTTAAAATCATCAATTAAAGCAAAATCTGGAAAGAAGGGTAAGATGTCTTCTATCTTTAAGAGTCCATCTGTTTCTTTGAGGAATGCTATAGCCTTTCGAATGTTATCCCTTTTAGTTCCCTTTTCCTGTTCTATAACATGCTTGGCAACCATAAGCCAAAGTTTCTTCCTTAAATCTTCATCATCTTCAACTTTGTCAGCTTCAGCCATAGCAAGCTCTGGATCAACCTGGGAAAATGAGGTGATCCAGGATTAGTAGTACTACCGTCAAATACTCATGCCAACAATGGTCAAAAGAATAGCATTTCTTTTCTTCATTTTCAATACATATCTACTTCTAAAAGAATAGTGCTACTTCTACAGAGCTGAACACCACATCATCCATTACAAGGAATCTGAAAAATCATTGTGAAAAGGGACAGCAGTAGAAGGGGAAGAGAAGAAAGGGATTCGAGCCCATGCCCTGCTCCTTTAGTAGGTCAAACACTATTCTGAAGGAAAAATATTTCATATGAGCAAAATTCCTACTATTCATATGAAAGGTAAATTCCGTGTCTTGAAAATGTTGCCTATCATGTGCATGCTAGCAGCTTAAAACATGTTAACCTCAAATTCATCAATTGAAGGAAAAGAAACTATAAGCTAATGTTTGTTTCAGCATATTATTGGTCCTTGGAAAATTTGCAGTTCCAATAACAACATGATGCAACAATTTCCAAGGAACTCTCTATATTGAATGTACTTCCCCAAAAACAAAAGTTCATGTGAAAAAGCATACAAATGGTGGTGTAAAAGCAGCTTAAGTCTGTCTGCTCCTTCCAATATCACTATGGTCGCTTGAACTAAATTTTTATTATTATTTTTTTTGAGAACTATACAAGTCAGCAATATATGCTAACTCTACATAATAATGGATATTTGATAAGTCTTCTTCTCTAGTTCAATTTACTGAAATAAGAAATTGAATGATCTTGAATGTACAAAGAGATAATCCATCCTCATACTTCTTCCAAAATAATCAACAAACTGAGACACAACAACAATTTGAAAGTACAAACTTAGGAAATACTGTGAGCAATACAACTTGAGTGAAATTTGTTTTGCTAGTGGTGATTTCCTAATTGGACACCATTTTCAAAATATTTTACACATACTTCAGTTCTTTTTCTTTAAGTACAAATAGCAATTCTCAGAATTTAAGCCCAGTTGGCCAGTTCATTCCAAAATTTTTCCAAGAAAAGGTAAAAAAAGCATAAAAGATAGCACAACAAAATCCTATTTCTGTCACTTTTTCTAATACAAAATCTAATCTTCATTCATGATCCATATAGTATGCCATGTTGATATACAAGTGCTCATAAATTACTTCGGGTTTGACTAATCTTCATTATATTCTCTGCAAAAGACTAAAACATCTTGCTTCAGAACTTGCATTTGTTGTCATGACAAAGTTTCAAGTTCCAGTGCAGATCTAAATAGAATTTACAATGGCTTCCAATTTTCAGACTCAATATCATATATATTAAAAAGAAAACATTCATATTCAGTATTTAAAATCATAGCAATCATGCATTGAACTTTCAGATACAAAATTATATAAAAATTGGGCTTACTTGCAGTGCTAGAGCAACTGCCTCTTCATGCATGGACATCATACTATATATATGAACACAAGCACGTATCCGTTTTTCTTTCAGACAAAGGCGCAAGGCATATTTGGGATCATAGAAAAATTCAGGGCCACTCGGTCGCCCTTTACCAAATTTGCATTGCAAGAAACGCAGAAGGGCACTCTCATCCTCCTGGGAAAAGGGGAAAAAGTCAAATTTAGACAAGGAAATCTCTACTGGTCCTTTATCTACACAATCAGGCACAAGTAAAATTTATAAGGTGATGCAAGAAACAAAAACGAATTTATGCCATCCAGGTTATAGGGTACCATATACAGTTACTTCACTAACATAAGTTCATTTTTCATGAATACTTTACACCATAATTTAAGCACAAAAGGTACAATTACACAAGGAAACCAGCTCACTGCCATGGCTTCATAAATTCTTGCTACTCCCCAGAAAAATAAGATAGATACAAAAATCCTAACTGTCCACAATCCATAATAGGTAACATTATCATTTAAAGCTTCATTGAGATGCAGCATTTGAATCAACCAAGTAAAATAAACTAAGATGACATTAATTGGAAAAAGGAAAAAAACACCAAGGAGTTGCTCTGATACCAAAAGTAGTGAAGAAACTATAAAAATACAGAAAAAGGAAAGTGAAATATCACAGAAAATAGACTGCAAGAATAAAAATTCATTAGCCCACAAAGAAAAGTTACAGAAAATAGCACTCTACAATGACACTAAGGAACTTTTTATTTTCAACAAGAGAGAATATTACCAAAAAGTAAGCACAGAAACAAAGGACTGGATCTCTTGTTAAGGCAGCCTTTATATCTAATGCTATTCGGAATAATGTGAAAAATGTCTATGCCTATACCTGCTTGGAGTACAAAGATAGTAACAAATTGTGAACACCCGGATCTTCATTCTGCAAACGATGCACACAGTACTCTAGATATTTGATCACTTCATGTGTCTCATTCCTGTATGTAGCCAACAAGGTAAAGATCCACCAAGTATGAAAAGTAGCTGCTAAACTTCTTAGGGAAATAGGACATTAAGGAATTATGTTTTCATCATTGGATTGTGCATATCAACAGTCAAAACAAGAAAAAAAGTAAGGTATCCCCTATATTTGAAGTAGATTGAGCTCATATTGTTCACACTTTTTACATGCCAGGAAGTGTTAAAATTCGTTATTTTTGACAGAATAAATACTTAAGAGTACAAGATCTAAATTCAGAGATGCCCGCAATGCAAAGTTGTAAAGTACTAACAAGTAGGTTTTTCAACAACATAATTTCCACCCTGGCAGGTCAAACAGATGGAAGTTACAAAGCTTTCAAAAAATCTAGGTTTTGGGAAATCTTTGTTTGTAAGTCTGACTTTATATCACATTGAGTATGTACTTACAACCAATTATGCCTCAAGTAGACAGAAACTATAACCATGATTTGAATGCTCTATCCATTAATGCAACATTAGCCTTTTATTGACAATTATAAAGGAGAAACTGTCATTGGATCCAAAACATCCTGCCATCTAGCATTAAGTCCAATGATTTTCTCTCTCCCCTCTAATTTTGATATTTTAGGTTATCTTCAAGTTGTCACCAGTTTCACATTGCTTATTACATAATCATTCCAGCTAAAGATTCTCAGAAGCTTCCCTGTATGAAGGTTATCAATACACTTTTTCTCCACTGATCAGGCATTTTCTTACCGTTCATAATGTTAGAGATCCATAAGTCATCGGAATTGTTATTTGGGGGACACCTTTTACTAAACACAGGACACATTTTAAATATTCTACCCTTGAAATTACTTGTTTGCCCTTTCTTTTTTATACTTCCTTCTGCAGTAAATTTAGTAATTTACTGCAGAAAGAAGAAGAAAACTCCCCTCCCCATTCCATCTCCGCCCGTCCCTCCCCATTCCATCTCCGCCCGTCAACGATTCGTCCATTCCGAAGGCGAAATTGGCGATTCCATTCCAATCGGGAAGGTCTCCGTCGGCTCCATCGCCAATTCCAGCCGCACAACTCCATCTCCATCCTCGATTCGAAGCGGAACGGGGTAAGTCGATTTTTTATTTTTGGAATAAAATTGAAATTGCAATGTTGTTGGTGTTATAAATTGTATGAGTAATGATGTGTTTAGGGTGTTTTTTGAGTGTTTCGTGCAGTTTACAGCTGTTTTTCGCAAGTGTTTAGGTAATTTATGCAATTGTTTGCCGGAAAAACGGTTTTCCAGCGAACTATGGGTAAAATCGCTTGGGCGAAGCGATTTTACCAGGAACATTCCTCGTCCTTTGGCGAATGTTAATGTTCCTAGAAAAATCGCTTTGCCCAAGCGATTTCCCGAGCAACAATCGCCTGGTATAGGGGATTGTTGGTGGGAAAATCGCCTGGCCAAGGCGATTCTGTTTCAGAAAAACGCCTAGCCTAGGCGATTTTTGCCGAAACAATCACCTAATCCAGGCGATCCTAAACAATCGCCTAGGCCAGGCGATTAAACGGTATTTGTTCGCCAAAGGACACCAACGTTTTCCCATATAAACGCTCAGTGGATGCGAATTTTTAATGGAAATTCTCCTGTTGGGGCGATTTTTGGCTCAGTAAATTTTTTTTATGAGGGTAGAAAGTTACAAGGATATTTTTGTCTTTTCGCCACTTAAAATTTTAAAAAGTGTCTTGTGTTTATTAAAAAGCGTCCTGCAATTAACATGCCCCTAAGTCATGTATTCCCAACTTTTCTAAGACACTTCCATGGATCTACAGTGTAATTGGAAACTGTATTACCAATTTGCCATTCCTTTTAGCACTTTGCCACCTCAAAAGTTTGAATTTCGCAATAATATGTTACCTTCTATTCTCCTCAGATTGGCCCAACTATCCTGAAAATGAATACCTTGACTGACACTAGGAAATTTTTTTGACAAACAGATAATGAAATGACAATATGCCTTACTTAGCATGAGGTTCACTTGAATATCGCATCATAGCAGGAATTAGCTTTCGAGGGTTCAGGTCTTTTGTGATCATCCATGACTCAACGGTTTCATATGCATCAAGCATGATAAGGTCTGGGGCAAATTTATACTGCAAAGACATAGAAAGCATCACCGTAGAACAAAGTATACCCATGCATAGGGTTAAAGTTTTCAGCTGACAACAAAATCAGAAAATTTGGAACAAGCAAGCAGAAAGGTGACAATATTTCAGAAGCTGTACAAAATAAATAATGCACTAAATACAAAGTCTATACCTGAAGCTCTATCTGAACATTTGGTTTCTGAAGAACTTGTAGTGCTTTCTTCGCTTCTCCTTGCTGTAAATGACCAAAGCAAAAAACTATCAAGTTTAATCTTTAATCAGAATTTTCAACAAGTCAACATGGATTAAGTGGTATATTCGATATCAAGAATTACATTCAACTCCCTCAATATTGCATCATATCACCATGAGTAGAAGATTCAGTCGATGTCATAATTTTCAAGGTCTGGTTATGTATGAAAGCAAAGGGAAACATGAGGAGAAGAGGTGAAAGGAACCTGGGGAGGGGGATGTCAGTAAGTAAAGCATGATCCAAGAGGAAACCCATACGATTGACCCTTGGTCATCAAATATAAGATGACCCAAGCAAAAAGGACAACCAAAGAGACTACTGACACCTTGCCAGTGCCAAAAGGAAAATAAAAAGGATCCAGGTTAAGTTAAGTATCCGGAAGATATACCAAAAAAAGTTCTGCCAAAAGTTATGTCTAAGTTCCAGAGAGGTGGTCAGTCATGTTCAATGATTGGGAAAAAACTATAGAAGAAACAAATATACAAGCAAAGTAAAAAACTGACAAGTGAAATGCACAGCATGAGACACCAGCCCCTCCAAATTTTTGATGATTTCAGTAAAAAAGAGTGGCCACAGAAAGAGTACCTGGATATAATGGTGAATTACTATTTCATATTGCTCCTTCAGGTTTGCAAAGAATACCAATTCATCAACTCTACCATAGCTGCAAAATATCACAGGAAACATTTAAATAACAAAAAAAAGTTTAATTGCCCCTTATATAAGGGAAAATTCACTATTTTGGACCCCAATTTTTTAGAAAGTAGCAAAATTGATGTCCAAAATATTGAAAACAGAAGATTGCATCTCCAGTGTTTCAATTTGTAACAATCTTGGTCCCTGTGACAGTAAATTGAAGGTAAATCAATGCATCAGTCATGTACAAAGTGCATGCCTACGGGTCAAACCAATCCTTTTAACCCTCTTTGACTGTTATAACCTTGAATGATCTGTTAGTTACCTTTCGTTTGGCGTTAAAGTAGCCAAAATTGTCACAAATTGAAACATGGGGGACACAATGTGGTAGTTGCAATTATCCCCTAAAATCAGGAACCCAAATAAAAACTTTGAGGATCAAGTTTCATCAAATTAAGAAGAATAAGACATCATAACATAATCAAGACAATTCCACCGCCTTCAAATGCGCAAGTCACACAAAACTAGCCATTTCATGGAGTAAAAACATATCATAGAGAGAACTTACAATTAATCCATAAATAAATGACAATAACATTAACACCATTTGAAACATGAACCCATTAAAATCAAGCATTTTATGACACACACACGGGAAAAAAAAAAAAAAAAAGGAGTAAGTATCACAGGATTACGTGATTACACTAAAGCATGGCTTAATTAATTATTCATTAGATGGATCAAAAGTTTAAAACATCTAGGATCTATCCTGGAAGAAAATAGGAGAATGGATTAAAATGTCACACATAAAATTCAAGCAGATAGGGTCAGGGAAGAAGAGCATCCTCTATACTTTGCAATAGTAAAGTAAAACTGATTGAAATTTTTTTTTATAGCAGCCATAAGAGCAGCTATGCTTTATGGGTTAAATTGTTGGGAAATTAATTGTAAACATACAAAAACAGAGGATCAGTAATAAATGCATCAGAAAAACAAATGCAGGGCATCCCTAATAGATGAGAAAATGAGAGCAACATGTTTAAGGTAGTTTGGAGTGCATAGGAGACTTCTAAATTGATCGATACAGTGTGCAAGTAATTGAGAGCTATTAAATCAAATTAAAGGGTAAGAGAAGACCTAAAAAGACTTGGAAGAGAACTATTAATAGAAGGCATGATACATCTAAACTTAAATAAAACTTGTGTTATATAAAATTCAATAATGATAGGATCCATTTATCAGATCCTGTATAGTGGAATAAAGGCTTAGTTCTTATAGTTGTAATTATTGATGCATTAATTAATAACGGATATATCTTCCTCCCCCTTGTATGAGCTTAGAACAATAAGACTCACTAAGAAGCCCAGCCCTGCGGCATCTAAAAGTCTTTTCGCAGTGAACTGGGAAACATTATAAAAGAAATTTTTGTGAAATGCAATAACCAATAAATGCTGCACCTTTCTAGTAACTTCATGGTAGTAGCCTCGTCCAATACATCCTTACTATCACTTAAAAAGGCACGAAACTCTTGAATAATTGATTGATACTCTGAACCACCTTTGTCGGAAGCACCATCATCCTCCAAAAGTAGCCGATTAATCTGGTTTCAACACATGTACATTTTAAAGAACAACATAAATAAGCAATGGATGGACCTTTTTTAAGAAACAACATGTGAGTAAGGAGACCACCAAAAAAGAGGTGAAGAAGCTATAAGTCCCCTTTCCAGAATGTTGTCTTGGACTTGAACTCATGCACCACGTCTCAGAAATAGATTTTGACTTCCAATGAAGCCAGACCATCAAGAAGTAATTTCTTTGGTTCATTATTTTTTCCAGCTATAAGTACCAAATCATCTAGCACTATTGAATACATGAGTCTCTCCAACAAATTTCAATTTCACATGGTGAGCAAAGTACCATTGCATATCAATCAAAAAGACTCAATGGAAAGATCTGGACTCAAATCCATATTCTTAATCAGATAGTTACGAAATATCAACTTAACAAGCAAAATCACTTCCAATGAGAACTAAATCAGGCATGAGGATATTGTTCATTATTGAATGCAGTAGTATGAAGAAGAAAAGAAAAACTTAACTTAATTTACATATCTCACATAAGAACCACTGATATAAACTCAATTAGAACAACAATAAACGAAGACACCAACCTTATCCAAGTATAGTTCAGTAACCCAAGTTGAAATCATTGTTATTTGGCATTTATCATCCTTAGCAAGAATATCAAGCTTGCGGAGAAGGAAAGTTCTCAAAGCATCCTGCAAGCAGTAGACAGAAGTTTAGCTAGTCAACATATAGATACAATTCGTAAATCACCAACAAGGCATCTATCCTGATATATGTTAAATCAAGCAAATCTCAAAACTCTCATTCTATTTATCCTCCATCTCAGCACAAGTTACTTTATATGTTTATTATACTTTATATGTTTATTACTGTAAAAAGAGACATTTTTCATCCAACTAAAAGTTGGCATTTGCAGTTAAAGCATATCTGTACTTAGAACTACTTTGTTATAGACGCATTCAGAAGTTAAGTTCAACTATTAAAACAGATTATCTAGAAACCACAAGCACGTGAGTTTGTCACACATCTGTGTGTAAATACATAATAGATAGTATTTGTTTGCACGTGCTTGTGTGTGTACATGTAAATGCACCCATTGTATGTATCTATACAAATGATGATGCAAAATGCTACAAAAGTGGAAGAAGTATGGCTGGAACAAATTAATGGAAAATAGTTCTAATCAGGAAAAACTTATAACAGGGAGGACACTTTGCAGTATAGCATTCTTTTTGTTGAACAATTAGGAAACTAGTCGTGTATGGTAGTTACCTAATCTTGAAAGGTATCGAATAGGAGTTGCCTAAATCTGAATCCTAATTTAATTCTGTCTTCTAGTTAGTTACCTAATCCTAGGTGGTATCTGTGGTTTTCTTGTCTATTTAAAGGACAGACCAGAAACTTGTACGGATATAATTCTGGTTTTAATACATGAGAAAAGACTTCTTCTCTCTTACCAATTTCTACATGGTATCAGAGCCCTAGGTTATTATTACGATGAATTTCAAAGCTGCCATGGTTGGCTCTACGTCAAGTTCCACGGGTGCTGCAAGTTCAGGAGGAACAAGTTCAGGCTCCGTAACCTTAGAACCAACGGCAAACAATAATCATCATTCTGAAACCAATCTCTAAATCCCTCACAAACTATCTGGGAAAAATTACCATGAATGGGCCCAAACAGTTCGATTGGTTATCGATGGCAAAGGGAAACTCGGTTATCTCAATGGTGAAATAAAAGCTCCTGAAATCACGGATGTCAAATATACACCGTGGCGACAGGAAAATTCTATGGTGACAGCATGGCTAATCAATGTCATGGATGCCGCAGTCGCAAGATCTTCATGTATCTTCCAACCGCTAAAGACGTATGGGAAGCAGTTAGGGAAACCTATTCAGATATGGGCAATTATTCTGAATTGTTCGAACTGAATAATAAACTGAGAAACTTGAAGCTAGGAAACAAGGAGGTAACTGAATATTACAATGAGATGATGGCCATCTTCCAGGAACTGGACTTATTTGAAGTAGAGGGTTGGGCTCATCCACAAGACAGTATCCTGCACCAAACCAAAGTCAACCGAGAAAGAATATTTATTTTTTTGGCTGGACTAAAGCAAGAGTTGGATGGGGTTCGAGGGAGAATCTTGAGCCTCCGTCCCTCCTCAATCCGAGAAGTCTTTGCAGAAGTTAGAAGGGAAGAAGCTCGAAGAAGGGTGATGCTTTCTCCTGATGTCGAGAAGAATTCAGATGTAGAAGGATCAGCGCTTATGGTCAGAAATCCAGAAGTGGAAAAACAAGGAAAAATCGCCCTTGGTGTGAACATTGTAAGAAATCCTGGCATACCAAAGAGACTTGCTGGAAACTCCATGGGAAGCCTACAAATCTGAAGAAGAAGCCAGTTTCATACTCGAAACCAGGGGGAGAAGGCCATGCCCTTCAAACTCTGAACTCTGATTCTGAATCCATGTCTATATCCTTCACTCAGGAACAAATTGCTCAACTCCAGAAGCTGTTTCAGACCCAATCATTAGGCAGCAATACCTCTATTCCTTCAACTTCTTGCTCAGTAACCAAGTCAGGTATAAATCGAACGGGTACAATTGCTTGTACCAATTCTAATGACTTCTGGATACTAGATTCAGGAGCCACAGATCACATGATTGGCACCTCTAGCTCCTTTCTTTCTTAAAAACCTTGTGCAGGAAACTATAAAGTGAAAATCGCAGATGGCTCGTTTGCCACAGTTGCCGGAACAGGACCAGTAGCTATCTCTCCTTTTCTAACTCTTAAAGATGTTCTACATGTGCCCACATTAACATATAACCTGTTATCCATCAGTAAATTCACTAAAGATTATCATTGTTCTGCTAAATTTTTCTCTTCCAAATGTATCTTTCAAGATCTCACCTCGGGGAAGATGATTGGGGATGCTAAGCAGGATGGTGGATTATACCTCCTTAATACCAAGTCTCTTGGTACACAAGACCAGAAAAGGTGTTTTAATTCAACAAAGGTTATAGATGATAAAAGCTTGTTGTGGCACTATAGATTAGGACATCCTAGTTTTCAGTATTTGAAATTGTTATTTCCTCAATTATGTTCTAATAAAATTTCAGAATTTCAGTGTGAAACTTGTGAGTTAGCAAAGCACCATTGATCTCAGTTTTCTCCACAGCCATACAAACCATCGGCCCCTTTCACACTAATTCATAGTGATGTTTGGGGACCTTCAAAGATTCCTACCCTTTCTGGAAAACGGTGGTTTATTACATTCACTGATGATCACACTAGGGTTACATGGGTATATCTTTTAAAAGAAAAATCAGAAGTAGCTTTGGTGTTTAAAAATTTCTTTGCAATGATTCAAACTCAATTTCAAACTGGTATTCAAATTTTCAGAAGTGACAACGGGAAGGAATTTTTTAATAATGTCTTAGGTCAGTTCTTTTCTGAAAAAGGCATCATGCATCAAAGTTCTTGTAGCTATACCCCCCAACAGAATGGAGTGGCTGAAAGGAAAAATCGCCATCTCCTAGAAATGGCAAGAGCACTAAGGTTTACTACCAAAGTGCCTCAATTTTTATGGGGGGAGGCTGTCCTCACGGCAGCCTATCTGATTACTAGGTTGCCAACAAGAATCTTAAATTTTCAAAACCCCATCCAAGTTTTACACCAAAGTTTTCCAACCACTCGTTTGATACAAAATATTCCTCTAAGAATATTTGGGAGTGTGGTCTTTGTTCATAACTTCAACCTTCAAAAATCAAAGCATGATCCCAAGGCCCACAAATGTATTTTTTATTGGCTATGCCATGAATCAAAAAGGGTGTAAGTGTTTTGAACCAGTGTCAAAGAAATATTTTGTATCTATGGATGTCACATTTTTAGAAGGTACACCTTATTATAGCAACCCTCCCCTTCAGGGGGAGACTAAACCAAGTCAAGGTGAGGGTTCAGATTGGTTGTTAAACATTACTCCCACCAATAGTGTGGAATTTACATCTGAAAAGGAGTCAGAACCTGATTCCTTAAAATTGGTAGAAACACCTAAACCTTTGGAAGAGGAGAAAAGCTATAAAGGATTTGTGTACTCAAGGAAAAAGAAGGAGGATAGTCTTAAACCTCCTGATCAGCATCAGCAAACATCTTCCCAGAGGATAGATCATGAAGACCAGATCAGTGATTCTGAGCAATCTGCTCTAGGTAAATATGATTCTTCTAGCTCTTCGAGTCTGCCTCTGGATAATTCAGATCCCATTGCTAAGTCTAATCTTCCTATTGCTCTTAGGAAAGGAGTCAGAACTTGTACCACTAAACACACTCTAGCAAGTTTTGTGTCCTATACTAACCTCTCTCCTCAGTTTTCTGCTTTTATCTCAAAACTATCAGTCATAGACATTCCTAACAGCATTCAGGAGGCCCTAAAAGTTCCAGAGTGGAGGGAAGCAGTTATGGAAGAGATGAAAGCGTTGAATATGAATTCCACATGGGAGATGGTGGAATTACCGCATGGAAAGAAGACTGTTAGCTGCAAGTGGGTGTTCACAGTAAAATATCACTCGGATTGATCTTTGGAGAGATACAAAGCTAGATTGGTTGCTAGGGGATTCACTCAAACCTATGGAGTAGATTATTTGGAGACTTTCTCACCAGTTGCTAAAGCCAATACCATACGGGTTCTTCTATCTATTGCTGCCAACCTTGATTGGCCTCTCATACAATTAGATGTGAAGAATGCATTCCTAAACGGTAATTTAAAGGAAGAAGTATACATGGAGCTTCCCCCAGGGTTTTCAGATAAGGTTGGATCTAAGGTGTGTAAATTAAAGAAGTCTATCTACGGACTTAAGCAATCTCCAAGGGCATGGTTTGATAGGTTTACCAGATTTATAAGGAGTCAAGGGTATAAGCAAGGACAATCTGATCATACCTTGTTTATCCGGGAACAAAATGGGAAGTTATTACAGTACTTCCTAGGGATGGAGATAGCTAGATCAAAGAAAGGAATAATGGTGTCTCAAAGGAAATATATTTTAGACCTGCTGAAAGAAACAGGGATGAGTGGTTGTAGACCGTGTGATACCCCAATTGATGTGAATGTGAAACTGGGAGAGTTTAAAGATGGAGTGCCGACAGAAAAAGGGAGGTATCAAAGGCTGGTAGGTCGACTCATGTACCTAGCTCACACTCGTCCAGACATAACATTTGCTGTGAGCCTGATAAGTCAGTTCATGCAAGCACCAAAAAGGGAACACACGGATGCTGCATACAGAATTCTCAGATATCTGAAGGGAGCCCCGGGTAAAGGAATTTTCTTCAAGAAGAATGATGAAAGAAGTGTGGAAGTGTACACAGATGCTGATTGGGCTGGTGCTATTAATGATAGAAGGTCTACTTCAGGGTACTGTACATACATTTGGGGAAATCTAGTTTCCTGGAGAAGCAAAAAACAAAGTGTGGTTGCTCTTAGCAGTGCTGAAGCTTAGTTCAGATCTATGGATCTTGGAATTAGAGAAGGTTTGTGGCTCAAAAAGGTGTTACAGGATCTCAATTTTAAAGTCAAGCTTCCTATATTGCTCTACTGTGACAACAAATCTGCAATAAGTATTGCTCAAAACCCAGTGCAGCATGATAGGACAAAGCACGTTGAGATAAACCGACACGTCATCAAAGAGAAAATTGAAGCTGGTATAATCTGCACACCTTTTGTGCCATCTACACAACAAGTTGCTGATGTGCTGACAAAAGGTTTGGTGAAGAAATCATTTGAAGTCCAGATTGGCAAGTTGGGCATGATTGACATCTTTGCACCAACTTGAGGGGGAGTGTTGAAGAATTAGGAAACTAGTCGTGTATGGTAGTTACCTAATCTTGAAAGGTATCGAATAGGAGTTGCCTAAATCTGAATCCTAGTTTAATTCTGTCTTCTAGTTAGTTACCTAATCCTAGTTTAATTCTGTCTTCTAGTTAGTTACCTAATCCTAGGTGGTTTCTGTGGTTTTCTTGTCTATTTAAAGGACAGACCAGAAACTTGTACGGATATAATTCTGATTTTAATACATGAGAAAAGAATTCTTCTCTCTTACCAATTTCTACACTTTTCATGTGATTGAGGAAACAAAAATTAGGGACCCTTCTAATTACCTGTTCACCAATGCTAATGAACTTCAAAGTGATCTCTTCAAACGACAGCAAGTAACTAATCTGCAAAATACAGTTTGTGTCTCAGTAAACTATCCTCTGAAAGCTAACAAATAAACAGAACAATAACTTGCCTATCTTGTCCCTAAAACTCTTTTAAGTTATTCGCAAAGCAGATTATACAGGAACATCCCCGTTGAATGAAAAACCACTTTTGAAGCAGATTACAACATTTATACAAATATATGTAAAGCTCATAGAGTTGAGGGAGTTTTGGCCTTCAAAAACAATTAAGCATGAAAATCATTTGACACTCTCAAAAGTAATAGCTTGATGTCTAGCACTTTTACCAGAATTTTGCAGCTGAATTAACTAATTATTCACTTCCTTACCAATTATTAGCCTTTGAATATCAAAAAGAATGATGGTACTGAATGAAGAAATCCATAACAAGAATGGTTTTATGGTCCTTACGAACATACAATGGTCGTTGCACATAGTTTGTGATATTAATCCCATCAACGTATTTTACCTTCACCATCTTATCAGGTATCAAAAATGAATGAATACTCAATGGAGCTATGCATATTGACTCATAGCATCACTCTGGGGGGTTAGAGAAATGTTGCCACTGACATGGAAAAATTGCCAGTCTCACCAAGCTGAATATATAAGATACCCAATAACATAGTAGTAATGAGTAAGACAGCTAGCAAGCTAAAAGCAATCGAAGTAAAAGAAGCACTACCTTTGCATAAAAAGATGCAGCTCTGAGAAAGTCCTTAGCAGAAAAAGCAGCTTCAGCCTGCCAAAAAGAAAAACAATAATAATAATAATAAAACCCTCAATTTGCTTTGTCTATATGACCCCAAATAGATTGGGAAAAATTTTATGGAACTAATCACCATTTATAAAGATCTTAAAGTTGATTTTCAGAATAATAATTTCTACCAAGCACATTCATACAGCACAGCACAGCACATGCATATAACTGTAATGGTAGGGCATGCATTACCTGTACCAAATAAACTTGGTCTTTTTGGAGGGCATCACGACAATTTGCCAGAGCTGCAGTATATTCCTTCAAGTCTAAATACACCTTCCACATGTCTCGGCCTTCATCGTTCACTGATACCTAAGTTGTCAGGATCAGTGAGTTGGTAACCAGTAGGAGCCATTGCAACAATAAACTAATAATGAAGTCATAATAAGAAAACCTGAAAGATGGAATTCTGGTCATATGCATAAAACAGTCCGGCAGATGAATCACTGCATAACCCCATAACACCCCTAGAAACTGCATCGGTAGCTTGATCAAAATAAAGCTCCTCTACAATCTGCTCACTAATCCTATTAACAACCTACAAGAGATTGTCAAACATAGTAAGCATGGTGCTTCTAATTAAATCCCAACAGCTTCCTTTATTAGGTGTTCTATATTTTTCTTTTCTTTTGTTATTGGAACAGAACATCTTCCTCAATGGTACAGGTAAACACCTACTGTAAATAAAATGATGAAAGAAACGTTGACATGAAAGAGTTCATAAATAACACAACTCAACCAATTGTGCAACTACTTATGTCAACTATGCTTTTTTGGACCTTAAGTGACATGTAAGCACACTCTGATCTGTAAAACCCAAATTTGGCAGTTCATGTTTGTTCTCAAATTTACAAATTAGAGGAAGCAGGACTCATGAAACAACAACAACTAAGCCTTCACAGTGTGGGGTTGTCATATAGTTATACAACTTTTTGTTCAGCAAATTATTATGTTCTCATAAGTCAACAAAAGGACCAAATCTAAAGAACACTTTGAGCTTCTTATACCACACCTTGACCTTGTTACCGAGGAGGAGAAGAAAATGATACTCAGACACAGCCAAAGAACTAGGCTTAACTGCTTCACCTCCTTCCCCCCATTTCGAATAGTCTAAAAGAGCCTTGTTCTCCACAAAATTCTGATCCCCATCAGGTGATCTGCCAAAATCACAAATGCCTCATGAAAGAACAAGGACTGCTACTTATTTGTTTAAAGTAGGAGCAGAGACGATAATGATATGCTGCAAGGACTAGCAAATATAGGCTATTAATAGCAATGAGAACCTCTACAACTCAAACAAGATATTCAAAAGAACCAAGCAACAGGCGACTATCATCTCTCACCTAAGTTGCCCACCAAAATTTAGCCCTCCATGGTATATTCCTGCTCCTGAAAGCCATGCAAAGTGTACAGCCCTCCTTTGCTTGATAAAGAAGTGCAGTTCACTTCAAGAAACTTATATTAATCACCAGCGGAGTGCAACATATTAGAAACAAAGGATATTACAAAAAGTTTTAATACTTTTCTGTAAAAATAACGTAACTATAAATCAAAATTCCACCAACTACTATTATACACAATTCATACATCATGAGTCCACATCATGTATAACATTGTGGTTACCTCAGCAGATCTATCTCCCACAAATATATTAAACATAATTAAATAGCCACAACTTGTCCAATATCTAAACTGATAAAACTCCCTAACAACTGTTTGACAAGGAATTTTAAACAAATTCAAGTTAGACTCTATAACTGCACAACAGGTTCACAAAAAAAATGAGTGAACGGCCAAATATGTCACTATACTTTGACTTAGTTCACCATTATGTCACTATACCTTTTTTTTTATCCCAAAACATCACTATACTTTCAAAAATGCGTCATTTAGGCTAACGGAGCTGTTAAGTTTAACGCCAACAAGTCATGTGCCATTCACATGGCATTTTCAAAGAGTATTTTTGTCTATTTATCCATGTTTATCATCTTCTCTTTATCCATTCATCAATGTTCATCATCTTCTTCAATACAAACCCAATCAACAATTTACATAGACCTTCGTAAACACAAAAAATTCTTCTTTCAATTCCTAAGGGCCTGTTCTTTTTGATGGGTTTGAGACTCGTTTTGAAAACAAGTTTTGGGAAAATAATTTTATAATGTAAAAAGTGTATTGGAAATGTATCATTGAATAGTAAAAAGTTGTATTGGAAATGATGAAAACTGATTATAATATATTAAAGTTACTGTTGAAACTAAATCTCAAACCAAAACCAAAACTTAAAGAACAGCAGCCCAAAAAAAATAACGTCAAAATAAAGTTGTTCATCATCATTATTCCTAGCCAGTTTGTAAGGTGGTTACTCTCCTTGCATTTTTTAAGAAAAGATCTCAGATGAACCAAATTAAATATCCTACCGCTACAAATTAATAATAGGAACACAATCCAAACATAACTTCTGAGAGTCTGCGGAGTTAATATCAATTGAAGTTATCTTTGTATTGTGTTCCTATTATTAATTTGTAGCAATGGGATATTTAATTTGGTTTATCTGAGATATTTGCTTAAAAAATGCAAGAAAAGTAACCATCTTATAAACTGGTTAGGAATAATGATGATGAACTACTTTATTTTGATGTTATTTTTTTGGGTTTAGAAATTGAAAGAAGAATTTTTTGTGTTCACGAAGGTATATGTAAATTGTTGATTGAGTTTGTATTGAAGAAGATGATGAACATTGATGAATGGATAAAGAAAAGATGATAAACATGGATAAATAGAAAAAAAAAAATACCCTTTGAAAATGCCATGTGAATGGCACATGACTTGTTGGCCGTTAAACTTAACAGCTCCGTTAGCCAAAATGACATGAATGACGCATTTTTGAAAGTGAAGTGATGTTTTGGGCGCCAAAAAAAAGTATAGTGACATAATTGCGAACTAAGTCAAAGTATAGTGACATATTTGGCCGTTCACTCAGAAAATAATATTGACTTAAGCCACAGAATGCTAGCTAGAGGAAGAAAAAATTCTCCCTCTTACCTATTTCCTAATGAGGCATGTTATGCATAATTTCCTAACCTGTTGGGAATTTCACCAGGCAGTTCCATGAAATGAACTGTGCGGTCCACATAGCTAGCAAAAACAGACTGCAACAAAGAGGTTAGGAAATAGCATTAAGTCAATATCTAATTGCAGCCAAGAAAATTAAGTTGTCATTGATATTATAGACAGATTGGGGATAGTGAATATCATGGACCATGTGTCAGTCAGCTAGATGAGTAATAGGTCTTGAAGAAACTGAATATTTCAGATATACAAAATTTATTACCATCTCTTAAATTAAAAATTGCGCAATATCTTAAAATAAGCATTTACTGCTACTTTCGATAAGGTGTTTCTATCATGAAATGTGTGCATATACAGCAAATCGCCACACAATTCAGCTTAGTATAGGAAAAAATAAATTTTAAAAAGATAAAATAAAATGTGCCAAAAATCATGTTACACCTTACCTCTAAGGAACCTATTCCTGTGTAAGAATATAGTCTTGTAGGAGTAACAGCCATTACATAATATCTAATTGCAGTTCCATTCATCGCACTTGCTGTTTCCATCTGTATACAAATGAAAAGAAAGCAACTCAATTTCTTTTCCCACGTGTTAACAAGTCAGACATACGTAAGGAGCAAATAAGTCGACAAAAGGCGAAGCTGAGTGGAATATAGGACTTGCTTGCACATTAAAAACTAATCACTAAACATGGTAGAGAAAAAAGGGAATATAAAAAGGAAGAAACCTGTAATCCAGTAAAAGCCTCGGGGAGCTCTTTCAGTTCAAACAAAAACTTTATATACTTCTCCTTTTTATCCTTCTCATCAACAGCAATTTCAAAAAGCTGGCCATTATCAGTCCCCAGGATGACTTCTCTTGTGGACGCTGAGAAAATAATACACGCACACACACACACACACACACACACACACACACACACATATATGAAAATTCGCTAAAATTCATGAAACAAGAAAAAAGTAATATGATAACAAAAAGGGAGAAAAACAGTAGCAACACCTTCTGTGATTAATTGCCTGTTCCATGCAACAGCATTCACAAGAAGACCTTTGAATCTGCTAAGCAAACGAGGTTTACTCCACTTAGCATGTACATAAAATGTATCAGATACTCCATGACCAATCACAGTAGCAATACAATGGCTCCCACCAGGATCAACAAATACTCGATGAATGGACTGATCTCCAGACCGACCAGCGGAAAGATCAATATCTACGTAAAATAAAAACAATACAGAAGTTGGAAAATTTTACCATGGCTATTCAATAAGAGCTACATTAGCTCAGCCAGATCCACCACCAAAATAAACTGTAAACGACCTACAATACAATTGTCTAAAATAAGAAAACATCCTACCTCCTATGCTCTAAATGCAGCCAACAACAACTAAGGGTTTATCCCATTATGCAGGGTTGACTATTGTAGGTTGAAGGATGGTAAAAGTTATCTAGGCAAAAAGAACAGTTTAGTTGCATTGCAATCATCATCCATATCCGACCACCCACTCTACCATCTTTTCTCAGAATGGAAATGCAAGTTTCCATATCTAACCATCAGTTAAAGAAACAAACACAATTAATCTGTAAAAGTCTAGTTTATTCTGCAATTGCCAGTCTAAAAATATTCCTTACCAAGTGGGACAGAATCTATACCACCAGGCATCTCTTAGATTTTACAAGATGTTATTGCACAAACCATATTAAGCAGGTTAGCCATGAAGTAATCATGATTCTCCATTTAGAGCTGGGGGTTGGGGGGGGGGGGGGGGGGGGGGGGGGGGGGGGGGGAAGTTGTTTGTGAATTCTATACATTAGATATACCATAGGAATCTCCAACTCCAAAATCATGCCTGATGATCCACCCTTTACTTGTTCCCAAAACAGTGACATCATTCCCTGCAGCCATACATGTAATGACTCCACGCCCCTTTGCAGCATATCTTTCAAGAAGATCTACTGCAAATACTTGCCGTTTTTGCTCCATTTTCTCACTGTCTAACACAATTAAGCAGAAATTAAGAAGAAATCAGTTTCAAAAGAATGATACAGTTGAAACTTGATTATGGAGCTAAATGGCATCATCATTAAAATACTTGTATAAGCAGTAAAAGTGAATCCAATTGTTACCATTAGCAGAATACTGAAATACTTCTATAGTTAGCTTAGGCTCTGAATAGAACCTTTTTTTGAATTCAAATCAACATATTCCCAAGTTCATGCTGATCAGATTTCTTCCCACCAAAAGCTGATCTAATAGCAACCATGGATGAAAGATGAAATAATTGGATTTCAACTTAGTCCAAGAAAATCAGCAGAAAAGAGCCTAAAGTCGAGCAGAGGCAAGAGAAGAACTGAGAAAACTCTCAAGCAAATGATTTGATTGTAAAAAAATGGGGAAATTTTCACATGCTGATGTAATTTTCCTTGCATCAACTGATATATGACTAATCCAGTTTTATCATTTAAAGAATTGAGTATACTAATCTATATTAATGATTCTTTATATGCTTCTCAGTAAACTCCAAAAATGGGGAAAACCCACAAAAAAACAGACAATTAAGCCAAAATAGGATCAAACAAAAACATACATCAGAAAAATGATAATAATCCTTCTGTCTGCTTTATGATTGGTTGGGAAAATATACAGGGGACAACAGAAGTGAAAAAAATACATCACTGACCTAGTGCCCTTAGCTCTGTGCAAGGAAATTATCTATGTTTTTTTCTAAATCAACATGATATAAAATTTTAAAGGAGGAAACAACAGATTTGCAGCAGACATCTTCAATTAACACACATATACACAGAGAAAGGAAATAGAGCATGACAAGCTCCTTTCAATTTGAACAGTTTGGGTCCCCATAAATTCAGTCTACAAAATGAAGATGGACATCAAAATTGAGGGTTTGGGAACAATATAGAGAATTCAAACAACATTTTTACCATAGTACTACAAGGAATATTCAACCCTCTCACAATTACCAAAGATCAGGAAAAAACTTACTTTGTAATGACATGCAAACAGAATAAAGTTAACAGAACCCAACAGATCATGCAGAATCAACAAGTAAAATTCAGCAAGAAAAGATCTTTATCCTTTCTACCTCATGGATTTTTCCAACCTTCCATAACCCCCTTGCAGAACACAAAAGAAAAAGCTGCAAAAACAAACTCAAAAAGCACTCTGCAATGGACAAAGCAAGTGTAAACTCCAAAACCAACCCTCTCTCTCTCTCTCTCTCTCTCTCTCTCTCTCTCTCTCTCTCTCTCTCTCTCTCTCTCTCTCTCTCTCTTCACACACAAAACACACTCTCTAGAAGAATTCTCCCTCTCAAGATTTTTTTGGCCAACCTCCTCAACCTTGCTGCATAACAATAACGTGCTTCTTTTTCTCATACCTCTTCTTTTAGAATTCTTTGGTTCAAAAAATGAGAAGGGCTAAGACTAACATTCAACATAAGGCACCAAAAAAATTACTTTTATAAAGTAAGAGACCAAAAAAGTTATTTTTAAAAGTAAGGGACTAAAATTTTTTTTAAAGCAAATATGTAAGGGACTGATTTTAGATTTTAAAATTGCTGTGAAACTTTTTATCAATATCCCAAATTCCTCTATAACATACTTTTGATTCTCCCTCCGAACCAATCTTTTTTACTGAAGTTCAGAAAATAGTATTTACAAACAGAACTATTAAATCAAGAGTAGTGTCACTTATAAAAGCTGTTTATAAACCAATGCTCAATTATCTAATATGCTTGAAAAGAACATGTCATATGCAAAAAGAAAATCTTTGGAGCAAGTCAAATGCATCCCAAATGATAAGAGGGATCGGATTCTAATATCCTTAGATCCTGTTGAGAGTAACTAAAATTGATCGTGCCAACTGTTATCATTCCATATATCCCGAATGAATTAAAAGAACAGCTATAATTATATTTCTGTGTGAAAGGAAACATCATCCATCCGTTTCTACATTCTACTGTAAGAGTGAAATTGTATCCAGTGTAATTTATAAAGACTAAACGTTTGAAACCAAATAAAACAACTATTGTAATAGGTAAATGCATATCTAAAATTCCACACTGATTCATATTCCATAGTCAAATTAAAACCAAACAAACTTATTATCATCACATTCATCATCACCATACAAGTTCCATCCACAAAGCGAGGAAGCAATGGGCTAAAACAGTGTATAAAGTGAAGAAGAAGCAATCATCCGTACATTTAAACTCAAAGTGACGGTAAGCTTCTTTTGGCCAAAATCAAATTGGCTAAAAAATAACAACATGAGGCATACTTCTCAACTCTCCGAGCTTTTTGCCAAATGATCGCAACATTGAGAAGTCCAAATTAGGGATTTAAATAAGGGCATAGAGTTGGAAACAAACCTGGTGAGTGCTTTAGCCGAGATTTCCAATTTCTACGTTTTGGCCGCCGGAATGTGCTCCGATTATATCCGGAAGTGCTTGAGTTGGAGTCTTGGAAGATTGGACGGAAGACGATCGAAGAGCTACCTGCTGTAATTCTGCTATACGATCGTTTGTTTTCTATAAGGAGTAAAAATCGGATTCAGTGGATTTCAAGTTTTTCTTTTTTTTTTTGGAAAAATGGCAATTTTTGTTTTTTTTTTTTTTTGGCTACCATGTTATTTACAAGACCGTTTTATTATTTACAGGAAACTTTTAAAAAATTTTATTATTGAAAAGACAAAAATATCTTTATCTCTATTTTGGAGAAAAACTATCAACATAAATTATCACTTACCTATTTTTACTCTCTACACTTTTACACTTTCACTCTATAATTTTCACTCAAAACACTTTACACTTTACCACCCCACGCTTTTACACTTTCACTCATTTTCACTCCAATCACTTTGGGCCTGTTCTTTTTGATCGTTTTGAAAACGGTTTTGAAAATAAGTTTTGAAAAATAGTTTTATAATGTAAAAAGTGTATTGAAAATGTAAAAAGTAGATGCTTAATAGTAAAAAATTGTATTGGAAATGATGGAATATGATTAAAATATATTAAATTTACTGTTGAAACCAAAATCATTTTCGAAACGAAACAAAAAGAACAGGCCCTTTACCACAAGAATACAAATTGGGATGTTAATTGCAGAATACTTTTTATTAAACACATGATACTTTTTAAAATTTTAAATAGTGAAAAAATAATAATATCCTTATACATTTCTACCATCATAAATATTTTTACCCACACCTTCATTTCCTATTCAACTCTCCATTTTACTCTTTAACTCACTCTCATTTTTCTACTCCAATTTTTTCAAATTTTCTTTCACTCATCTCCATTCCTTCTGCAATAAAATTAAGAAGAAAATAATTTTTAAAAAGAATCGTCCCATCAGCGATTCTATGGGAAAGAATCGCCTCCGCCTGGCGATTCTAGGCGATTCTTTCCCATAGAATCGCTCAGATGGGACGATTCTTTTTAAAAGTTGTTTTCTTCTTACTTTTACTATAGAAGGAAGTAGAAAGAGGAATGGCAAAAAAGTAATTTCAAGTCTAAATTTTTTAAAAAATGTTCTTTATTTAGTAAAATGTGTCTTTCAATTAATAATTCCGTACAAAATTTCATATTTCACTGTAAGTAAACAATTTACATATTTAAAGTTGGCATTTTTTCCAAAAGTTACTGCCTGATACACAATCTCTTCCTAGAAAATCTCACATATACCAGGCGAGATTGTACCGCAATGCCGCCTACCCCAAGCGGTATTTTGTCAAAATTTCGCTTGGGATAGGTGGCATTTTCAGAAAATCTTATTGTCCTGGGGCGGAATTTTTTTAAAAAACCTGCCACATGACACCAAAATTTTTTGAAAATCTCGATTGTCCTGGACGGCATTTTTTTAAAATCTCGCCAGAAGATGGCAGGATTTTTTAAATTACAAGTTTGTCCCAAAAAAATTGTTTAAGTATGCTCACAAATCTTTTTCTATTGACAGGATAGATGTATTGGGTAGGATAAAATATTTTATGACCACACTCATATATTTTGGACGGAGGAAGAGTTCACCACTAGGGAAGAATTGTTTATTTGGATGAATTAGAGCCGCCGAGAATAATATGACTACCAAAATTACTTCATCTACAAAATGGAAAGGGTTTCTTACAAAAGGAAGAAAATGGCGAGTGAATATCGGTTGCGAGATATCGGGAGAAGTTATGAATAAGCCACCACTAGCTAAACGGAAAATCAGGCGGAATAATACCAACAACAAGCTGAAAAGTTGTCTATTTAAACTTGTAGGAATAGAAATTACTGGAAAAAAATTAGAAGTTGGAGGCCATAAACTGTCAACACAATCATGAATTACACGAAGTTAGGAATTGGCATTCAGTGAACTCGCCGTTAACTGAACCGGAGAAAAAGAAGATTGCAGAAATGACGAAAATTAACATCAGACCGAAACATATGTTGTCACAATTGCGAGCTGATGATTCGGAGAATGTTAGCCATATTAGATAGGTGTACAATAAAATAGCAAAGGTTAGAAGGGAGGTGAGAGGATATTTGAGTCTCATTTAGTATTTTTCCAAACTTATATATGATCACGAATATCACTATTGTACACAATGGAAGAGCAGCGTAATGCAATTGGGAACGTGTTCTTCTCTCACAAGCAGGTGTCTTGTTTAATTCGTTTGTTTCCATACGTATTGTTTATGGATACGACATATAAGACAAACATGTATGACATGCCTCTATTGCAGATAATGCATCATATCCCCACATCTTAGTTTATTCATGTTGTTTTTGTTTTCATGAGGGATGAGACTTACCCGAGTTATTTCTGAGCCATGACTCGATTGAGACAGTTATTTGATCGCGAAAAATACTCACACGTTGTAATGACTGATACAGAATTTGCATTGTTAAAAGCTGTGCATAATTTCTTCCCACAAGGTAGAAAAATACTATGCAGGAGACATATTGAAATGGATGTAATAAAAAAGGTACTAGATGCTGGCAACGACATAGAGACGACGGATGTGTTTCTATATCGGTGGGGGCAAGTGGTGAGAGCCTTGACAAAGGAATCGTTCAGGAAAGCTGTGAAATTTATTGATACAACCTATGGAAGGCAAGTTAAATTTAGACCAGTGGTTCCAAACTTGCATAATACATGGTTGGATCCCCACAAGGCTAAGTTTGTATCTTATTGGACTAAAGATATAAAGTATTACGGAGGGGGCACTACAAACATGTGAGAGACTTATAGCTTTCATTTATTGCTTTTTTACTTAAGAATTACATGATAATAGTGTTTCAATTTCAGTGCTTACATTTCAATGTTAATTGGCTTTTAGGGTTGAAAGTACAAATGCAAAGTTGAAAAAAGCAATTGGTACTGATAGTGGGGCATTTTTAACTATTTTTTTGGGAATTAATAGGATGGTAGAGGAGCATTTTGATAAAATTCAGACTAAAATGGAGGTTTCTCGGAGCAAAACATTCCGTAAGAGCAACTACTTATTGTATAGTAGGTTAAACGGTAAAGTGTCGCACGATGGTATTACAAAGTTAGAAAATGAATAAACAAAAGAGTAGGCAACAATGGGGTAGCTGGTGAACTGTGTGGTTGCGAACTGAAAACTAGTTGTGGCCTGCCTAGTGCACATGAAATGCTACAGTTTGTGCGAAGCTACAGTCCAATTGATCCTCTCGATGTGGACGACTTCTGGAAGACGCTACATTTGGGAGATCAAAATATTCCCAACAATGAGGAGGAGGGCAAACTGCAGAAGGGAAACTGCATGAAATGTTTGTTGATGTGTTAACAAGTTCATCAGATGAGATATACAGGGTGATGGGTATCGTGCAGACGACGCTTTATCGGGAGACTGTTGATCTAGCTGATCCGATAAGTAGGCCACGCAAGGGCCGACCGAGATACAATCCGACGCAGCGAGATATATTAGAGTACGAGCATGTCGAAATGCATACAAGAAAAGGTACAAATTACCATTTATGTACCATTAATGGTGTGTGCTTATATATCGATAGACTAAATTGAATATGATTTACATATGCAGGTCGCAGATCCACATGAAAAAAAAAAAAAAAAAAAAAAAGGCATTGAAGCCTCACGATTCTGAATGGCCTTTCGACCTTCCGATATTTCTGAAACAGTTCGTGTTTGACTATGTTTTCGATCACATTAATCTAGAGCCGGATGCCCATTGTGGGTTCAGGGTAATTGCCTATTTCGTGCACGAACATGAGCGGCATTGGTCGTAAGTGCAGATAGAGTGTCAGAAGAACTCCATGAGCATGCTTCTTTGTGGCACCACGTTCTTGACCTAATTGATTACGAATTAACATGTAAGGTGGTAGATTGCCATGTAACTCCTACTATATCAGAATTTTGGTTTGATAGTCACATATTTGGAATACTCATCGCTACGAATTACCAGAGGGTTTTTCCATTTTATGCATAGCAGAGTTATACTTTCCTTCCACTTAAGTGGCGGGGGTCCGGTGTCTCCATTGATCTGATTAGTTACATCACGAGGGTCATATCAATGACAGACGACGTCATGTTACCCCTAATTTATCCGACATGGCAAAATAATCATTCAGAGGAGATGAAAATGTGGAGCTCTCATTTACAACCCCGACTTGATAAGTATAAGAAGAAATATTTAGAGTGTTAGTCTTAGCTGTTGCGTTATGACAAACTGTTTTCACGTTAAATGAAGTATATCGAAAATCCATGTTATTACGTTGACAATCTAAATTTGATATTTCTTCCTGTTATTATGTTAATAATCTAAGTTTCATATGTCATTAATTTTGAAAAAAATTTGACAGAGGCTCCCCTATAAAAGACTCAAACAATCCCTGTGAAACAAATAAATAAATAAATAAATAAAAAGTCAAATTCATACAAATGAAATCAACATACTCAGCACATCGACAATACACAAATAGCATTACGAATGTAAGTTTAATTCATCAGCTGCCTTAAACAGCAAATATAATAAATCTCAATGATCCAAGATTTCGAAGTAAGCAAATGTTCTTAATGTTATTGAAAATGAAGATCAATAATCTTCAACAAGAAGTTTTGCCGCAAGTTCTTCTAGTCCTGGCATCCAATCCTCCATATGGATAGTTATCTCATCGAGGGCCCTCTAACGCATCTCATTGTGTACGTCTTGTCTTTGGATGAAGTAGAACCAGCCGAGATGCAAAAAATTGAATATGCTGCAACGTAAAGAAAAGACCAAAAAAATAAATAAACCCATGCAGAAAAAATAGAAATAATAACAAAATTAACTAAAAGCTTCAATACTTACCGCAGCCAAGGATTGTTGTTTGGGCGCAGGTGACTCATCTTCTTCAAGCGATTCTGTACTGATGCGAACGTGAGATCGAGACTGAAAATACTCGAGGTACTCATGGCACACCTCATCGGCAAACTCTGCTCTCTTCACCCTTTGTAATACCCTCCAAGTATAGATTTGCCAACCCATGAGATCAGAATTGTAGTGAAACTTATATCTTAGAATTTCAGGACCTCCATAACAACTCTTGAGCATAAAAACTGGATAAGGAATAATCTGAGTGTACCCAAACTGTCTTAAGAATCGATCAGGTATATAGGGTTCTACAATACTGCAACAATAGATAAGGCCCCTATACAATGATATAGTATGGACAGAATTTGGCTTGAGAGGAAGCCAATTAACCTGGTTCATATTAAAACGAGTCAATTGTTAGTAGACCAAAATCGGACATTACCCTAACGAACTAACGTACAATGAAATGATATAAAAATATTACCTCATCTACCTTCATTATATCCAGTGCGTGCTTGTATGAGAGCAAGTCCCTATCTGAAACACGCTTCTTGCCGGTATTGACGTGCCACTTGAGTGCGGTAGGCATATTGTTAGTCCAGAATCCCATCTTTGGAGGACTGAATGTGGGAAAGTACTTGTATATCCAGTTCTATTAAGAGAGAATAGAAGAAAACAAAAAAATGAGTGAAATTTTCAAAGAAGAAAATTTTAATAATGTTAAAAATTTTTGATTTACAAAAGTTTTGCAAATCCATTTGTGCATCACAACTGCATTTGTATAGCGTTGGTAAGCCGTGAGTCCGTTGGTAAGCCATAGGTGGTGTTCCCGTGTTCCAGCTAGGTGTCTGCATTCTTCTTGCATACATGCATCTGCATAACTCACGTAAGTCATGATGGCTAGTAGTATTAAGAAATTTTTCTTTGGTGAGTCTAGTACTAATGCATCCGGGGTTAGACAAAGTCATGAAATACAAATTAATGATGTTTTACCTTCAAAGAAAATTACTTCAGTCTATAGTATGGGTATTTTAGAATTCAAAAAAGCCTACTCAATTAAAATTAATGAAGAAGTTTTACCAATTGAAAAAACTAAAACATCACTAATATTAACCTCTGCAGATGCAATAAATCATTATTATAATCAAGGTTTCCGATTTATGCATTTTGGTTTAGTTCAAGTAGCTTTACATCCACTAATGAGATTAGGAATTGATACTCATGTTTTTCTTGCACTAAGAGATGATCGATTACTAACTTATAATGATTCTTTAATTACTATGATTCAAACTAATATTTGTAATGGAACAATTAGAGTAAATTGTGTACCTAATTTTACTGTAAGTTTGACAGATCCAAAAATAATGAAATCACTAATTTTAGATATTCATGTAAAACAAGATAAAACTGAATTAAAAACAGAAAATTTGTATTAGTTTATAGAATATATTTCAAACTAATGAGATCTATGATTCCTTTGGCATTAAGACTTGAAACATCGGACAGAGACCAATCCGTATTTGTGACTACAGACTCTCAGAACACAAGGACAAGGACTCCTCAATTGCTCAAATGGGAGGATATAACCATCCCATCGGAATTCCTTATCGACAAACCAGAACCAAAAGAACAGGACATTGAACAAAATGAACCAGCACTAATTGAAGAACAATCAGATGGACAATTATTAGTATGATTATTAATGCTATAAACTCATCTTTTATGAATTCATTTAGATCTTGCAGGTACTCTTTCTCATCAAGAAGTCCAGAGGATTTTCCCAAGGATCTTCCTAGTTCATCTAGAGCTCCCCAAGGTACTCATATTCTGATAAGCCAAGGTATTCCTTTTCTGATCCTCCAATTAGTCATTTAGAGTCCACTAAGTTGAAGTTTAAAAATCCTTTGCCAGATATAGTTCAGGATTATAATTCTTCTATAGGTTCTCCAACTCAATCTCAAATGAATATGAAGTTTTCAGAAATTAATATGATTACTAAAGCTTTTTCAATTAATTTTGAGTTACTAGAAGAACAATTTTCTAATGAAGAAAATAAAGAAAATAGAATTTGGTATGAAAAGTTAGATTTATTTTGCAAAGAAAATTTGAAAAAAGAGTGGTTAAAAGAAATGGAAAGATTAAAAATTAATTTTCCTTTTTTCAAATGGTTAGACTACTTTTACAAAAAATAAATATAAAGAATTTCAATAAAATTCCAACAATTGATGTTCAAACAAATTTGTATAAAAATTGGAATTTGGTAAATGGACAAACAGTTACTTCGGCACATCCACCACTTCAAAGTTTTCAAATTTCCACTACTGAAGGTGATGTTGTTGCTACTCCTTTTAAAAAAGGAAAAGATTCAGTAGAACCAGTAAATTATGATGATATTAAAAAAAATTTCCAACAAAATAATTATTCTAATCAAATTTTGCATACTATTGCTCAACAAGTAGATTTAGTGGCAACTCAAATGTCTTCATTAAAGAAAGTTGAAAATTTCCCAAATGAAACTACAAAACCATTTTTTCAAGTATCATCTTTTAGAGAAATGGAGAAAAATCTTTATTTAATTCCAAAGAAACTTCCATTGGGACAGCTAAGCTCATCCAATATAAATGCTTTAAGTCAAACAACTCCAAATGTAGAAAATTTTGATTCTACTTCTACTTCTTCCTCTGAAGCAAAAAGTGATTTAGATAAACAGATGCATCTAGTAGAACAACAATTGGTCAAGAAGATCCATTAGAACTCAATAAGATTTATAGTCATAAGAAGAAACAAAATTTCTTTAGATCTTGGCAATCTGCACCCACTAGGAATTATTATCCTCGTTCGACTTCACCAGATTTTATGAATGGAATATTGACTCAAAATCTGAATATGAAATTTTAAATACTTTACAAGAAATGGGAATGGCAAGAATAGCTTATAAATCAAAAACTAATGCCGATGAAGCTCATAGTGCTTGTTGTTTAGATTCGGGCTTTACAGGACAATTAAAAGGTTGGTAGGATAATAGTCTTGAACTCAATGATAAGATAGCAATTCTTCAACACACTAATGAGCAGATAGATGATGATGGAAATTTTACTAATGTACCAGATGGTAGTGAATTTTAATTTATGTTATATCTATGCATTTTGTAGGAAACCCAAATGAAGAATTGGTGAGTTCGAAAGTGTTTCTTACGAATTTAAGATGTCCAACTTTAACTGATTTTAAATGATATAAAGATATGTTTTTAACTCAAGTAATGAGACGTCCAGATTGTAATGCGTCTTTTTGGAAAGAAAAATTTATCACTGGTCTTCCAAATTTATTTTCAGTACGAATTATGACTAATCTTCAAAAATAAATGGGGACAGAACAAATTGATTTTACTACTTTAACTTTTGGTAAATTATTTGCCTTTATCAAGAAGGAAGGATTACTCCTCTGTTAGATCTTAAAATCCAGACTACGTATGGATCGGAGCGTAAGGAGATGGGCTCTTTCTGTCAAGCATTTGGCATCTCAGGTATTAAAGCTCCTTCTTCTGAATACAAAAGTCTAAAGAAATATAGGTATAAAGATAGTTATTAAAAATCAAGAAATTATAGAAAAAATAGGAAAGACTTTGGAAATAGAGATCAATTTAACTCAAAAGGAAAAAAGAGATTTTCAAATAAAAAGAATTTAAAATGTTTTAAATGTGGAAAGATAGGTCACATTAGTCATAATTGTAAAACAGAAAAGAAAATTAATTCACTTTTTTCAAAAGAAAAAGAATTAAAAATAAACTTATGTCTTTATTAATTAATAGTTGTGATAATGAGGAAATTAATATTTCTTCTGACTCAGAGTTTTCAGAAAAAGAACAATCGGATTTTTGTGAATGTAAAACAAAGACAATAAATATGATGCCATTTCCTTCAAATAGTAAATCGAATGATAAAGAATTTTTATTTGATATTATAGATAAAATAGAAGATAGTGAAGTAAAAACAGAATATTTAAAGAAATTAAAATCATTGGTTCTTTTGGATGAAAAATCTACTCCACAGATAACAGAACCATTTAGCTTGTCAAAATTAATTGATAAATATGATAAAACTAGTAAATATCATAAAATTGGAAAAACTCAGGATATTAATGAAGAAATTAAATAATTAAAAGGTGAAATTAATAATTTGAAAATAGAAATAAATTCTTTAAAATTGAAAGATTTGGAAATTGAAGCAAAATTAACTTTGAATTCTCAAACAATTTTAGAACCCTCAACTTCATTAGGTTTAAAGATTTCAAAAACTACTCCAGAGGATGATCAATTTTTAAATGTTATAAATAAAGTAAACATAGAAAAATGGTACTCAATGGTTACAATAGGAATTGGAGATTTTTCTACTACTTGTGTTGCCTTGATTGACAGTGGAACTGATCAGTCTTACATTCGATCAGGCATTATTCCAAATATTTATTTGTCTCGAACTAATGAAAAATTACTTGTTGCAAATGGAACTCCAATGACAATAAAAAGAAAGCTTTCAAACGGTTTTATTTGTAATAATAATTATTGTATTAAGCATTCTTTTTTAATATTGGAAGATGTTTCATATGATGTAGTTTTAGGAAATCCATTTTTATACCAAATTACTCCTTTTAGAAAAACTCGTGAAGGAATCTACACTAATATTTTGGGAAATGAAAATTTTTTTTCTTTTCTTCAACCCCCAAAACAAATTGAATTAGATTTACTTCAGTCCAATTCAATTTATAAACAAATATATATTTTGGAAAAGAAAAAGAAAAATATGATGTTTTTAAAGGAAGAATTAAATTTTTCAAGAATTGAGGAACAATTTCAAGAAAGTCATGTTCAGCAAAAAATTAAAAATTTAGAAGAAAAATTTAAAAATAATATTTGTTCGGATCACCCAAATGATTTTTGGAATAGGAAAAAATATGTAGTATTTTTACCATATGAAAAAGATTTTGATGAGAAAAATATTTCAACAAAGGCACGACCAATTCAAATGAATAATGAACTACTTGAATTTTGTAAAAAAGAAATTCAAACACTTTTGAATAAATCACTAATTAGAAAATCACAATCTCCGTGGAGTTACCCAGCATTTTATGTAAATAATCAAAATGAAAAGGAACGAGGTGTTCCTAGGTTGGTAGTTAATTATAAACCACTCAATAAAGTTTTAAAATGGATTAGGTACCCAATTCCTAATAAGAGGGATTTACTTAATCGATTATTTAATGCAAAAATATATTCTAAATTTGATTTAAAATCAGGATATTGGCAAATTCAAATTGCTGAAGAAGTAAGGTATAAGACGGCATTCACAGTCCCATTTGGACACTATGAATGGAATGTTATGCCTTTTGGTTTGAAAAATGCACCATTAGAATTTCAAAGAATTATGAATGATATATTCAATAATTACTCATCATTTACAATTGTTTATATTGATGATATTCTTGTTTTCTCTAACTCATTAGATCAACATTTCAAGCAACTAAATATAATTTTTCATGTTATTATGAAAAATGGTTTAGTTCTTTCTGCTACTAAGATGAAATTATTTCAATCAAAGGTAAGATTTCTTGGTCATGATATTAATTTAGGATTAATCAAGCCAATCCAGAGATCATTAGATTTTTCAGAAAAATTTGCAGATGAAATAAAGGATAAAAATCAATTGTAACGATTTCTTGGTTGTTTGAATTATATATCTGATTTTTTTTCCTAGACTAAGAATTATTTGTGCACCATTATATCAGAGATTACAAAATAATCCTCCTGCATGGTCTGAGTCTCATACTAAGATAGTTAGAGAAATTAAAGAAAAGATCAAAACACTTCCATGTTTAGGCATTCATCATTCTGATGCATTCATGATTGTTGAAACTGATGCATCTGATATTGGTTATGGTAGTATTTTAAAGCAAAAAATGCATGATACTCAGGAGCAATTAGTTAGGTATCCTTCTGGTGTTTGGTTAGGTCCTCAGAAAAACTATTCAACAGTAAAAAAGGAAATTTTATCAATTGTTTTATGTATTTCAAAATTTCAAGATGATTTATACAACAAAAACTTTTTACTTCGTGTTGACTGTAAGTCAGCAAAAGAAATACTTCAAAAAGATGTTAAGAATTTGGTTTCAAAACAAATTTTTGCACTATGGCAAGCTATCCTTTTAGTTTTTGATTTTGACATTAAATTTATTAAAGGTTCTTCAAATTGTTACCAGATTTTCTTACTCGAGAATTTCTTACAGGACGCAAAGATGAATAAAGATCGGGGTCAAAGCAACCCCTTCTTCAACTCCTCAAACTACTCCTCAAACTCCAAAATCTAGCAAAGACTACGAAATGAAAAGAGAAATCACTCCATGACCACTTACTCCAACTACTCAAATTCTTGATTTTCCTCCAGTTTTCCCTTCCTTCTTTTTTTTTTTTTTTTTTTCTAAATTTTTTATTTAATTTTTTAATTTTTTTTAAAGAAAATTATTCTTTAATTGAATTGAATTAATATTTTTTACTGAAAAATGGGAACTTAAGGACAAAGGGAAACTTTATAAAGCAAAGGGTAGTTTGGGTTTTAAGTTAGCAAAATATTATCTTTTCGTCCTGTATTTATCGTTTTTTTTCATACTTCTAACACCTCCCTATTATAATGAGGCATACTAAACGTAGTAACGGCTTTACTAAACGCATTAACATTCCCCTGTAAAAAGTCCGAAATACCCTTTAAGATTAAATTTTTTTTTTCCATTTTTTCACCTATAAGTAAGATGTCAAGTTCAGTATATTTTTGAAACCTTCAGAGTTAGCTGTTTTACATTTACATTAAACTGCAGAAACACTTGTTTTCCATTTCATCACTGACACGTTTATTCAAATATGGCCGTATACCCGAGTACGATCCATATTACACTGTAAGTAACACTGTATTTATTTTTTTACTTTATAGTAGTTTGCATAAATTATGTATATACAGCTTTACTTTAATTTTTGGGAAAAAAAACCCATTCGGAGGGGATTTTTTTCCCGGATCTGCGATTATCCAGACGTTTTTTGCCGGTTCTGCAATATTTCAGATGGGGAGACTGTCTCCCCGTCCGAAATTCCCAGAATACCGCCGGCCGGCGGGAAATACCGCCGTTCGCCGGCAGTATTTCTCGGGGAAATACGGCCGTTCGCCGGCGATATTTTCGGCGAAAATATGGCCGGTGAACGGCGGTATTTCGCCGCCGGAGAACAGTGGTATTTTCGGCTGAAATACCGCCGTTCGCCAGTGGTATTTTCGCCGGAAATATCGCCGGCCGGCGGCGGTATTTCCGGCCAAAACACCAAGTGCGGCAGCCGGCCATATTTCCTGCGGGCGGGCGTTTTTTTGGCTATTTTTCCGGGCGAAAATCCCGGGACAGTCGCTATATCCATCCAACCTATGCTAATCATAATTGTGTCAGAACTTTGGCTCTAGCCGATAATATAATTGCGCAATGTATTTGCTGAATCGAAATTTTTGTGTTTAAGTATGCTGAACTAGGTTTTTTTTATGTTAAAAGGATTTCCGCGTTGAGAGTGATGACATTTATGCTGACCACACCGAAGTATTTCAGACGACCGAAGAGTTCATCAGTAAGGAAGGTATGATTGCATGGGTTAAAGCACGAGCAGGTGAAAATAATATGACGGCAAAAATTACGTCCTCTTCGAAAATATTGGGGCTGTTCCTAACAAGAGGGAGAAAAGGTAGAGTTGAGATAGGGTGCGATAGATCAGGAAAAGTTAGGGAGAAGGCACCCATACCCGAAGGGAGAAGCAGACGGAGCAATACAACCAGCAAGATGACAAACTGTCCATTTCACCTGAAGGGACGAGAAATTGATGGGGGAAAGTGGACGTTAGAGGTCAGAAATGGTACGCACAATCATGAATTAGAAGAAGTGCGAAATTGGCATTCAGCGCAGACACGTTTAACAGAAGCAGAGAAGAAGAAGATTGCAGAAATGTCCAGTATTAACATCAGGCCGAAGCATATATTGGCCCAATTGCGCGCAGATGATCCGAAAAATGTCAGCCACATAAGACGGGTTTACAACGAATCAGCAAAAAGTAAAAGGGATGCGAGGGGAGGTATGACTAAATGCAGTATTTCTTCAAACTTCTGCATGATCACGAATACTTCTATGCGTACTCAGGCGATGACGGAAGCAATGCAGTGGGCTACATCTTCTTTGCGCATAAGAAGGCGCGTCGTCTACTTGTTCTGTTTCCGTACGTTTTGTTTATGGATACAACGTATAAGACAAACAGGTATGACATGCCTCTGCTGCAAATTGTAGCTCATGTACTTACAGCTCAGTATGTTCATATCGCGTTCATTTTTCTGAGGGATGATATTACTCCGAGTTATTACTGGGGATTGGCGCAATTGAGCACTTTATTCGAGTAAAACAAATTCCCCTACGTGGTCATGACTGATCGATAGACCACATTACTGAATGCTGTGGAACTAGTTTTTCCACATGCTACCCAACTACTTTGTAGGAGACACATTGAAATGAAAGTCAAGAAACATGTAGTGTCAACTGGAAATGACAAAACCACAACGGATGTCTTTCTATATCGTTGGGGGCAAGTGGTGAAAGCCCTGACATTTGAACAGTTCACGGAAGCTGTGGATTATATTGATACCAAATATGGGAATAAATTCAGATTCAGAAATGTTATTCCTTACTTGAAGAAGACGTGGTTGGATCCTCACAAGGAGAAGTTTGTGTCTTGCTGGACGAAAAGTATAAAGCATTACGGCGGGCGCACAACGAACATGTAAGTTATTTATTGATTTCATTTATGATTTGTACATTGTATAATTACGCGATGTTTTATATAAGGATTTATGTTCTATGAAGAATTTTAATGTCAATTGTCTTTCAGGGTTGAGAGTGCTCATGCACAGGTGAAGAAGGCTATTGGTACGGATAGAAAGGCGTTCCCAAGTATTTTTCACGACATTCATATTATGATAAGGTTGCACCACGATAAATTCAGACTAAAATGGAAGTTTCGCGCAGCAAAACATACCGGAAGAGCGACTACCTACTGTATAGTCATTTGAACGGTAGAATGTCGTTCGCTGGTATTACAATGGTGGAGGACGAATATACAAAAAGAGTTGGCCTTATTGGGGACGACGGTGCGCTTTGTGGTTGCGAACTCCGAACAAGTTGCGGTCTGCCATGTGCATGTGAGATGCAACATTTGGTGTGCGCGTACCAACCAATTGATCCTATCGAAGTAGACGCCTTCTGGAAGACGCTGCACTTGGGAGATACTGATATTCCAGAAACTCAGGAGGAGAGGCAAACCGCTGAAGGGCGACTGCATGAAATGTTTGTGAATGTCATGTCGCGTCCGAGCGCTGAGATATACAGGGTCATGGGTGTTGTGCATTCGACGCTTTATCCGAAAACTGTTGATGTAGCTGAGCCGATTAGTAGACCACACAGGGGACGTCCCAGACACAATTCAACCCAACGAGATCTATCAGGGTTCGAGTACGCCTAAAGGAATACGCTACAACGAGGCACGAATATATGTATTTACTTTTAATGTCATTTTTGTTAAATATATATACACATACTGAATTTACTGTGCTTTACACTCGTAGGTCGGCAATCCACAGGCGGGCAGAGAAGACGAAGGGTTATAAGGCCCCACGCTTCTGAGTGGCCTTACGACCTTCCCGTATTTCTAAAGCAGTTCGTGTTCTAATACATTACCGGACACGTTAATGTTGTGCCCGATGGACATTTTGGTTTTAGGGTAATTGCCTATTTTGTACACGATGCAGATCAAGCGCAGTGGCACCAAGTGTGTAGAGAACTGCACCAAGAACTCCGAGATAAAGCTACTTTTTGGCGATACGTTCTTGGGGCAGTCGATTACGATTTAGCATTCAGGCTGCTAGATTGGTATGTAGTTCCGGCAGAAGAGGATTTCTGGTTTGATTCTCATCTTCTGGGAATACTTGTCGCAACGAAGTACCAGAGGGTGGTTACATTATATACCTAGCAGAGTAATACTTTCCTTCCGCTCCTGTGGAAGGGGGCCGGCGTCTCTACTGATCCGAGCAGTTTATCAATATGGGGCTAATAAGACAAAATCATTTCATTGCTTTGTTAACGACATGGGAGGTATTGCTACCCCCAATCCATCCGATGTGGAGTAGCCGGGCCTCAGAACAAATGCAGATTTGAAAATCTCATTTGGATGGAAAATTAGGTGCATTCCGAAATAAAGCGGTTGCTGAGTGTTAGTATACGATATTTTTTCATTTCAACAACTTAACGTTAGCAGCAATTTATTTTTTGATTTGACGCTCGAAAGATAAAATCCGCATCTTCAGAATTTTGGTGTAATACATTTTATCATTACTGAATTTAAATAAAATATCTATACAGCATCCCGATTGCGGTATCTCCCTAGACATTGCATTAAAAAAGAGATTAAAAATAATGATTACAACAGATGGCACTTGGGCTAAATGTACTACAGTGCCGACATCAAATTCTCCAAATGGTGAGCCACCTCCTCTATAGCACTCTCCCTCACGTCACTTGGGACGGTATCCCTGTTTCGGGGATGAGCATAATACATTTTACTTGCTATATATTGCAAGCACTGCGTTTGGAATAAATACCGACTGAATGTTAAAAAGATTGACGCAATTATATAATTAATGAACAGAAAAAAATATAAATTTGTAGTTCTTACCGCAACCGCAGATAGCTGTTTCGGGTCCAGTGGCTCATCCGCTTCCATGTCGTCGGGACTAACACGAACGTGCATTCGCGGAAGGAAGTACTCGAGGTACTCAGGGCACGTCTGATCGGCCCAATGAGCCCTCCCCATCCCCCTTAACACCTTATTCTTGGGGTACATTTGCGGGATCTTAAGATTCGTATCAAACACGCATGAGTACCTTTTTATTTCAGGACCTCTGTAACAGCTCTTTGGCTGTAAAACTGTGTGAGGGATCGACTGAATGAATCCAAATTGCCGCACGAACCGATCAGGCATGTATGGCTCTGCGACCCCAGGGCAATGAATAAGACTCCTATACAAGGTTATTGCGTGCACTCCTGCGGGATTCGGCCCAAAAGGAAGCCAATTGACCTAGTGCGTGTGAAACATAGTAAGTGGATAATCGACTAGGGTGGCTATTACAATAATAAACATAAGAAAATTTAAATGACATAGAAATATTACCTCTTCGGATTTCATTCCGTCCTGGGCACGTCTGTATTTCAACAAATCCCAGTTAGGCTCGCGCTTCCTTCCGGTTCCGATGTGCCACTTAGCCGAGGCTGGCCAATCGGCATCCCAGGATCTCTGCTTTGCCGGACTAAACGCAGAAAAGTATTTGTATATCCAGCTCTATCAAAAAAAATTGAAAAACAAATTAGTCATTTTATTCTCCAGGTATAAGGACTGAAATAATTTATAAACGATTCTTACAAACCTGCAATAAAGTCAGACACCCGCCTAATTGGGCACCGTCTGCTCTAGAGGCCCGACCAAGGTTGCGATAAAGGCTTGCCAAACATGCTGCACCCCACGCAAGTCCGCCTAGGCTTTCTACATCTTGGAGGTAAGGCAAGAAGTGCCCAAGGACGTGGGTTTTTTTCTTATCCACGAACAGGGTGTTCTCAACTAACCACAGCAAATAACCTGCGGCAGAATGGGAGGCCACCTATCCACTGAGACATTGCTCACAGAGAAGGGACATTTTGACAGTGGCAAAATCTCGATCCCCGAGCTAGTCTTCCTGAATCCCCACCGTCTCTAACAGCAGTTCCTTCATTTCTGCCGGCTTAATTTTCCACTTAATTGGCGATCCCCCAATCGGAACCTGCAATATGTACGCAACGTCGTGGAGACTGATACTCATCTCTCCGAATGACATGTTGAATGAATTAGTTTCTGGATGCCATCTCTCCACAAAGGCACTTAGAAGTGCAGAGTCTAGCTCTAGATGCATAGACAAACACAAATGTGCCAACCCGGACTGGTCAACTAGAGTTTTTATTTCCCCTTCATCTAAAGCCCACTTTTGCAGATTGTTATAGCCATTATGGCACAACAATGCACCACGTTCCTATGTAATGGAATGAATAACATAATACTTTTATTAACCCAACTTATTAATCATAAATAAAAAATGAATAATAATCATATCAAGAAATATGTAATAAATCATAAAAACGATACCTGTCGATGCCATACGTAGTAGGCAACATGACCTTTAAAACTCTGTAACAACTCCGGATCTGAAGGTCCACCGTCAATCGGACCATCTAGAGGCTAGTAAGCCTTCTACCCGGCATCCCCCCTGGAGCCAGAACCGGACCCAGCCCCTGACACTGACCTACGCGAGGAGCCTATTACTTCTTTGCCTTTTTCACTCTTCCGTCGGTTGGATGCATTTTCCCCTTCATTTTCATCCTCCAACCGCCCCGAGTTCCCTCCCATGTACCCCTGCGACTGGGACATGTCTATCTCAAATCTTTCCGCATTTTTCCTAGCTTCCTCATCCTCCGCATTTCCAATGTATGGCGGAGCAAATGAAATTTCGCGGTAATCAATGTTACTTTCCCTCGTCGCATTTGATAAGCGAGAAGATCCAGCCGCTCTTCCTGCCACTTTCCTCTGCCGCTCGGATACAGTGGGATGTATTCGGCCACCTACTTCCTCAGACGAAGATTGTGTCGCCTCAGTGCTTCTATCAACCAATAGCATATTGTCATCCTTTTTGCTTTTACTTTTGGTTAATTTCAATTTCAATTTCTTGAATGCTTCTGCCATCTGCAATCATATAAACGCACATGTATCAATACGAAATTAATTGCTAACATACAAAGAACGAGAACAAATTTACAGTTACAGAAATTTTAAAGTATTGGAGCAAAAGTCGGCCCGTTCGGACATAAAACATCCGGATAAATCCCGCCGCCTTGCAAAAAATACTGCTGTCCGCCGGCCAGTTTCTTTCACTGGCGAAATACCGCCGTCCGGACGCCATTTTTTTCGCCGGAAAATACCGCAGGCCGGCGGCGGTATTTCGCCTGAAAATACCGCCGTCGGCCGGCGGTATTTTTCTGGGAAAATACTGCCGTCTGCCGACGGTATTTTCTGGAAAAATACCGCAGGCGTCCGGCGGTATTTTTCCTGGAAAATATATCCTGAGGCCGGCGGCGGTATTCCTTAAGAAAATTCCGCCGGTCGCCGGCGGTATTTCTTTGAAATTCCGCCGGCGACCGCCGGTATTTCATTCCATTCCGGCGATAATCTGCCAGATCTACGACGATCTGGGGAAAAAATTAATATTTTCGGGTTAAATACTAACAAATTGGGACATATTATAACCTCTAACTAAATTAATCAAACAAACAAATAATCTCACAAATAAAACAGTACCGAAACAAATATATTAAATTGAAGCATTAACCTTTAGTCGATCGCACTCGCAGTAACCGTTTTATCCGATTTAGCTAATTTAGGGTTTCCTTAGGCTCACTTGTAATTCATTTCCTCTGGTTGCGTTCAACCAGAGGAAAATGTTCCCTTTTTTTTTTTTTTCAAGCGGGGTGGGTGAACAGTAACCCCCCGTGGGTGAACAGTAGTCCGCAAAATTTTTTTTTTGTGCCAGGGGCATTTTAGTCTTTTTACAGGGGAATGTTACTGCGTTTAGTAAAACCGTTACTGCGTTTAACAATTTCGATTATAATTTGTGTTTGCTTTTTGTTTCCGAGATCTGGGGGTGTGGCTCTTCTAGCCTCCCATTAATTCATGGGATTTAATTGAGTTAGAATAGACTAAGAGAAAAAATTAAAATCAAATATAATTTCAAACAAGAAAAAGGTGGGAGGTGGGGGAAGAAGTAGAAGCGGACGCCCATAGGTCTGAAACGGAGGAACCGGTCGGAGTTGATGAGGAAGATGGTGTCTACTGTGGGTGGAGAAATAAGGGGGGATGCTCGTCGATGTGCGAAGAAGAGGTTTGATAGCTTCGAAGGCAGCGGCGGGATTTGGTAGAGGTCGCGACTATTTTGGATCAGAAAAATGGCAGAGGTCGCGACTGATGAATCTGCCGGAGTTTGCGAAGGAGATGAGATAGCAGTCTGCATCATTCACAAGTCTAATAAAGTATAGATCTATAGCATTTTTATGGACTGTTGAAATGATTAGAGGCATACTATATGCAGTAACCATTTTACTAAACGCAGTAACATTTTCCTGTGAAAAGACAAAAATGCCCCTGGCAAAAAATAAGAAAACCAGGTACTGTTCACACATGCGTGAACAGTACCCGGTTAAAAAAATTTCAGAAAAATTTCGAGAAAACGTCAAGATAATCCCTGATCCGGGAAAAAAATCCCCCCGAATGGGTTTCTTTTCTCGAAAATTATAATGAAGGGGTATATAGAGAATTTATGCAAACTAATTTAAAGTAAAAAAATAAATATAGTGGTTACTTATAGTGTAATATGGATCATAGTCGGGTAATTCAGACTTTTTACAGGGGAATGTTACTGCGTTTAGTAAAACGGTTACGGGGACACCGGCGGTATTTCTTTAGTTTTTTTTCTAACCGGGTACTGTGTACCGTTCACGCACATTGAATAGTACCCGATTCTATTATTTTTCTTTTTTATTTTAGGCCAGGGGCATTTTTGTATTTTCACAGGGGAATGTTACTGCGAATAGTAAAACGTTTACTGCGTATAACAATTTCGAATGATTAAATCAACCATTCCTTGGAGCTCCCTGTCAACTAAAATTCGCACTCTACTAGAGAAAAATTCCAAAGTGTGATGAAAATGAAAAAGGTGGAAAAAAATGAGATGCTTTTTGTTTGTAGAAAAAAATAGGGTAATTGCATTTGCAGAATGCAACTTCATAAATAAAATTGTATTCAACAAATGCAACTTTGTATTTTCACTTCTTAATTGTTTATTTGTTGAATAAGTTTTTAAAATGGAGAACTTGCATTTCAAAAATGCAATTATTAATTTTTATTTATTTAATTAATTATTTATTTATTGTTTAATTGATGGAAACGATTTCACGGAAGTGAAAATTGCATTTTCCAAATGCAATGATTGAGAAATTTTTTTTCCCCTTCTTCCTGCAAACATACACCAGACGAAGCCATTTGAAAAAATCCCTAAAAATTCAAAAATGTTATTTACAGGACTGGAATTACTATTCGTAGGACATTTTTAAAATTTTTTGTTGTGAAATTACTAAAATACCCTTTAAAAATTCAAGAGGCATTTGACCTCCTTTCTTCCTCCTTTCAATTCGGGCTTTGCACCAAACCGAGACTTCAACGTCCGGAAGCATCCAAAATCCATGGCGAGGCTTGACGGAAATTGAAGGTGCAGGAGAAGCCTGCCGAGCTCGACGGAAACCGGTAGGTCGACAGCAAAGGAGAAGCAAATCGAAGAAGAAGGTTGGTTTTCACATTTGAATTTTTGTTTTTCGGTTGTTTCGAATTTTGATTCTAATTTCGTATGGGTTTAGTTCATAGCATGAATTAGTTACATATTATGGTGATTATAATGTTTGTTGGTTGATTTGTGGCATCGAAAATCTTAATTTCCGATTAATGTAGAAGAATTCTGTAGAATTCCCTCAAAATTCTGGGAAAGATTCTCATTCGCCCAGTGTGGGCGCAATTTTCCCAGAATTCCAGCATCTTTTGGCGGAACTCTGGCAAAATTGCGCCCACACCGGGTGAAATTTCCCCAGAGTTCTGACACAGGATGCCAAAAATCTGGGAAAGTTTCGGCCACGAAGGGCGCAATTTTCCCAGAATTCCAGCGTCCTTTGGCGGAACCCAGGGAAAATTGCGCCTACACTGGGTGAAATTTCCCTAGAGTTTTGCCACAGGACGCCGGAAATCTGGGAAAGTTTCCGCCACCAAGGGCGCAATTTTCTTAGAATTCCTGTGTCCTTCGGCAGAACCCTGGGAAAATTGCGCCCACACCGGGTGAAATTTCCCCAGAGTTTCGCCAAAGGACGTCAGAATTCTGGGAAAGTTTTGGCCACGAAGGGCGCAATTTTCCCAGAATTCCGTAATCCTTTGGCTGAACCATAGGAAAATTGCGCCCCTGGTATGGGCAAAATTTCTGTAAAATTTCACCTCTGTCAGGCGAAAGTTTGCGAAAAATTTGTCTCTGTTAGGCGAAAATCGGTAATCATGGTTTAAATATATATATATATATATATTTTAACTTTGTAGGTTAATTACATTTTCATATACTGTTATTCATCCTCTTTTACTAATTTCATTATTGATCTTGTTATTATTTCAGATGGTCAGAATAGTGAAAGGCCTTAAATTTAAACTTAATAAGGATAACCGGCGGACAGTATCTGAGCGTGAAATTCGACCCACAGCAGCTGAGCGTGAAATCTGACCCACAGCATTTGAGCGCCAGAGAAGGGCGGTAGGAAGATCTCGTGGTTCTTTAAACAGTAATACTGTTGAGGGTTTAGAAAATGATGCTGAGACTTATGCTGAGTTTGCACCCCCAATTTTTGGAAATGTGGGTGATGTCGAGGCCCGGGAGAATGCTGAAAATGTTGAGAGGGCCCTTGCATACGGGGAGATGGAATGGACCTCTAATCATTATGAAAGTCAATTAGACAACAACAATGAGGAGCCAAATACTAGCTCAGAATCCACTAGGGAAAGGATTAATGTTTAGTGGGAGTAGGTTATTCATGAGCAATGAGGGCAGCGGGCGAGGGAAAGGATTAATGGTTAGTGGGAGTAGGTTATTCATGAGCAGTGAGGGTATCGGGCGAGGGAAATGATTAATGGTTAGTAGGAGTAGGTCATTCATGAGCAGTGAGGGCAGATCAAGTGATGAAGGTTGGAAGACACACAAGTTACTAGATCATTGGGTTGAAGGTGGCCCTACAAATCCCGAGCTGTTGCAGAGTTTTAGGGGACATGTGGCGTATTGCATATGGCATAGAGAGGAAATTTTTTTTAATAGATTATTGCATTTACATTTATTTTGAAATATGCTTCATTTAAAATGCATATATAAAGTACATATATTTATATTGGTTTTGGATATTATGGGACAGGAACGTTATGTATTGAAGTGTCTCAAAATGGAATATTAAAATAGGGCCAATGAGAAGCCTAGTTTAGGGATCGAGTTTGTGGCAGTTAGCTAACTACATGCATGCTGAGTTAGATTCTGCATTACTTTGCGCATTCATGGGGAGATGGCATCCTGAAACAAATTCCTTCCATATGCAATTTGGAGAGATGACCATCACCTTGCATGATGTGGCATATATCTTGGGTGTGCCGATTGTCAAAATTCCCATTTATAGGAAATTGAAGCTTGTTTCATTAAAAGCAGAGCTTGTAGTTGTGTTGGGAATAGACCCTGATGAGATGGAGAAAGATTTTGTAAATGTTGCACAGATAGACCTAGGGATCGTGTGAATGCTGTCGTTGGGTATTTACTATGGTTGTTGGGAAATACCCTCTTGTCAATAAGTCAGAAACCTGCGTGTCTGGAAATTTTTTGCCTTTCCTCAGTGATATGGAGAAGGCAAGTGGCCACACTTGGGGCGCCGCCTGTTTGGCACACTTGTATCTCCATCTTGGAAAGGCATCTAGGGCAGATAGTGCACAGTTTGGGGGCTGTTTGACATTATTATAGGTTTGTATGATTCATTTTTATTTTGACTAACTATTTAAGGCTTTATTATTCAATTAACTGATAAGGCTTTATGATTCAATTAGCTGATTTTCTTTTTATTTTTTATTTTTTGGTTTGCTTTGTTCTTATTAGAACTGGATATATGAGTACTTTTCCATTTTTAATCATCCAAAGATGAGGTCCTGGAATAACAGTCTCCCTTGTGCAATGAAGTGGCATGTTGGTACCTGCAAGAAGTGTATTCCAGACAGGGACTTGATTTCTTACAGGCGCGTGGTAGATGCATTGAGGTCGGATGAGGTAATATTTTGCCATTCGTAGTTTGTGTGTTGTTTCTTTTGCGTACTTTCTTTCGGACTATTATGTAGTTGACTTTTTAATAAAAAAAAACAGGTGAATTGGATACCTTTTGAGCCAAATCCTGCAATGGTCCATACAGTTTTACTGTATAGGGGCCTTATCCACTGCTGTAATATTGAAGAGCCATATATGCCGGATCGTGTCAACGATTCCTTATCTAGTGTTTGTGCCCAAAACTTGTTACAGAGGCCCAGAAAATAGGAAATATATCTGTCATTACGAACCTGAGCTCATGGGTTGGCAAGTCTATCATATGAGACTTTTGAGTGGGGTGAAGAGGGCAGATGTAGCTGATGAAGCATGCCACGAGTACCTTGAGTACTTCCGAGCACGATCTCATATTTGCGTCAGTATAGACGCTATGGAAGAAGAGGACAATGTTGCACCCAACTAGCTATCTATGGCTGCGGTAAGAGAAATTTGTGTTAGGTCATTCTTTGTTAAGTTCTATAGTATTACAAGTCTTGTATGTTTATTTATTAAGTTTTTATTGTCGTTGTAGCGCATGCAATTCTTAGCATATAGGCTGGTTCTTCTTTATCGAGAGACTATACATGCCTTCAACCCTGAGGTGCGTCAGAATGCTCTTGATGAGGTGGCTGTGCATATGGAGGATTGGATGCCGGGGCTAGAAGAAATTGCAGCAAGACCGCCTTATGAGCATTCATGATCTTTCTAGTATGTTATATTTTGAGCAGCGCGCATTAATGTTTTTCTTGTGTGCGACAGTTGATTTAGTTATATTCTTATTTAATGTATTAAGACATGGTAGTTTCGATATTTTGGATTAGTTGGTGAAATTTTTAAGTATAAATTGAGATTTTTTATGTTGAAATTCATATTTTCGAGTACTTATTGAGATTTTTGGAGTAGTTGTGAATAGTTTATTTTTTTGAGCTATTAACAGGTATGGGACTAGTAATTTTATAGTGGAGGTTTTGTCAAAATTTTTACATACAAGAAACTAACAACTTTTTAAAGTATGTTTTGCTTCACCTCAACAAATAAAAAAGACATATAGTAAAAAAAAAATTTCATAACTACACAATTAAGAACTTCATTCAATATTTATACATGTTGTCATTACAAAACATCTAAGACTACGACTCTTCAACATACATTATCTGGTACTATCTAATCGATTTTTTAAATGTTCAGTCCAATATTTCATCATAACTGACCAGTGAGGAAGCCATAAGTGAGCAATTAGGGGTAACAATACTACGCCTGTTGTAAACAAACAAATAAAATGACTGTTAAATATATGTCCCATACTGATGTAAGTGTTCAGATCAACGGAGACGCCGGAACCCCACCACTCCAGTGGAAGGAAAGTACAAGATTCCAGTCCATAAAAGGCAAAAACCCTCTGATACCTCGTTGTAACGACTAGTCCAAATAGGTAAGTATCAAACATAAATTCCTCTATTGTGGGAGTTGTATGACAATCCACTACAGAACATGCCAAGTTGTACTCAATTTTCCCAAGAACCCTATTGTACAAAGCATAATGTTATTGGAGTTCTTCTAACAGCTCAGCCCTCACTTGGAACCATTTCGACTCATCATTGTGGACGAAGAGCGCAATTACTCTGAATCCACAATGTCCATCCCACATTACATCGCGATAGTCTACGACATAATCGAAAACGAACTGTTTCATAAGTGAAGGAATGTTGAAAGGCCAATCGGTATCACTAGGCTTCAACATCTTCTTTTTTTTTTTCTTTTTCTTGTTGAACTATGGCATGTATATTTAAATCACAGTTAATACATCATCAATATATAAACAAACACCATTAGCAGAACAAATGTGATAATATGTCAAAGAAGATGTACCACCTCTTACATTCCTTTAGGAATGCTCTCATCCTGATCGATCTCGCTGTGTCGCATTGTATTTCATCCGATCCTTGCGTAGCTTGTGTATTGGATCAGCTAGATCGATGGTCTCTGGCCAAAATTGGTTGTGCATGATTCCTGTGACTCTACATATTTTCGCAGATGGATGTAGTAATGTCTCCATATACACTTCATGCAGACGGCCTTCTGCAGTTTGTCTTTCCTGCTCCTCGGTGCGAATACTCAGACCTTCCAAATACAGAGTCTTCCAGAATGTGTCTACATCTAGAGGATCAATCAGCTATGGTTATGCACCATTTCTACCATCTCATGTGCGTAAGGAAGGCCGAAAGCAGTTCTCATTTCGCAACCACACAACTCTCTATTTAGACCGCATAAGCCTGTCTTATTGTATATTTGTTTATTATCAATTTCATGCCAGGGTGCGAGACTACACCATTCAGCCTACTGTACAACAAATAGTTGCTTTCATGCAACCTTGTGCTCCGAGAAGCCTTCAATTTAGACCGGATTGCATGCAAATGCCACTTTATCATATTATTAATGCCTTGAAAATAGTAGGAAAGGAACCCCTGTCAGTCTCTATATGAGTCTTGCACATAGAATGTGCACTATCCACCCTGAAATTCAGATATAACAATAAAAATTAAGCATTGAAATTGAAAAAATACAGTTTATGGCAATTCATAAGTAAAAATTAAACAAAGAAAGCTTTAAGATTCTCACATGTTGCTGGTACGCCCTCCATAATGCTTTATGTCTTTAGTCCAGACCGATACATACTTGGCCTTGTGGGGATCCAACCATGTCTTATGCAAATAACTAATCACTGATTTATATGTGACATAGTTCGTCTCAATATAATCCACAGCATTCCTGAACTCCTCTTCTGTCAAGGCACTCACTAGTTCACCCCACCGATATACTAACCCATCTAATGTCCTTATACTTTTAGTAACAACTAGTGCCTTTTTCTTCACATACATAGAAATATGCCTCATACACAGTAATTGTTTAACATGTGGAAATACATCGTGCACAGCTTTCAGTAAGGCCGACTATCTATCTGTCATAATAGCCAATGGTTATTTTCCGGGCTCAAATAACTGTCTAAGTCAAGTAATTGCCCAGAAATAGCTTTCGTAAGTCTCATCTTTCATGAATGCAAAAGCAACGTGAAAGTACTGATATGAGGGTAAATGATTAACTATCTGAAATAGAGGCATGTCATACCTGTTTGTTTTATATGTCGTATCCATATACAGAATGTACGGAAACAAACGAAGTAGATTAGGCACACCCTCGTGAGCAAAAAAGACACTTCCAATTGCATTACGCTCCTCTTCAACCGTGTACCAATAGTGGTATTTGTGATCATGCATCAGTTTGAAGAAATACTGTATCGGACTTAAATCTCCTCTCTTCTCCCTTCTAACTTTTGTTGTTTCATTATACACTTGTCTAATACGACTAACATTCTCCGTATAATCTGTTCACAATTGTGACAACATCTGCCTCGGCCTCATATTTATCTTCATCATTTCTCCAATCTTCTTATTTTTCAGTTCAATTAACCTAGAGTTCACTGAATGCCAATTTCTAACCACAGCAAGTTCATGATTGTGCTGACAATTTATGACCTTCAGCTTCCATGTCCCCTCGGCAGTTTCACGTCCTACGAGTTCAAAAGGACATTTATTCAGTTTACTTATGGTATTCTTGCGACTCTTTTTCCCTTCGGCAAAGGGTGGCTTGCTTCTAACTTCTCAAGATCTCTCACAACTGATATCCACTCTCCATTTCTTAGAGGACGTAATTTTAGTAGTCATATTATTCTCTTGGGCTCTGGTTCGCAGCCAATATATCAACTCATCTCTATTGGTGAACTCCTTGTCTGTCTGAAATACATGAGTGTAATCGGATTATATCGTCTCAGTCTGAGCACGACCTTCCTGTCCATACAAAAAGATAAGTCAGTATAAAATAAAGAATTAAAGGGCAAAAAATCATTTTCAGTAAGTTTCGCCCAAAGAAGGAGAAATTTCAAAAAACTTTCGCCTGAATATGGTGAAACTTAAAAAAAATTTTGCCCGAAGAGGGCGAAACTCCAAGAACTTTCACCATAGGACGCACAAAATATCATAAAGTTTTGCTCGAGATGGGCACAAATTTATAATATCTTGTGCGTCATGTGGCGAAAAAATCCAGTAGTTACGCCTGATCTTAGAGGAAATATTATGGAATCCTGCTTTTTCTGGTTGAAATTTTCCAATTTTTTTGCCTATTCCAGGCAGATCTCCTTCAAAGTTTCACCGATTTCGGGTGTAAATACGTATAAGTTTCGCCTGTTGTGGGCAAAACTAGCTATAAATTTCGCGCTTGGAACAGGCGTACCCATAGCAGGACAGTAAAAATTTTTTTAAAAAATTGTAAAAAATCTATTTGTAAAAAATCTATTTCAACCAAAGAGATGCGTAAAAAATTATACTCACACCGGAACAGGGATCGTTAACATGGCTATTGTTCATAATTGTAGTCAATAAATTTTGTGAACTTGTATTCAATGTGAGAAAGTTTAATGCAAGAGTTTGAGTAAGAGAATTTTACTATTTGGTGGGTGTTGTGAAATTTATGAAGGTAAAAATGAGTGAATAGATGAGGTAAAATCTTTTATGTTGGTAATTTAGTGGTGAAGGTAATTTTTTTCTTTTCACATCTAAAATTTTAAAAAATGTTCTGTGAATAGTAAAACCCGTCCTGCAAATAACATGCCCCTAAAAATTCTCAATTGCAACCCACCACTTTCTCCACTACCGGCAAGTCACGGTGGTTCTCCGTCCTCGCAGAGCTGCACTGCTCTCCCGCGACGTTGGTCTGCTCTACCGGTGCTTCTTTGCTTCGTCGTTGCTCTGCTATACCGCCACTTCTCTGTCCTACCAGAGCTACGCTGCTCTCCCGTGTCGTTGCTCTACTCTACCGCTGCTTCTCTGCTCCGTCGCTTCTCCACTCTACCGCTGCTTCTCTGTTCCGTCAATTCTCTCAAATTGCAGCCACTGTGCCTCTCTGATTTATCACCAGTGCTTCTCTTCTCTCCCATAGGTGTTCCTTAGCTCTGCCTCTGTTGCTTCTCCACGCATCTCTTCCTACATTTGTTTGACATTCATAAGGGCTTTTCTTTTTCACTATCATACCATGGTTGCGGCTTAACCCATTGTTTATGGTGTTGAAAACTTTCTAACTTCTAAACTTTTTAGTTTGTAACTCTAATTTCATTTTTATATATACAGATTTCATTTTTAGTTAAAGAAAAGAAAGCATTACTATGCCATATGCAAAAAGATTCAAAATAATTTAGATAGGGGGACTTGGGTGAAAATGCTCTGAAATCCAACTTCTGGGCCTAGTAGTACTTTCATGAATTAATTTGTTTAGGAAGTTGTATACAGCTATAGTGCTATGATGCATACATTTTTGAGTTCACTGCTTGCTGGCTGATGTAATTGCTGAGCTCGAGAGATCAGAAGACACCTAGGACCAACTTCTGTAAATAGAAGACCAGAAGATACATAAGTGATCTGATAGCTCTAGAGATGGACACTTCGAATTGGAAGACCATTAGAAAGCAGTCAAACCAATCAGCATAACATTCCTAACCAAAGCTCTGGTTCTCCTTTTCTTTGGTTTTTCGATTATGAACCATGCTATATCTCAAGTGTTCAGTGTTGTTTTTTTTTTTGTCGTATGTTGTTCGAGCTTTTGGGATCTCCTGGCATGTTGAAACTTAGAAGATTGAGACACTACATGAGCTAGGAATTGCATTATATCTTTTTGTTTTGAGCTGATATCTAATCTCTGATTCAGGTTCCATTTTTTTTTTTTTTTTTTTTTGGAAAAGTTTGATGATGTTCATATTCTATTTTCAGTGTTCTTGTTTCTTACAATGAAATAGTGCACTTGATTTTGGTTTTTATTCAAAAAAAAAAATATATATATATATATAAAGATTTCTAACTATTTATGGTTCTTGATTTTCCATACTTAAATATATTAATTGCATTGAGATACTTGCAGCTATGTGTATCTCTTTTGAGTTTATGTACCTATTATTGTTTTGGTTTCTTTTGCTAGTAGTTCATGATAAAATTGAGATGAAAGATGTTATTAGTTGGTTCTTGAATTTTTCTAGCTAGGTTTTCCTAGACTGTCTCTCTTGACATTTATTTTTGCTTCATATTATGCATATGATCGTTTTATATTAGGTGATTTCATCTTATAGCAGCTGTTAGAGCATTACAATTTTTATTCAGAAGTGGGTTAGATTGGTATGAAACCAATAGTTTATTTTTCTGTTCCCCTTTAATTGGTTCAATAGTCTTATGATATATCAATATACTTGATGTTATGACATTTATTATTGGGTGAAATGCACCAAATACCACTTAACTATCGACTTTTGCAAAAAACACCACTTTTCTTTAAAAACTGCAACAACAAGCATTTTACTTTCAAAACGTGCGCCCAGTACCACTCTGTTAGTCAATTCCTTTAAGTGACTAACAGTAAAAAAAAAGACAGGGGCAAAATCGTCATTTCACACGTTGCGGCACTGTTCATCGTCTTCACCAAAAAATTTTCGGCACTGTTCACCAAAATTTACTGTTCATCGCTATTTTTTTTTTTTTTTTCTTCTTCTTCTTCTTCCGATTATAATCTATTTATACATACCAAGTTTATGTTATCTTGGAATTGGCTCTATTATCTGATGTAAGCTACCATATCCATAGTAAAGGATGCTTGTTATTGACAAATTTGCTTCTTGATGTTCAGGAGCAAACAATCTGTGAGATCATTAAAGATGTTGGATTTGAGGCTGAGTTAATCCAAGAAGAGACAAGCGAAAAATCCATTCAGGTATGTAGAATTAGTATAAAAGGAATGACATGCACATCATGCTCCACAACGGTTGAATCCGCCAAGCTGTCCCTGGTGTGAAGAAAGCGCAGGTTGCTTTAGCTACTGAAGAGGCTGAAGTTCACTATGATCCAAAGATTTTGAGCTACTACCAGCTCTTGGAAGCTGTAGAGGATACTGGGTTTGAAGCAATCCTTATCAGTACAGGAGAGGATAGAAACAAAATTCAGTTGAAAGTTGATGGAATACGCACTGAAAATTCCATGAGGATAATTGTAAATTCACTTCAAGCTTTACCGGGGGTAGAGGATATAAAAATAGAGCCAGAACTTCAAAAGTTCTCCCTTTCATACAAGGCAGATGTAACAGGACCAAGAAACTTCATGCAAGTGATTGAATCAGGACGGTACAAGGCAAAAATATTTCTAGAAGATGGAGGAAGAGAAGCCCATAAGAAGGAGGAACTCCAAAAATATTACAAGAAACTTCAATCCTCCATTTGAATCAGCCGAAATCAACACCCCATTTATAATTATAATCGGAAGAAGAAGAAGAAAAAGAAGAAAAAAAAAAAAAAAATGCCGATGAACAGTAAATTCCGGTGAACAGTGCCAGAAAATTTTTGGGGAAGACGATGAACAGTGCCGCATTGTGTGAAATGACGATTTTGCCCCTATTTTTTTTGACTGTTAGTCACTTAACGGAATTGACTAACAGAGTGGTACTGGGTGCACATTTTAAAAATGAAGTGCTTGTTGGTGCAGTTTTTAAAGGAAAGTGGTGTTTTTTGCAAAAGTCGATAGTTAAGTGGTATTTGGTGCATTTCACCCTTTATTATTTCTATCCAGGTTCTTACTTATGGATAATTCATCCTCCAGAAATTTACACCCTGGTCCAATTGTAGATGATTTTTTAGTTTTACATCGTGATCATAAAGTTTCTGCAATATTTAATCAGACGATTAGAGGCTTTCCAATTACGGCGAGAAGGTGTGATGGAGGATTGTGGAGTCATACATCTATTCCTGATCGTGTTTTGAACTATATTATAATTGCTGGCTTTGAAGGTATATTACAGTGTGGTGTTAAGGACATTGATCAGGACTTGATGCACCGAGTGTTCCAGCCTTATCTAGACAAGTTTGTAGTGATCTTCATCGATGACATCTTAGTGTATTCCTAAACCCCGGAAGAGCATGAGGAACACTTAAGGAAAGTGTTGTAGAAGTTAAGGGAACATAGGATGTATGCCAATTTTAGTAAGTGCGAGTTTTGATTGCACCAAGTTTCCTTCCTTGGCCACGTAATTTCCAAGAAGGGAGTTTCTATGAACCCGACTAAAGTAGAAACTGTAAGGGATTGGAAAACCCCAGAGAACCAGATGGAGGTACATAGTTTCTTAGGATTAGCAGGATATTATCGAAGGTTTATCACCGACTTCTCGAAGATTGCAGGACCAATGACCAAAATGATGTCAAGTTTGTTTGGAACGAGAAAACAGAAGTTGTGTTTCGTGAGTTGAAGAAGAGACTCACATCCGCACCTGTGTTGATGCTACCCGAGGGAAAAGAAAATTAGTGGTATTCACCGACGCATCCAAAGAGGGATTCGGTTGCGTCTTAATGCAAAAAGGGAAGGAAGTTGCTTATGCGTCCAGAAAATTAAAGGTGCACGAGCAGAATTACCCAACCCACGACATGGAGTTAGCCACAGTAATTTTCGCTTTGGCATAGTGGAGACATTACTTATATGGAGTGACTTTTGAAGTCTTTTCAGATCACAAGAATCTGAAGTATCTATTTTAGCAGAAGGAATTAAACCTTAGATAGTGAAGATGGATGGAGTTTCTACAAGATTACGATTGTACGATCCAGTACCACCCAGGCAAGGCAAACATAGTAGCTGATGCCTTGAGCCAAAAAGCTCAATTAGCACGATTGGCTATCTGTGCTAACGTAACCGTTAAACTCAACTTGCCCAAGAGAATCAAGAAGTCTCAGGAAGATGACCTTATCTTGAGTCATCGAGTAGAACTAGCGTGAAAAGGTACACACCCCGATTACTAGATAGAACCAGATGGAAGCCTAAGGTATCGCGAACGACTGTATGTGCCAAAGGACGATGCCCTAAAGCAAGAGATAATGGCAGAAGCCCATAGGTCGAGATACACGGTGCACCCAGGGAGCACCAAGATGTATAAGGACTTGAGAACCTGGTACTGTTCGGACAACATGAAAAGGGAAGTTGCTTAATTTGTATCCACCTGTTTAACTTGCCAACAAGTGAAAGCTGAGCATCAACGACCGTTAGGATTGTTGAAACCGCTCGAAATCCTAGAATGGAAATGGGAGCACATTACCATGGATTTCATATCAGGACTTTCGAGATCACCTTGTAATCACGACGCAGTGTGGGTCATAGTGGATCGATTCACCAAGATTGCTCACTTTATTCCCGTTAATGTCAAAATACTCGTTGGAGAATTTCACCCAACTCTACATTCGAGAGATAGTGAGGCTACATGGAGTGCCCGCTAGCATCACTTCAGATCGTGATCCCCGATTTACTTCCAGATTGTGGCAACAGTTGCAGCCAGCGTTAGGTACGCAGCTGAACTTTAGTATCGCTGCTCATCCGCAGACTGATGGACAGTCTGAGCGAACCATCCAAATTCTCGAAGACATGCTCTGAGCTTGCTCTATGGATTTTGGAGGAGCTTGGGATACACATCTACCGTTGATCGAGTTTGCCTACAACAACAACTACTAAGCCTCGATAGGAACCGCACCCTACGAAGCATTGTAAGGAAGGAAGTGTAGATCCCCATTGTATTGCGACGAAGTAGGAAAGAGAAAGGTTACGCCATCCAACTTAGTACCGTTGGTAGACGAAGCGTATAATGACGTGAAGACGATACGTCAAAGACTAGTTACTGCGCAAAGTAGACAGGTGAGTTACGCGGATAGGCGTCGTAAAGAACTGATTTTCGAGGAAGGAGAGAAAGTCTTCCTGAAAGTTACCCTGTACACCCACATCATAAAACATGAGAGAAGAGGAAAGTTGAGTCCCCGATTCGTGGGACCTTTCAAGATTCTAAAGCGCATGGGCGAAGTTGCCTACAAAATTGAGTTACCTACATCAATGGGAAAGATGCATCTAGTGTTTTATGTATCAATGCTGCGGAAGTATTTGGGTGAGCCAAAGCATGTGGTATAACTAGATGTCTTGGAAGTGGAAGAGAGACTAGAGTACGAGGAGAAACCCGTATGAATCTTAGACCCAAGCACCAAGAAGCTGAGAACAAATGAAGTTTCCTTAGTAAAGGTACAGTGGAAATGCCATGGGTTAGAAGAAGCCACTTGGGAACCCGAGGCTGATATGCATGAGATGTACCCAGAACTATTCCAGGAATGAGTTTGGGAATTCCGGGACGTAATTCCATTAAGTGGGGGTGAATGTGAAGACCCAAAAATTTTGAGCTATAAACTGTAACGTAGTAAGGGTAAAATGGACATTTCGCTTGCTCTTAAATTGCGGAAACTGAATAAATGAAGTGTTTGATTGATTGCCCGAGTGATTGTTTAATTGATTGCGTGATTAATTGCTTAAATTGATTGCTTGTATGATTTCTAGATTGATTGCTTGATTGATTTCTAGATTGATTGCCTAATTGATTGCTAGAAATAATGCTTGATTGGTACTTAATATAGAAGTGATAATTACCTAAAGTGAAACAAGAAAAGTAAGAGAAACATAAAAGGAGAGAATCTGGAAAATCGCTTCGTATAAGTTTCCATCCGAGTTGGACAGAAACTCGGACAGCAGAAGAATTCGAAAAGAAAGGAATTCGCTAAATTAGGCCATGCAAGTTACAGTCCGAGTCGGATGAGTACTAGGGCAGAAGAAAATAAAAAACGGGAAACAATATTTAATTAAGGAATCTGGAATCACAATCAATTCGGTAGAAGGAAACTACCTGAATTAATCTTACCTTGTTAAAAGAAGATCCTGATCTCCCTTAACCTAGATGATGCCTATAAATATATCCTTAAATTCAAGGGTTAAACCTTTACAAACACTTAAGCAAAAACTATAGAGAAAAGCCGCGAAGCTTGTAGCAACGCCGCCGCCGTGCCGCCTCCTTGAAGTCTTTAATTTTGTGGTATTCATAGGACCTCACGGTGAGTGTTTGATTCATGACTTAGAATCGAAAACATATTAAAAGCATGAACATATAAGAAAATTTTGATGAACAAGTAATTAAGTGATTCATGTTAATTGATGGAATTTTAAACCTCAAAACTTGAAGAACACGATGACCATGAAAACCCAGGTATGAGTTTCTACTCGAGTTGGACCGAAACTTGGACACAGCTCAGAATCGAAATTTGCCTTATTTTTCATAAATTGGTTTTTGCTCAAAAGTTTACCTTAATTTCAAAAGTGACTAGAAGCTTACCTTATTTTCAAAATTAACCAAAAAGAATTAAGAAAGACCATTACTTGAAATTTGAACTTATTTTAAACTAGATCGTAATTGTGCAATTGACCTTAATCGAAAACTTGACCTTATTTCACAACTTGACCTATTGACCTTGACCTTGACCTTTGAATTTAACCTTTGACCATTGACCTTTGACCTCGACCTTGACCTTCAAACCTAGTTGACCTAGAGTCAAAGTCAAACATAGTTGACCTAAAGTCAAAGTCAAACCTAGTTGATCTAAAGTCAAAATCAAACTTAGTTGACCTAAAATCAAAGTCATACCTAGTTGACCTAAAGTCAAAGTCAAACCTAGTTGACCTAAAGCCAAAATCAAACTTAGTTGACCTAAAGTTAAAGACAAACTTTAGTAACTCACGTTAGAACGCTGGCTTTGCAGGAGTTAATCGTTGACTGCGAATCGATCTAGTCAATAGTCGTTATGCTCACACCTACGAAAGGTGAGGGATTACTCGCTATATTTATAAGACTTAATTGGGCTATCTAAATAGTAATTGTGTGTAAAAATACCTACTTGCTTACTTGATTTTCTCAAAGAGGTATCCCACACTTCACCACTTGTCTATTTTAAAAACAACTTATTGCGAAGTATGTATATGTGCTACGTGTTTGGTTAACATAATGATGCCATGATAGATTATGTTTTGACACACTTGACTGGACTTGAATGTACGCGACTTGCCATGATCATTTGAATGCCTATGATTGCATGCACCTATATCTGAAAGCATGACATAGTAGCCAAGAAAGTTGGTGAATTCTCAGGGTTGATTACATGTCATCTAGGATTGCATAATTGCCTCTAGAGATGTATGCTCATGAACACATACAAACATTAGGCATCGGCCAAGAAAGGACTAGGCCCGTCCCAGGATAATGACATCTAGGATTACATGATTGCTTCTAGAAATGTATGAAGCATGCTAGGGTTGCTATGATCACCTTAGCGTGAAATATGTCATAAGGACGTACTTGAAAAGACTTGGGCACGGAGTCTTCCCGCTTGACTACATAGTAGTTGCTTCCCCACTATGTAGGGCTTGTGGACGAAAGACGTATTGTTCGGAGCTGAAACTCCTTCTGTATGAGAGGAACACCTGTTTTGGCCCGATTTAGAAAAAGGACAAGGATCCAAAAACTCCGCCGTTGAGTGTACCCGGTTCTACCGATACCGTTGTCGTGGGGCGATGTACTTTGCAAACCATCACACAAGAACAACTCGATATGTGAATAGATTCCGACTTAGCTTTAATATGAGAAAGGTAGACTGTGCTATCTTCCTGCTAGAAGTCTAGTGACTCAAATCAAATGTGCTGCATATAATTGTTGTATCTGTGCTGCCATCTCTACATTAGTATTGCTATATGCTTACCTATACTACATGACCTGCTTGACTTGATTTACATGCTTGACTTGATTGACTTGCTTGATTTGTTTACCTGCTTGCCATGCATGCCTATAATTTCGCTGTTATATAGATATATGCATGAACTATTTATTCGCTTACTCGGCTGTTATTTAAAGACTTACGGGGGAAATTTTCCTAAGGAAACTCGAGATCTATCAATGAGCTTAATGAAGCTCACCCATTTCCATCTTATTATTTTACAGGGGCTTGACTTGAATGGCGATAGAGCTAAGGTCGATGGGTGTGAACAAAAGCAATAAAAACAAGAACCCTGTAATAGTTATATGGGAGGATAATTTGGTCTATGACCGTCCTCAGACTTTATCTTTACTTTTTCTGCTGCCATGAACTGCTTGAATTGCTTGGGTAATAAATACAGTTTTATGGTAATTCTTATTTATTATCTGTATCGATTGTTGGGCACAAGCCCTGAATAACGCCTACTCGACCTGTCTTGCTCCTCCTCGTCGGGAATGAATATGAGGGAACGGGGAGGTCGGGGCGGGGCATCACAGTGTATACATTCAGGAGGACAGTTATCCAATGGATATGGAGAGAATAAACGTGGAGACTTTAATGGCCCAGAGTCATATGGTCTTGGATTATGAACAAAAGGGGTGGAAAGATGAACCTTTCACTATCAAGAATATGGGCTCATGGAAATATCCCGCCCAGATGGAACACCAGCGGGCTTCTATAAGGCATTCTGGAAAGAGGTAGGGCAAAAATTCAGCAATGAGGTATTAGAGTGGTTAAATGAAGGAAAAGTGGTTACAAAATGGAATAGGATGGATATAGTAATGATTCCCAAAGTTAAGCTCCCAAAGAAACCAATAGACTTCAGACCTATTAGCTTGTGTAATGTGACATATAAGGCCAAGGCAATGGCTAATAGGCTGAAGAAAGTTATTGATGGTCTCATAAATAAAAATAAAAATGGTTTTGTTCCAGGAAGACAGATAATGGACAATGTATTATTGGCCCATGAACTGGTGGAGGCAATCAGGAAAAGAAAGAGGGGAAAGGAAGGTGGGTGGCAATAAAGTTAGATATGAGCAAAGCATAAGACAGGGTATCGTGGAATTTCCTTCTACATGTATTAAGGGGAGTGGGTTTTCCAAGCAGATGAATTGGTTTTGTAGAAAAATACATCACAACGGTCTCGTTTCAAATTACGTGCAATGGATGGGTTTCAAAACCCTTCCATCTGGTTCGAGGATTGAGACAAGGGTGTCATCTTTCTCCTTTCTTGTTTATTATGTGTCAGTAGGTGCTATCTGAACTATTATGGCAAGGGGAGAATGCACATAATGGTACGGGTTTCAAGGTGAACAGGCATACTCCGGTTGTTTCGCATCTAATGTTTGCAGATGATAGTCTTCTATTTTTTAAGAACAACATGCAAATTGTGTCTAGCGCTACAAGGGCAATTAATTCATATACAGCAGTATCAGGACAGAGAATAAATTTTGAGAAATGCTCGATCATGTTTAGTCCTAACACTAGCAGTTCCCAGGCAGATTGGATTAAACAAGCAACCAGGGTTCACAAGGAGTTGAGGGAGGGCAGATATTTAGGACTCAATCTGGATTTTTCTCAAAATAAGACCTGATTGTTTTCGGACTTGTGGAGTAGAATTTATGCAAAATTAAAATCCTGCAGAGTGGAATCTCTTTCAATAATGTGGAGGGTTACTCTAGCAAAGTCGGTGCTTTCCTCACTAGCAACTTATATACTGGGCACATTCATGATCCCTAAATCAATATATGGGAAATTGATAACGCAATTTGTAGGTTTGTTTGGAAAGGGGATGTAGATGGGCAAGGCATTCATTGGAGGTTAAGGGAACTATTGTATAGACATAAAAGTGAGGGAGGAATAGGATTAAGGTGTACAAAGGTAGTCAATAGATCTATGCTTGGGAAAATTGCCTGGAAAATAATTGAGGGAGAGGATTTGTTACTGGTATAATTCCTAAAAGGAAGGTATTGTAGTGGGAGAGATTAGTGAGGGATCATGCGGATGGAAGGGAATATTATGGGGAAGAGATTGTTGGGACAGAATTTAAGATGAAGAGTGGTAAAGGGCTTGAAAATAAAGGTGAGGGATAAGTGGATTCTAGGTGTTGACCAGGGAGAGGTTGTTACTACACAAGCACTTCAGAGGACCGATTTGAGAGTAGAACACTTGATTGATTAGGATAGGAAATGGAAGGAGCCTCTACTGCAAGTACTCTTTCCAGTGCACATCCAGGATCGGATGAGGGTTATTTACCTTTCTCCATGGCCAGATGGGGAAGATAAGTACTGGTATGAGCCGGCAAGCACCGGGAGTTACTCAGCCAAAATAGGTTATCGCAAGGCCATTGAAGCAGTGCTATCCAGAAGCCAGGTTCTGTTGGATACTACCAATCTAGCTCAGCAGCAGCTGTGGAAGAATTGTGGAAAATAGACATCCTTGAGAAAATGATATTCTTTATATGGAGGTTGATTTAGAATGCTTGTCCCTCAGCTGTGAATCTAAGGAAAAGAGGGTTACATATTCTGAGTAACTATATTAGGTGCGGGGCAGATGGGGAAGATAAAGAACACATCTTCTTTCAGTGTGAGTATGCAAGAAGAGTGTGGAAGGCATTTGACTCTTGGCTTTGACTTTAGCATGGGATCACCAATGGTTTTTAGAGAATGGTTTTGGAGCTGGATGCGGGAGGATCTGGACAAGGAGGCAATGCAATTATCTATATATATATTATATGGTATTTGGTTACCAAGGAATAAATTAATATGGGAAGGACAGAGTGCTACTCCTAAATTTAATTGGGAGCGGAGTCGGGAGGAGTTTCGGTGGGATCGTGAAGAAGTTGATCATGAGGAATAATAAGTCCTCAGGGAACAGCCGAATTGGTGATCATACAGGGAGGCAGGAAGACAATGAGATTTCGGGGAATTCTATTAGCCAATAGGGTTCAGCACCAAATGTCACGATTCATGTAGATGGGGCATTCCGGCAAGGTGAGTATTCTGGAGCAGTCGGTTGCGTAATCAAAGATAACACTGGGACAGTGTTACACAACACAGGACGGAAGAGGATGGGAATGTCACCTCTCCAGATGGAGGCACTTGCATGTCTACAGGCAATTCAATTTGCAGTGCCCAAATGATGGATTCCGTTGGTCTACAAAGATAGTCTCATGCTGGTTTCCCAACTTGGGAATAGGCTAGCAACACATAAAGAGGTGCAGTTCATTATAGAAGATATCCGCAGGTATTGTAGGGCGTTTCCAGACATCAGTATTAAGAAGGTAGATAGATATCTAGTATGTGAAGTCCATAGTATGGCAGTTAATGTTGGCAAAATGCCATCTCATGTAGTAGATTTAAATGTTTAATGAGAATGAAGTTTCCTTTCAAAACCAAAAAAAAGCAAAAAAAAAAAAAAAAAAGAAAAAAAAAAAAGAAAGATAATTGTGATGTATTAAATCTCGAGTTTTAATGGAATCAAAATTTAAATCTTCCTCAGGAAACTATCATTAATATCCATAACTCTTCACCATATTATAGAATTGGGATCTGTGTCGTGGCCAGAATTTTTATTTATTTGTTATGGAGTAAGATCCTTAGGGCTTTTCTTGGAAATGCCTAAGTTTCTTCAACCGCCTAAACAAAATATGACAAAATTTGCTTAGGATTCAAAGTTCCTAAAAATGCCCTTTCTTTACACAAATTTTTTTGGCAGAAGAGATTGTCCTCAGAGCCTCAGCCACGAGACCAGGAAATCAAAATTCTCAGATCTATATCATCAATATAGACATAAAATACTGATGTTTTCTCTTCATGATTGATTGATTCATCTCTACATGAGTCAAGTCACTAACGTTTGAAGCTATTTACAAACTACAACTACATCCCTCAAAGGATGCAATTTAAACTATAGTTCGAGTCGTGTTACCGTACTCTAAGCATGACCAAATCATTAAACTTCATCAGCAAATAACAGGGTCTTCTGGCGAGGGATTTTTGGTTTTGATTTTATATGAGAAATGCCAAAAAACTTTTGCAAACTAAGAAAAAAAATGAAAATGAGAAGATAACAAACCGTACATGGCCAAGCAATACATCCCTACTGATTACAATTTTTTTGTTTTTGTTTTTCAGTTCACTGTGACCAAAAGAAATTCTCAAGGGGTGCAAGAAACACCTTACACCTCCTATCTAACCACCACTAGAACAGGTCTAAAATTCCCAAGAAGATGGAAATCATATACCCTTTTCAAGCATTGCTCTAACCCGCATCGGTAGTCCGTACAGCCGGATGAATCCAGCCGCATCAGCTTGATTATATATATGTCCACTTTCAAACGACGATATGTCTTCTCTGTACAAGCTGTAAGGACTTTCCCGGCCTGTCACGGACACAGAACCCTTGTACAGTTTGAGGATCACAGAACCAGAGGTGGTTTTGGTTATTTGCTCCATGAATGCATCCATAGATTCACGGAGGGGGTCAAACCACCGGCCGGCATACACTAGTTCTGCATATTTCAGAGCAAGGGAGTCCTTAACTTGCATTGTTTCTCGATCAAGCGTGAGTGACTCAAGTTCACGGACAGCTGCAAAGAGAACAGTTCCTCCAGGAGTTTCATACACTCCGCGACTTTTCATTCCAACAAGGCGGTTTTCAACCATGTCTATTCTACCGATTCCATGCTTTCCACCAATTTCATTCAACTCAGAAAGGAGAGATGCAGGGGACAACTCCTTACCATTAACGGAAACAGGAATTCCAGCAACTATCCCAATTTTTACATACCTGAGGGTAATAAGTATGTACAAGGAATCATGAGAAACTCCATAGAGTGATGTATTGAAACACAACAAAAGTCGCACAATCAGAAACTTGCTTAAAATAAAAGACCAAATCTTACTCAGGTTGATTAGGAGCATCTTGTGGGCTAACACTCATCATGTACATGTCCTCCTTTGGCTCATTGGCAGGGTCTTCCAAGATATCACCCTAGAGCGAAGAATAGTAGCAAGATATGAAGTTATTGAAATAACAACTGGCATCAAACAAGCTATAAGTCAGTCACAAACTAATGGCATGCTGTTCTCATCGATAGAAGTTTGTTTAGAAATGTCAGGCTAACATAAGCTAAAATAACTTCTAACACCTGATGTCTTCCGGTTAGCAACAGATGAGTACTACAAACTCAGTTTGAGATCCAGAAAATCACAAACTATAACTTCTTGTATTTGGCCAATTATCCCCAGACCCTGCACATGCGGGAGCTTCTTTGCACAGCCTGCCCTTTTTATTTTTGCAGGCTAGTAGCCGTAACAAATTTTAAATTGATGAATGAAGTTTAATAAACTGTTCATAGGAGGAATGTGGATAACTTTGTATTTTGGGGAAAGCTTACAAGTAAGCTAGATCACTGAATGCCTCACAATAAACATAAAACCAGACCATTTTGGTTTTTAGAATAACATCCTGCGCTAGAAACTACCGATAGATATCTTCACTTTTTAACTGCAAGCATTTTTCCTTGTCACTTAAGATATTTTAAATAAAGTAGATAAGAATAGTTCAGAACTGGCTCCAAAATAAGTCAAGATTGCAGAACACTACCTCATGACTGAGATGCCACAGGTTTCTGTCTCGGCTATAAATTGATTTCTTTGTCACAGGCACTGGCACATTATGTTTCCTAGCATACTCAATAGCATCTTCTCTGCCGGTTATTTCCCATTCCCTCCAAGGGGCAACGACACTCAGTTCCGGATTTAAAGCAAAGAAAGTAAGCTCGAAGCGCACCTGTAGCAATTTCAAAGAACAGAAAAATATAGGTATATTCATCATTAGGTTAAAGAGAATTACAATAAGCAAGAAGACAATAGCTTACCTGATCATTTCCCTTTCCTGTGCAACCATGTGAAACTGCATCAGCTCCAACTTCTCTGGCAACATCAACCATTGCCTAGAATTTGCAAATCAAATTTAAGGCACACAGCTAATCAAGTACAATACAACTTAATAAAGCAATAATGAGCATCAAATCCACCGTAAAATAATTGACAGATGGAATATAATAATGGTTTCAATCAAATAAGAAAATATAAGATAATTATTCAGGGTGCTACATAAGCCAAGAAATATTCATTCCTTGGTGCCTAAACATAAAGGACAAATTACTGCAAAGAGCATACCTACAAAGGGTGCAAGGAAATGGAGAACTAGGGGCAAAGAATACAAAGGCAAAGCTTTATCAATCCATATACAAACTTTACCTTTGCGATAACAGGGCGAGCCATTGAGGTGCCAAGCAAATACTTCCTCTCATAAACAGCACCAGCTCGCAAGCAAGGAAATATGAAATCTTTTACAAATTCCTCTTGCAAATCTTTCACCACTAACTGACATGCTCCACTAGCTTTGGCCTTTGCTTCTAGGCCATCCAACTCTTTTACACCCTTCACAGAAATCACAAAAGCTTCAAATTCAGAGATAAGAATTTTGTCATCTCATTATTTCATGCACTAAGATGAAAGATAATTCTCCATTCACAAACATTACAAGAATTTAAAACTTTCCTACTTACTTGGCCCACATCTGCTGTGAAGCAAACAACCTCACACCCATAGTTCTCTCTGCAACATGAAAACGAAGTAGAAAGCATGAAATGAAAGCACATGCTATTCAATAAAATCAGAACAAAACAAGCAGTTATTTCCACTGCGAATTTCAGATAACCAGACAAAGTTTGGTCGTTTGTCTATAACACTTTCAGAGTCCACTAAGCTGCTTTGCATATCAGGACAAAAAAGAATCTGAAAACTTGTACAAAGAAGTCTATCGAGATCTTATTGCACTTCTCATTTACAGACCGTAGAAATGATTACAGCACATAAACATATAGAACCACAAGAAGAGACTAGAGGAAGGACATTGAGCCCATCATCACATGGTACTCAAAAAAGTAAGATATTGTAGGTTGCTGTGGACATAGAGGCCCCAGTTACAAATAACTAAAAGAACATTGCACACCAAATTCATGAAGATGATAACCTCTCTAAGGAAGTTACTGAGAAACACCAGAATTGGAGTATATAACAATACAAACATCATCATGTTAAAATTCCAGCTACATTAATCTGGGCCAAGATACCACTCTAGCTTCATGTTCTAATCGGTCACGAGGTTTATGCATACCATACTTGGTCACATAGGGAACAAAAAATAGTATTCTTTCAAGAAAAAACGGTGAATTCTTCAGCAGATATATATGGTACATGAAAAGGGTAAAGCACATTACCTCAACCATGGTACAATGACAGAGGTATCTAGACCACCGCTATAGGCTAGCACAACTTTATTCAATTTTTTCTTAAGAACTTTCCCCTCTGTTGCACTGGAAGTCAATGCCTCCTTATTGCTGGCTAAAACAGCCTGAATAGCTGCATAGGAACATAAGTCAACGTCTCAAATCAGAGAACAGAGACAATAAATATCCTTTGAAATATTAACCCAAAATCTTTGAAACAGACTCAAACAAAATCCAATAGTGTAAGTATATTCCTCAAGAGCTGATTTCTTAAGTATCTTAACCGGAGCCAATGTTGGTTAAATTTAGTCGGACAATTATGCCAAAGAGTGATAAAAATAATGAATAACTCAACACAAGTTTACAAAAATGCTACGTTCGGAAAAGCCAATATCCCCATTTTCAAGCCAAGCTTGCTCAATTTGAAAATTTCATGTAAACTGAAATTGAAATAGAAAATGGTAAATGTAAAAGTAAGTTCAACAATAATCTGTAGAACTAATCAAAGAGTGTATTCTGACCATTACAAGCAAACTAACCTATACAAAAAAAGAAGCATCAGAACTTTAGTCTTCTTAAAGATTTTTTTTTTTAATGTGATTAAGTAATAAAAACTAGACAATATTCTTCATCAATGAGAAAAAGAAAATAATATACCGCCACTAGGGGTAGTCTTTGAACCCAATTTGTTGTTGAGTTGGATAATAGGCTGCCCATGAAATTCATGGCCCTTCATCCCAAACTGCCAAACGACATATTAATCAAAATGTGGCACTTTCAAAAATGGGAAATGGAAATAAACTACAAAGTTTCCCACCTCTTGCAAATGCAGGGAAGCATCCGCCTTCCGAGACGAATCTGTAGTTCAAAAGCCACAAATAACCGTATTAACAAAAGGCGAAAAGCTTCTACATGGTTTAAGAAGATTATTGAACATAAATTTACCAGTTTTGGAGGCATGTTGAGGCAAGTGATTGACGGAAGAACAAGAAGAAATTGCCTGAAACTGACTCATCCCTCAGTGTTCAAATGCTTACAGTCTCAACCCAACTGGAGATGGCGGGGGTGGACTTTGGTGTGGGTTGCTGGTAATTACTGACATTGTCGGAATTTGTAAGATAGTATTTGGGGTTTAAGCCTTTTGATGACGCAAATTTAGCAACTGTCATATACTCCCTCCGGCACATTCAATGAGTCCACTTTGTATTACTGTTTCTAGTAATACAGAGTGGACTTTTTGAATTGGACGGAGGGAGTAATATTACAACTACCATAGCAATGCAAAGCATAAATCATTTGAAAATACCAACAATTCACCATAATAACAAATTTGAGCACATAAAAAAAGTCACTGATTTTATAGCACATGCAATACACTTTTTCTTTTTCTTTACAAAAAAATCTTTCCAAATAGTTCACGCAACAATTCAGAACAATGTGTCTTATAATGCACTGTGGCAACACGCACTGCATTTCCTACTCTCTCAAAAACAAATAAATGCAACTAGAAGTCACAAATTAAAATCCTTAACAAATAAGCAACAAAATATAAGACAGCCTGCATACAAACGCCACAATGCATTATAAAAACAAGCTACAGGGGGCTTTTTTTTTTTTATTATATTTTTTTCAATGTTCATGGCAATTCCTGAGTGAGTAGCAGCAGGTTTAGCTCCAACAATTAACATAACACTAAAGTTACGTATTTAAAACTCAGTCTAACTACTTCCACACGTGCAATAACACATATACTGAACTCGCAAAAGTTGAAACTTCAAAGTTATCCAAATATTATCATCCATATTAATTAAAAATTACATAGTAATGTCTTTGCCATCCATAAAATCAAAACTTAAAAACACACATTACAAAAGTTTAATTCCATTGGGGACCAATACCAATGAGTATCCCTCACGAGGGTCGAACAACCACAAACACAAAAGCCCCGTCAATGAAGCAACCACAAACAGTAGAAAGGTAAAAATTATATGATATCATAATCATAAAATAGAATTTAAAAAAAAAAAAAAAACTGTAAAGAAAACAAACTTGGGGTTGGGGCTGCGGGACTGTGGCTACTGCTGCTTCTGGAAGTGGATACGTAAGATTACTGCCGCGACTGCGAGCGGCGGAGCGAGGACTGAGGAGGAGGCTGCGGCCGTGCAGCGTGCGACTGCGAGCGGCTGAGCTAGGACTGAGGAGGACGTGGGTGGGGGCTGGGGGGGGGGGGGGGGTGGAAGAAACAAAGTGAATAAACTGATTAAAGGAAAAATTGGTTGGGCTAAGAAAAGAAAAATACTTGGGCTAAGAGAAATGGTGAGTTGGGCTGAAAATAGAAAGGAATTGGGTTTTTATAGGGCCTAAAAGAAATGGAAATGGGTTAAGAAAAGAAACTGGGCTGCAGAAAATAAAGATTGGTGGGCTGAAAATGAAATTGGGCCAAGACTGGTGTCTTGAATTAGTTCAAAAGAGGAAATAAGCAGAAAGAATTGTAAAGGGTTGAGAAAAGAATTAGTTCAAAAGAGGAAATAACTAGAAAAAATTGTAAAGTAATGAGAAAAGAAGAAATAAAGAGGAAGAAAGAAAGAATTTAGATAAGAAAATCCAGAACATCAAAAACATGCCTCCTACGTATTTGGTTTGCTACCTATATAGCTCTTACATAATATTACACTTACATAATTACCCTCCTTATGATTTAGGGTCGTGACAATCCCTACTCCTTCCAAGCATGCTTGTTCCCAAGCATGTAGGTGACAAATGAAAGCTACACAAAAGAACCTGTAAAACTTTTGTTCAAACTTGTAAACAGAGCACATGAAGATCCAACAACATCATACAGAGCCAGATAAGGGAAAATGGAGAAGGAAGCTTTCAGGAAGTACTTGAAGTCCCCTTCAATGGCTGAATCACAGTATGCAATTATTGGCTAGTGTAAAATTCTTGTGCCTCCCTTGAACTTGGTCACCATTTCATCCCATGGCATTGATAGGACTTGGTTGTTCCAACTATTGTCCAACTCTTTGAATCCACGAACAATTACATCCATCCTTTGGAATGTCCCCAACTCTTAGGAATTTTCTCCACCATCAACTATAATTCCCGAAAAAGCTATGATAGTATAAATGGAAAAATAAGCCTTATGTGATTCCAATTTCTCAGGGTCATCCTTTACTCCATTTCCTAGTGAAACTAATAGGAAAATGTTTCCTGATACCTCCTTATATAAAAATCCTATAGCATATGGTGTTTGTTTAACAAGAAACCATAAAGTTTCCAAATTCCTTTGCAAAGCTCTTGCTCCTTCAGTACTTCTATAAGCATTCCATTTCCTCTTGAAATGCAAAGAAACAAGTTCAAGAGCCCTATGGTATACTGCAACTTCTCCACAGTTATCGAATCCACCTATCATAGCTCTTTTAATATTGATAAAGATGCTACCACACCTTCTTTGCAAAAGCAAATAATTTTACTTGCTATTTGTCAGCACCAAAATCCTCTTCTTTTGTTCTGTTATTTCAGTAACAATACCGAAACCAAAGAACTGATTTATCAGTGCACCACTGATATTAACTTCAAATTTTCGCTTGAAAAACTCATAGAGAGACTTACTCCCTCCCTTAAGAGCAGTAAACCTTTCCACGTAGGATTTAGGAGCTTGTTTATTATACTTCAGACCTCCAGCAATCTCCAAAATTAGCACAAGAAAGGACAGTATAGTCTCTTGCCAATTTCCAGCCACACAAATTTTGCTGAAATTCTCAGCCGCCAGAATATAAGAGATGCAAAATTCTGTATTACCAGAAAATTCCACAAATCATAAAGTGTCATCATTCCGGAAAGGACAATGAAGCATACTGGAGATACCAGTGATAATGGATTCCATAGCACTCATATTCTGCTGTTGCTTGTTAGCAATGACAGAAAGATTATGAAGAGAACCCCACACAATTTTTGAAAAACCGTTCAAATAATCCTACAAAGTATCCACAAAAGATTTGACCAGCACTTGAAATTTAAGAAAGACAGAATCACACAGCACAATCTATGAAGCTCTATATTGTGCTTAATGAAAACTGAAACTCCATAATTGTCCAGAATTTCTGAAACTCCATGAAAAACCTTATGTAAAGACCGGCTGCCAAGAACTCTCACAAAACCAATTGAGAGTTTGGAAATTAACTCAAAACTCTATCTATCAAGAATTTCAGCTCATCAATATATTCCCACTCATTAACACTGATATCCTTGATTCTAAATGAGAAAATGTAGAAGAAAAGATCATGGGAAGACCAACGCAAAAAATGGCGAAGAAAACTAAGTTAAAATCAAGAAACTGCAAGCAAACGAAGAAGAGAAAAAGCTGGAAGGAGGGCAGATCAGTTTTAACCAATGTTATTGTGGTTATTGTTAGTGTATAGATTAGCCCAATGGGCTGTTAGTGTATAGATTAGCCCAATGGGCTTAACCCAGTATCCTACTTGTACTATTGTACTACTTGTACTACACCTAGTGTACTACTTGTACTACACCTAGTGTACTACTTGTACTACCTGTACTACACTTAGCCTATACCTAGTCTATATATAGGCTCTCTTTGTACAATGTTATAAACACAATAAAATCATTGTTCAACAAATCTTTTCTTTTATATTTTTATCATGGTATCAGAGCCATTGCTCTAATTCTTTTGGTTCCTGTGGATATTTCCGGCGTTCTTCCGCTGCCCTCATCTTCATCCGGTAATCCGGTCAGAAGAATAGTCCCGCCGTCACGTCCACAACTCTTTCCAAAACTCGGTCTCCCACGCGCCCAACACGCGCCGACAGCCGGTTCTGTGCCTGACACCACGCGCCTCGAGTCGCCTCTGCACCACCAGCGCACGTCTGCCACTTCAGCAAACATACATCATATGGCTCAACAAAGTGATCGCGACGTCATACGTCCTATCAACATTATGTTGGATGGTCCTACTAACTATCATGCATGGTCTCAGAATATGACTATTTTTCTCAGGGGTCGTAAACTGTGGAGATATGTGACTGGTTCAATTCCTAAGCCGGTACCAAACTCTAAGTCCAAAGACATAGCTGCTGAGGAGTCTTCCACGACTACTGTTACAACAGATGATTATGAAGATCGCCTAGAGGAATGGGAGAGTATTCAGAGTAAGATCTTGTCTTGGTTTATTAATACCTCTATTCCCTCCATTCATAATCTTCTTCCTAGTCTTGAAACTGCTGAAGCTGCTTGGAAATTTTTGGCCAATCGCTATAATTGTACTAATGATTCAAGCTTGGAGTTCCAAATTGAATCAAAACTTTATCAAATGCGACAAGAGACAGGTCAGTCCATTTCTGATTTTTATTCTCAGACTTCTACTATGTGGGAACAACTCTCTGCTGCAAATCCTCCACTCGTGTGTCCTACGGATATTGAGCTTTTTGCCAAATATCGGGATCGCCGTAAATTTATGCACTTCATGATGGGTTTGCGTGAAGATTTTGAACCTACTAGGGCTTCTCTGCTTAGCCGCTCTCCTACTCCTTCTCTTGATGCTGCAGTGAAGGAGCTCATATCTGAGGAAAACCGCCGGCCTACTTATCACATGTCATCATTTGACCATGTATTGGCTACACCATCTCCACAGCCTCCCATTGCTGCATTCACTACTCCTCCACGGATAAACTCTGGGCGTCCCACCTCTCAGTCTTCCAAAGGTATTCGCTGTGAGTTTTGCCGTGCTAAAGGGCATGACATCTCCGTTTGTCGCAAACTGCAGAAATTTATGCAAGAGCAGAATAAAGCTTCTCTTCCTCGGGCAGCTGCTGTATCTCCTTCTGATCCATCGGTTCCTACCGGTCCACCTTCGACTTCCTCACTTACTACGGCTGATATTGAGGCAGTTGTTCAACAGGTTTTATCCCGTACTTCCACTGCCCTATCTGTCACCTCAGGTAACCATTCTTGGTTTTTTGATACTGCTTGTTGTAACCATATGACTCTTGATGAATCCCAATTTTCTGATAAGGCACTCTTAGAACATCCAATCACCATTTACACTGCTGATGGAACTCCTATGCCTGTTAGTCATAAAGGAACAATCTCTTCTCCTTGTTTATCCCTTAGTGACACTTTTCATATCCCAAAGTTATCCCTCAATTTGCTGTCTGTTGGCCAACTTTGTGAATTAGGCGTAGATGTTCTCTTTACTAATCATGGTGTGGAAGTGCAGGATCCCCGGACAGGTCAAGTTCTTGGGACAGGCCGTAAGGTTGGTCGCATGTTTGAGGTTCATGACCTGAAAATTCCTTCCCGAGTCTTTTCTGCAGCTGCTGCCACTATTACCTCCTCACCTGATCTATGGCATGCTCGTCTTGGTCATCCATCCTTATCTCGTCTTCAGCTGTTGGCTTCTCAAGGTCATTTAGGTTCGGTTCAGTTTCAAAAATTTGATTGTACTTCTTGTCATTTTGGCAAACAAACAAAATTGCCCTTTAATAATAGTGACTCCTTTTCTTCCGCACCCTTTGATCTTATACATTCTGATATTTGGGGTTCTGCACCTGTTCCTACTGAGGGGGGATCTAGATATTTTGTCATATTTGTGGATGATTTTTCTCGATATACTTGGATTTATCTGCTTCATCATAGGTCTGAACTTGTGTCTGTTTATCAAACATTTCATAAAATGATTCAAACACAGTTTAATCGCACTGTCAAAGTTTTTCGATCAGATAATGCTCAAGAATATAATGATAAGTCTTTCCTATTCTTTTTAGACAATCATGGTACCCTTACTCAGAGGTCTTGTCCTTATACCACCCAACAAAATGGTCGTGCAGAACGAAAACATCGTCACATTCTTGATGTTGTCCGTACCCTTCTCATTTCTGCCTCTCTTCCTGAACGTTTTTGGGGTGAGGCTGCCCTCACTGCTGTATACACCATTAATCGCATCCCTTCACCAACTACACACAACAAATCACCATTTGAGCTTCTCTATGGTCAAACCCCTGACTACTCATCTCTTCGGGTTTTTGGTTGTGCTTGCTTTGTCTCTCTTCCTACTCATGAACGAACAAAGCTCCAACCTCGTGCTCGTCTCTGTTGTTTCCTTGGTTATGGTGTATCTCAAAAGGGATTTCGCTGCTATGATCCCATTTCTCGTCGTCTTCGTGTCTCCCGTCATGTTGAGTTTTGGGAGCATCGTCCTTTTACGAGTCTCCAGCAGTTTCCTACATCCTCTTCTTCCGAGTCTCCCATTTTTACTGATCTTCTTCTCCCTCTCTATCCTAAACTTGTGGAGGATTCTTCAACATCCGCTGCCTCTCCAGACGACTCATCTACGGTTCTGTCCTCGGCACATGACCTGCCTGTCTTGGATCTGTGGCACCACCATCTCCTGAATCTCTTGATGGTCCAGAACTTCGTCGTTCCACTCGGGTAAGCATTCCTCCCTCTTATCTCTCTGATTATCACTGCTCTTTTGCCCTTGCCACCCTCTATGAACCTCGCACCTATCGTGAGGCACATACTGACCCTCTTTGGCAGCAAGCTATGAATGATGAACTAGATGCCCTTAATAAAAATCACACTTGGGATATGGTTGATTTGCCTCCTGGTCAGACTGTAGTAGGTTGTAGGTGGGTCTACAAGATCAAGACCAAGGCTGATGGATCTGTTGAACGCTACAAGGCTCGCCTAGTTGCCAAGGGTTTTACCCAACAGTATGGCATTGACTATGAGGAAACATTTGCTCCTGTTGCTCGCCTTACATCTGTCCGCTGTCTCATTGCTGTGGCTGCTGTTCGCTGTTGGCCTCTTTATCAAATGGACGTGAAAAATGCTTTCCTCAATGGTGACCTTAATGAAGAAGTGTACATGCAACCACCCCCTGGTTATCCACATTTAGGCAGTCAAGTTTGTCGTCTTCGCCGTGCTCTTTATGGCCTCAAGCAAGCTCCTCGAGCTTGGTTTGAAAAGTTCAGCTCAGTTGTTGCTCAGCAGGGTTTCACTTCGAGTCCTCATGACACTGCTCTGTTCGTTCGCAAATCCTCTGCTGGTATCACTCTTGTTCTTCTCTATGTTGATGATATGATTATTACTGGAGATGATTCTGCAGGTATCCGCTCTCTCCAGTACTTTCTCAGTCAGCATTTTGAGATGAAAGATTTGGGCACTCTCAGCTATTTTCTTGGGCTTGAGATTACCTCATCCTCTGATGGATACTATCTTTCCCAAGCTAAATATGCTTCTGATCTTCTCTCCAAAGCCGGTATCACTGACAACAAGACTGCTTCCACTCCTTTGGAATATAATGCCAAGTTTACACCCTTAGACGGTGAACCTTTATCTGATGCTACTCGCTATCGTCAGCTGGTTGGTAGTCTAATCTATCTCACTGTTACTCGTCCCGATATTTCACATGCTGTGGGTATGGTTAGTAAATTCATGGATGCCCCTCGTTCTGTTCACTATGCTGCTGTTCTTCGGATACTCCGATATGTCAAGGGTACACTTTATCATGGTCTCCACTATTCCTCTCAGTCTTCACTTGAGCTTCATGCTTATTCAGATGCGGATTGGGCTGGTGATCCGACTGATCGATGCTCTATCACAGGCTTCTGTTTCCTGTTGGGTACTTCTCTTGTCTCATGGCGTAGCAAAAAGCAGGAAGTTGTTTCCCGTTCCAGTACTGAGGCTGAGTATCGTGCCCTTGCCGATACCACCTGTGAGCTTGTCTGGCTGCGCTGGCTCTTGGCTGACATGGATGCTCCACAACCCATTGCTACTCCTCTTTATTGTGACAATCGTAGTGCTATCTACATTGCTCATAATGATGTTTTCCACGAACGTACCAAGCACATTGAGATCGACTGCCACATTACTCGCATGCATCTCAAGAAAGGCACTCTCAAGTTATTCTCCATATCATTTGCTGACCAGCCTGCTGATATTTTCACCAAATCTCACCCACCTGGTCGTCTTCGAGATCTTATATCCAAACTCCAGTTGGTTTCCTCCTTGCCACCTTGAGTTTGAGGGGGGATGTTAGTGTATAGATTAGCCCAATGGGCTTAACCCAGTATCCTACTTGTACTACTTGTACTATTGTACTACTTGTACTACACCTAGTGTACTACTTGTACTACACCTAGTGTACTACTTGTACTACCTGTACTACACTTAGCCTATACCTAGTCAGTTATAACCAATTCGAGTTGCTGAGCACGAAATTGAAGAATTCAAAATAGTGGCTTTAACTGATCTTTTATCGATTATTACCGAACTTATGTCAAAACGACTATTTTCTAAAATCAGCCGTTAAAGATCCGTTGGAGGCCATTTTACACCCACTATAAAAGCGTCCAAGCCTCAAAATGATGGGCAATCATTCTTCACAAGTCTCCCACACTCAAGAAACATTCCTAAGCTTCATTTCATACATTTACATGTCAACATAGCCATTTAATCTTAGATTTGAGTGAGTTAGAAAGAAGCCTTTGTGCTCAACTTTTGTATTTCATTTGTAAACTCCATTGTGGAGATTCTCATCTTTGTAAACACTTTGAGAAAAGTCCTAAACACTTTGGAAGTGTTGTAGGCACATTGTAAGTGCGGCAAAGTCCTAAGCTCTTGTTTAAGAGTTAGGCAAGAAGAAAAGGGGAGCAAGAAAAGAAGGAGAGACCAAACTCAAAAGGTTGAGTTTGGGCAATTGTACAATTCCTAACTTGAAGTAAGTTGGGAAATTTGGGTTAAAGTCTTATCCAAGATTTTGGATTAGGCAAAGGGTAAAGATCCTAGTTTAGAGTTAAGTTAGGCATTTGTCAAAGTCTTAATCAAGAGATTGATTAAGCACAAGTCCTAATTGCTAGGCAAGGGAGTCTTGAGTAAGACCTAAAGTCTTTGAGGAAGAATAGGGCAAAAGATCCATTGTTAGCCTTAGGCAAGAGAAAAGTCTAATCTCTTGAGAAAGAGTTAAGCAAGTGTAAATGATTGAAATACTCCTTTAAGTGTTGCCTAGTGGATTAGAAATTTCAAATTGTAGAACTTGGGGAGTGGAGTAGGATTAAAGGGGAATCCGAACCACTATAAATTTGGTGTGTTCTTGCCTTGTATGTTTATTTGCTTTCATGTTATACAGATCACTAATTACACACCTCACTTAGAAATCTAGTTTTAAATTGGTTTTAAAACTTGTCTTTGAAAATGGCTTTTCAAAGTTGATCTTCTTTGTAGAATAAATATTTTTAAAGGGTCAAAAACCTAATTCAATCCTTCTCCCTCTTAGGTTCATCTTAGGTTGCTATTTATTTACATAAGCTATGCCCACAAAGCACTAGGATTCACAAGTGTAAGTATTGTCACAACTACCATAAGTGTAATTGCATTATCACTCTTCAGAAGTTGATGAATTCCATCACCACCCTACATCACTTGCAGTTGCAATCAACTTAGTTTTAACTTGTATTTCAATGTGAATAAGTGTATGAAAATATAAGGCACCCATAAACAGAGAAAATTAGTAATACATTCACCTTAAAGAATAATGTTGTTGTATATACTTGACTCCAATGCTTTATGTACGTATGAGGTAACTCATGGCAGCACCCAATTATTGCTTGCACCTTTGGCAAACAAGCCCACACAATACACTGTAATTTTTCAGTTCTCAATTAACCCAAATATGCTTTGCCTAATGTTCCTTGATAATATGTGTGGCACATTATCACTCTCCACATGGTAGTCAGTATCCCAATACGTATCGTAGTATCCTACGATACTACGATCCGGGAAGGGGTAATCGATACAGTATCCCATAGGATCCTTTTATACGTAGTATCCCATGGGATCTTTAGGATCCTACAAAGGATCCTATGATCCTATGGCGATGCTGTTTTTTTAAATATCCATTATAAATCTAAGGTTCAATATATTTTTTTTTACACAATCATTTCATGTCTTTGTTTGTAGCCTAGTGGTTGGTTAAGTAACCCTTAGTTTATTGAACTAGAGTTCAAAAACCTACTAGATTGTACAACTATAGTCTCAAAATAATAAGTTATAATTTATTATTGCTTTTTTGCATATAGATCCAATTTATAGGCATTCTAATATTGCAATTATGATATATACAAGCAATATGAGCTTGTATGATCAATTTTACCCCTTTTTAGTGGGTCTTACGATCCTACGACACAATCCTATCGATCTTGCATGGGATCCCGATCCTACTTCCCAAAACGATCCTGTATGGTATCCCGATACTGACTACCTTGACTCTGCATAAAACAACAATGCAAAGAAAATGCTAGTAATCTTGGAAAATCTTAACATAACATAAAAAATAAGGAGAAACTCAATATCACCTCTTAAACTAGGCACCCAATGATGATAGTTAGTCATTCAGAGTTATCCTGCATTCACAGAGTGTTTTAAAAATTAATAATTCAGAAAAAGGAAAAAGATCAAAAAAAGGACAAACGTTCTAGGGAATGCTTGACTCTAGCTAACGTTATCTCATTCTAGGAAAATTCACAGACCCCTTTCTTTCTGACTTCAGCAACTGAACACCATTAAATCTCAATTTCCAGCCATGGAAAAGAAGGGAAGCATACAGTAGATAACTGGCCTACTGTGACTAAACCAAAAAGAAAAGAGAAAACAAAATGACGAAATAGATCGACAAATTAAGATCATCATGCACCGAAAGCATCTTGGAAACTGGAGAACAAATAAAAAGCATATGAGTTAATTACCATTGGCTAGGATAGTATTTTGACAGGCCCACTTTCTTCATCAACGCACCGTTCAGCTCTTCACTTTGAGTAGGGATTGGATTTATAATTGGGGATTTTCAAAATTACTACTGCCTCTGTGTGGGTTCTTATGTAGAGAATAATTCTTCTGCTGCTACGTAGGCAGTGGTTTTTCTTCCGATGTTGACGTTGGCGTAAGAGCTCAATCTTTCCGATGGTATGCAGCAGAGGAGTTTCTTGGTCAGTCGGTCAGTGGGGTTTCTTGGTTTAATGAGTCGGGTTTAGGTATAAATGTAATATCAAAACTAAGTGATATAATCAGACGAGTTTTTATTACTCGTACCGAAACATGTTTTATTACATTTATACTTGTATGCTTTATTATATCAAAACCCTATTACATTTATACTTGTATGCTCAATCTTTCCGATGGTATGCAGCAGAGGAGTTTCTTGGTCAGTCGGTCAGTGGGGTTTCTTGGTTTAATGAGTCGGGTGGGGAGAATAATATGTTAACCAGATTACTAAAGGAAGGTATTTTGAGTAACATGAAATTAAAATAAATCCTACATAGCAATAAGGGATTATCCTACATAGCAATAAGGGATTGGGTGCCTGATATCTCATATTTCAGGATGATCCTGATAAATATTATTCTCCCAATATAAATAAACTATAACATAATTATCTATAAACTATAAATATCCTTTATCTATAAACTATAAATGAAGCATATTTCGATACAAGTATAAATGTAATAAAACATGTTTCGGTACGAGTAATAAAAACACAAAAATGCTAAATAACTTATATCACTTAGTTTTGATATAATAAAGCATATTTCAATACAAGTATAATCACACCAATATAAATAAACTATAACATAATTATCTGTCCATACCATATGTACTACGCAACATGTCCCCTAAAACTCTGTAACAACTTGGGATTTGAAAGGCCACATTCAACCGGATGATCTAGAATCTTGAATGTCTTCCACCCATCATCACTTGACCCACCCTCACTGCCCATGAATGACTTACCCTACCTGCCCATTAATCATTTCCCTCTTCCGCTCCTAATTGGTTGTAAGCTTGTATTTGGTCATTCACTATCATTGTCCAGTTGACTTTCTGAACCATCCGATATCCATTCCATCTCCCCGTATGCAAGGGCCCTCTCAACATTTTCATCATTCTCTCGTGCCACGGCATCACCCACATTTCCAGTAAAAGGGGGGGGGGGGGAGGGTGCAAATTGTTCATAAGTCTCATCATCATTATTTGCACCCTCAACATTAGTACGGGTAGAAGAAGCACGCGATCTTCCTACCAGCTTTCTCTGACGCTCATATGTTGTGGGCCGGTTATCTTTAGAGAATTTTAGTTTAAGTGATGAGAACCCCTGATCCCCAATGCCGTAGAAACCAAGAAATCGATGTGGAAAGTGCCAAGGAAAGTCTGAATCCAAGAATCAGCTCTTCACTTCTAGAATCCTTACCCTTGGATTCGGCAGACTACTAACTTACAAAGTAAATTAAACACACAATTCAAACCAAGTGGAGAAAACTAGAATCGAAACAAAGCTTAGCAATAGACAGAGCAATTATCTATTAGCCTATAGTTTTTGTAGCTTTTAGCAATTAACAAACATGCAAATTACTTAAGCCCAAAATAAGGTGAGTGATTAAAGAAGTATAAGACTATAACTTAAATCATTTAATTAACTAATTAATTTCGTGGTTGGCACCCCTATTTATAGGTATGGGGTGTGCAAATTACAGTAGGAAAAGAATAACTGAAAGCAGCAAAAGTGAAAACCAATCGGAATTGGATTTTCCTTACAAACCAAATCCTAAATGAACAAGGACAATGGTAGATGAATTTTTTCACCTTTATGGTAATAGGGGAACGAAATTCTACCCTAAATATACTAGGAAAAGAATTAAAATTGGAAACCAATCAAGAGATTGATTACTTACAAACCCGAAACCTAAAGGAACTAGGTTTTGGTAGTTGCTGAATTCGTCTGTCACTTGGAATGGCATATGGACGAAATTAACACTTAAAATAGGTAGAAAAATAAATATAAATCCTAGGCAAAAAGGGAGATCAAGAAGGGATCCCTTTTTGGAAACTACCAAGCTAATCTAGTTGTAACAAACTTGTAACAACCTCAGCAACTTGTAACAAACTGGGAGTAGGAAGGGGAAATATGCACAAATCCTTATCCCTTACTCAAATCCTAACCCTAGGCATGTAGGATACTCCACCTTGTGGGCTTGGGCTGGCTAAAACTTGATGAAGTGGAAGCAAGGGGTTTCGGCCCATTTTGATGGCGCATGGTGATGATGATGTAGGGAGCTTCTGGAATCGTCTAGAATCTACCTGAATCATTTCGGAATGTCAAAAAATAAGATCTTCAAGATTTTCAAGATTCTTCAAGATTCAACATTTTATGAATTTCAAGATTTTCAAGAAAATCAAGAACTTCAAGATTTGTCTCTTTAAAGTCCAAGAACCTTTCGGTTTCTTCAAGAACTTCAAGAAACAACCATTTCTTCATTGTGGAGAGTTTGGAGATGCCTTTCCTTCAAGGATCTTTGAATATCATTACTCTTCTACTTCTCCTGGCACTTTTCTCAAGGGTTTTGCCTTCTGGTTGGCTTTGTGATTTCTGACTCATAACTTGTGCTGTTTTTAGCCTTGGATATTCTCATCATTAAGGCTTTTCAATCTTCCTACCACCTGAAACAAAAACATGATCAATAATGAAATTAGAAAAAAAAAAAGATGAATATTAGTAGTTAAAAATGTAATTAACCTAAATAGTATTTAAAAAAAAGGGAAAAAATTTCAGTTTCAGGCACTTTCACCTGAACCAGGTGAAATATTTTTTGACTTTCACGTAAGCCAGCGTAAGTTTATAGAAATTCTGCTTGGCACAAGTGAAAGTCCAAAAAATTTTCGCCACCCCTGGGAGATAGTCTCTGAAAGTTTTACTTGGAGGGGATGAAAGATTCTTGGACTTTCGCTTGAGCTAGGAGGAATTTCTGTAAACTTTCGCCTGGCTCACGTGAAAGTCCAAATTTTTTTTTTTTGCCACAGGACGCATAAAGTATTGCAGAATTTCACCTGGCGCGAAAGTTTCCTCATCTTTATGCGTCATGTGGCGGAATTCTTGGAAACTTTTGCCCAAGCCATGCGAAAGTTTCGAAGAATTCCCACTGCAATTCAATGGAAACCAGTACCGATAATCAGAAATTCAGATTTCTGAAACCACAATAACCATAATTCACCGCGAAATTTGAATCAAAACCTAAACCCTTCATTCTAAAACCTAAATCTATTACAAAATTTGGATCAAAATTTGAAGAAAATGAAAAACGGAAATGGAATCGGAAGTACCAACCTTTCGCCGATTTGCTTCAAACTCCTAAACCAAACGGATGGCGAATGAATGCTCGGTGGAGTGGCTGTGATTTGCTCTTGTGAATGAATGGTCACCAAAGTTTCTGTGAATGAATGCTCGACAGACTGTGCTCGACGGAGAAGAGAAACGCTCGACGGACTGTGCTTGACAGAGATGACAAACGCAGAGAAGAGAAACTCCCTAAACTTCTTCTTGAATTATTGAAGGGCAATTGAGTCTTTTCACTTTAAAATTGTCCTATGTTTAGTAAAAAGGGTCCTATGAATAACAATTTCCTTTAAAAGGGTCACACTCCAACAATGCTAGTTTTTCTAAAAGAATTTGGTTAATCACAATTTCATCATATTCATTTAGATGAGTAATACTCAGTCCCCTTGAATTTTTTCATTTTGCAGCTATAGTCATAACATTAAGAGAGGCATCAAAATAGTCCAACAACGTCCTAGTCCAATTAAGAGAGGTTAAATACCTCCCTCGTTTTGCTTTGTTCATGCAGTTAACAGAGGCTTCAAGTCATTTTCTTCAACAACATTTGACTGATCAGCCAAAATTTTTGTTAATTTAGAGTCGCAATTCATATTATTGCAATTTTGCATATTTTGAGTACCTATCAGCCTATCACCACATTCATTTGCACACTAGAACACTCTGAAACAATTTAGCTTGTTAGGAAATTCATTTAAACTTCATCATGTGCCTTCCATTCTTGAAACTCTGAAAAGGTCAGTAACTTATCCCAAATCAAGTTATCTCTCTTCTTTGTGCCATTTCTTTCCTTGTCAGGATTTTTGTTGAGCATCTGATGTTCCATGCCTTCAACCAGATTTTTTTTGTTCAATGTCGATAACTTGTTCCTGCCTTTTTTCTTCCCCAAATCGGTCGCTCCATCCCCCGGAGTTCTTGTATGTGGTGGTTCTTTTGGAACTCGTTTTCGACGTCTCTAACAAAGGTGTTACTCCAAATTCTCTTCTTGATAATTTGGAATAAGAGGTGAAGGGTCTGAATTCACAATCTCGTAAGAAATTGTCGACTTCAAAAGTGTTGGAAAATTAAACCAAGCTTAATTAGGAAATTCTATTTGTAATAGGTTTTAATAGTTACTTGTTTAGTTTGTTTCCAATTTAGATTTGATTTGTTTTGGGAAACTAGTTTTGAGAAGGATTCGGGTAAATATAGGTCTATATAAAGGACCTATGGAGTATTGTTTTTAGTTGAGCTGAGAGTTTGAAAGGTCAGAACCTTTCGGCTCTTTGTCTTCGGGGGAATTTTAACAGAGAGCGACTCTCTGTCTTCGAGGTTGTGAGATGTTGGGTTATTGATGTAATAGGTGTATAGGCAAAGATTTCAGCTTGCCCCGCCTTTGATTGGTTTAGTGAATTTTGGGGATGTAGGTCTAAAGATCGAACCACGTTAAATTGTGTGTTGTTTTGTTGTTCGTTTTGATTATTTCGCTGCGCGTTAATCTCTTTGGACGATAGGGATATTTTTATATCCTACATATGGTATCAAAGCCAGAATCAAAAAGAGAAGAAATTCAGAAAAATTACAAGCCTTGATGTGCTGCACGAGTTTATTGTTTGCAAGAGAAAGAAAAAAAAAATTAAAAAAAGAGATCTGGGTTGCTTTGTGTTGGCTTCTACAAGAGGGATTTGATTCAATTAAAATTAATCAAGTTGATTGGTCGTGAGGATCCAAGTGATTGAGGAGATTTGGATTATAAATTGTGAGTGTTTGTTGCTGAAAAGAGAGAGGGTGTGCATTGAGTTCAAATTATAAGAAGACAAAGCTTTAGAGTGGGTGTCCGTTCAAAGTTCGATTTTGCTGCAAGGTTTTTTTCCCAAGGAAGGAGATGAAGATTATCGAATACAAAGAGTTATTGTTTGTGTTTACGTTGGATATTTGATTTGCGATTGAAGCTCGAGATGGCATTGGACCTACGTGTAGGCAAAGCTTGGTTTAAAGGAGGGTATGTTGGAAAATTAAACCAAGCTTAATTAGGAAATTCTATTTGTAATAGGATTTAATAGTTACTTTTTTAGTTTGTTTCCAATTTAGATTTGGTTTGTTTTGGGAAACTAGTTTTGAGAAGGATTCGGGTAACTATAGGTCTATATAAAGGACCTATGGGGTATTATTTTTAGTTGAGCTGTGAGTTTGGAAGGTCAGAACCTTTCGGCTCTCTGTCTTCGGGGGGGTTTTGACAGACGGCGGCTTCTCTGTCTTCGGGTTGTGAGATGTTGGGTTATTGATGTAATAGGTGTGTAGGAAAGGACTTTCGGCTTGTCCCGCCTTTGATTGGTTTAGTGGATTTTGTGGATGTAGGTCTAAAAATCGAACCACGTTAAATTGTGTCTTGTTTTATTGTTCGTTTTAATTATTCACCTGCGCGTTAATCTCTTTGGACGATAGGGATATTTTAATATCCTACAGAAATAATTGCTCATCCTCTTTTCAATGGAATTGTTTGTCCTCTCAGCCTGTGAATTAATTCCCTCAATAGAGTATTCGTAAGAATCTCCAATACAATCTCTTCTTCTTTCATTTGTCACTGCCACTGCTGCAATTCAATTGTATTATTTGCACTACCGCCGCATCCAAATTAATCTTGAGTTCATTGAACCTTGCATCCATCTTATTGATGAATTTTTCGATTTTATCATCTTGGATCGCATTAGTTCAGTCGAATTGTTTTCTCCATTCTTCTGTAATTTCTTGGATACGAGCTTCTACTTCTTTAGACGGATTGTCGTGAGTGCGCGAACAAGTTGCCTTTGCCATTGATGAACAAGAATCAATTCTGTGATACCATTAAGAATTTAGATGAGAACAAAAAAAAAAAAAAAATTGGGAGAGAAAAGTAGAATAAATTAAGCGATACTCTTCGTCTTCGTGAATATCACTAAGAAAATTAATAGGGGCATGTTAATTGCAGGACACTTTTTGCTAAATACAGGACACTTTTTAAAATTTTAATTAGTGAAAAGACAATAATATCCTTATACATTTCTACCGTCATAAATATTTTTACCTGCACCCTCATCCTCTTCAACTCTCCATTTCACTCTTTAACTCACTCTCATTTTTCTACTTCAATTTTTTCAAATTTTCTTTCACTCATCTCCTGTTTGGGGCGATTCTTTGGGAAAGAATCACCTGGATGGGGAGATTCTTTCTAATAGAATCGCCCGAATGGAGCGAATCTTTTTAAAAGTTGTTTTCTTCTTACTTTTACTGTAGAAGGAAGTAGAAAGGGGAAGGGCAAAAAAGTAATTTCAAGTCTAAATTTTTTAAAAAGTATCCTTTATTTAGTAAAATATGTTCTTCAATTAACAATTCTGAATTAATATTATATCGTTTCATAAGAAGAGTCTACTTTGCAATATTATTTTCAGTATTACAAAGTAAACTTTTCAAATGGAACGAAAAGAGTAAGTTAAAAAAAAAAAAAACGAAACTGCTACTCAAAAAGAGTAGCAGTGATACTCTTCAAAAGTAGCACTAAAAATAAAAAGAAAAGAAAAATAAAACTTAGTCCTACTTTTAAAAGAGTAGAATGCTAATGCTACTCTTTCACTTTTTGACATAACAGAAGCTATCTATCAAAAGAAATCGCAGAAACTGGAAGAAGCCTTCCAAAGGACTGTTGATTCGCGCACTAATACCAGTCAAACAAGCATCCAACAATCGTTAAATCCACAAAAGGATTACTGAAAATTAGGAAAATATAATATGAAATATTAATTAATCAAAAACATAAAGACTACAAGATATGGCATGCCTATTTATAGTGTTATATGCGCCAGAAACCAAAACTGGGCAACCGGAGATGGTAGGCATTCAGATTAATCTTCTCCACAACTGGGAACCGATCTTCTTGGTAGCTAACTTGTTATATTCCCCAACAGGGAACTGATCTTTGGTCAACACCGCCCACACATAATCCCCAACGTTGAACTCCACATGTCGACGGGACTTATCGGCCGCCTTCTTATACCTTGCATTTGCACAGGCAAGGTTGTCAGCAACTATTTCATGGACATTCTGTAAGCTAGCCACAAAATCCTCAGCCTTTCCATGAACCTTGGTACGGGCTGGCAATGGTAGTAACTCAAGGGGCCCTCTTGGTGTGGCCGAGTAGACGACCTGGAAGGGACTAAACCTGGTACTTCGGTTAATGGCATGGTTATGGGCGAACTCTACTTGGCATAATTTCAAATCCTAGCTCTTTAGGTGCTCGCCGACCAAGCAGTGCAACAGGTTGCCCAAGGACCGATTAACAACCTCGGTCTGACCATCCATTTGTGGGTTGTACGCACTACTAAAGTTTAGATGAGTATTGACCATCTTTCATAGGTTCCGCCATAAGTGGCTCAGAAATCAGGTATCCCTGTCGGAGACAATGGACGCTGGCAAACCATGTAGACGATAAACTTCACGAAAATACAGTTGGGCCACATGGACAACAACCGTGGTCTTTTTGCAGGGAATGAAATGTACCATTTTGGAGAATCTGTCTACTACCACATAGATGGAATCATTACCCTGTTGGGTTCGGGGTAGCCCGGGCACAAAATCCATACTCATGTCGACCCAAGGCTGCGAAGGAATCAGTAGGGGTCTATTAGTCCGGCGTTTGTGGCTGTGCCCTTAGACACCTGGCATACCTGACAGCGTTGTACATATCGTTCAACTTCCTTGCGGATGGTCGACAAAAAGTAGGAAGCCTGGACCAACTGTAACATCCTGTCGCACCCCATAGGTCCTTCAACATGTAATTCCTGAACAATTTTGAGCCGTAGGCTGCAATCTTGGATGCACAACTGATTCCCCTTAAATAGGTACCCGTCGTGCAGAGCAAAGTTGGTTCATTCCCTCTGGTGTACTCTGTCCAGTACAGGGCTGAAAAAGGGATCAGATTCTATCCATCTAGGGTGTGACTCAAAGATTGGGACCTTAATGTTCATGCTGGTGAGCAAGCTAGTTCTTCTACTCAATGCATCAGCAACAAGGTTAGTTACCCCTGCTTTATGCTTAACTACAAACTTGAATTGCTGCAGATACGCAATCCAGGATACATGACGTGCTGCTACCTTGTCTTCCCAGTGAAGGTGTTTTAATGCTTCGTGGTTAGTGTATAGAACGAACTCCTTGTGGAACATGTATTAACGCCAATGTTTAATTGCTTGGACCACCGCATAGAACTCTACATCGTAGGTACTGCATTGTGTCTTTTCCCTAGTTAGGTTTTCACTAAAGAAGGTGACTGGCCACCCATTCTAACTCAGGACTGCCCCAATGCCCACTTTAGAAGTGGCCGAGTGTAGTTCAAAGGCGAGAGAAAGTCTGGTAACACTAGAATCGGGACAGATACAAGGCGGTCTTTAATGTTTTGAAAGGCCTCCTCAGCCTCTTCTGACCACTGAAACTTCGTCCCCTTCATATAGTCCATGACAGGGGCCATGATGCTATTGAGGTGGGGAATAAACTGCCGATAAAATGAGGCCAACCCGTGGAAGCTGCGTGCCTCCGTAACAGTCCTGGGCCGAGGCCAATTTTTTATGGCTTCAACCTTTTCGTCGTCTACCTGCAGTCCTTCCCCTGAAATTACATAGCCTAGAAACAACAATTTAGGCATCATGAAGGCACACTTCTTGGTTGCAGCATAAAATTTCTCCCTGCGTAGAACAGATAAAACTTCTCGTGCAAGTGTAAGATGTGTTCCTCCGGAGTATTACTATAGATCAAGATGTCATCGAAACAAACAACTACGAACCTGCCAATGAATGGCCTTAGAATCTGGTTCATTAACCTCATAAATGTGCTAGGGGCATTAGATAAACCAAAAGGCATGACCAGCCACTCGAACAACCCCTCCTTTGTTTCAAAAGATGTCTTCCACTCATCTCCTGGCTTTATGCGGATTCGGTGGTATCCACTCTTGAGATCAATTTTTGTGTATACACGGGACCGACATATTTGATCTAGTAAATCATCTAGGCGAGGGATCGGGAACCAGTACCTGACCGTGATGCGGTTGATGGCTCTGCTATCCACGCATATCCTCCACGTGCAGTCTTTCTTCAGTGCTAGGAGTGCTGGAACTACGCATGGATTCAGACTTTCGCGGAGATGTCCTCTTGCCAAGAGCTCCTCCACCTATCTCCACAGCTCCTCATGTTCACTTAGGCTCATTCTATTGTGAGGGCGATTAGGGAGGATCAGCCCCGGCTCCAAATCTATCTGGTGTTGAATATCTCGCAGGGGTGGTAAACCATCTGGTAACTCATCCGGGAAAACATCGCTGAACTCTTCGAGCAAGGAACCGACGGCGTCGGGAATATGGCTGGGTGTGATGAGAGCATACACCACCTCTGTCTCCTGGACCTCTTTTTCAAACTCATCCCGCGATAGTAGGGCGATACTAGGCCTAGCTGTACTCGGATCTGCCTTGTCAGTACTTGGTTTCTTAGGAACTAGCACAATCTTTGCCCCATCAAACATAAAGCTATAGGTATTGGTCCGCCCTTCATGGGTTACCTGTCTGTCATATTGCCATGGTCACCCCAACAAGAGATGGCATGCGTCAATTGCTACCACATCACACCATGTATTATCATTGTACTTAAAACCAATTAAAAGAAAACTAGAGGGAGCACGTTTAGAAACTTGTACCTCACCGCCCTTTTTAAGCCAGGTAAGCTTATAAGGTCATGGATGTGCCTCCGTCTTGAGGCCTAATTTCTGCACTGCTGTATCGGATACAATATTCTCCCAATTGCCTGCGTTAATGATAAAATGACAAATCTTACCCTGCACCGTGCATGTCAACTGGAAAATATTGCTCCGGAGCCACTGTGATTCTTCCACTATCCTGGGGGTTGGGCAAGACCGCTGCACTACTAAGGAGATACCCTCACCTCCTTCGACACGTTCTTCGTGACTGCTGCCACCACTGCTGTCAAAACGAGGCTCCATCGACTCGTCGGCGTCTCCCCCTTCGTCCTCATACTCCTCGTCGGCGAACATGGCCCATTTTCCAGCTGCCTTGCAATCTGACAATCGGTACCTCATCTCTTCACAACCAAAGCATTTACTGTGGGTGAGTGGAATATTCGTCACCACTCATTTACTGTCGGTGATGCCCATACGATTCTGACCGAGGTTCACTGCATTGGCCCCTGTGGCTGGCGTTCGGTACGAACTCCTTCCATGCTTGCCTTGTCGCTCCACGATTACAGTTCTCTGGTGTGCTGCCGATATAGAAACTGGGTCGAAGAGGTTAACTGTGTCCTGGATCTAGATCTAGATCCTTAAACCCTTGATATACCTGGCCACAAATTGGTCTTCCGTTTCCTGGAGATCATTTCTGGCAATCAACTGGAAGAAGTTGGTGGTGCTGTCATCCACCGTACGGGTGCCCAGTTTTAGGTTCTGTAAACGCTGATACATCACCCGTCCATAATTATAGGGCAGGAAAGTGGCCCGCATGTGTTTCTTCATCTTATCCAAGTAATTTTTGGTTTGCCCAGCCGAGTCCAGGTCGATTTTGTTTGTTGCCACCATGCAATTGCACGGCCGCGGAAAGGAGTCGCCACTAATTGGACCGCTTGTTGTCGAGCACCCCTTTAAATTCCAGAATTTCCTCAGTTGTTGTTACCCAGTCAAGAAATTCCTCAGCTTATAAACCCCCATGAAATTTGGGGATTTCAGTTAGTATCCCGGCTTCCCAGCGCTGATCTTCTCGTGGCTGAAGAAAACGGGGACCGTCCTCATCGCTGCTGCCTTCGTCATGTTCGTCGTACATAGGGTTGCAGTTATGACGTGGCGACGATCGTTGTGGGAGGTGAAGATCGATCAGATCTCCCATCTAGGCCGTCAGACGTTCTATAAAGTTGTCCAATGTACCCTCCAGGTGGTTATCGATACGCCGGGTGAGTCGTTCTTCTAGCTGCATTACGTCTTCTCGTTCATAGATATTGTCAAGTGTCTGCTGGGGTTCATTCAAGGCAGCATATCGTTGAGGAACGAACACGGCTCTGATACCAACTGACGTAGCGGAAGCTATCTATGAAAGGAAATCGCAGAGACTGGAAGAAACCTTTCGAAAAACTGTTGATTGACGCACGAATACCAGTCAAATAGGCATCCAACAATTGTTGAATCCACAAAAGAATTACCGAAAATTAGGAAAATATAATATGAAATCTTAATTAATCAAAAACATAAATACTACAAGATATGTCATATCTATTTATAGTGTTATAGGCACCCAAAACCGAAACTAAAAGGGAAAAACCGAAACTAAAAGGGAAAATAGAAAAATTGCCAAAAATGGAAATATTGCCCATTCCTATATGGAATCAATCCCCTCCTAAAAACAGGAATACTGAAAGAAGTAGAATCCAAATCGGATACTCCCATCAAAAGTTATACTAAAAACAAAACTTTCTTAAAATGGCAAAGCCCAACCCCGACCACGCCTCAACCCCAAACCCACCCCCGACCCTGCCCTTGACCCAAACCCCGACCCCGCCTCAATCCCGACCCTTGCCTCTAGTTTAACCACGACCCTGCCTTGCCCCTGACCTAACCCCAACCCCGACCACGCCTCAACCTCGAGCCGACCCTAGACCCTACCCCTAACCCGATCCTTGATCCCATTCCACGACCCCCACCTCGCCCTCGCCCTAACCTGACCCCTCAGGCACCCCCTCCTCCAAAAGAAAAGAAAAAGTTTGTATAGAGTAAACATAAATTTTATATAATTATTTGCATCATAAATAACATTAAAATACTTTTATAAGATACTAGTCCAGACACCTTTTAAATTATTTTTAATTGTAAAAATATTTTTGTAAAATACTTGACCAAATGCATATTTCTTATAACAAACTTCAAAAACCTATTTTATAAAATATTTATATAAAAACACTTTTATTAAAATAAAGAGTTTTGAAGTACTTGTCAAACGGAAGCCTTAATGGTTTTAAAGTACTGGAATCTTTTGGACAACCAAATAGGGAAAAGAATTGTGAATTAATACAGTTGTGTGCAAGGCTATTTCCCAAGAGAGCAGAGATATATAATTTCTTAAATTAATCCTTGAAGTCACAAACACAGTTTATAACAAATAGTTTTTTTTGGAACAGCCAATTAAGTTGATGGCGGCTTGGAGTTAGTGATCCTTTATTAAAAATAAATTTGGTAAAAAGGTTGAGGGACACGTATTGGTGTTAAAGCATGAACCAAAAACAATCTTATACTGGAATCAAAAGTTAACTATTGCGAGGAATTCAAAAGCGACTAAAAGAAAATGCTAAAATCTTGTATCTAAAAAGTGTTAGACCTGTGGTCTCAATCACTAGTGTTTTGAATGATGATCGAACAAATATGAGAATGGAATTTAACAAGTTTACTTGAGTTAAAAGTGCAGATTTCAGAAGGTTCGAAACCGAGTCCTAACAGGCTCTCGAGTTCGAAACTCTACCCAGAAAGCCTCGAATCTAAGCATCGACAGGTGGTCGAGATCAAGACTAAACCCAAAAACTTTCAAACCCCAACCTCAACAACTCTCGAAGTCGAGGCAAACTCAAAGTTGAATATCACGGCAGGCACTCGACACCCCTTGAGCTCTCGGGTTTGGAATTTACTCAAAATTCCATAAAACAATTGAAGTGTTGATACTGAATGTCGACAAGTCCTCGACATCGAAGCTCACCCAGAAAGTATCGACCTTGACAGGGTCGAGAGAAAGCCGACAGCAGTTAAGCTCTCGGGTCGAAAAATTCCTAAATAAATTAAAGTGTCGAGCTCGAAGGTCAACAAGCTCTTGACGTCGATGCAAGTGAAAAAAAAGAATGCGCCAAATGCATTAATAGCAAGTCACACCAAATCTAGTAGCCATTGAAGCCAAGGATTCAAATTTTGTGAAGACCTCAAAGTCAAAGCATCGACGTTGAACTAGGGCTCGAACCAGAAAATCTGAAATAGAGAAAGCGACAGGTTTGTCCCCTTTCTCAACGGGAAAAACATAGCCTTTTCAAACTCAACCTTCAGCTATAAATACAAGTGATTGAAGACTTTCAAGATACCTCTTTTCATCTCAATCCTTCTAATTGTCAAAGCAAAAGTGATCTAATTTTTCAAGTCATCTTTTATAAGTATAGTAGTTAGCTAGTCTTCTAGCATTATTCTTGCTTTGTAAAAGTGGTCAAGTCTTGATCTTTTCAGGGGAATTGAAAAGAGTCAAGCAAGAGTTAGTTCCTAAGGATTATTTGTAGTTTGAGGAAATCGGAGTGTAATTTGTAGGAATTTGTTTGTAAAGGTTTTTAGATTCACCTTTTAAGAATCTGGTGTTTTTAGTAGAAACCAAATAAGTTGTTTGGGAAGGTGGATGTAAACTTTCCTTGAGGAAGGAAAGTTGAACCCATAAAAACTTGTTTATTTCATTATAGTTTTCATTTGCATTTCAAAAGATCTATTTCTTAATCAAGTCACAAACCATTTTACTTCTTGAAAGAAAAGCTTTTAAAACCAACCCAATTCACCCCTCCCCTATTTGAGTTGTTGTATTTCAATTAGTATCAGAGCAATGACCTCAACAAAAGGCTAATTACCTTGAGGTAGCTCCATGGGTTCTAAAGCAACTCCCTTCAATGAAGGAAACTCCACCACTATGCCCCCACTTTTTTGTGGAACCAATTATAGTGGTTGGAAGGACTGGATGAAGACGTTTCTTATTTCGGTGGATTATGAACTTTGGTACATTGTTGAGGAAGGTGATATACCTATCCTCATTACCAACAGTGATGGAACAACTCGAGATAAACTTAGGAGTGAGCTCACGGAAGATGACAAGAAAAACCTCTCTTTGAATGTAAAGGTGTTAGGTATATAGTTATAATAGGTTTATGGTAATAGTAAGTTTATGGTAATAATAGATTTATGGTAGTAATAGGTTTAGTTTCCTTATTAGATTAGGGTAGACTAGTTCGTAGTTCTATATATACTCTTGTTTGCCCTATTTGGAACGGGATTATTCAGTCGTATTGTTTAGTTGTTCTATTAAAATTATAAGTTTGATTGTTCTTCTTTTTCCCCTGTTTTTTCTTCTTCTTTGACAATTCTTAACATGGTATCAGAGCTAAGGTTGGAAAAAAAATTGCTGCTTCGGTTATATTGAGTTCGCGATTGGTTCGAATAAAATTTGCAATTTGCTTCAGTTTTTTATTGAGTTGTGTTTTGCTTTTGGTTTGGGCCGCGGAGGATTCTTGCGATGGTGATTAGAGTTTGCTGTGCATTAATTAGGTAATTGAATTTGTTTTTTAAACTTGGTAGACAATTTGGTTTTAAGAAATCTTAGTTTCTTGAGAGTTTTTTCAACCAATTCAAATAGAACTACCGATTTGGATTTATCCATTTACGGTTTTCAATTTTCGAGGGCAGCATATTTGAGAAATTGAGCTCTTTGTGCTGGGTTGGTAGCCGTGCATGAAGGGATGTATCGGACTGGGAAAATTATCATTGGAGCATCGAAGCTTTGAGCTCGGGCGTAGATTAAAGCTGAGACTTGGCAACGAGGGCTGGGTTATCGATTTGGGAATTCTTCTCAGATTTATCTGAGCCCTCAATGCGTCGGGAAGCTTGGATGAATTGGGTTTTGCGGGCTGTGAGGAATGGACAGTCACTATCGGTATTCAGTCTGGGTCAACGGCGATATGGTGGTTCGGTCATCGGAGCAACTTGAACTGTTTTGAGCCTATGGCGGCACTGTTCTGGAAGTGGGTTGGCTTCTGCGTAGGTCAAACTATCGGGTCGAGTCGGATGAATTGGGTCTGAAGCGGGTCTGCATCGTGGGTTTTGCGGGCCTAAGAGAAACAGAGAGGATGCGCTCAACAAGTTTGTTGGGCCAAGATGAACAATCCAGCCCAGAGAGGGTTGGGATTGGGTAATGGGAAACTTGGTTTTGGAAAGAATTTGGTAATTTGAACAGTCAACTTAGTTTGGTGGCAATTTGGGCAGTCGACTGTAACTTTGGGCGGCGTGGCGGAGATTTTTGATAGTCGCATTTGTGAGAGGTCTGCTTTGGGCGATGTGGCGGAGGTTTCCGTCAATTATAGTAGAGGCTTCTCTAATTGTATGTTTCCGGCGGCGTGGCGGAGGTTTACGACAGTCACGTTTGTGTCTTCTTCTGTTTCCGGCGGCATGGCGAAGGTTTTCGACAGTCGCATCTGTATTTTCTGGGTTCGTTTATGATTAGCAAACTCTCGTTGACTCGAATCATCGTGAGTTTGAAAGGGGATGTTAGATATATAGTTATGATAGGTTTATGGTAATAGTAAGTTTATGGTAATAATAGATTTATGGTAGTAATAGGTTTAGTTTCCTTATTGGATTAGGATAGACTAGTTCGTAGTTCTATATATACTCTTGTTTGCCCTATTTGGGACGGGATTATTCAATCGTATTGTTCAGTTGTTCTATTGAAATTATAAGTTTCTTCTTTTTCCCTGTTTGTTCTTTTTCTTTGACAATTCTTAACAAATGGCCTTTAATGTTCTCTACAATGCATTGAATATCCAAGAATCTAGTAGCATAAAGGGATGTAAGGATGCTCATTCTCTGTGGCTAAAACTCCAAGAATATCATGAGGGAAGTGCTAGTATTCGAAAGGAAAGGAAGTGCATCCTTGTCTTGCAATACGAAGCTTTCAAGATGGATATAGGTGAAACCGTGAATAGTATATTTTGCAAATTTTATGGTCTTGTCAAAGATTCTGAATCCCATAACAAAACATATCCCCTAAATGAAATGAATCGAAGGATTCTTCATGGTCTCACAAAAGAATATAATACTAGAGCTCTAGTTATTGAAACCTCAAAAGACTTGAAGAATCTTCCTCCTGATGAGCTAATGTCTATGCTCAAAATTCATGAGTTGAGATGATGTGGACAGTTGTACACATGCGGATAATGTTGCCAAGGACCTTGGATTTAGTGACAAGCTCTTACAAAACCTTTAACTCACGTTCGGATTTGATAAAACAAAGGAAAAACTATCCTGACCAACTTGTTTTTACATTCGAACCAAGTGCAAGAAAGAGGTGTGAAACATGCGAATAACTAGGCAGAGCAAGAACCTAATTAGCTAAGTTTCATGCAATTATGTAAAACTACGACATGCAATACATAAAGCAATAAAAAAGGAGGTGCTTCAAACACTAAGTTTATGATCTCAAATACGCTAACTTTATTTGATGAATTCGGTCACCTATTTATAGGTGAGGGTGGCCGAATTTTAATACAAAAGTAGGAAAAGAAAAGAATTAGAATTGAAAATTAACCAAGAGGTTAATTCCTTGTACAATTACCAAACCTGGAAAGAGTAGGAATGTAAGAAAAGGCAACAAGAATTCGGTTTTTACCTTAAACATGAGGTAGCCGAATTTGTAACTAAATCAAGAAAAGAATAAAACTCCTACTTCCAAAAAGATAGGAAACCCTTTTTGGAACTACCTAAAAATAAAATAACTTAATTAAAATCTGAAAATTAAACCCTAAGCCGTGTGGCTTTTTTCCTTGGTTGGCCGTGTGGGCTCTTCTCCTTGGATTGGGCCGTGCGGCTTCATGCTACTCCTTGGGCTGGCTGAAAACTTGTGGGCTGGTCCATGAGTTTTTGGGTCGGCCCAATTTGTAGGGAACTTTATTAATTTGTTTCTTTTAAGTCCAAGACCTTCCGGCTTCTTCAAGACTTCAAGAAACAGCCTTCTTCTTGATTAAGATTTGATGACTTGCACCTCTTCTTCCAAGATAGTTAGAAGAGTTGCAAATCGCTCATTTCCTCCGTTTTGCTCCAAGGCGTGGGCTTCTACAATCAGCTGGGCATCTTGATGGCAGTCCGGCTTCTTCAAGACTTCAAGAAACAGCCTTCTTCTTGATTAAGATTTGATGACTTGCGCCTCTTCTTCCAAGATAGTTAGAAGAGTTGCAAATCGCTCATTCCTCGTTTTTGCTCCAAGGCGTGGGCTTCTACAATCAGCTGGGCATCTTGATGGCAGGCTTGCACAAGGTTGTTGAGAGCTTCTCGTACCTTCTTCGCTCTGCTTCTGGTCATGGGCTCAGTGATGTCTACAAGTGGATTCCTCTGATATGGGCTTGGATCCTGAAGCATTGTTGGGCCTCGATGTAGAACTTGAACCTCCTCTCAGCTTCTCCGGAATCACAATTGTAGTTTGACTTGTTGTTGGTGTTGTTGACTTTGGATGCCCTCACCATCCCCTCCCGGTTGAAAAGGATTGTCCTCAAATCAGCAACCTGGTCATCAACAAAAAGGAGACAAGTCAGCAACATTAAAGGAAGAACTAACACCATACACACCTGGTAAGTCGAGTTTGTAGGCGTTAGGCCCAATCTTTGAAATGATCTGAAAAGGTCCATCGCCCCTTGGATGGAGTTTGGTCCTTCTTGCTGCAGGGATCGTTCCTTCCTCATGTGAACCCAAACCCAGTCGCCTGGTTCAAAGTTCACAGCCTTGCGCCGTTGGTTTGCATGGCGCGGCTTTGGCATAAGTCTTCTCCAGATTAGCTCGAACTTTAGCATGTATGCGTTGCACTGCTTCAGCTTTCTTCGCACCGTCTGGATTGACTTGTTCTTTGGGCGGCAAAGGAATGAGATCCATCACCGTCAAGGGAGTAAAGCCGTAGGCAACTTCAAATGGACAGAACCCTGTTGAGGAGTGCTTGGTTCGGTTGTATGCAAACTCTGCAACCGGCAAGATGTCTCCCAAGCTTGAGGTTCTTCTGAATCAATGCTCTGAGTAGGTTGCCAACGGTTCAGTTGGTGACTTCCGTCTGACCATCCGTCTGTGGATGACTTGTAGTCGAAAACAACAGTTTGTGCCGAGGCGGGACCACAAAGTCTTCCAAAAATAACTCAGAAATTTGACGTCGCGATCTGACACAATTGTGCACGGTTATCCATGCAACCGAACTATTCCCTGAAAGAACAACTCAGCTACATGTCTGGCATCATCTGATTTCCTGCAAGGAATGAAATGCGCCATTTTAGAAAACCGATCAACAACGACAAATAAAGAATCATTTTTCTGCGTCCTCGGAAGCCCTTAGAATAAAATCCATAGAAATGTCAGTCCAAGGTACAGAAGGTACAGGTAAAGGTTTGTAAAGTCCATGGGGGCTTAGAAGTAGATTTATCTTGCAAACAATTAATGCATCGAGAGCAAACACTCTGTACATCTTTGCGAATATGCGGCCAATAAAAGTGTTCATGCAACAGTTCAAGAGTTTTATGCACACCAAAATGACCCATAAGCCCCCCACTATGAGCTTCACGAACCAGTAATTCCCTAGTGGAACTCGAGGGATGCATAACCTATTTTCTCTAAACAGAAAACCATCTTGTCTAAAGTACTTTTGGAATGCACCAGACTCACATGCTTTATACAAATCAGCAAAATCAATATCAAAAGCATACAAATCCTTGAGGTATGCGAAACCTAACAAAGTATGATCTAAAATTGCTAGCATTTCATACCTGCGAGATAGAGCGTCAGCAACTAAATTATCTTTACCTTTCTTATACTTAATAATGTAAGGAAAAGACTCAATAAAATTAACCCACTTTGCATGACGTCTATTTAACTTATTTTTCCCTTTTAAATGCTTAAGAGACTCATGATCACTATGAACAACAATTCCTTAGTCATCAAAATATGTGACCACGTTTCAAAAGCACGGACAACAGCATAGAGCTCCTTATCATATGTAGGATAATTTAAGGCAGCCCCTTTTAGTTTCTCACTGAAAAAGGCGATAGGCTTCTTCTCCTGCATTAGTACGCGCCAATTCCAACACCTGATGCATCACACATTAGTTCAAACACTTTATCAAAATCAGGTAATGCTAAAAACAGGTGCATGAGGGATCATGCTTTAAAGTAGTAAAAGCTTTTTCCCGCGCTGGCCCCCACACAAATGGTGCGTTCTTCTTGCAGAGAACATTGAGGGGCGCGGCTTTAGTGGAGAAATCTTTTACAAACCGCCTGTAGAATCCAGTAATCCATGGAATGACCGAACTTGGGCGGCCGCATTGGCTGCGGCCAATCCCTAATGGCTTCACCTTGGCATCATCAACGTTGACACCATCTGCAGAGACTACAAAAACCAAGAAAAACAACTCCGAACGCAAAAGGTACACTTTTGCATCTTGGCATATAACTGATTAGCACGTAATTCAATTAAAACCAAACGAAGATGTTCAATATGCGAATTATAATCTCTGGAATAGATCAAGATATCATCAAAATACACAACAACAAATTTACCTATAAACTTTCTAAGCACATGATTCATTAATCTCATGAAAGTACTAGGTGCATTTGTGACACCAAAGGGCATGACTAACCACTCATATAAACCAAATTTAGGTGCATTTGTGAGACCAGGGCATGACTAACCACTCATATAAACCAAATTTAGTTTTAAAAGCAGTCTTCCATTCGTCCCCCTCCCTCATGCGAATTTGATGATAGCCCTGTGTTAGATCTATTTTTGTATAAACAGTAGAACCATGCAAATCTTCTAACATGTCATCAAGCCTAGGGATAGGGTGCCTATACTTGATTGTTATCTTATTTACTGCTCTACAATCCATACACATTCTCCATGTACCTTCTTTCTTAGGGACTAGAATAACAGGTACAGCACAAGGACTTAGAGATTCCCTTACCTGACCATGCGCTAATAGCTTCTCAATTTGCGCCTGCAGCTCCTTCGTTTCCTCCGGATTTGCTTTGTACGCAGGGCGATTTGGTATAGGCGCGCCAGGGATGAAGTCAATCTGATGTTCAATTCCTCGAAGTGGCGGCAGACCCTGCGGCAACTCGTCTGGAAATACATCAGCGAATTCCTGCAACAAAGAATTGACTTCTGTAGGGATATCCCGAGGGATATCGTCAGGGTTAGCACAGTTATCTTTACAGACTAAAACAAATACATCATTATTGCTGTCTAACCCTTGACCTATCTCTCCTCTCGTTGCAAAACAACTACTCCTAACTTTGTCCAGATCAGGCTTATCAGAGTTCGCCTGACTACCCTTTACAAGTTCTTTCCCCTTACCCTTCGCTTGGCGCCTTTCAGCTTCCCAGATTGCGAGTGACTCCTTCATACGAACAGCTTCTGATCGCACTTCAGCCGGTGGCATGGGTAGGAACGTGTGGATCTTGCCCTCCTGGCAGACCAAGTAAGTGTTGGCGACCCCATCATGTGTTGCCTTCAGGTCAAAGAGCCATGGTCGTCCGAGTAGAATGTGACAAGCCTCCATTGGCAGAACATCACATAAAACCGTGGATTCGAACTTACCGATAGCGTATGGTACGCTCACCTGCTTTGTGACTCTGTAGCCTTCTGAGCTATCGAGCCATTGAAGCCGATAAGGACGGGGATGATTGATGACAGGGAGGCGCAACTTATCAACCATATACTCACTAGCAACATTAGTACAACTCCCTCCATCAATAATCAGAACACATAACTTTCCATATACCTTTGTGCGGGCATGGAAGATGTTTGTTCTCTGGGACGTGTCCGGGACAGCAGCTGTAATCAGAGTGCGAGTAACCAAGTTCTGAGATGGATCTTCTTCAAGAAATTCGAACTGCTCCACAGGTTCTGACGGAGTGCTGTCAGTTAACTCCTTTGTAGGGTCAACGGTTGGTTCCTCTTCATTGGATTCTGATATGTACTCACCATCTTGGCCCAATAATACCTTCCGGATGTTGGGACAGTCACGCATGTAGTGGCCACGGCCTGAACACTTGTGGCAAGTAACGTTGCTGATAGACTGCCTAGGAGTTGATGGCATTTTCTGCTGGGATGAAGAAGAAGTGGCGGCGACAACAGGGACAATGGCTTTGCGGTCAGACATGTTCGGCCTCCTTGCTGGTGGCGAGTAGGTCGGATTCTTGCGCCAGGCTGGTGGGGCGCTGGTAGGTGTCCGGACTGGTGGAACGGACTTCAGATACTCCTCCATAACCCGAGCCTTGTGCAGCATGTCTGTCAGCGTCGTAGCATTCTGCAATTCAACAGCTAAAGCAATACCCCTGTTTAAAACACTAAGAAAACGAGCCATAGATGCGGGCTCATCTTCCTGTACATTAGCCCTAAGTTTTGCCATCTCTAATTTTCTATAGTACTCATCTACAGACATAGAACCTTGCACAAGAGTATGTAATTTCCTATACAATTCTCTAAAATAGTAATCAGGTACAAAAGTTCTCTGCATTAAAGTAGTCAAATCAAACCAAGAGAGAGGCGGTGCGTGGGCACGCATAGGGCGCGTATTCCTGCGCTGGTCCTGCTGTTGATTCCACCAGATTAGGGCATAGTCGGTGAAATGGACCACTGCAAGTTGGACTTTCTTGTGTTCCGGGATCGCATGAAGTTCAAAAATGCGCTCTATCTTCATCTCCCAGTCGAGATAGTTCTCTGGATTCGTGCCTCCGGCAAAGGGCAAAACGGTCGTCTTGCACTGACTGAGGCCTGCAAATGGCTGGTCTGCGGCGTTTGTGCCTGGACCGGCCGGCTCATCGTCTGAGTCTGTGTGCCTCTAGTCCCGTTCTGTCCTGAGTTCGGCGACTTCCTCCGTGAGTGTAGCGAATCGCGCGGAGAGTTGCGCAATCGCAGCCAGGATTTGCTCGTTTCCCATAGGGTTAGGAGCACCTCCACCTGACATTGGATAAAGAAGCGAAAATCTGTCTGCTAAGAATAAGGAAAAGTGAGAAATAACCTTACCCCCTTATTCCCCCAAGTGTTTCCCACCTAATAGCTACACACAAACCCCGTGTATCGCTCTAGGGTGGCGCCCTGTATAAGATGTGCACTCAAGCCTTTTACCACTCAAACCTCCCGGTATTGATAAATGTATCAGGCAAGCAGCAATTCACACAAAAGCAATGACACTTAAGAAAGAAGCAAAAATTTTCGCAAAAACCACACTTGGTTCTGTTTTGAAAAATCTTTTCGTAAAAAGATATTTATGTAATATAGTTCAGATATGAAGTACACAACAGGAAATTTCAGGGTTAAGCCCTCAAATTTCAGAAAAGATGAGTGTGCACGATGACAAAATCCAAACTATAATTAAAGATCTAATGTATAGGTCGCACGAAAAGATAAACAAGACAATTGAAAGCAGGGCAATTCAAAGTGACTAGAAGCAAAGAAAATTAGCAGAGTTGAAACGACTTCAGGAAAGCCTAAACTACCCAAAGAAGCGATCACCCACCCAATAGGTAATCAAGAAACCAATCCCCACAAATTATCAATTCTTCTAATATGCAAAACAGTACCAAATTTGCGAAATTACTACCCCTTAATGGCCGAAAACAGTACTAAATTATAGCAATATGCGATTTTTAATTATGAAAACCCTAGGGCCAGCAAAAACAATTCTGCAAGTTACTAGCCTATTCCCAGGGATAATCTTAGCAGCACAAGGATACGAAATCAAGAATTCACTATATTTTCAAGAATTCAAAAGAAAGTATCCAAAACAAGAGCATGTAATTTTATAATGCACAAACAAGTGAGCTGCTTAACATCAACCGCAAAACTCACAATTTTCAGCCAAATCAGCACAAAAGAAGGGTAGAAAGTATCGCAAAAACCTAGCCAAAAATCCGAGTACTAGTTTGAAATTTAAGGCCCGATTTTCGGTTTATGAAATTTCAGCAAAGGTCACGATTTAATGAAAATAATTTTCGGCCTTTAAAGTTGGAAAAACAGTACCAAAATCCGAAAATTCAAAAAGCTTGAAGAAAAAAATTTTCCCCCAAGAAGATGAGTTCAATTCCAAGAATTTCAAGAATAATCAAGACTAACAAGGAAAAGAAAACACCTGGAAAGGATTTGATCGGTTGATCTCCTCCGGTCACGAAACCACTCATTAGCTCTGATACCAATTGATGTGGACGGTTGTACACATGCGGATAATGTTACCAAGGACCTTGTGATTAAGTGACAAGCTCTTACAAAACCTTTAACTCACGTTCGGATTTGATAAAACAAAGGAAAAACTATCCTGACCAACTTGTTTTTACATTCGAACCAAGTGCAAGAAAGAGGTGTGAAACATGCGAATAACTAGGCAGAGCAAGAACCTAATTAGCTAAGTTTCATGCAATTATGTAAACTACGACATGCAAATACATAAAGCAATAAAAGGAGGTACTTCAAACACTAAGTTTATTATCTGAAATACGCTAATTTTATTTGATGAATTCGGTCACCTATTTATAGGTGAGGGTGGCCGAATTTTAATACAAAAAGTAGGAAAAGAAAAGAATTAGAATTGGAAATTAACCAAGAGTAACATTCCTTGTACAATTACCAAACTTGGAAAGAAGTAGGAATGGTAAGAAAAGGCAACAAGAATTCGGTTTTACCTTAAACATGAGGTAGCCGAATTTGTAACTAAAATCAAGAAAAGAATAAAACTCCTACTTCCAAAAAGAATAAGGAAACCCTTTTTGGAAACTAACTAAAAATAAAATAACTTAATTAAAATCTGAAAATTAAACCCTAAGCCGTGTGGCTTTTTCCTTGGTTGGCCGTGTGGGCTCTTCTCCTTGGATTGGGCCGTGCGGCTTCATGCTACTCCTTGGGCTGGCCGAAAACTTGTGGGCTGGTCCATGAGTTTTTGGGTCAGCCCAATTTGTAGGGAACTTTATTAATTTGTTTCTTTTAAGTCCAAGAACCTTCCGGCTTCTTCAAGACTTCAAGAAACAGCCTTCTTCTTGATTAAGATTTGATGACTTGCGCCTCTTCTTCCAAGATAGTTAGAAGAGTTGCAAATCGCTCATTTCCTCCATTTTGCTCCAAGGCGTGGGCTTCTACAATCAGCTGGGCATCTTGATGGCAGGCTTGCACAAGGTTGTTGAGAGCTTCTCGTACCTTCTTCTCTCTGCTTCTGGTCATGGGCCCAGTGATGTCTACAAGTGGATCCCTCTGATATGGGCTTGGATCCTGAAGCATTGTTGGGCCTCGATGTAGAACTCGAACCTCCTCCTCAGCTTCTCCGGAATCACTTGTAGTTTGACTTGTTGCGTGTTGTTGACTTTGGATGCCCTCATCATGAGATCTCCAAATTGAGTGAGCTCTAATGTTAAATCTCTTGCACTTAAAACCTCTAAGAGTGAAAGTGAGGATGAAAATGAAGAAAGCGGTGATGAAGTCTCTTTTGAGGAGATGAATTTCTAGCTAAGAATTTTAGGGAATTTTTCAAAAAGAACAACTTTCAAAACAACAAAATCTTTGAAAAGAAGAGAGGTGACCCAAGGTGCTATGAGTGTCAACAAATTGGTCACATTATGACTGAGTGCCCAAATAAAAAGAAGGAACTTCAAAATAAGAAGGGGAAGAAGCAAACTTTCATTACCGAGACTTGGGATAAGGCAAATTCCAATGTTAAGGATTCAAGCGATGAGAAGGAAGTCCAAATGTGCTTCATGTGATAGTGATAAGTATGAAAGTGATAATGATGAATGTCTTGATAACATGAAGAAATGTGATGTAATTGCTCATGCTGAATCTCTTGCTTTGAACTTTGAGAAATGTACTAAATTATGCGTGAATTTGAAAAAAAAGAATGATGACTTGACTAAGTCTCTTGATGAGAAAATTGTTGAAATTGACATGCTTAAGAACAAACTTCAAAGTGCCAAAACTGAGAAAAATGACTTGCATAAGAAAGTTAAGATTGAGCATGTAGCCTTAGACAAACGGATAAATGATTTGAATGAAACTCTTGGAAATTTTACTAAGAGTAAAGATAATTTAGATATGATCTTGAGTTCTAAAAGGACTTTTTATTATAGAATTAGACTAGGATACCATGCCAACACTCAAGTCTCATCTAGTTTTTCTAACTTGTACCATCACAAGTATGTGTCTTATAAGTCTCGGGTTCCTTCTATTAAGAATGCTTATCTTGCAGGTCACTATTATGGCGTATTTGGTCATACTTCTCCTAGATGTTTCACTAGGAAATTAGTGCATATTAGAAAGATGAAATGGGTAGTTAAACCTAACTCTCAAGGACCCAAAGCCAAAACGGTACCAATCAAATCATGTTTCTCTCTTCTCATGTAGGATCAAGCTTCTCAAGTGATGCCTTCCAAGCTATCCAAGTGCTACATGGATAGTGGGTGTTCAAGGCACATGACCGGTGACAAGTCTCTTCTTTGTGACGTCAAGAAGAAAGGAGCCATGTCACATTTGGAGATAACAAGAAAGGGAAAATAATCGGTATAGGTAACATTTCTTCTAAAGGTCAACTCCTTTCTGAAAATGTGTTACTCATTGATAATTTAAAATTTAACTTGTTAAGTGTAAATCAAATTTGTGAAAAGAACTTTGGTGTTCATTTCAAAAATGATACATGTTATGTGGTAGATCCTAAGTGTGATAACAAAGTTATTTGTAGTGCAAATAGAAATGAAAATGTTTATATTCTTGATGTTGAAACCTTGCTTGAACAACATGACCATTGCTTAGTCGAAAATTGTAATGCTGGGTGGATTTGGCATAGAAGACTTACTCATGTTAGTGTGGATCACTTGAATGACCTTTCAAAAAATGACTTGGTTGTAGGATTGCCTAAGTTAAAATTTGAAAAAGATAAATTGTTTAATGCATGTCAACATGGTAAACATAGAAAATCATCATTCAAATCTAAGAAGCGTGTTAGCACTACTAAGCCCTTAGAACTAGTTCATATGGATCTATTTGGACCAACACAATATGCTAGCTTAGGTCTTATGATGATTTCTCTAGATTCACTTGGGTAATCTTTTTTGCACATAAGCATGAAACCTTTCATGAATTTAAAATTTGGGCAAAGAAAGTTTAAAATGAGTTTAAATTGCAAATTGTGAATTTAAGAAGTGATAATGGAATTGAATTTACAAATGAGAACTTTGTTAACTTTTGAAATTCATTTGGTATTACTCATAATTTTTCAAATGCTGGAACTCCACAACAAAATGGGGTTGTGGAAAGGAAAAATAGAACTTTGTAAGAAATGGCTAGGACTATACTTAGTGAACATAGTTTGCCGTAATAATTTTGGGCTGAATCCGTAAGTATGGCTTGTTATGTGATGAATCGAGTTTTGTTAAGACCAATTTTGAAAAATACTCCTTATGATCTTATTTTTGGGAGAGCTCCCAACATTGAGTATTTCAAAGTTTTTGGGGGTAAATGTTTTATTTTGAAAACAAATGAGCATCTAGGAAAGTTTGATAGCAAGTCAAATGAAGGTATTTTTTATAGGATACTCATTGAATAGAAAAGCATATAGAGTTTTCAATAAATCTTCTATGAAAGTTGAAGAAAGCATGCATGTAAACTTTGATGAAAATCCTGTTTCCAAACTTCACCTAGGAGATGATGATAGTGCTAACACTTTGACTACTAATTTTGGAAAGAGTGTTTCTTTGAATGATGCAATTGATATGCCTTGTATTACTTCTTCTACTTGTGATGCTTCTACCTCTACTTGCATTCCTCAATCTCATCCTAAACCTATGAAATTCATTAGAGATCACCCTTATGACTTAATTATTGGTAATCCATCCATAGGGGTTAAAATTAGAAATAGAGTACAAGAAAGCAATGTTGCATTTCTCTTTAGAATTGAACCTAAAAATATTAAAGATGCTTTGATTGATGAAAATTAGATATTGGCTATGCAAGAAGAATTGGAACAATTTGAGAGAAGTAAGGTATGGCAACTATTGGAGAGACCTACTCATCAATCTATAATTGGCACAAAATAAATTCTTAGAAACAAATTAAATGAGATTGGAGAAGTGACTAGAAACAAGGCTAGGTTGGTGGCACAAGGGTATAAACAAGAAGAGGGTATTGATTATGATGAAACCTTTGCTCCCATAGCTAGACTTGAGTCTATAAGAATGTTGCTTGCTTTTGCATGTTTTAAAGGCTTTAAATTATATCATATAGATGTCAAAAGTGCTTTTTAAAATGGCTACTTAAATGAGGAAGTTTATGGGAAACAACCTCCCTGTTTTGAAGATGTTAAATTTTCTAATCATGTTTACAAACTTGTCAAGGCTCTATATGATTTGAAACAAGTTCCTAGAGTTTGGTATAAATGGTTGACATCTAATTTTCTTGCTCACAACTTTAGAAGAGGACAAATTGATACTACATTGTTCACTAAAGTTGATAAGTGTGAAAACTTGCTCATTGTCCAAATTTATGTTGATGATATTATATTTGGTGCTACTTAAAATGATTTGTGTGATGATATTGCTAATATAATGCATAATGAGTTTGAAATGAGCATGACGGGTGAGTTCACTTTCTTTTTGGGTCTTCAAATCAAACAAACTTCAAAAGACATTTTCATTTGTCAATCCAAGTACCCTAGAGAACTTTTGAAGAAATTCAACATGGATAAATGTAAAGCCATTAGCACTCCAATGTGTAGTACTTCCAAATTAGAAAAATATGAAAAATATCATAGTGTTGATCAAAAACTTTTTAGAGTCGTGATTGGTAGCTTGCTTTATCTAGCGGCTAGTCGGCCGGATATTATATATGTTGTGTGTTTGTGAGCACGTTTTCAAGTTGCTCCTAAAGATTCCCATCTTTATGCTGTAAAAATAATTCTTAGATATTTGCAAAATACTCTTGACTATAGCTTGTGGTATTCTAAGTCTTCTTCCTTTGATTTAATTGGTTTTACTGATGCCGACTTTGGTGGATGTCTTCTTGATCGTAAGATCACTAGTGGCACTTGCCAATTCTTAGGCCCTTGTTTGGTCTCTTGGTTTAGTAAAAGCAATCCAGTGTTTCACTCTCTGCGGCCAAATCGGAATACTTAGCGGCCGGTGCATGTTGTCAACAAATTCTTTGGATGAGCCTATATGTGTGACAATACTAGTGCAATCAACATTTCTAAAAATCCGATTCAACATTCTCGAACTAAGCACATTGACATTAAACATCATTTTATAAGAGATTTTTTCAAATTGGGGAGATTTGTTTGACCATGTGTCCACTAATGAACAAATTGCAGATATTTTTACTAAACCTCTTGCCAAATAACCATTTTGCTATTTAAGGGAACAACTTCATGTTCAATGCATGCCTTGAGTGGTTATTTCTTTTTGTTGATGTCAAAAAGGGGGAGAAAAATAAAGGGACAAAGGGCATTTTCAAACTTCGGCGAAGTTTTTAAAGTAAGGGAGAGGTTTTCTTACTTGTATATCTTTTTGTCAAAATTCCCATATTTGTTTTGTTATCATCAAAAAATGAGAGATTGTTAGACCTATGGTTTCAATCACTAGTGTTTTGAATAATGATCGAACAAATATGAGAAAGAAATTTAACAAGTTTACTTGAGTTAAAAGTGCAGATTTTAGAAGGTTCGAAACCGAGTCTCGACAGGCTCTCGAGTTCGAAACTAAACCCAGAAAATCTCGAGTCCAAGCATCGACAGGCTGTTGAGATCAAGACTAAACCCATAAACCTTCGAACCCCAGCCTCGACAGACTCTCAAAGTTGAGACAACCTCAAAATCTAATATCACAGCAGGCACTCGACACCCCTTGAGGTCTCGGGTTTGGAATTCACTCAAAATTCCATAAAACAATTGAAGTGTCGATACCAAATGTAGAAAAGTCCTCGACATCAAAGCTCACCCATAAAGTATCGACTTTGATAGGGTCAATAATCAGCTGACAGCAGTCAAGCTCTCGAGTTGAAAAATCCCTAAATAAATTAAAGTGTCGAGCTCGAAGGTCGACAGGCTCTCGACGTCGAAGCAAGTGAAAACAAAGAATGTACCAAACTCATTAATAGAAAGTCACACCAAATCAAGTAGTTGTTGAAGCCAAGGATTCGAATTTTGTGAAGACCTCGAAGTCAAAGCCTTGGCATCGAACCAGGGCTCGAACCAGAAAATCTGAAATATAGAAAGCGACGGGTTTGTCCCCTTTCTCAATAGGAAAAACAGAGCATTTTCAAATTCAACCTTCAGCTATGAATACAAGTGATTGAAGATTTCAAAACCTCTTTTCATCTTAATCCTTCTAATTGTCAAAGCAAAAGTGATCTAATCTTTCAAGTCATCTTTTATAAGTGTAATAGTTAGCTTGTCTTCTAGCATTATTCTTGCTTTGCAAAAGTGGTCAAGTCTAAATCTTTGTTGGATATATTGTATAGTTAAGTGTATTTTGGGCCTCGTAGGTTTGGTATATTAGCTGTATATAAACTCTTTGTACAAGTTCATAATGAATATAGAAAAATATTTCTCATCATAGTATAAGAGCCACGAAATAAAAAACCCTAGCCTCCACCTTTGATTTTTTCATGCCCCCCCCCCTCTCCCTTCGATCTCCTTCACCGTGGCTGATGAAGGATCGAAGACCACGACCCCAGGCGCCGACCAGCAGACGCCGGCTCCGGCGAACGTCCCGAACCCGAAGATCGGGTCTGATGACCCTGATGCAGAGATTATTTATCGGCGAATTGACCCCTCTTCTCCGTATTATCTTAGCTCCATGGCTGATGAAGGAACCGATCAGCAGCGATTTGGGAGCCTTCGTTCTCAACTTTTGGCACAAAATTCACTACCCACCTTGGATTGGGCGTTTAAGGCAATGAATCAAAAGGAGCAACTGCAGACCCAGAACAGTTTTGTCAAATCTGACCGGGCGGATGTGATGCTTTTTGCTGTGTGCGCCTCGCATACAGGTACTTTTGCGTATGAATCAAGATTCCTTCCTAATGTCACTTGCACTTACTGTAGTAGGATTGGGCATGAGAAATCTACCTGCTTTGGGAAGAATGGATATTCGAAATGGTGCGGAGAACGGCCTCAATTCTGTGGGAAGGCCAACCCTGATCGCGGCGCTGGCCGTAGGAAAGGAGGCGGACCGGCAGCAGGTGCATCTGCGCGACCTCACGCTGCTGAGGCGAGGGCAGTGGCCTGTCCGGCGATCAGTGGAGATACTGCAGTGGGCAGTGGTGATTTGGCACCTGTTTCGGGTATTCCGGGTGTGAGCTCTGAGCAATTGCAACAGTTGCTTTCTCGTTTGGGTAATACGAGCATAGATGATCGATTGAATGGAGAGTCTTTGTCCAGTTTATGGCTTATAGATATGGGTGCTTCGAATCATGTCACGGGTAACTTGTCTTTGTTGTCCAATTTACATGATATGCCTTCTTGCACTTTGGCCTTCCTGATGGTAGTACGGTTGTTACGGTGAAAAGTGGAACAGTCAGATTGTCTAGTCACTTGACCTTGAACAATGTTTATTATGTACGTTATTTGTTGTGCAACCTTATCTCTGTTTCGCATCTGGCTGATGATACTGACTGTGTGGTATACTGTGTTAAATCTGGCTGTGTTATTGAGGACTGACGTTCGAGGATGCTGATTGGAATCGGTGAAATGCAGGGGGGACTCTACTACTTCAGGGGTGGCTTTGGTGTTCAGGCAAATCGAGTTGTTGATTAGCAGGATCTGGTTGTTTGGCATCAAAGATTGGGGCATCCCTCAGGTAAGATCGTGCAGAACCTACCCTTTGAGTTTATTTCTAGTGATCGTTTGACTGAGTCCTGTGATGTGTGTTGCCAGGCTAAACAGAGTCGTGACTTATTTTCATTGAATGAAAAAAAAGCATGTTTTCCTTTTGAATTAATCCATTGTGATTTGTGGGGTCCCTATCATACTTTAACTTCGTGTGGTGCTTGTTTCTTTCTCACTATAGTTGATGATTTTACTCGGGGTGTTTGGATTTACTTAATGCGTGATAAAACTGAGGTGTTTGAATTGTTTACCCATTTTTTAGCTTTAGTAGAACGTCAATTTACTGCTAAAGTTAAAATGGTGCAGAGTGATAATGGGACTGAATTCTTTTGTCTTAGGAATTTTTTGGCTAATCGGGGTATTATTTTTCAAACCTCTTGTGTGGGCACCCCCCAACAGAATGGTAGAGTTGAACGGAAACATAGGCACATATTAGATGTAGCTCGTGTTTTAAAATTTCAGGCTAATCTTCCTATGCAGTTTTGTGGTGAATGTATTTTAACTGCTGCCTATCTGATAAATCGGACTCCCTTGAAATTGTTGAATTATAAGTCCCCGTATGAATGTCTGTTTGGTGTGAAACTTCTTCTGTCTGAGCTACGTGTTTTCGTTTCTTTGTGCTATACCCATAACTTGAGAGCCAAATTTGATAAGTTTGCTAGTAGAAGTCGTCGGTGTATCTTTGTGAGATATCCGTTTGGGAAAAAGGGGTGGAAGTTGTATGATTTCGAGACCCGTGAATATTTTGTCTCCCGTGATGTTAAATTTGTTAAATATGTGTTTCCTTTCTCCGATACTTTGGTTGAAGAACATATTATTGCACCGGACTTAGTTGACATTGTACAGGATGAGTTTGAGGAAGATGAGGACCTATTGGAGGTGCCTCTCCCTTTGGCTTCGCCTAGCACCACTGCGGCGCCACCAGCTGTGACGGGTCCAGCGGCGGCAGGGGGTGATCCCGCGGCTGTTCCGCAGCCCCCTGTCACTGCTAAGAGCAGCCAGTAGCAGCAGTTCGTGGTGGATGGGGCTAAGGTGCGAGGCGAAGGGGATCCGGTTGTGCATTTGGGTAGAGGTATGCGTACTCGGGTTCCTTCTGTTCGTCTTCGAGATTTTGTGGTTAATACAGTTGTTGGTTTCAAGTCCACCCCCCCCCCCCTTCATCGAGTTCTGAGCAGTCCTCAGGTCATGGTAATCTCTATCCTTTGTCTAACTATTTGGATAGTAGTTATTTTTCGGTTGACCATCGAACCTTTCTTGTAGCTGTTACTACAGGAGTTGAGCCTAAGTCTTTCAAGGATGCCATGAAAGATGCAAACTGGCGTGAGGCTATGCAGACTGAAATCCATGCTCTGGAAAAGAATGGGACTTGGACATTGGAGAAATTACCAGCTGGCAAGAAAGCATTGGGGAGTAGGTGGATCTATAAAATCAAGTATCGTTCAGATGGGCAGGTTGAAAGGCTCAAGGCTCGGTTGGTTGTGTTTGGTAATCACCAAGTGGAAGGCATTGATTACTCTGATACGTTTGCACCAGTGGCGAAGATGGTGACTGTCAGGACTTTTCTAGCAGTTGCAGCGGCAAAGGATTGGGAACTACACCAGATGGATGTTCACAATGCCTTTCTGCATGGAGATCTTACGGAGGAGGTGTACATGCGGGTTCCTCCTGGTTTTGCAAAGGGAGAGATATCCAAGTGTGTAGACTTCGTAAATCGTTGTATGGGTTGAAGCAGGCCCCCAGATGTTGGTTTGCAAAGCTGACAGCAACATTGCGGAAGTATGGGTTTGTTCAGTCTTATTCAGATTACTCACTGTTTACTTTTTCGAAGCAGGGGATTAGGATGAATGTTTTGGTGTATGTGGATGATTTGATTATTTCGGGGAACAATCCCAAAGAACTTGCAGAGTTCAAGAAATATTTGAGTACCTGTTTTCACATGAAAGATCTGGGGAAGCTCAAATATTTTTTGGGCATAGAGGTGGCGAGGAGTGCAGAGGGTATTTTCTTGTGTCAGCGAAAATGCACTCTGGACATTATATCTGAGACAGGACTGCTGGGAGCGAAGCCCGTGTCATTTTCGATGGAGCAGAATCCAAAACTTGCAGCTTCGACAAGTCCGGACCTAGCCGATGGGGAGAAGTATCGGCGGCTCGTGGGTAGGCTTATCTATCTGGCTTTCACTAGGCCAGACTTGTGTTTTTCCGTGCACATTTTGTCTCAGTTTTTGCAGGCACCAAAGGAGGATCATTGGGCAGCAGCCTTGAGAGTAGTACGTTACTTGAAAGGGAGCCCGGGACAGGGTGTTCTGCTTCAGAGAGACTGTAATCTGAAGCTGACAGTGTGGTGTGATTCAGATTGGGCTGCTTGTCCCAAAACACGAAGATCAGTTACTGGATGGATGGTATTTCTTGGTGCTTCACAACTGTCTCTTGGAAGACCAAGAAACAGGTGGCAGTTTCACTTTCCTCTGCAGAGGCAGAATATCGGGCTATGGAGAAAGTGACTTGTGAGTTGAAGTGGCTTAAGGGACTTCTCCAGAGTCTTGGGATTTGCGTGGAGGGGCCAATGCAGGTATTTTGCGATAGTCAATCAGCACTGCATTTGGCTCAGAACCCTGTTTTTCATGAACGGTCGAAACATATTGAAGTTGATTGTCACTTCTTGAGGGATGCCATAGTGGAGGGGACCATTGCTACATCACATGTTCCCATGAATTCTCAGTTGGCAGACATCTTTACCAAACTGTTAGGGCGACAGCAGTTTGAGTTTTTGCTAGCCAAGTTGGGCATACACAATTTGCATGCGCCAACTTGAGGGGTGGTGTTGGATATATTGTATAGTTAAGTGTATTTTGGGCCTCGTAGGTTTGGTATGTTAGCTGTATATAAACTCTTTGTACAAGTTCATAATGATTACAGAAAAATATTTCTCATCAATCTTTTTAGGGGAATTGAAAAGAGTCAAGTAAGACTTAGTTCCTAAGGATTACTTGTAGTTTGAGGAAACTAGAGTGTAATTATGTAAGAATTTGTTTGTAAAGGTTTTTAGATTCACCTTCTAAGAATCTAGTATTTTTAGTGAAAACCAAACAAGTTGTTTGGGAAGGTGGATGTAAAATTTCCTTGAGGAAGGAAAGTTGAACCACATAAAAAATTGTTTCTTTCATTATAGTTTTTGTTTGAATTTCAAAAAATCTATTTCTTATTCAAGTCACAAAACCATTTTACTTCTTGAAAGAAAAGTTTTTACAACCCAACCCAATTCACCCCTCCCCTATTTGGTTGATTAGAGTTGTTGTATTTCAACACGTCTAATGATTTGGCAGCATCTAACATATTAATTATAGTGTCTGATGAAAAGTGGCGTAGTGAGTGCATTATGGTTATGTTATATAAATACATGTATCGAGTGTAACCTCACATGTAATGCATAGCCTCTAGTGTATCGAATTTAACTGCTGATATATCATGACTATGAGTTTAGTTGCTGAAATATTGAGTCTCGAATTTAATATCTGATCGCGTAGTGAGTTTAGCATTTGGTGTATCAAGTTTAGCCTCTAGTATATTCTGATGTATTACGGTTATGGGTTTAGTCTTTCATGTATCGTGTATTGAGTTTAACTTCGTATCGAGTATTAAATTTATTGGATATATGAGGCCTGGAATACTAAAACGATTGAAAACTTGAGTCTTGCAATCAAAGCGTTGTCCCAAAAAAACTATTTAGGGTGCTGAAATATTTCTCAAGATAAATCAAAGCACTCGAGTTGTGAATTTAGTTGTTGATGTATCACATTTATTATAAGATTAGTATATAATGCATCATTTATCGAATTGATTATGATGTATTGAGTCAGACAGAATCTTCCCAAAGGTTAAAAAATTCAGAGTTGCAAATCATATATAATTATACTAGTAAGGATATGCCAAATAAAAAGATGGAAATTACATCTCTTTCATTTTTATGAGAAGTGTGATAGTTTGATTGAGCCATATTTAATCCCAATTTTTTTTGAGTCGTGTGAGATAAATATATATATGTATATATAATAAAGAAAAATATGCAATAATTCAACCTGTTTTCTATTAATTAAGTTGATTTTGGTGAGGCAAGAATTGTTATAATTAAACAACATGTTAAAATAAGAATGAACTGCCAAAAATGTCATCATAATGTTCACTAAATTTTTTTTCCCCAAAAATGTCACCATACTTTCAAAAATGAGTTAGAAATGTCATTTTGCCATTATTTTGTTAGTCCTAACAGAATAGGAAACATGTGCATCTCACATGCATTTTTTTAAGGGTATTTTTATCTTCTTACTGTTATTTTTTTTTTCCCTACTTCCCTATTTTTATTATTCATCTTCTTCCCTAAATTCCTCCACCTCCTCCATTCTCCGCTTCTATCCGCCTCCCCTCTCACTTCCTCCCCCCTCCCCCTCCCCCTCCTTCCTCAGACGTACAACAAGTGAATGCTTAATTACCCCACCACTCCCTTCAGCCCAAAAATTTTTGTTCATCAAAACACCTCATCAGAATTGGTAACCTTTTCTCTTTAACCTCAATCCCATCAAATACATCATCTCTATGAAATTTCCATTGCTCAAATCCCACTATTCATCATCCTTATCTTAATTGTAATCATAATCAAAACTCATCTCATCAAACTCAAACACATAATTGCTCCCATCATCGTTCAGACTTTCTACCTCAAGACTCAATCTTTCTCCAAAGCCCTCTCATCTGCTCCATCAAATTGGACTTGGGTATTTTAATTTCTACGATGGATTGTTCTGAATTAGACCACCATAGCCACCCTACGTTAATTAAACTAATTTCAATCACCAAATTTCAATAAATTTAACCTAATTTCAGAAAATATAAAATTCAAACACGCTAAAAAAAAACTTTCAATCCAATACTTATGTCTTCACATCCTTTATTGAAACTTGCTGGAATGCGTTTTGAGGTGGCGGTAGCGGCTCTAAGCGAAGTGGGAGCTCCAGGATGGAAATCACGACTGGATCTGGTGAAGTAAACGCGGCTGGAAGTTGCAGCGATCACGGCAGTACGAAGAAGATGGTCTGAACCGTCGGATAAGAAGAAGAAGAAAAAAAAAACAAAGCAGATGGCCTGAACCATCAGAGAAGAAGAAGGAAAGAAAAAAAGAAAAAGAAATGAACAGTAAAATGGTAAAAATGCCCTTGAAAAGAAGAATGTGAGAAGCACATATTGACTATTCAGTTAGCTTTAATGGAAAAAACTAACGGGGTGACATTTCTGGGGAAAAAAAGGGTTAGTGACAAACAGGAACTTCTGAAAATGTATGGCGACATTTTTGGCAGTTCACTCTACAAAACTAAACATTATACTAAACAAGTGAATACAAACGAAAAATGTAATCGTTTTGTAAAAAAGGTCAAACAAATTAATTAAAAAATTAAAAGGAGACGTAATCAAATTAATAATTCATCTTTGACAGTTCCCTGAAGTTCCAATAAACATTATGCACTCAATGAAAACGTGAGAATGATGGGCATCTGGAACTAAAATTCTCCAACACTATCTTACTTTTTTTTTTTTTTTTTTTTCTTTCTATCAACTATTTCTATTACGTGGATTCTCGACCGAGAATTCAATTTTTTTTAATTATTATCTATTTCAATTACACAGCGAAGTTTTCAGGAAAGGGAATACTACACTACTGGCCAGGAGACTTTGTGTGCGCTTGTGTCTCTTTGCTATTCACTACTGGAAAAAGGGTGAAAGGAGGCTGGTTTTTAGCCTAATTAGAGGCGGGTTTCGCCGCCCAGCACCCGCATCCAAAGTGGAGACCTGCCTCCAAAACCCATCAGTAAGGTTATTGGAGGCGGGTGCATGGTGCATCCCCTACAATAACCCAAAAAAAGTAATGATTTTGGCAAACCTCCGTCGACAGAATCAGACCAAATCGTTAGACTCGTCCGAGTCTAAATATTTTTATTAATTGAGTATTGGCTATGGAATTTGTACCATTGGCCCCGCTAGAAGATGTGCTTAGTTTGCTGCTCGTGTTGCTAGTTTTATACTGGAGTTTCATGCCCCCAACTTTGTTGGTTGGCGATGTGGGATTTGGTAAATGAAGGTTAAAAATTTCAAAGCATTAGATAATGGAGGGGGGTTTTTTTGCACCCGCCTCCAAAAAGTTCCCTTATTAGACCATTATGTTAATGCATAATGGAGAACCCGCCTCCAAAGAATGACCAATATTGGAGGCGGGTTCTGGAAAAACCCGCCTCCATTCGGAAGTCACATATTGGAGGCGGGTTTCGCCGGAACCCGCCTCCATTATGGAACCTTTTTGGAGGCGGGTTCCAACAAAACCCGCCTCCATTGTGAGATGTGAAATTATTCACAACCTTTGGAGGCGGGTGTTTGGCAACCCGCCCCGAATGGCTATCACGGAACCCGCCTCCAATTTGGCGCCTCCATTGACCATTTCTGTGGTAGTGATTGTGAATATCCTATTTGTTTCATGTCTTAATGACAATGAAAATAGCCACTAAGTTATCTAGGATACAATTCTGATATGTTTAATATTAATGATAATATCTCAACTAATTTATTATAATTTTTAATAACAAGTAATTTACCACATATACGCAGTTTGAATTTAACATATTGGTCCATATATTAACACATACCGAAGGGCCTTAAGTAAGGTTCATTAAAAAACAAAAAGAGAGGGGGTAAATTTTCCTTCACCCCGTTGAGATTTTATGAAACCACCATTAACCCCCTATATATCTATAAGTTAATTAAGTTGTTACAACTTGACTAGCTTACTAGTTTCCAAAAACAGTGTCATTCTTGAACTCATTTTTGTAATTGTTTTAAATTTTCATTTTCTTTATTTTTAGCATGTGAATTTCGACCACAATAAGCCTTAAGGCAACCACACTTACCAACCAATTACATGTTTTTTGGAATTGGGCTTACAAGGAAATACCAACTCCGGTTGGTTTCCACTTTTCTTTATTTCCTTTTCTTTCTCTTTCTTTCAAATTTTGGCTTCCCTATTTCTCTATAAATATGCATGCACCATAGTCTGAATAAAGTAGATAATTTACATTAGTTATATCTTGTGTAAAGTTTAATCTTTAGCTTAAGAATTATTTATTTGAACTTGTGTATTTTGCATGCTACTTTAAATTGCTAAGTCTGAAACTTATAATAGAATTTAGGTCATTTTCTCCGCCTAAATTTTCATTGTTTTAGTTCGTTAATTCTTGCTAGATTATAGCTAAAGTATCCCGTCTTACTATTTCTTAGCTTGTGTTTTTGAAATTTTAAAGAGAGCAAGTTTGTGACCTGCACTATTCAACATTCCTTAACAGTTTCTGCATTCGTGAAGAACAATTCACATCATCTTCACTGCTTAATTTTCTCAAACTCCCGAGCGTAATCTTATGATTTTGGAACTTTAATTAGTTTATTGTTTGTACAAAGAACCGAAGCCAAAAGGGGAACTCGTTTCCAATTGTTCGCAGAAAAGAAAGAAAAACATTAATCTTGCAATGTCTTGCTCCACTTGATTAGAAAATTCTACATCAATTAACAACTGAAAAAGCAACTATGAAAAATAAAAAGCCCTCAATGCACTGCTGATTACAATTCTTAACATCTGGAACTTCTCAAACCACAAAACACCACAGCAGCAAGCCATTAATAGATAGAGAGATTCAAATGATTCAATCAATATATGTGACATTTGAAGGCAGATATTCTTGAGAATGGAGTGAGGAAGTGAAGGGGAGAGTGAAGAAGGTTAGAAAAGGTTGAAGAAATGGGTGTATCTGGAGTTATAACATTACTGACAAATGAAAGTAATCAATTGAATCAACACTGTTGTGGAGGAAAAGGAAGTGGAAGTAATCTATTGAAACAACATTGGTCTGGAGGAAAGGAAGGTGTTGATTAGGGGAGCAGAAAAGAGACGAGAGAAGAGCTTCAATAATGGAAGTATATATGAATTTTATTGTTAAAACTTTAATTTCTTTTAGACTACAATAATGGATTTATTTTTCATATTAGGGATTTTAGTAAATTGTAATAATTTTTTATTTTTATTTTTTGTATTTTAACCATTCAATTTAATGTATTTTATCTTATTTTACTTCCTTATATTTTTCATTAATCATAATTGATGTTTTATTATAAATTTTGATATTTCGCATACATAAATATAAAAAAATATCCAACGTAAAGGTAAAATGGTATATTATCAAGATTTCAGCATTAAGATATGTATATTTATCAAACAATATTGATTGATTAAGCATTATGATTCAGAGATTTGAAAAATATATTTTAGCAATGAGATATTAAGTGCTTAATCAATTTAACATATGATTTTAGCATTAAGCATTCAGATATAAATATTAAGTTTTATTAAACGGACTCTAAGAATATAATTTGTAATTCGAACCAAAAAAAAAAAAAAAAAAAACCCTCCACAACCACAAGCACCTCTCATTCCAAATACAACTGTTTTTTTGGAAACAAAATCAAGGATTGCAACCGTCATTGTGAATTGGGTCGAACGGGAGGGATCCGGATTTATCTTTAATTAACATCCCTAACTATAAAAGGCGATCATTCTCAATTTCTCGTCTGCACGCTTTGTAGAATCTCCTTAAATCTCAATTCTTCTGCATTTCTTTTCATCAATGGCGGACGTCTACGATTCCGAAGTTACGCTCTCCCTCTCTGAAGAACCAACACGGAACTCTGATACATCAGCGACTTTGAACGTACACTGTCAAATGCAAGAACCACCGAAATCACCCTCGTCTCATTTGTGGAACGAGGTCGCTCAAGAAAAGGTACTTAATCCCGTTCAGTCTTCCTCATGATTCCGGCGAAGCCGTCTCGGAGAAGGCTAGTATTTTTTTTGGTAACCAGAAACTGGTGGTCACAAGATACTTTTGGTAACTAAATTTCTATTGTCAGCAAACAATGTTTAACAGAGTAAAACTAGTGACCCCTAAAGTAGTTTCAAGGAAGAAAGTGATAACATTTCTGTCACCAAATTGTTTTGGCGATTCCTAACATTTTTGTGACCATAGATATATTCTTGTCACTGAAATTGGTGACCATTCCCTCTAGCACCAAATTGATTTATTACTGACCAATAACGGTCACAAAAATGCTTTCAATGACCGAATTTATATGACCAATGGGTGACAAAACATTTCTGCTCATTAAAATTCTTTGGTGACAAAATAAGTTTTTGGTAACCAAATCCTTGTTATTAGCAAAGGCTATTCTACTTCTCTATTTTTTAATTTTTTAAAATTTTTTTTTCCCCTTTTGTAGTGACCTATACAGGTATAATATTTTTGAAACATGATATACATAGCAATTATATATACCAAGTGTGTTTTAATGGAATAGTCATACTTTTAAAAAGTAAAATTTTTATAAATTTCAAAATACAACTGTTAAAATAATTAAATTTACATTAATTTTTACTTATATCGTCACTTAATAAGTCTGAATTAATCATGACTTACATATAATTATATTAATAACAGTATGAAAAGTTAAAACTAAAATAGAAAGAAAACTCTTTCATTTAGATAAAAAAAAATTGAAAAATTAAATCAATCTCAATTATAAAATCCTATTTGTCATAGAATTTGATAATTACCTATTTAGTTTGTTTCCAATTAGGTTTTGGAAAAAAAAAATAACAATAATAATTTGGTTATTATGGGTCTATATTAAAAAATTCACGGGGTATAGTTTTGAGGTATGTTAGAGGGGTAAAAATCTTTCGGCTCTCTGCTTTTGCTGTGTTTGAAGAAAGTTTTTTGGCTTGGTAAGATTTACTGGTGATAGGCGTTGAGGAGAGCATTACGGCTTAGTGCCTCACCTCTGTTAATAGAAATTAAAGCCTTTCGGTTTTCAACCTTCATTTTGTTTCGCTAATGCCTAGCTCCTATATTGATGTAATAGATGTGATTGTAAAATAATTTTTGCTTGCCCTCTTGATATGATATTGATTTGACATAGTTAATTTGTCTAGTTGTAGATCCATTGAAATCGAACTACGTTAAAATTATGTATTGTTTCATCGTATATTTTGTTTATTCCACTGCACGATCATTTCTATGCGCAATAAGACATATATTTGATATTTTACAAGTGGTATCTGAGTAGTTTTATTTCGCTATGCATTAATATTTATAACCGGGATAGTTTTATATCCTACACAAAAAAAAAAAAAAAAAAAAAAAACAACACTCTTTCATGAGATACATCGGAGTAATTACCTAGGAAAAAAGAAAAATCGTATCCTACAATGAGATTGGAACAAAAGGTTTTGCTCGTTTAATGACAATAAAATAATTATATTTATCTGGGGATGTAGCTCAGATGGTAGAGCGCTTGCTTAGCATGCAAGAGGTATGGGTATCGATACCCCGCATCTCCACTTATTATTTAAAAAAAAAAAAAAAAAAAAAGGAATAGTTATGTTTATAAAAAAAGGAGTAATAATTTATTTCTTGGGTATTAAAATATAATACACACTTCTTAAAATAAGTAATAAGTGATCATTTTGTTTAATTGTGTCACATTTTTTAGTGTCAATTAATTTTGAATCACGTTTAATCGTGTTAGTGATTGTATCGAAAGAAATATATGTATATCTATATTTAAGACTTTTCTATTGAAAAAACTTTATAACAAACCAAGAGATTAATAATTTGAATGGATCGTATCTTATTATATTTATAAACTCAAGAAAAATATGCAAGAAATCAACCTCTATTCTATTAAAGCAACAATTGTCGTCAATAAAAATGATTAAATATCGAGAGTTGGAACAAGCGACCAAAAGGATTAGAAGAAAATAACAAAAAATGTAATGTATCACATATCAAGTTTAGTCTCTGATTAGGGCCTGTTTGGTTCATGAGAGAGTAAAGTTTTTGTGGAATATGATCTAGGAATTTAATGATAAGGAAAGCAAAGTAAAAAAGAATATTTTTTGTGTGTGGATTGGTTAAGAAATGTATTAGGGAATTTAAACGTGAACTAAACTAAATATCAAAAATGCCCTCGAAGTAAGTTTAACGGCTTTCTCGTAAAATTTTAACCTAAATACGAGCTAAATAATATTTAATTATAAATCAAATTGTAGCTTTATAATAAAATGACATGCCAATTACTCATCCAAAATTAATTTAAAATTAAAAAATATATAGGTTTGATTATCTATAATGCAGTGATAATGAAATTCAGATGAATAAGAAAGTAATTGGAAAAACAAATTTTCTTGTTGCAAATTGAAATATTAAATTTGTCACTCAATTTTTTCCAAATTTAAAAGGAAAAGAAATTAGAACTTTTAAATATGATACATTAATTTTCATTAAAATATTTTTTAGTTTTATAGTTATTAAAATTAACTATAAAGAATATTATATATGAAAAGTATATATGTTGTTTTAAGTATATATATTTGGAACATAAAATTAAAATAAAAAAATTTAGTTAGATACAATATATACTAAAGTAATTGTGATATTGGGGATGATTAGTTGCAACCAATTAGTTAGACGACTTTTATACCTAGACAATCTTTTACCTTTTTCAGGAAAAATAATATATATATATATATATTTATATCATTCCGTTTTTTTCATTTTATGGTTTCTTTTTTTTTTATTTATGGTTGATATAACAAAAATATAAAATATTTGAAAATAAATAAGAGTAAGAATAGTGAGTGTCTTTTTTGAAAATTTGTGACTTGGGAAAAAATAATACCAAGTTAGAACAAGGATTCTTTTTCCAGGAAAATAACACTTATTTTCCCTGTATTGCGGAATTATTTCCTTTCCCAATCAATTATAATCAATTCCAAACAAAGAAATTTAATATTGAGGAAACATTTTACTTTCTTTGACCATAATCCTTGTAAACCAAATAGGCCAATGTATTAATATTCTCTGCATAATAGAATATATAATATATAATTTAAATAATATATATATATATATATAATATAGGGTACTATAAAGGTTGGGGCTCTGAACACATGTGCACCTTGCACGTACTGAGAGCAGGGTTGCATGCATGAATCCTTTTTATGAAAGATCAATCTCAAAAGAAACTATGGCTTTTTCAAATGTGCAAAACAAGTGTTTTAATTAGTAGGCGAGTCCCTGTCCGGTCAATTTTTATTTCTGATTCTTGTATACCTGTTCTACGTGTTGCTGGTGAGAAATATGGTGACAAGTTCTAAGGCTCTGTTCTCTTAGTACTATAGATAGAAAAATTTTTAGTTAGGGAAGAATTTTATTTTGGAGGAAATTTCTTTTGGGGTTTTGTGTAAGAAAGAGAAGAAAAAGTGTAATGATTATGTTTTTTTTGAATTTATGTGAGTGAGAATTTAGAGGTAATTTTTAAATTTGAATTGTGAATTTTATAAAAATAATATTGTTTCTTTGTGTAATATTTTTAAGAAAAAAATGATACTTTTCCTGATTATGTTCGGAAAAGAACAGAGCCTAAATGAACTTTTTTTTAGTACTGGTTAAACTGTGCCAACATTTGAGAGGACTGTGGGTAGGGCGTCCAACCATAATAAATGTGCAGTGTTTTTTTCTTTCTTTTTTTTTTTTTTTTTAAGTTTGTTTGGTTTACAATAATTTTTGATAATGCAATGAAATCATAGCCAGAGATTAGATTATTGGTCTAGATTGAAAAAAGGAAAAAACGTATCTCCACAGATCTTATTTTTTGTTCAAAGAAAAAATTGTTTACACTATAAAATATGAGAAGATTGACATCAAAGCAAATAGGGAAAGATATGGACGCGAAAATTAAGCAATTCTTCCAGTCCGTTGGGAATTTCTTCTCCAGCGGCGACGATATTCCATGGTCCGATGCCGACATCGTCGCGGGTTGTGAACGAGAGGTCGCCGAGGCTGAGAAAGGTTCCTCCGACGAGCATAAAAGGGAATGCATTATGCGCATGTCGTGGGCTCTTGTTCACTCAAATCGGCCAGACGATGTACAACGAGGGATCGCCATGCTTCAAGCTTCCTTGAGTAGCAGCGATAGCCCCATAAAAGCTAGGGAAAAGATTTATCTTCTCGGTGTTGGGTATTACAGAAGTGGTGACTTATCAAGAAGTAGACAACATGTTGAGCGATGTTTGGAGATCGCCCCTGATTGGCGACAAGCCTTGGGCCTCAAGAAAGCAGTTGAAGATAAAATTACGAAAGATGGAGTCATTGGGATTGGGATCGCTGCACCTGTTGTAGGACTTGTGGTTGGGGGAACTGCTGCAGCGCTCTGTCGCAGAAACTGATGGAGTTTGAAGATGTAAATGCCATCGTTTGTTACAGTAGATGTGTAAGAAATGGCCTTCCGTAGTTTAAGCTACATCGATCATCTTTTTTTTTCTTGTTTTGTGAGCTCGGTAGTGGTGCGAAATATGGCGATAAGTTTTAAATTCTCTCTTTTGGTTTAGTATTCGTTAAATTGTGCACGTAATTTGAAAGAATTGTGGGTGGGGTGGGCTGCCATTATACATGTGTAGTTTCTTTTAATAGTTGGTCGATCTAACAAATCATTTTTTTACATAGTGCAATGAAATTTAAAAAATATAAAATAGAACAAATGCTTATAAGTGACGAATATCCTGAATTAATGGTCACAACATAGACACTGGTGTGCCCGGTTTGCCCATCGGCCCAATTACTAAGTTTATGATCTGGCCCAAGTGGACCCACAAATGGAAGACTATTTATATCCTGACAAAAGAAGGAGACGGAGGTAACAAACCGGTGGACAATCCCACGCCTCAACCAGTGGGCAATGACCGACTCCCTCACTCTATAAATAGGAACCTTCATCACCACTCTATAAATAAGAACCTTCATCACCATTGAAAGGGACTCTCTATTCTTAGTAATACTTTTCTCTCTAGTTTTACTAATTCTCTCCTATGTCTAAAATACTGACTTTGGCATCGAAGCTTAACTGGGGACTTTCCCAGCTAGTACAGGTGTCAAAGATGACAAATCGGAGCAGATCTGACCCGAAGTCCCTCACCGGCAAATCTCGCCTCATCAACTGGCACCGTCTGGGGGGACTCGATCGCCGGAATGCAGTCCATTTTCCGGCCTTGGGGTTCCCGAACTCACAAATTTGTTATGAGGTTTTTGCTATGTTGGAGGGCGGATCTGGCAGAAAACGGGAAAGGTTTGATTTTCTTTCTGCTTGGGTTTGTTCAACCCAGCCATCACACTAAAATAAAATAAATAAATAATTTTTAAAAAATGGTTCTTTTGGGTTTGGATGGAGTAAGCTGCTGTTGTGGAGTAGTGGTGAAGTTTTATTTTTATATTCCCATTTTCTCTTTGCAGTAGAGTAGGAGTTAGATTGGAAATGGGGATTGGGTTTTCCTTGTGTTTTGAGATAGATAAAACTTTGTTGTTTTGGGCTTGTAGAACAACACGATTAGACGGGAAGAAATGAAAATTTTTTGATCTGGTTAATAGCTTTTGAGTTTGTTAAAATGAGCCGCCGCCGCCGCGACGCTGCCAGCTCCATGGAGTTGTTATTGATGTGTTTAACCAGATCTGGCCGTGAGTGTGAGTAGAACCAGATTTGGCGACGGTAGCCTTCGCTAGCAAACCTCAAATCTCCGCCGAAGATCCGAGCGAGCTTGCCGAAGCTCCCTCGAGCCTGACGATCTAAGGGAGCTGCCGACGATCCCCGTAAGCCACAGTCAAGGTTCGTTCCAGATTCCTGAACAAGGAACCAGAGGCAACCCTGACGTTGCCATCCCGCTTTCTTCGGGAGTGAAGGAGAATAAGAGTGACCTGTCTGTCGGCCGCCCCTCCCGTTGCTGCTCTCTTCAGGATGGAAGGAGAAGAAGGGCCAGTCAGCTCCCACGTCATCATTTAGTCAGCAATTCATCCCACTGGAATCAGCCAAGCGGCCAAATGGTGCAAATTGGGCCAAGGAGAGAATGTTGGGTCTGTTAACAACTTTGGAAGAACTGGGCCAAGGTAGAGCCATTGGTCCATTTAGCATCATTTTAGGAGTTGGGCCAAGCTGCTTGAAAAAAAAAAAGAAAAAGAAAAAGAAGGGGGTAAAGAAAGGCATGCAACTATGGAGATAAAAGACTCGCAGCCCATTGACGAAAATGAGGAAGTCGATCTAGCTTTTCTTTCTTCGAGCAGGAGTCGGGGGCATCAGCTCTGAGAAAATCCGAACAGCAGCTCTATCGAACCACCAAACCTTGGCGAAATAAGGGCGAAATTTCAAGCCAAATGGAGACATAAGGACAGTACGACAGTTCCGTCGAACTACGGGACTTGAATTTTGGCGAAAAATAAAAGGTGATCTCAAGCTAAATGAAGAAATAAGGTAGTCCGACGGTTCGGTCGAGCAACCGAACTCAGGTCTTGGCGAAAGAAGAGAGAAATCTTAATAAAATAAAGAAATAAGGAGTCCCTGTGACGCCCCACCCCGACACCCCCCTTCGGTGCGATACACAAAGGGACGGATCGAGCAGGAGACGCCATTCAGGGCTCACGCCCACAGTTGATAACAGGAACAACCTATAAATTCTTTATTAATACATAATTTGCTTTAATAAATTCAAGTATCGGCCATTTCAAAATAGTAGTGAAGAATAAGAATCAGGAGATCAGGAATGAAGAGAAATTAGCAAGATAATAATACTCAAAGAGTTAGCTCGACACAAAGCACCAGTCACTATAGGGATTACCAAGTTAAACATTTTGCTCCAGAAAAAAGAGAATGAGTTCAAAACAAACATAGTTACGATTTAGTCGAAGTTTTGCCCTAGAGAGCGAGCGCAAATTCAAAACAGTAATTGTAGTGAAACGGTTTTCTCGGCAGTGAGTAGAGAAAGAGCAGTGGTGGAGATCATACAAAAGTCCTTCTTGTCTAAGGACAATTGCATGACTCTGTGGTTGCATGACATACATAAGTACAGTAACAGTAGGTGACCACCAGGTCAACAGTAGCAGTAGGCGACCACCAGGTCAACAGTAGCAGTAGGAGTAGTCATAAGCAACCATGAGAGATAGTTTGAGGAATCAAAATAGCCAAATAAAGAGTTGGAGTAAAAGTATCAGCACAAGATTGTTAGAAATGAAATTTAGTCACACAAGAAGATTACAAAGCACGGCAGTTTTGCAAAGCAAATCAAAAGGATATTTTGGGAATTTCACATCCACAATTTTGTTGCATTAGAGGCGGAGTAAATTATTCGTAAAACAATTTATGAAATGGTTGTCAAGCATAGAAATCATTCATGTAAGAATAATACAAAAGTCTCTCCTTTTTGTAAAACATAGCAAATGGTGTTTTGGGAAATTCTTGTCCAAAATAATTTTTTGGCTTGGGCAGCCATACATTCACAAGCAATTCAACAATATTGAAGAAAACAATTGTACCTATATCATATATATACGTGTATATATATATATCTTTAAACGCGTAGTAGCTAAGTGTCAAAATAGCAAGAACCCTCACCTTGTTCAAGCGAGGTCAATCCACTCAGGGGTCTCAGAAAATCAATCCTGCAGAGTCATTACCCTTAATCAGTCAATGTTATGCCCTATTACTAAGCGATTGTCCAGGGATGCATGCACGTTTTCTAAGGAACTTAAGCTGCGACAACCTTCTAAATTAAAAGCACAAGGATTTTCTAGACGGAGCATTAAATTTTAAAATCCGTTTTCTCTCAATTGGAAAGTCGGCGTCAAACAAAATTTAACCATTAGTTAAAAGACATGTTAAAATTTCAGAATTTTCAGAAGAAACCATAAGTACTATCAACGTCACAATTCATTGTTTTTTTTTTTTTTTCTGAAAAACACTGTACATATCAGTCAGTTTTAAAGTTTCATAACTCCAAAAATACAGATCGCCCTTTTGTGAAATTTTACCAGAAGATAGAAATATGTCCCTAGAAAATACTGTAAAAGGTTCAGGATTTTTAGAGAAATGGATAATTAAATATCGCATTCGCAATTCACTGTTTTCCTGAAAAATGCCTGTACAAAACTGTCATCCTTAAAAATTTATAACTTGCAAAATAAAAATCACCTTCCAACAAAATTTTGCAGAACTATAGAGATATGTTTCTAGAACATACAGAAAAAGTTTCAGAATTTTTCGAATGAGGGACATTTAAATATCGCATTCACAATTCACTGTCTTTCTGAAAAAAAGACTGTGCATGACAGTCAACTTTAAACATCTGTAACTCTCAAAACCCAGATCCAACGAGCACAAAATTTTACAGGTAGCTAAAACCACATGTCAGGAGTGTACAGTTAAATTTTCATAATTTTTATCAAAGTATAAAATTTATGGTGAATTTTCGACAGTCTACTATCCTGCAGAATCACCCCTCTGCAGCAAACTTCTACAGGCGCATCAGCCCCCAAACAGAAAGGAAAACAACCTGTGTTGCATGCTCTCATCTTACTGTTTTAATTCATTGTGCCACTACAAATTTATAGATGTCTGATCTGCCTATTTCTTGATTTAGATGCCTATCTATCAAAACAGGCGTAACAAAATATGATGAGACCCCTTTTTCTTGACCTGTTCCGTAACTCTATGTCGATAGAAGAACGAAACACAGAAACAAGAAGCTGCAGCCTATGCGTTTGCCCCCTTTTGCTGCCTAATCTGAAATCCCATTTAGTTATGTTGCGCATATACGATTCATCAGAAATCAGACCTATTACCTAGGACAGGAAGGAAAGCCACACTCCAAATTTTCCACTCCTTTGCCTACTGGCCTGGCATAGACTGCATGCTCCGACCAACGATTGTAGTAATTCGTATAACAACGAAACCCACTCAATCTGATACCAGGTGAAACGGATCAGCTTAATGATTCTACAACGTTAAAGGAGTTACTAAAAAAAACGTTACCTTATTCTGTAGCGACAACGAGATGGTTCTCCTCTCTTAGTTAGAATTTTCCTTTTCCTAGTCGTGTGCACTAGCAGTCCAGCGAGAGAGATTCTGAGGGAGATTGAGAGACGAATTCATAAGTGAGAGGGAGAACGAGTTTATGAGGGATGGAGTAAACTGTGTAGCCCGAAAACCTAATGACGATTGTGTTTGATGTATAATCGATCAGATATACGCTATAATCTTAATCCCTTCGGTTTCGTATGCTATCCATATTTTCCTCCCACGTTCAAAATCAATATGTTAGGATAAGAGACCTACGTTGCTGACTTCCTTTTCCTCTTCACTTTTACTCTATGTTTTACGAAGTTACGTCTAATTTATTTAATTACTATTACTATTATCATCATTTGTTTATCTTTATTTAAATCAGTTAAGAATTAAATCCCTTAATTGTGAACTCAACCCCAAAATTTATTTAAATACTCCATCGAACCCCAAATTAAATTCTATTTATCAGTAATACCAGGTACGAGTTATTATTTTTTTGGGGTCTCACAGTCCGAGCAGTAGTTCCATTGAACTTCCGGACTCGGGTGCCAACGATGCTGCTTCCAAGGCACCCAGACACTACTAAAATTCCCGAGGGCCCATAAAAGAGCTACGGCCATGGGTGTTCCAGATGATGCTCCGGTCACGAGTTTTCGAACGCAACAAGCCTGTCATTTCTTTGGGTAGTAGAAGTGGAGGAAAAGAGGAAGCCTCGTGAGCTCCAAAATTCAATCAAAGTTTTGAAGGAAATTGAGTTAAATGACCGATTAGCGTCTGCTACCCGGATTGAGTTTCCAGCGCTGTTTAAACGGGACCCTGACGCTGATTTGGCGGGATCCCGGCGCTTATCCAATTAGGTGTAACCGGCAATCGGAGTCCGACGAAGGAGAAGACGAAGAAGGGCTGATCGGACAAGGTGTTGTTGCTGCCGTTTTTGTGAAGAAGGCGGAGAAGGTGCTGATCGGAGAGCAGCGAACTTTCCCATGATGCTCCAGAGTCTTGATTCCCGACGCTGAATTTTTGAGCTAAATGAGGAGGAGAAAAGGGAGAAATCTGCTCCACGTTGGGTGAGCGAATCCAACACTCCTCCGCGAGCTAACCTAATCGAAGTTTCCGATGAAGAATGAAGAATTTTCCCGACGCTGAATTTTCCCCGGGTAGGAAGAAAACTTTCACCGACCATGATCGGTCAGAGCGAACTACTCAGGCGAACGTCGGTCCGAGTAAGACGCTCCTCCGCGGGCATGTCCGACACTCTGCGAGAAGGCCATGGCGTGAGCTGTCATCGCTGCTTTTCCCGGGAGAAGTGGAGAAGAAATCTCGCGATGAAGCCCAAGAGTTGTGTTTTCATTTTTGAGTGAAGGCATTGTGGGGCCCGTGTTTGTACAAGCTTTTCCACAAAGCTTCCCCTGGGTGATTCTCACGTGTCACTGATGCACATTTAATGCATGGTGAGATAAGGTGGAGACCAACATCAATCAGCTCGTTAATATGGTGAAATAAGGCTTGAAGTTTATTCATAATCACAAGGTGGGGGTGGGGCCTACCAATGCCAACCACTACGCAAATTCAATTTTGGAGTTTGCTTATTCACCAAAGCATTTTTGATGGGTTAAGGTCGGGAGAACCCGCAGAAGGTGGCAAATCAAGCTTCGACGATCCGAACGAGCCCTGACGCTTGTAAATGGAGACCCCGAGGTGGAGTGTTTGTTGTCAGAGTAAAAAGGTGGAAACTCGGCGATGCCACAACGGTATAGAAATCCCGAGAATGAACTTGTGCTCTCTTTAATTTAGAGTTAAAAGGTGGAGACTTGACGATGGCGCAATGGAAATCTCGAGACTGGGACTGTGCTTTCTTCAAATTGAAGAAAAAAAGTGGAGACTCCGAGGATGTCGAAAGAGCACAGAAATCCAGGGGCTACATGCGAAAAATAAATAGCACGAGGCTGAGTATGAAGAACGGAAAGCCCGACGCTCGCTTGCGTTGGAGGTGGAGTGCAAGGAAATCGAACTATAATTTCTTTGCCTCATTTTCGGTGGTGGAGATGCGGGCAAGGTTTTGTTGCTACTATTTTTGTGAAGAAGCCGAAGTAGTTGGTGGTCGAGGAACAACGACCTTTTCGACGAAGTTCCGATCGATTTCCCGATGATGAAGCAGCGTCGGGAAATCTCTGATGGTTACCTCCTGAAACACCCCCGACAATGAATGCTCAGAGTAAGAAGAATGATGGTCGGGAGGCACAAATGCATCTGTTTTGTTTTTGTTTTTGTTTTTGGGTTAGACATGGTGGGGCCCCCGGTTGTACGACGTGTCACCACAAAGTACTCCTTAGCATTTGGAGACTCACGGGTCTTGTTTGTGATTTTGGGAGAGACATGGTGGGGCCCGCGGGGTGGGTTCAGGGGCAAAAAAGAACTTCAAGGAACTAGAGTCTGGAGGGGATTGAATCCAAGATTATTCGTTTTGCTCCAACTGCGTTTGCCACTAGGCCGCGTGAATGCTTGGTCCCTTCAAAATGTGCGACAATCAAAGAAAAAAAAAAAAAAAAAGCCGCTTTAGCCTCGCATGTGAATCAAAATTGAGGAGAGCCCGAGGGTGCTTGGGAAAAACGGAGAGCCTGAGCTAGAGTTTTGCTTTCTTCAATCCGGAGTAACAAGGTGGATGCAGAGGATGCCGCAGCGACAGGAGAATCCCGGTTTCATATAAAAGACGAAGTGCAAAGAAATTGAACTCTAATTTCTTTGCCTCATTTTCGGTGGAAGTGGGGGCAAACAAGCTGAAGCTATCCCCACGAAGCTCGAACGCGAGCCTTCAGATTCCATAGCCGATTGCGTTTTTAGGAGGAAGAAGAAAAAGCTTTGGCCATGTGTTGACTAGTGGATGTTGCCGAATTTATTCACAAGATTCAAGCTATTGCAAAGTTTGATGGGCCAATCCATTTGTTCAAGGAGGAAGGAGAAAATCCCGAAGAAGAACCAACCCATTTGTTCACAAGTTCAAGAAAATTTTGATGGGTCACCCTCTAAAATCGGATGAATCAGGAACGTGAACCAAAAAGAGTAGTTGAAGGAGTGATGACAAAACAATTCAAAGTTTTGGCATTTACAGAATTGTGGTGCAAAAAATCCAAGGCCCGAGTCTCCCCAACCCGACAATGAACAAATTCGGGCTTCATCTTTGAGGGAGTCTTGTTCTTTTTTTTTTACTTATTCTATTTCAATTCAATTAATAAAGCATGCAACTTTATTGATGTGGTCGTCGTGATCAGGTCCTCAATTTATCTTCAATTAAATAAATAAAGTATGTTAGTTAACTTTATTTTTCTTTAAATAAGTAAAGCATGAGCTTTTATTGATTTTATCATAAAACAATTCTCCTAGTGCTATTATTATAAGTGTATAATTAATTGTATCTACAAAGTGAGAAAGTATGCATTTGACTTAATTATTTTATCTTTGTGTATTTTGTTTAAAGTATGATATTTGCAAATTTTACGAATAAAATTTCAAATATTGATTGTTTATCAGTTCTTACTAGGAACATTAAGGGGTGTATAAACCCATCTCCGAAGAGTGTCATAGTCGCAGATTCGGCATACTCCAGCCGGACGCGGTCACAAGTGCCCAAACTCGACTCTCTTATGTAGGCAGCCGGATGCCGCGAACGACCGCGAGGCGGTGTTCAAATTTATAGTCGCGGTTCTGGCATCCTCGCGAGTGCCCAAACCCGACTCTCTTGCGTAGGCTTCCGGATGCTGTGAATGACCTCGAGGCGGTGTTCGAATTGTATACTCAAAACCGGGGTTCCATTATTGCTAGCCTTACTCGGGGTCTTCACTACAACGAGTCTTACATGACTTAAAATTTCTATGAGCACTGTGGATATTCTTATTATGGACTCTTGTAAGCTTTTTTATTACAGGTCTTTTCGGTCCTTCTACACTATGAAGTTTCAAGTTCTAAATCTTCGACGAGATACGATCCAGAACTTGGGGGGGACTAGTTGGTGTGCCTGGTTTGTCCTTCGGCCCAAACCGAGGCCCAATTACTAAGTTTACGATCCGGCCCAAGTGGGCCCACCAACGGAAGACTATTTATATCCGGACAAACGAAAGAGACGGAGATAACGAACCGGTGGACAATTCCACGCCTCGACCAGTGGGCAATGACCGGCTCCCACACTCTATAAATAGAAACCTTCATCGCCATTGAAAGGGACTCTCTCTCTTCTTAGTACTACTTTTCTCTCTAGTTTTACTATTTTTCTCCTATGTCTAAAATACTGACTTTGGCATCGGAGCTTAACCGGGGGACTTCCCCCACTAGTACAGGTGTTGGAGATGACGAATTGGAGCAGATCCGACCCGAAGACCCTCACCGAAAAATCTCGCCTCATCAGACAAACTGACCGCCGTTAGTTAAATCCGCAAAGGGATTAACATTGTCATCTTCATCTGAGATGTACTCACCATCTTGCCCTAGTAGAACCCTACTAGCATTAGGGCATTCTTTCAAAGTATGACCTCGGTCGGAGCACTTGTAGCAAGTGATGTCACGGAAGATGGAAGACCAGTTGATATGGTCTTTAATCCTTTAGGAGAGTACCTTTAAGGATTAATGGAGGACATATTTGAATGTTCACTTGGGTTAGCTGGAAGCTGGCTAGAAAAGCATCATCAAATAGCACCCTTCGATGAGCGATATGAACAAGAAGCTTCAAGAAAACTGGCATTTTCTGAATTATATCAAGCTAGTAAGCAAACAGTGAATCTGTGGGTATTTGAAGCCGAAAAAGCAGAATATTTGATGGAAAAACGAGGAATCCTTTTGAACAACTCATTTTAATAGGAAAGCCTTATATCTTAAAATTACCCTGCGATAATGATTACTCGAGCATTACTACCTTTACCACAACGATGTTGTCCATAGATCAAATTGTTTCGTGGATTGGATTTCACTTGACTGCCTACGGTCCATTGCATGTACTCGAGGTAGAAGTTTTGTATAAATGTATTGTCATACTGTTAAGTATTTTGATTTAAGTTCCTGTCTTTCTAAGAGGTGGCTGCTTTAATTTAGAGTGAATGGTGATTTGCTTGCTGATGAAGAAGTGATAGTGCGGGCTTGATAGCTTTTCGTTATGAGTCGAACGGCTTCTTTATGGGCAAAAAAGTGTGCACTAGATGCTTCCTCCAGGTAGCTAGGGAGCTGGATGGTGTCCTGGTTGGTTGGACGTTTTAAGGTATTCCTCCATAACCCTGGCTTTATACAGCATATTTGTTAGACTAGTAACATTCTGAAATTCTACCGCCAAAGCTATCCCCCTATTAAGGCCACTAAGAAAACGAGTCATACTGGTGGTATCGTCTTCAAAGACATTAGCCATAATCTTGGCCATCTCTAATGTTTTAAATTAAGCATTTACAGATAAAGAGCCTTGTACAAGTGTATGTAACTTCCTATACAATTCTCTAAAGTAATATGCAAGAACAAAAGTCTTATGCATAGTTGTAGTCAAATCAAACCAAGTCAGAGGCGAAGCTTGAGCTCTCATAAGCTGAGTGTTGTGCATTTGTTCCATCTCTTAATTCCACTAAATAAGGGCATATTCAGTGAAAATTCACCACTGCGAGAGGAACCTTCTTGTGTTCGGGAATCGAGTGGAGCTCAAAAATTCTCTCCAGCTTGATCTCCCAGTCTAAGTACTATTCTGGATCGGTCCCCCCCGTAAAGGAAGGCACCAGGTTTGTGAGTAGCTTTTAAGAGGGCAACCACTGTTGTGGGCGCCGGTGTCGGGTTTCCTCTTCTTCCTCGGTCCTAGTGTCCTGGGCGGCCCTAATCTCCTCGACCTTGCCCCTGAGGTCCGCGAACTATGTAGTTAAATTCACAATGGCTCATTCCCAACGGAACTAGAGTTAGCACCTGTCATAGTAACATAACAGAAAATTTCCTGCTAAGAACAAGTAAAAGGGAGCAGAGTAACCTTACTTCCTTGTTCCCCAAGTGGTTGCCCTCTTAAAAGCTATTCACAAACCAGTGTATCACTGTTAGGATTGGCGGCCCCTATATGTTATATCACTTAGCCATTTATCTCAATCATGTATACTAGTCAAAGTTCTCAGATATTGAGCAAAGGTAGCAAACAATTAGAAATTCACACAAGCACAATACTGTATAGGAATGTTGCAAAAGAATTTTCGAAAATAGAAGCTTGGTTATATTTTGATTGAAAAACTTTTTGAAAAGAAGTTTTGTAATATAACTCGAATAAAATGTGCACGCAAAAGAAATTTTGGGGAGAAGCCCTCAAATTTCACAAATTAATGTAATGCACACGATGACAAAATTCAAGCAATATTTCAAAGTAAACGTTGAAGGTAGCACAAAAAGAATTCAGTTTAAGGTGAAGAAGCGAGGCATTCAAATTGACAGAAGCAAGAACAATTAGCAGGTTTGAAACTAATGAGGAATATAACTACCCAAGACATGATCACCTTCCCAATAGGTAATCAAGAAACCAATTCCAACTAATTAACCACTTCTAAATTAAATCCCAGATTTCAAAATTTATCATCTCCTAATAGTAATATGCGATTTTCACAAATTTAACCCCAGGAAAATCAAACTTTGATTTATTGAACACCACTACTTATAACCCTAGGGAAACTATAATTCAGCACAAGGACACAATCCAAGAATTCACTATAATTCTCATGAATTACAAGAAAAGTATCAAGATAGCATAAACCGCAGATTATTGAACAAAGGGGGTTGCTTAACATCAGCCAAAAAAACCCACAAAAGTCGCTAGAGATGACAAAAAATCAATTGCAAAGAACCTGACGATTTAACCAAAAGTGTCACTAACCACCCTAAAGTCGCAAAATCCAAACCCTTAGAAAACCCTAGGACTTGATTTATGTAAACCCTAAATTTATCTATTTGAAAAACTGGTTTTCTTTCGATTTTCCTTTTCTTTTTACCAAATAAACTTTTATTTTAATTTAGAAAATAGTAGTCTTAATTGAAATTTAATTTACTTAAGAAAAAACAAAATTTCCAAGAATGAGCATTATAATTCCACAAATTCATAAATTAATGGAGAATAAAAGAATAGAAAACACCTAATGATTCGACCGAGTAACTTCAACCTCCTCTTATCCCGAAATTAGCCTTGGCTCTGATACCAATTGATGTGTACCGAAATTCACGATGCAAAAAATTGGCAAGAAAAGTCCGATTTGCGAGATGCAGTTCTTAATCTCAAGAACCCTTACCTTAGATTCGACAAACTACTAAATTAACCTAAACTAATTTAAACATGCAATTCGAACCAAGCAAAGAATCGATAAGTTGAAATGAAAACACAATTAGGCAGAGCAATTACCTAAAATCTATAGTTTCGAACTTAATATTAATTTTTATTAACATGCAAATTACTTAAGATCAATAACAGAGAGTGATTTAATGAAGTATATTCTATACGTTTATCAAATTAAATCAACTAATGTATATGGAATTTGGCTGCCCTATTTATAGGGGTTGATGACTGAAACTCCTAACCTAAAACAATTAGGAAAAGAATTAGAATTGAAAACTAATCAAGAAATTGGTTTCTTACAACCCTAAACCTAAAGGAACTAGGTTTAGGTAATTTATCTAATTTCGACTATAGTGTTCATTGAACCTTGCCTAAAATTACATTAAATCTACCGAGAAGGAAGTAACCAAAAGTAATTACAAAAAGGAGTTTAAGAATGGAATCTTTTTTGGAAACTACGTACTAGTAAAACTAAGTTATAAACGTAAACTAGCTTCTAAAACAAAATAAAAGTAGGATTAGAAAACATGCACAAATCCTAATACCTTACTCAACCCTAACCCTAACATGGAAGGGTGACCCTTGCGAATTGAGCTTAGGATGCACAAATTGTAATGATGTAGGAAGCTTCCAAAATCTTCAGTAATCATTTCGAAAAGTTAAAAATAAAAAATTTCAAGATTTTCAAAATTCTGTATTTTATGAAAATCAAGAACTTCAAGAAAATCAAAAACTTCAACAAATGACCCTTTTTTAGGGGGGGAAGGGTTGTTAGGCGCCATTTCTTCAAAGGTTTTGAATAGAATGACACTTCTACCCTTCCCAGCATTATTCTCCAGAGTGTTGCTTTTTGTTCTTAGTTGGGCTTGCCTGGCACAAGTCTAGACTAGGTCTGCGAGATTTGCTGGTAGCTTCTTGGTCCTTTCTCGAGTCATAGGTCTAACTATGTCAACTAATGAATCTCTTTGGTAAGGGCTCGGATCATTTAGCATTGTTGGGTCTTGGTGTAACACACGAACATGCTCTGCTTCATTTCTCGAGCTCCCTTCAGCATCAGCCGGATCCTCTGGGTGTGGACTTGTCGGTAGGCTAGGTGGTGGAAATGTAAGGCTCTAGAAACAAAAGAATACGATACTCCATCAAGGGTACACTGATACTCCAACAATACTCTTGAAGGAATGAGTTAACTGATGCTCCAAATAAAGTTTAAAAATGAAAGACACTATTGTTGGACACGTGCATCCTACAAAAGTAAAAAACAAAAAGAAAAAACATCCTATATATGAACCAGCTTTATATAAGTTCTTACGTAAAATATAAGATTAATACAAGAAAATTTAAAATTCATTATTAAAATTAGGTCAAATAAAATGAATATCATTATTAAAAAAATTGATGAGGATATCCAGAGCTAAAACAACACACATTATGAGTCAGAAAGATGGACGCCAAATGGAAGCTCACGCCTTGGAGGAAAATGGAGGAAATGTTCAAATTGCAACTCTTCTAACAATCTTTGAAGTAGAGGCACAATTCAGCACTTCACATTAAAGAAGAAGGCTGTTTCTTGAAGTCTTGAAGATGCCGGAAGGTTCTTGGGCTTTAAAGAAACAATTAATAAAGTTCCCTACAATTTGGGCCAACCCAAAACTCATGGACCAGCCCACAAGTTTTCGGCCAGCCCAAAGAAGCAAGGAAGCCGCATGGACAGCCCACAAAGGAAGCCCACACGGCTTTAATTAGTTAGGGACTTTTAAGTCACTTAAGTGTTCTTTTTACTCTTTTAGTTAGTTTCCAAAAAGGGTTCCTTCTTGATCTTTTTTTGGGAGTAGGATTTTTATTCTTTCCTTATTGTTTTTAAGTGTAATTTCGGCTGCCTCTTAACAAAAAGGAGGTGAACGAAATTTACTTACCTTTTCTACCATTACCCACTTCTTTCCGGGTTTGGTATTGTAAAGGAAATTAACCTCTTGGTTAATTTCCAATTCTAATTCTTTTCCTTATTATTTTCTTTCTTATTTTCGGCCATCCCTTCATCTATAAATAGGGCAGCCATGCATAATAATATTCAGAGTATTCATATCATAAAACTTAGTGTTTGAGTACCCTCCTTTTATTGCTTTATGTATTTGCATGTCGTAATTTACATAATTGCATGAACTTAGCTAATTAGGTTATTTGCTCTACCTAATTATTCGCATGTTCAAAACTCTTTTCTTACACTTGGTTCGAATCTAAAACAAAAACAACTACATTAGGTCTTTTTGTTTATTCTGATTTCGAAGGTAAGTTAGAGTCTTATACGAGCTCACCGCTTAATCACAAGGTCCTTGGCAACATTATCCGCATGTGTACAACCGTCCACATCAAAAATAATAATGCAAAACATAGTAATTAAAATAAGTTATTAAGATTTATAATGTGGAAAGTAATAAAAAAAGTGTAACAGGGTGAAACTTTGAGTGAAAACTTTCTTACTTTTATTCTTCTAAAGCTAGAAAACTTGACTTTGGGCATGTAGCAATTTTAGTCCCTACGTTTGGACCTGTAACAATTTTAGTCAATTTTACTTGTAATTGAAGGTTGAATAGGTCACTTGGGGCCTTTTTACAAAATTTATAAATTTTTGGTTAAGAAATAAGCTATAAAATTTATAAAAAATAAAAATAAAAAAAGAACTTTTGGTACCCAACATTTAACTATGTTAAAGTTTTAATATTTTTTCTTTTGAGATTGAGAATTTTGCCTTATGAGTTTGCAATTTATAGCACTTTATATCTTTTTACTAAATGTCCAAACTCGCAAGTGTTGTTAATAAAAAATCTTTCAAAAAATCATATATTTCAAAATTCTCTTTTAATTGATTTAAGTATCTATACATTTTTTTCCTTTTTAAATTAAGACACTTGAGAGTTTGGACTTTCAGTAAAACGATATAAAGTATTATAAATTGAAAAAATAGGTGGCAAAATTCTAGATCTCAAAAGAAAAATGGTCAAATATAGGGTATCAAAAATTCAGTTTTTTTTTTATTTCGAAGTTCATGTCATAACCCATAATTTTTAAATTTTGTAAAAGGCCCCAGGTGACTTGTTTCAACCTTCAATTATAGGTAAAAGGGACTACAACTGCCATAGTAACAAACAAAAGAGACTAAAACAGCCACAGACAAACAAAATGGATCGGATCGGGTCGGTTTCGGATCGGATATTAAGTTTGATCAACTATAGTACCCAACTACCCATTATACAAAAATGTAAGGCTTATTTAATGGTTTATTAATAAATTTTTTTTCAAAATTTTTTAATTTCATTTTAATTCTTTTTTTTTAAGCGGATTTTAATTTTTTGAATCTATTCTAAAATTTGAAATATTATATATTGTATGCTTTTATATTTAATCGTATGCAGTTTTTTTTTCCAAACACAAATTTTAATTTTTTTATATTTATATAAACCCCATGCATGCCCCAACCCGAGGCCCGAAATTGGACTCGGCCCGAAACTGGACCAGGCCAGAAACCCGCCCAGAACTGGACCAGGCCAGAAACCCGCCCGCCCAGCTCATTATTTTTTTAGGTGAATTTATTGGGTTAAAACCCAATGGGTTTGGGCGATTTTTGGGTTAATGATTTTTTTTGCCACCCCTAATTCTGAATTTGGAGAAAATCGAATTATGAAGTTCTAAATTAGTGTTTAATGATTTTAAGATGACTATGTGACTGTGTTTTCTCAGCTAGGAGTCTGGAGTTAATTGTTGAAGATTCTTGAAGTTTTTAATATAAAATTGGGTTAATTGTAAAAAAAACCCCCAAACTTTACACTGATCGTAACTTATCATCTGAAGCTTTAATTTCCGTAATTAACCCCCTGAAGTTTAAAACTTTTGGAACTAACCCCTTGGAGTTTTAAAATTTGTAATTAACATCCTAAAGTTTAAAGCTTTCGCAATTAACCCCCTAAAGTTTTGATTTTTGTAATTAACCCCCTGAAGTTTTAGTTTTCACAATTAACCCCCTGAAGTTTTAATTGTTGCATTTAACCCCTTGAAGTTTAAAAATATAGCAATTAACCCCCTAAACTTTTACTGTTGCAATTAACTCCCTATAGTGTTTTTTTTGCAATTAACCCCTAAAGTTTAGATTTTTTGCAATTAACCCCCTAAAGTTTAAATTTTGTAACTAACCCTAAAAGTTTTAATTTTTGCAATTAACCCCTACAGTTTAAATATAACTCTAGTAAAATGTAAAGATAGATCCACAAAGAAATAGCAACGCCATAATGACATGTCTTACACACCATTAATCAGTGACCTTTTATGGCAAGATTATCGAAACAACAGTTACAGATTAAAATATTAATTGGGCTTTGTATGTGACTGTTGTTTTGATTATCTTGCCATCAAAGGTAACTAATTGTTGAGGTGTAATGCTTGTCATTACGGCGTTGCTATTTCTTTGGGGATCCGTCTTACGTTTGACTAGATCTATATTTAAAATGTAGGGGATTAATTGCAAAAATTAAAATTTTAGGGGGTTAATTACAAACCTTAACAAAAAGTTTAAACTTTAGGGGGTTAATTACAAACCTTAAACATTAGGGGTTAATTGCAAAAAATTTAAACTTTAGGGGGTTAATTACAAACATTTAAACTTTAGGGGTTAATTGCAAAAAAATTAAACTTTAGGGGGTTAATTACTAAAAATTAAACTAAGGGAGTTAATTACAAAAAGTAAAAGTTCAGGGGGCTAATTGCTAAATTTTTAACTTCAGGGGGTTAATTGCAAAAATTAAAACTTCAGGGGGTTAATTGCAAAAATTAAAACTTTAGGGGTTAGTTGCAAAATTTTTAAATTTCAGGGGGTTAATTACAAAAACTAAAACTTCAAGGGGTTAATTACAAAAATTTTAAACTTCAGGGGATTGATTGCGAAAATTAAAACTTCAGGGGGTAAGTTTTATCGGTGAAAAGTTTGGGTAGTTTTTCGCAATTAACTTGATAAAATTCAGTAAAGGAATTGGGGCAAATCAAGCTATGGCAAAGTCGCACACCAGCACGAGTGGTAGTACGTTGAATAAAGGATGGGAGTGTTTTACTCAAGCCATGCGACATGAGGTGCGATTCACACCTCCAACAACACAACTTCCAGTACGCAATGCCTAGATTCAGCAAAGGCAAAATGTGTCGTGCGAAGTTTCGTGTGATTCGTACGACACGTCGCACAGATCACCGAAAGATGCGACTCTTTATTTCTTCTTAAATATGTGACTTTTGGTTGTAGTGTTGCATCCTAACAAATAAATTGATGTCTGTATCCATAGGCTGATCATACCCCAAGTTTGCAACATTTCATCTCAATAAATAGAGCATGACTGACCAAGAATCAAATCAACTTTTTTCATTTTCTTTCTTGTTTAAAAAATCAAAGAACTGCCTACTTTGTTGTTTATGAAAAATCTATTGTATTTTGGAAGTGATATTGCCATATACCCGGTTAGACAGATAATAGAAGCAATAAACACTTTAAGAAAGTGATTATACACGACTTAGATTTCTTATTGTTTACTTAGTGAAATTCCTATAGAATCTTTCTACTTTGCGAGTCTTGAAGAATTCCCTATATTTCTTCAATCTTTAAAGTGTTTAATCTACATTTATCATGGAGACTACTCTAGAGACAACCATGAAATTTGTGAATCAAGACTTCGTGAAATTGAGCAGGCTCGACGGAATGGGGAGAAGTATCAAGAAGATAAAATCTTGTGCATTGTCGCATGAATATGCCACTCAAAATCAAGTGAAAGATAAGTTCCTGTTTCCTCGATTTTTATGTAATGAAAATTCTTCTTCTATGAACCAAATTCATAATCTTCAAGCGATGATTGTTTAAACTAAAGTGTTTAGAATATCCAATATTGAATACGGTATTATGATCTTTCACATAATAGAGTGTAAATGATCGTACATGAATTCGGTTAAAAGAGGAATGAAATGAAAATTCAAAAAATGTAATTTCTAGTGACAAGAATATAATAATAGAGTTGTTACCATTTTTAAGTAAAAAGGCCATTTAAAAGGCTAAATTCATATGCAACAAGAAGCAAAAATGAGAAAATACTCCTAGTGCTAATTTTGTAGAAATGAATGATAAATTATAACATGAAATGAAATAGATCAAAATACTTTAAGTGTATTTGGTTTGATCATTGGTGCTCAAATTGCTGAGTTATATTATAATTTTACAAATTCAATAATCTTGTTTAGATTGAAAGCATGTGTATTGTCAAGTAATAATTATAGATTTAAATTGTCTTGTTCAACATTTGCATGAAAAGTGATTAATATGTTTGTATATTAAACTTTCATTCACAAAATGATTAGTTATGTTTACTGAAGTGTGAAACATACACCTAATTGAAAGTTTGAATAAATAAATTCATAATTTGTTTGTGAAATCTTGTAAGTAATAAAATATGAATAAAGACCAAAAGTGTTGCAGTTTGATCTTTCATGCTATATGTAATTGAGCAATATTCTACATTCATAAGTGCTATATTCTTGTCTAGAATAAGTGTATTTATCATATGTTATTTGTGATAATACTATGAAAGTACATAGTATTAATTCTGTAAAATGTATCTTGTTCATATACTTTATATCAAGTTTAGTTTGCTTGATATATTATTATAAATAAAGTGATGTATCACTATCTATTTATATAATATGTGTTACTACTTGATTGAGAATTTGATTAGATTAAATGTGTTGGTTAGTAACGTATTGCTAGAAGTTTGAAATTGTGTTCTATGACTATAAAACTCAAAATATGTACAATATACATGTGTTATCAAAGTAGTCATGTTAATCATGAAGTTCTGGTTTGCCTAAGAACTTGTGGCTTTCCGTTCAAAATATGATTCCTTCAAAGATGAAAATGTCTCCTTATGAGATTTGGAATCGCAGAAAACGAAACATTTTTGAAGGTTTGGGGCTGCATTGCATACCGTGTCCCTGAATTCAAAAGGACTAAGTTCGAACCTAGAGCACTAAAAAATGTGTGTTCATAGGGTATGTTGAAAATTCCAAGTCTTATAGATTATTTGAAATTGATTCCAATGTAATAGTGGAATCAAGAGATTGAATTCTTAGAAGATCTGTTTCTAAAGAATTCAAAAGAGAATGATATTCCACCAAAGGAACCTAGTACTTCTCTAAAATGTAACAAGAAAAGAACATGATTCTTTTATTCAACTTAGAAGAAGTCAAAGGCAAAAGGAAGGAGAAAAACCTACCTTAAGTGTAGAAGATCATCCTAAGACATATAGTGAAGCAATAAGATCAATAGTGAATTGCTCAGTTCATAACAAACCTTAGGCCATGTTACCCGAATGGACACGATCCTTTAAAAATTAGTTTTTTCATCACAAACCTTTTGAAAACGTTGCTAATTAAACATGACATTCCATCTACCCCATCCGTTAACCCACTAACGGCAGCTAATTGTTTTAGGGTAAAATTGTCTTTTGTCCTTCTTCCTAAACCCTAAATCGTGCTTCTCACAATTCCTTATGAACCAAATCACCGCAGCAACATCCTGAACAATAAATTTCTTTGTTGTTGCTTCCGTTTTCTTTTTTTTTTTTTTTTTGAGGAAAGGTAAATGATTATATTCCTCGAAAAACAACGGGCCAAACCCACGAGATCAACAATACATCAGTTCAGTAATACATCAAAATAGGGGCGTACGCCTAATCAAACATATACAACCATATCCTATTGTATTCTAAACTGCCACTAATAGAATACAAATGAAATACAAAGTAACAAAACAATAATAATCCCTAACAATTTACACTATTTGTACTCTAAGTTGCCACCCTTTAGAACACATTTAGTATAAATTGCCAATGAGTCCAATTTCAATGTTGAAATCATTCATTCATCCCAATTGCTCAAGCATACTACTGGAAATGATAACGAACATGGAGCACTTGTAGTAGCTAGTTCCCACGTTCAGCCTCACTTCCACTTAAACATTCAAACATTCTTCACTAGCACACATACTTCAAACCTGTGGCAGCAAGCACAACTTCAAAGTAGGCAAAGTCCATGAAACCCGTGGAGTAATGAACAGCTACATATTCGTTTCCTTCACAACTTTGATCAAAAGTTCCAACAGAAACAGTCCAAAATTCCATGTTTCCGAAAATGAGTGCACAGCCAACATGTCCATTTTCCAGCCACAAGAAACAGCATGATACAACAGCCCAGAAATCCATCAGAAAACATCCAGAAAGCGTTCAGAGTACCCGAAGCATTCAACATATTTTTGCTGTTTCGTTGTTCCAGTGTTCCTTTTTTTTTTTTTTGCTGTTTCATAGCTGCTGCTTCCCTTTTCTTCTTTCTTTTGCTGGTTCGCTGCTGCTCCAGTTTTCTTCTTCTTCTTCTTCTTTTGTTTTTTTGGTTGCTGTTTCGTTGCTGCTGCTTCTGTTTTATTCTTCATTTTTTGCTGTCCTTTGTCGAAAGTTATTGCCGTGGCTGCTGTTGGAATTCAATTCGTCAAAAAAATTTCCTCCGCCGCTGCCAGGTGTCATCTTATCGTTTTCGCCCCTGTGCGCTACTTCCAATAGCAGCAGCGATCATCACTTTGCTTTGCTTTAAAAATTCCATCGAAATTGAGGCTTCATGGGTTTCGAAAGAAACAATGACGCAGCGGCGCGGTGGCTTGAGGAAGAAGAGGCCTGTGACGCCAACAGTTGAGAGGTCTGCACATTGACAAACAATTGGGAGAGCCAAAAAAAATTGGAGAAAACAAAACCCCAACCGAACCCAACCCACCCGATATTTTTTTTTTTTTTTTTTTTTCCTTCCAAATCAGAACCCCAGTTCCAAACCCAAATCAGAAACCACCCGAATTATTTTTCTTCTATTCAAATATTTATAAACTCAGTTACTTAATCTGCGTGTATTTTTTCGGGGCAAATTGTGATATTTTATATTGGGCTAATTTGGTGGTGAAGATGTTGGTGGTGGTAAGTATGAGTGGTCGGCGATTATGGTTTTGATAAATTTAGAGTAAAAATATTTTAATTAAAATAAGGGAAATAACTATTTTAAAAATATTAATAATTTATGTTATTGATGGAAAGAAATATGAAAAAATAAAACATTGACTTAAAAATCAAATTTCTAAAATGAAAAGAAAATTAATGTTTGTAAACATGAAAAGGAAAATGCAAAGAAAATTGAAATTTTAATTTGCACCAAAAAAAAAGAAGAGAATTAAAATTTGCACAAACTTAAATGAAAATGAAACACACAAAAAAAAGAAAAGAAAATGAAATGTTAAATGAAAGTTCAATTTTAAAAAATTGAAAAGAAAAAAAAAAGAAACATAATAGTTTCAATAAATAGGTTTGGATGAAAATGTAAAAAAAAAAAAAAAAGAAATATTGGGAGGTTGTTTGGTAATAAAAGTAAAATAAGGGAAATGCAAGACAAACAATAGAGAAATGGACGATTTTACCCTCAAAATTTTGCTGCCGTTAGTGGGTTAACGGAAGGGGTAGATGAAATGTCATGCTTTGTAATGTTTTCAAAAGTTTGTGATGAAAAAAAAACTAATTTTTAAAGGATCGTATCCATTCGAGTAAAATGGGCAAAGATTCGTGATGAATTGAGCAATTCACTCTAAGATCAATAGATTTAAAATTTTGGAAACAAGTTGTAAATGATCAAATGAATTCAATATTATCTAATAATACTTGAATCCTAGTTGATTTACCAAAATATTCAAAACCAATTTGTTGCAAGTGGATTTTCTGAAGGAAGCGAGCAGAGAATGAAACTTTTTTCATCTACAAATCCAAGTTAGTAGCCAAACTTCATACACAAAATGAAGGAATTGATTATTTTGATACATATGCTCATGTTGCTAGAATTACATCTATTAAGAGCTGGGTTCCTATAGTTTAAACAATTGTTTCCAAAACGAACTGAGAAAGATTTTGCCACAAACGCTGACGATGGTTGCCGGAATACCATGTACACCCAAATGATGTTGTTGATGAAGGCAGTTGCGACTAAGAGGGCAGTATGAAGGTGTTTTGAGAGGGGTGAAGTTGGCATATTTTGACAACCTGACGATAACAACCATCTGTTAGAATATGAAAAATTGGAAAAGAGACTAGAATTTCTTTTTTCAAGGAGTATTATACAGTAATATAAATCTCATAATATTGGAAAGGATATTCTTGTTTGATTGCTAAAAAAATATTCTAGACTAACAGCTCTTTCTTTGTTTGACATAATGTACAGTTTTTTCTTTGTTTGATACCCCCTCAAATTTATTATAGTTGTCAACAAGCATTAATTTGCTCACAAGGAACGAATGGCGGGCAAAGGACATTGTTTTTGTAAGCATTTCGGCAATCTGATCATGAGAGGAGACATCTACAAGTCGAAGAATTTTGTCATGCATCAAAAAATGACCAATTTACTTTGAAACATGTTATTTGCAATGACCATTTTACTAAATGCAGTAAACACGGACAAAATTTAAGAGTCAAAACTAAAAGAATGTCCCCACACTCACAAAAGAGTTTATCACCTTTAACTAATTTATTTATTTATTATTATTTTTGTTTTAAAAAAAAGAGACTGCTTCATCAACCACCACCGGCCTTCTCCGCCTGCCTTAAGCAGAGGTTGAAGAAACCCCCGCCTAACTTTTGTTGCTCATACCTGTTTTCCAATTTACTTTTTTTCCTTAATTCATCACCGTTTTCTCTTTTTCCAACACAAATGAAGTTTAAAAGGTGTTTATGTATTTTCACTTACTAAAATTTTAAAATGATTACTGCATTTAACAATTTCCTAAATTTATCACATGATAAACCTATATTAATCTAAATAATCTATATAATTTTTTTTTTTTTTTTTTTTTAATCCTGGAGACAAACATTTACCTGAATAATAGTGGTAATTCTTCAACATTTTTGTGAGTTCTTTTCGAAATTGTGTGAACTCCCTATAAAGGATTGACTAAGCAAGCCAGTGTAAGATTTCTGAAACTTGAGCTTAAAGATAACAATTATATATATAAGTTAAACACAATGGTTCATTGTAAGTGGAACATAAACAAACTGCTTCCAGCACCACAAGCAATCAAATCTTCCTTCGGATGCCATGCCAGATGCAGCAGTTTAGAGTTACAAGAAAGCTCATTACTTTCTGAATTGAGATTTTCCTGCCCTGGAGTCACAACCCAAACCAAATCACAACTGTTAGAAAATCCCAACATCTAACTCAAAATTAATTGCCAAAGGGTAAAGAATGCCAACAATCTTAACAATTGTGAAAGATTTTGAAAATCATGTGCGATTAATATTTCTAACATTCCCTCTCAAATGCGATATTAATTCCGGCACAGATAGATGGATATAATGAGAACCAAAGACTGACATTTGCAGGGAAAGACGAAAGAGAGCGTCCACCTTGTCTGTAGAATGCACGAGTCAGGTTACTTAGAGATGATCTTCTAGTTCTTGAATGAGTTTGGAGTTGTGATTTTCTGCAATAGCAGAGCAATTAACATCGAAATTTGAAAGTGTAAACAACTAAGAATGATAATGTACTGTGTACCCATTTGGATTTTTACTGGCTTCAAAATTAACACCTTCTTCACCTCCCCCACGAGAAAAAATGCACATCTGATAGCTGTTGTCGGCAAAATGTTGAAATGAACATTGGAAGAGAAAACCCAATACAAGCAAATATATACAGGGACAAGGAAAAGAAATGTATTTTCCTCAGGGCAATCTTTTAATAGTAGCACAGACCTGTATGATCCAGTTGCGAATTTAAGTCCATCTCCACTAATAGAGCAAGTAAATTTGTCGAATATGGTATCATTGTTATACAGATCACATAACTGTTCCACATGCAGTTGGATGTGAGCTATGGGGTGCAAAATGGAATGCAAATTCAAGTTAAAGTGTAAAAAAATTTTGAACAGGATTCCAATAGCGATGTAGCAGATGGATTGATTAAATAACCTCAAAAACAACAAAAATCAGAACAGGGAAAGGTAAACCACAAATTCAGGACATACTAGTTAACAAATAAAAATAAGCTTCCAAATATCCAAACTTTTTCCCTATTTCTCTAACCTTTCTGCCTTTTAATATTGACTGATAGACCTTGATATTGCACAAAAATTAATTAAACTGCATATTCAATTAAACAGAAGAACAGGCACAAGTAACTGTTGATACTGTTATTGAGTCCTTTCCTCTTGTGCCAAAAACTTAAAAGACCCTTAAAATGAAATACAAAATTTGATCAGGCCTTTAGGTAATATTCATAACTGGGAACAATAATGAAGCTACTTCTAACTAAAGATTCTCCAAAGGATAGTTACAGTGAAATATCTTGTACCTTAGGGCGGAGATGCTCATGGATTTTATATGTTGCAACTGGAGAAGACTCCATGTGCAGGTCCCATAGCTGAAAAAGACAAAAACAATTCAATGTTATTCTCTGTTCCTTGCATCTGTGAAATTCTGAAGCAAAGACAAACCACATTTGAGCACAGATAAGAAAGTCAAGGACCATGAAAGTATTTTGTAAAAGCTTGTATCCACATCTAGTATGCAAGAACATTTTAAGACTTGGCTTCTGAGATTTTTCATAAAACAACTTCAGAAGAAGCATGAAAACTAGTATAAGTGACTGAAAAATACTTTTCTTGTTTTAGACTGTAGGGGTGTGACACACAACTGCATCTGCTTGCACGAAGAACCACCAAAAAGGTTTAGTATGTGAAAGCCTTAAACATTTAATTTAAGAAATAGCTATGAACAGTATTTCCATGTGAATGACTCTTCATTTTATTATACGAGCAGCCTTTTCTTTTTTCTTTTTTCACTTCCCCAGTGAATTTAAGAGACCTTAAGACTCATGTAATCTCGACTTAAGATGTGCCTTCCATCAGTTGCAAACTTCAAATCAGATATTGATGAAATGATCTCTGAGAAAAATGATTTAGACCCACTGGATCCTTCATCGTGCAATCTGTTGGAAAAACTTTAATTCAGAGCTGGAACTGATCGGATGTTCATAAAGAACTATAGATGTTTACATAAAAATAGAAAATAATAGAGAGACAAACTGCTTACATCCTTGAATTATTATCACAAATAGCTGACTTTCTCATGTCCACCAGTCGAATATACCCCCTTGAACTGCTGTAAGCGAGTAGATTACAATGAAACGGATGGAAATCTGCTGATGTGATAACCTCTGCATACAAAGTTTGGAAATATGAATTATTTATTTCCAATAGAGGAGTAGTGTTGAACTGGAAAATGAAGAGAAACAATCTGATTGAGAGAAATAAACGTAGTGCACAGGCAGCAAAGCAGTCACAAGAATAACAGATCATAAAATTAAGCCAAAAAAAAAAGGTTTATAGCAATAATCAGCTCTATTTATAAACAGAGCACTTTAGTTGGTTCTTAACATTTCAAATGTACTACACCAAGTTCTGTGAACCTGTTACTCATTTACCAAATTTTGTTCATGAAGGATCAACTTTAAGACCATCAACACTTACAACATTGAGCTCAATCAATTATAAATCCAAGATCCAAATGTGAGAAACACTTACACTCCAGAAAATTCAAGCAAAATGATTTTCATTTAGCAGCTTTACTAAATATCTTTACAAGTGTCTGGCAACAGCTATCTTCGAAATATCTGACATTCATTTCTCACTCGCGAAAGAGGATTAAAAAATGCTTAAAGGAACAGGCACAACATGAAAGATAACAATAGTGAATAATGTGGAAGCAAAGTTTAACTCAAAATGTACTGGAGGATAACCCCTAAACAGACGCACAGATAATTCATGAAATCTGCAATTGGGTTTGAATATCACTTCTACTGAAAGGCATATCATAACTTCTCAACATTATATACTTTAGTTATCAAGATGATAACAACTTTGTCTGCAATTCAAGTCATCCTTACTGGATGGAATTACTTTCATATTAAGTTCATGATTGCAGAAATGCCTACCAAAAAAAAAAAAAAAAAAATCCCATCAGTCTCTTGCATTCTTAACTAGATTTCCCTAGCCAGGTCTCAGGGCCATATTTTGTTTTGTAAGCTTGAGAATCAATGATCAATCCAGATATTAGAAGTGGAAAATACCCATGTAGGTGCATGAGCATACCCATGCTTTAGAGTTACCGAATTAGTACTTTCGTTAAACTAAAACATCTAGCTTAATGAAGATACATACATACCAAACATGCATGTGTCTAAATGTCTATTTATATTTCCCTGTCTTTTCCATTATTTGTTATATTACACGTATCTCTCATTTTATTTTATTGTACTACTCTAAATAAGCATAATGAGAAAAAACAGAAAAAAAAGTTAGAAGGAAAAGATTCTATTGGCACTGAAATGAATGTAAGAAGAGTCAGGGAGTGGATGAACCACTGTCTCATAGTCTCTTTAAACAATATGGATTTCTTGGCAATTCAGCACCAAGTTACAAAGGATAATAGAGACATCCATGGGGGTATGTGACAAAAACTTATATAATAGATAACTGTTTACTGATGATATTGACAAGAGATAAGGACATTTAAGTACATCTACCAGCTAACTGCTTATATATGAGAGCTTTGTTGAGATTCACGTAGTGATTCCTCACAGAAACAACATCCAGACATTTATCCCACTATAGGGTCATATCTCGCCATCGTGTACAGTCGAGACAAATGTTTTATTTATATCTAAATATAACATATCATTTTAACACCCACAAATAGAAATTGTATATAAAATACGAATATAGTAATCACATACATAGGATTTTGTAGAAGAAGCCAGAAACAATTATGGGAAATCACCTGTAAGGTCTTCCATGTTAGCTGGCTTCATATCAATGATATTGAAACACTGATCACTAATTTCAAGGTTCCACAGGTTTATCCTGAAGTCATCCGCAGAAAGAAACGTCTCACCGTCACTGTACATGGTTAGACAGAGGATTTAGGTGGCAGCTGACCCATCCATTTAAGAAACTTATTAAATTTTCAAGTAGAACTTACCCATGCAGCTTTAAGAAGCATATACTGGCATGCAAAAGTAAACTATGACAAACAATTTGCTAAGTTGATCAGGTTCTCAGCACATCATGATATATAAATGCAGAAAAAGAGGACAGCATGAAAATGGCTTCTAAAAGAACTTTAATGGCACGAAAATGTTAGAAGATATAATAAACCTGCAAGTGGTGGATTATAGAAGATAATATAGCAAATAAACAACAGCTCATAAATCAGTGAAGATAATACCTGTTATTTGAGATAGAGTTAATATTGAAATCATGAGCATGTGTGTATGTTTTTCTGCATCTTGCCCGAGTATCATCTTCAAAGTTTGGCATCTAGTTACATGAGTAGTTTGACATCACAGAAAGCTTTCCATAAAGAAAATAGACCCGAGGTTATCATATGATTAAGAATTTAAAGGACAACATTCACGTATACCTTGCTATGATCTACATTCAAGGGGGTGCCATTGGTATGTTTCTCTCTCCACTCTATTTGATTAGAAAAGGCTGATTTCTGTTGCATGGCGGCCAAATTATTCTCAGCCAAAAGAGAGTTTTCTGAAGCGACAGGAGGATTCAGATCCATTTCTCTAATTTTCTTAACTCTATTTCTACCGACCTGGCTTTGGAAAACACAAGTTGAGACAGACTTAATGCAGGAATACCTGGAGAACACTATTAGAAGAAGGAATATGGGAAATGATAATACTATTCCTTTTTCTTTTCTTTTTTTCCCTGTTTAGTGAATAGTAATGGAACGAGCAACACAGAAATCTGGTCCAACTAAGTTCATCTGAAGAACATAACAGCAGAACTTGTTATTTCAGAATAAATAATGACATAATCCTATTTAGACTGAGCAAAATTAGTTCACAGTTCCGGAGGATCCAGTATTATCTCTCTTTCTTAGCTAAGATTCAAAGTAAATATTTTTGAGTTTGCAAGACATTTTATTTTCAAGCAAATTTCCTAATATTCATATCAGGATTTACAGGTTTTAGGATGTGACACAAGTCTCAAGCTTCAGTAGCAAAAGAGTACAAAAATTAACATTTTAAACTTTAAAAGGATGCCTGGAAAAGAAAGGAAAAATTAAGGTAAAAACCTGGGATGCAACGGGAATAAAATAAGATTGATACATAGCAAGTATGTATGAGGATTAAATTAGGTAACTTTCACCTTGACACTCATCATATATGAAACCCAGTTCCAGCTTTGCTTTCTTTCCATCAGCTTTAACTTTGTAAAAGATGACTTTTCACTTATGTTACACACAAAATTTTCGTTTAATGAAAGTAATGAAATGTTGGTGTCTAGCTTAGATTAGTTCATGAAACAGAAAAGTAACTGTTAGAATTTGGAAAATTTTCAACATTGAAATTACTGCAGAGCTTGAAGTACCACTGCAGCATTAAGGAGAAAACTACAAGCGAACTTCAGTGTTAGTTTTTAATGCCACTGCGTTAAGGTGATCAAGGAAGCAGGGTTGCGGTGCTGCTTTGTAGCCCCGTGGCTCTACAGTTTCTGGAAATTTTCAGCAGTTTTCCAGAAGTTCCTAACTGCTTTGTGGCGCTGCTGTGCTGCTTTGTAGTACCTTCGTGTTACCGTTCCAACAAAGTCCAATGGAAGTTTGGTTTGTCCTTATCTTATCCAATGGAAGTTTGGTTTGTCCTTATCTTATCCTAACAGTAAGAAACTTCCAAGGGGTGTCTGAACATTATAAATAGGTGCTATTGGGGATTGTTACGAGAGAGATGAACATGAAAAGGTAACTAAGGGCTATTCGTTACTAGGTTTTGCAGGCTGGGTTTTGGGTTTCAAAAACCATTTCAAAACTCAATCCTTGTTCAGCAAACTTGATAAGAGTAAAGCTATCATTGTTTCTGAAAACTAATTTTCAATTCTTGTTCGTTTGCATGTTTTCAAAAACCTTTTTTCAAAACCTCCCTTAAAACCTGGTAACGAACAGGCCCAAAGTTATAGAAGAAAATCCCCACATTACAGTTAGAGGATCCTTGCACTTCTTTCCGTTGTTCTGGCTGTTGACAAAGTGAGTGCACACCCTGATAAACTAAACTCCAACTGCACACTAAAGAGAATGAATGAAACCTAAAGGACAGTGTCTAACACGATTTGGAGCTCCATTTGTTATGAATTAAAGCAGAAATTTGCTTCGGTACTGTCCTTTCTTCTTGTGCCTTCTGTTCTCTTTGTATTTTTCTAACAGTAAATAAATTTAAAAATATATTTCAACGAAATTCTTGCACGTAATCTTACAGGTTTAGGGTCATTTATTCAATCAGAATGATGACTTGAGTTAAATAAAAAGGAACAGATGGCCCACCTTGCAATCTCAATTCTTAAACAAATCCAAAAAAGTTTTATTAATCAATTCAAAGACTCAGTGATAGATTATGTATTAAAGTATTCATAAATAACCACTTAGAAATATGGTTATTTAATAACTAAAGCATGTACCTTCCATAATTTTATTGTCCTATCATTTGTTGAAAGGAGGAATAAGGACCCATTAGGAGATGTACGCCATCTCACTTTGTTGATCTTCTCTTCAATTTCCACGCTCTTCAGATAGTCAAACTACAGAAAAACTATCATTAGACATCTGCTGCTCTAAATTGATAGATAACCAAAGATAAACACTCAGAAATAACAAAGAGCAGACATACAAGGAACTTCAGTAAACACATACTTCTGGCTGATGACTCTGAAACTCAGTCTTGTAATGAAATTTGGTAGAGTGTCTTGCCCTGAGGTCACTTTGTTCCAACTCCATTCGAGAACGGTACTCATTTGAATCCTAGCAAGAGGAATTATATTTCAGATGTCAATCCAATACAACAAAACTTTATCAATGAATCTGTATTTTTAGCAAGAGAGAAACATGGAAAAACAAATCCTAACATGTCTATGTAATTCGCATTTCTTTTGTGACCTTCTTTTCGAAAATCACAATGCGTCCGCCTCGATCTCCAATGGCAACATAATCACCACTTTCCTCGAATTCAACAGCAGATATGATATCACCTAAAGACAATCAAAATTTATAATGTTAGGAAAGGAAATGAGGAAGAGTTTCCGAATAATATAGCGTTTGGTTTACAGGAACCTAAAGGCATATAAAATAACTAATATTTTTTTTTCTGATTTTTCACTGTCTCAGACTTGCTAAACTTTCTGTAACTCCTGGCTTCTTGCAGCCTATATATCATCTCCTGTGTATTCATTAGCAGCATTAATCAAGAAGGCAGTGACACAAAATGAGTCATAAAAGGCAAAAAACTATACTGAATGTTCAGTTTAGATATCCATTGAGTTGGACTGGAGAGGATAAATTGGATTGCAGAAAAGCAAAATTTTCACATCATAAAACATCATTACTATGATTATATGTTCCATTACTTTGATCATATGAGAAGATTACAAAGTATATATTTTACTGCCATTAGCCCAAAAGTGGCAGCACTTTAGTAATTATGACTAAAAACAAGTAATGGAGGCAACTATAAGTCCCTCAAACAAGAATTTCATCAGCTAGAAATACTTTTGAAATTTGATATCAATTCACACATCTCTTGGCAATCCCAGCTTGAACTATGCTTTCCTAATTCTACTTATGCTTGGAGCCTAAGATTTCTATTACCAAGTATGACTTCTAAATTAAGCTAATCATGGGACAAAGGCCATGCATTCCATGATAAGATTGGATAGATCATTAGTACTCCTATGATGAAGTCCATTTAACTAACCTACAAATTTTGTCTTCTTCCAGAAGCATTTTAGGGGAAGTAAGTTGTCTTGATGAAACATTTACAAATTTTACTTAATTCAGCATATGACATCTTGCAAATGGTGTGATGTAACTAAGAACATAAGAAATCATCTCTCGCATAGATAAACTTTATTTGAAGACAGAACATTCAAAACCATCTGTCCTGCTGCCAGCTTCTTTGCAGTTATTCTGATGTTATACAAACAAATTAGGAATGAAAGTTATCCAGGAAAAAAATTACGTAGCATATTCATCATTGTTCTAATTTTTTACTAAATAACCCTTGAAAAGCATACATTGTTAAACCAACTTGATCCCCATTCTCTATCTTAAAATTGCAATTTTTATCTCTCAAGCTAAGCACCTAAGATTTGAAGATAACATAAACTTTCTCGTTACATTTTGAACAAAAAATATGACTTCTTTTCAACTCTCATAATCACCCAACCATAGATAACGAAAAGCAAGCAGTAAGACTAGTTTCATTTTACACCTTGAATCACCTAATAGCCAAAATCTTCCCCTAATTATATAGGAATCATTTTTACTAAGCAGACAGCACCCAAATGCCACCGTTAAATGGTGAAATTGTATACAAAAATTCAGCCTAAAATTTCTCCAATTGATAATGTCACCCAACTTATTTGCCAAATCACTCAGGATGTTACTATAACATTAGAAGGTTAAAACTGTTGTCATCCCACATAATTGGAACCATGGTCACAAAGGGTCATAATCACAACACTGCTCAAGGTTAAGAACTAAATTGAGTCCAAGAGAATGAACATACACATTTCATCTGAAAAAGAAAAAAGAGAAATTACATTCTGGAACATCTTCACCAGGAGTTGCTTCTCCAAACATCTGAGAGAATTTCCAATCAGAGGAGTGAAGGGACGAATGTGAGCTCAAATTAGTCATATTGGAATCCCTTTTCAGTCACAAATCTCACTTTTGCCGCAACCCCTTGCTCAGCAGTCAGGAAGTTGAAAGCTGAACTTTGACTGTGGTTTATGGCATCAAGCCATACGCATCAAGAAAGGGTTGGAGTGCTTTACGAACACTACAAGTCCTCTTTAGACTTGGAGACAGGATTTGGAATTTTGGTATCCACTCATTTCTTTTTACCTGGAAATATTTCGAGGTGGCATATTGCTGTAGTTAAAGATAACTGTTTATTATGTATACGGGTTTGATTTGTTCGCGCAATGCAACCAACTATTGAAAATGAGGCTAGGCTTGGTTCTCCTTGAGACAAAATTTGAAAAATTTAAGTATTAGGAAATGAAAATTTGTTTGGAGGAAATTTGTATAAGAAAGAGAAGAAAAAATATAATGATCATGTTATTTATTGAATTTATGTCAGTAGAAATTTAAAATTTAAATTTAGTAAAAAATGATATTGTTTCTTTGTGTACAATTTTGGATGAAAAATGTGCCGATATTCTTGGAATGGAATGAAAAAAGAACAAAGGCCATGTTTGGTAAAGAGACTCAAACCTTACTTTCCCCTCAAATTGATGCTTACATTTACCTTGAAAACCAACACATCCTCTTCTTTTTTCCCCCTCCATTCTTCATCTTCTTCCTTGGCCGAAGAAACTCCACACATGATTTCATAGATGATATGAGTGGCACGCACTCAATTCTTCATAGAGTAATTCCAAACCACCAGCAACCTCACTTTTTCTCATCGGTATTTGACGAGTGTCGATTTGTCAGGGCCGAGGTCCGGTAGAGATCAGCTCATCGATACCTGCAAAGGGCGGAGACTTACTCCCTTAAAACCTTAGGATACTTAAGTCATGTGTTTAATCAAAGAGAGCTAGTATAAGCAAGTGTTAATAGTGTACTAGAACCCATGGGGTGTCATGTGTATTTACAGGTGATGTAGCTTGTCCTACGTGTTGTCTGAATCCTTGTAGGAGTCTTCTTTGTTGCAATCAGAGTCTTTAGTTGGACACCTCGAATATTGCCTTATCCTGTCAGGATTGCCTCTCTGTAAGAGCCCTTTTATCTCAATAGGAGTCGGCTACAAGTAGTAGTGTCCAAAAAGAAGTATGATTTCCTGGTCATCAATTGGGTCGTATTGGGCTTAGCCAATAGTGGGCGAGATCGCAGACAACTCATTTCTCACCTGTCATGGTTGTTGGATCCCACATAGCTAAGGTATGAGACTTGGATGTGGTTTATAATCACTTGGGCACCCTCTCCTCTTGAGCATGTTTTTGGTGATGAGTTCTACACATGAGATTGTAAAAATTGTGTCAGAAGTGGCCCCTTGCCTCATCCGTATTACAGTGAGCCGCCGTGGACGTCGGATTGGAAGTGTGATGGTTTGTCATGGTTGTTGCATCCCGCATTGCCTAAGGTATGGGATTTGGGTGTGGTTTATAACCACTGGGGCACTCTCTCCTCTTGAGCATACTTTTGGGGATGAGTTCTACCTATGAGGTTGTAACATCATCCACTTGCCTGCAAAGTTCCAGCTCAGGACTTCTCTGATGTATGGACTTTTCTTTGAGCTTTTTCGGTCATTTGGTGCTTTTCTTGTGACGACCAAGGTGACAATGTCCTCAGCTGCAAAAATAATTTCTACAATGTTCTGTTAAGAGCTTGGCATGCTACAAGGACCCAGTCGCATATGGAACCAACATCTAAGAACGGTAAGTGGAGACTTTACCCGACTTCTTGTTTTAGAGATGTCGTTATCGTCGCTTTGGTTTAGGCATGTACTTATTCCTAAGTTAGGTTTCATAGTTTTACCAAAGTCTTTTTGTTGTTTCCTGTTGTTTCAGCTCTTAGTCCCCTTGGATTTTCTAAGCTCTTTGAGTAATTGCCCGGATACGATCGTTACCGAGGCCTTTCTTGACAACTTTTAGGGCCGGGCCTGTTTTTTTCGTTTTTGTTTTGATTTTGGTTTTGGTTTCAACAGCAAATTTAATATATTATAATCATTTTTCATCATTTTCAATACAACTTTTACTATTAAGCTATACATTTCAATACACTTTTTACATTATAAAACTATTTTTCAAAGACATATTTTCAAAACAATTAAAAAGAACATGCCCTTAGTCATATATAGTCTCATATTCGGCTGTGCAGGTCTTTCTAATGGCTTGTTTAGCCTTACATCTTTTTACATGCTGAGCTAAAATAAATCATTTGTTTCAAGAACGTTATAATTAGTCGTTTTCTTTTAGACCAAACTTTTCGGTAGTTGTTTGCTAACCATTCTTTTTCCATGCAAAAATGTTATGAAATCTATTTTTAGACCTTGCGTGTAGGATTGATCAAGTTCTTACCGCTGGTGTTTGAGATCTTTTTTACTTTGATCTAGTTTAAGCCGAGGACTAGCTTGTAGTTTATTTCAACCGTGACCGAGCCCTTAGTAATATTTAAGAATTTACACTTTTATCGCTAGTACCAGCCTATTAACTCTTACCCGTTTGGCGTGACGACTGTTGTGATCTTTTTGGGACTTACGTGTTGGATGCATTGTAACGCCCCTACCCTGACTCCATCTCCCAATGAGCCATTCCTACTAAGGAGTCCTAGCCGGTTTAGGGGATAGCGTCATTCATGGCTCTCGCCCAATAAGTCAATACAGATAATAGTAAAATCAAAAGTTACATTTTATCTGAAAACATGCAATGGTACTTATTATAAAATGAACTTATTCAATGCAGAGGCTTAACCTTTATTTGGAATGGACCTTGACCAAATTATCCCATAAACCAAAACATTGTCTAAGCCTATCTACTACAAAATAGACGCTCAGCCCAGCTGCAGCAAACCTCGGCCTCATCAAGTGAGCAGGAAAACATACTTATAGAAGCACTTAAAAAGCATGGTGAATAAAGGGGTGAGCTTTGCAGGCTCAGTGAGAAACCTCAATTTTTAGAAAAATATCTGCCATGGCTTTTTGTAAGACTAGACACGCTAAGTCTTTTCAAGTTAAAGGTCTTTTACCTCATTATTTATCATGCAAACATGGCATCTCTAGCATGCTTTCATGGGTCCTAGACATTCGATATGCAATTCAATAAGCCTACTTATGGTATCTGAATCATGTATCTCAAGTTACACTTAGCAACCCAACATGCTTCTTCGAAGTGTACAGACAATCATGCGTTCAAATGGTGTACAAGTCATGATGTCACATAGCATTCACCAAGCAATATAGGCATACATGCTTCAACTCAAATTAAGCAGGTAAGCAACTCACGTCATACAAAGCATTTCAACAATTTAATCCACAGAATTTTGAGGCGTGGACAACCTCGTATATTAAACTGGTCAAGCAAATAATGTAGTATAGTTACTTCATAATATATAATTAGTTCATTTAAATTTTTGAACATAGCGAGTAATTCCTCACATTTCGTAAAGCATAGGTACGTTTGCGGTTAACTCGGTCAACTTCTGGTCAATAGTCAACTCCAGCAAGACGAGCGATTCGGCGTAAATCAAGTACATTTGACTTCCAAAGTTGACTTCACGTTTGACTTTCAAGTTTGCCTTTTGACTTTTAGGTCAACTATATTTGACATTGACTTTTAAGTCAACCATGTTTGATTTTTAGGTCAACTACTGTTCAAAGGTGAAGGTCAAGAAGTAAAATCACTTTTTTATTAAAAACATAAATAAGGTCAATTTCAGCAAATATGGTCAATTCTAGAAAATAGTTATTCCAAATACTTTTTGGTCACTTTTGGAAATAAGGTAAGTTTTCAGAAAATCAGGCAATTTTCGGTTCTGGCCTTCGTACGACGAGGCGTACGACTCGTACGGGCCTTCGTATTCCGAAACTTCATGTTCTTCGGGTTTGAAGTTTTAAATTTTTTTGAAAAATTGAGTTATGTATCTGGTTCTGATTTTCCCAAAAATTTCTAGTTCGGGATGCTACTTTTGGGCTACTTTTAACTCTGTTCTAGTTCGGATTAAACCGTTTCAAAGGCATACATGAACAACCTAGCTAACATACATATTAGATGTAGGAACACTTGTCACGCAAAAACAACTAATTTAAACCCATTAAAAGTGGCTCAGAATAGGTCTCGGAACACAGATTTTTAAACATGCAACTTTTGAAATTTCGATTTCAGAGTTGGAGCAATATTACACGTTTAATACTAAAGGCAACAATCCTAAATGATCCTAGCATACAAGCAACACTTTAACATCCTATAAACATGTTTTGTACGTGATTAATCATACAATCCGTTTACGTTATTCAGTTTTCCTTAAACTTCTCTAACATGCTTTCTGATCTCAATTTCTACACCACAAACTAGCACTTACCTTGAGGTCTTATGATTACCACGAACTAAGGAGACCTCAACGGCGGTGGCAACACGGCGACGGCGGCGTTTCTACGACGGCGGTGGCTGTGAAACCCTGTAAGATTTTTAATATTTTAAAATTCACCTCAGGAATATATTGAGGTAGTTCTAAATATTTTATGATTATTTAAAAGAATTCTTTTAAAAGGATTTTTGTTTAAAATTAATTCTTTAAGAAAATTTTATAAAAATCCTCGGATCTTTTATTTCAAAAGGAATTTCTTTATTTCAATTTCAAATATTCAATTATGTGAGTTAGTTGATAACTTTGATTCTAAAATACATGCTATGCTAATTGTCCAAGAATATTATGATTTAGGAATTTACAAAATTTTTGGAAATAGGAATTAGAAGATAAGAAAATTAGAAAATAAATGAAAAATAATATTAAAAAAATAGGAAAAAAGGTTTTACCCAGTCCCAAATCGGGTAAAACCGATTGCACCGCTTTGAACAGTAAAAATGAAAGTTTCTCACCGCTTATAAATGATTTTAACCGTTTGGAAAAAGAGAAAACCGATTGGCAATCAGATAAGAATTCAACCGATTCCTAATTGGGTAAAATCGATTTATTGCGGATAGAATTTACTGAAACGGTTTTGACATTTTTAACCAATCGGTTTAATAAAAAATGTTTCACCGCCTTTTTTCTCGGTTTTAATCGATCCTTAGTCGGGAAAAACTGATTGTAATCGGTTGTGCCGATTCGCAATCGGGTAAAACCGATTCGTTGCAAGAAGATAAAATTTAAAGACTTGCCACCCAAGCCACAGGCATGGGGGTCTTTTAACCCCTAGCCTTTGTCCTATCCGACTCGTACCTTATAAATACCCCCTCCTTCCTTTCTAAACCTCCATTTGTGCAAATTTCATGCCAAAACTTTGAAGAAATTCTCTCAACTTAGAAATAGGAAGAAAAGCTAGGAAGAAAAAGAAGGAGCAAGCTCTTGACGTGGAAACTGCATTCCAACCCGAAGAAAATCAGCTAGGAAGTGTAGGGAATCGAAAGAGGTAAGAATTTTACGTTAGGATGTGCAATTATAATGCAAAAATCCTGATTTTTAGAATTTATAAGGTTTTCTTAGAATTTAATTTATTCTTGAAATTTTGAACGTTAGAAAAATGTTTTGAAATGTTAAACATGTTCTAGGAGTGTTGTAGAAATGGTTTTTGGCAAAAAGAATCGAAGAAAAATGAGTTTAGGTGCAGTTTTGTTGCAAAACCCGAAGCTTGGATGAAGAACACAAAATCTAGGCAGCAGTTTTTACCGATAGATAATCGGGTAAAACCAATTCTAGCCTAGAAATAAATCGGTTCTGCCCATTTGTGAACGGGTAAAACCAATTGCTAAAATAGTTTTAGCAATTTTAGAAATTCAAAATTTGTCAGGGACTATTTTGCAAATATTGGACCGATGTTAACTAATTGAAAATTGGGAAAAACCGATCTAGCATTTTTTGGGAATTTTGCATCGGTTTTGACTGATTTACCCTCGGGTAAACCGATCCAAAAAGGGAAATTTTATTTTGCAGCAATTTTTTGTTTTCTTTTAGTTAGTTCTTTATAAATTCTTTTACAAATTCTTGATAAAACTATTTTAGCGAGTGTTTTAAGGATTTTTACACTTGTATTTTCTTAAGTTATAATTTTTATAGGTTATGTCCAATTTTGGACTATTTATGAAATAACGTAGAAATAATGTTTAGAAATTCTTTAAATTTCAGTTTTTTGTCATAGAGTTTATATTTCCTTTAAAATTAATTATCACGTTTTTATAGTCACTTTCAAGATTAGATTATTTTAGAATACTTATTTTCTAAATATATATGTTTAAATAAGAAAAATAGGTAATTACCATTATGCCCTTATTAGTTATAATTCCAGAATAAGTTAGAAATTAGAATTCTATTAGTTAGAAATAATACCGAATTGTCGGAACCTGAAATATATACAGATATGCTAGATAGCTAGTTCGTAAGTGTATATCTTCGGACCGAGGTGGGTTTATCACTAAAAATGGATTCCGTTTTAATGCAATTAATAATTGAACTGCATTGAATTTTGTTTACGACATATTTTGAAATGTTTGTTAAAAATACTTGAAATGCTTTTTGATTTTTGAACTGCTAGTTGTGTTCACTTACTGGCTGAATGCATATGTATTTGTTATGTTCAGTTGTATTAGGGCATATGAGAAGTCTTTAGGAAGATCATTAAGGTACAGATAGAAAAGTGACAAATCTTCCTCCAAGACAGTGTCTGCGTCCACCACATCATCACCATAGGTAATAATCCACGAGTCTCGAGATTTGACTCTCCTAATGCTACCACAAATGAAGAGACGTGACTTGGATCTAGTATTCCTGCAAGTAAATTTAAAAGATTGTAATGTTCATAAGTATTTTTCAAGTCTTTTAATAGCAAGGTGAGATGCAGCACGCGAAGGGAAAAAAAGGTATTCAAAGATGCATTAGCTACCAATCACGATAGCAGTTGATACGCATAGCATGGTTGTAGTTGGGTAAAACCATTTTGCTACAAGGCTCTATACATATCCCACATTCATCTACTCTCTATGGATCATAATTGGTGCATGTGATGCCACCTTCCAGTCTATTCTTGCAAATCTTTCCTAGACCACATAATTTCTTATATTGTTATTTAATTTATTAAATAGAAGCAAGACACATAATTTCTTCAATATAAAGACATATTATGGTATCACATACAAAATTATCTCAAAGCAAAAAAATTCACTTCATGAACCTAATAAGATTTTGTTTTCTTTTTCATCATTTCAAATTTTTAATAACATCAAAAATTTTATGTTTAAACCTTGTTAAAAATCATAAATTTTGATTTCATTAATAATATTCAAGAGATTTAATGCATCAAAATTATTGTGAAGAGAAACTTCAACAAATAATAGAATAGCAATCATAAGAAAAATACATACATATATATATATATACACACACACTAGCAATGTCAGATCACGCACAGCACGGCCATGGCCCTAATATTTATTCCAATGTAACTGAAATAATTTTAGTAAATAGCAATGAAAATATAACACTATTTATTCCATAAAACATTTTAGTGTAAGTTTAGGAAACTAATATAATAAGATATAAATATTATTAGCACTAAACTTATGATGATCTTTGAGCAATGCATTTAGTGATAAAGCAGTACAAAGGGCCATTCAGATTGGAGATGGTAAGAGAAAAAGATGTTCCAAATTTTAGTGACTCAAGTGCATAATATTAGAGTAGGATTATATGGTTTAGGTATCACTTGGGAATGAAGAGTCTTCATTTGGCTCCAACTTTCATACCCAATAATATAGTCAATAATATGGTTTAGGTATCACCTGTTCTAGTCAAATAATATTGTCAGTAATTAATAAGAATGTTTCATGTCAACAACTCCATGCCCCAACAGGGTAAGAATATACGCATGAGAAAATTTTCAATCAAATCAAAGGATGATTTGGTCAAATTTTTTTTTCTTCTCCCAAACAGCAGTTCTATTTCGATAATCCAAATTATCTAGCAACAACATTTTCAATATAGGAAGGAGAAGAAAGGGCACACAAACTGAATATTTTACTTACGATCTGTTCCCGTTTATGTCTTAAAGGCTTCTTAGTAGTTACGCGATACAGAGCAGAAGATCTGGACATTGTACCTACTGCAAGGGGAATAGGCAGAAGACAATTCAAAGACCAAAATTGTTGGGCATGTTCTTTTTGTTCTGTTTTGAAAACGGTTTTGGTTTCAACAGTAAATTTAATATATTTTAATCATATTTTATCATTTTCAATACAACTTTTTGCTATTCAGCATCTACTTTTACATTTTCAATACACTTTTTACATTATAAAACTAATTTTCAAAACTTGTTTTCAAAATCGTTTTCAAAACGATGAAAAAGAACAGGCCCTTAGAAGTGTTTTTTCATTACTATGTGACAAGCTAAAGTGGTTTTAAGATTCATCACAATGAGAAACAGGAAAAAGAAGGAATAACTGGACCGTATGGATAACATGTTCTTGTGATAAACTTACCTAACTAGCATCTAAATTATCAAGCCCATTCAGAACAACACTTAATTGTTTAAGAAATCCACATTCAAATCAGGATCTTTAACATTAGCATGGTACGGGGTGATGCTAATATTGGGCCTAAATTTTAAAACTGCATCACGAGCGATCTAGGTTCATATCAACATGAAAAATAACAAAGTTAAGGACATGCCAATAAGCATCTAGCGTTCACATATCAGAAATGGGAAATACAACACACTTAGCTTTAGATTGCCCAACATGTGATTGCCGAAATAAAAATTGTCGATTTAGGTTACTCACTTCAATGGTGTCCACGTCAATCTGCAGGGTAATGCAAACCATGATAAAAACCAATCAAGTAGAGTACTGATTTGGCTTGGCTATTTCAAGTAGAGTACTAATTTGATCAACAAATACACAAAAAAGCTAACATTACAAGCTTATAGAACAGTAAAGAACCAATTATTACAGTAGATAATAACATCCCACACTGCCAAGAACAATGAACAAAACTTTTTTCTTTCTTAAATAAATAAAAAAATAAGTAGAGTACTGATTTGGACTTATGAACTCCACCTCCTATTAGAGTGTTATATGATTAACCATTCATGAAAAACTGGAAAATGATGAATGAATCAATTTTTTTTTTTTTTTCATTTTTTGGTTTACTTAAGTATGCACACTCAATATGTGAGTCTCACATTCAGACTATACCCATACAGTGGAATTAGTGCTCCACCATGGGCAATGCAAACTCTTTTTAAGTGCATATCTACTAACTCCTCAATATTTGAAATGGAAATTAAGATTCTAATAAACTGGGATAGAATGTCACCAAAATGCTGGGAGGCATTTTCAATTCCATAATTATCTGGTAAATAAGAAAAAACAAAGAATTGATAAGACCAAATGAAGTATCATTTTCAAAAGAAAATGAGAGGATTAAGATAGGTAAAGCATTAAGATTTCATCAGCCTGTTTTGCAAACTCGGTTGGATGAATTTCAACTGCAGAACAAATCACCCCATCACCCTCTGCTAACCAAGTTTTTCCTCCACATTAATTACTCATACCATCAATTTGTTCTTGTTGCTGGTGCCAACCCTGTTTATTTGGTGCCACTGATAGCAGTGAATATGTCAAACTCCCAAGTCAATCTCTCATATTTAGCATCCAAGTGAAACCCAAAAATAGATATGTAATATATATGATTTAGTTTAAGAGAAAGAAGATGATTCTGAAAAGTGTGAAATGGATGTGTTAAACTAATACTTTTAAACTCCATTATCTCTTTGGCAAATAATCAAACACATTATAAGCACGGAAGACTAATCCAATATCCATAAAAAAAATTTCACGGCCAACCTGCAACACAACCCAAACCATTCCATCATTAATAAAAGAGCAACAAACATACAAGATATATGTCAATAATTGCAATAACAGTATCATAACGTCATGGCGTAGCAGAGGGAAAAAAGAATTTTGTTTGTGCACATATGTTAAGTTTTGAAATCAATTACAATGCAAAAATAAGAGAAAAAACACAAGAGAGAAAACTACTTTAATTGCTGAAGGAAAAGAACGGACGCTGGTAAAAAATCAGAATAAGAGAGGAAAACTAAAACTGCAATGTATAAAGAATCCCATAGCCTGTTGCTCTACACGATGGTGGCGACTGCTGGTTGTCGTGGCGGTGGCTACTAAATGATTTCTAATGTTTACCTAAACATACAAGGTTGAAGAATGGGAAGATGAAGTGTCAGCTCAACTTTTTTTCTTTTCAAACCAAATGTATGAAGATGAAACGTAATGAGAGAATGAGTAGGATGTTGAGTAGGTGCTCATTATGATGCCACATGGCAGTAGTTGAGGTAGCTACAGTAGAATAATGTAATTTTTACTAGATGGGGCATGTCATGCTGTGCATGACATTTGCCCAACGAATTGATATTTGCAGCGACGGTTTCGATATTTGCAGCGACATTTTCTTGTGAAAAGACTTAAATGCCCTTGGGGTAAAAAAAATTTTAAAAACATTTTTATTAATTATTTTAGTTGAATTATGTTCGAATTTATTAGTAGTTTTGTCAAAATTGTGAAATTTTTTACCGGAATGGGAAAGATCTGTCCGGTGGTTACTGCAAATAAGAAAGTTGGGGGGGGGGGGGGGGGGGGGGGGGGGACACTTTTGCACAAAAATGTCGCCAGCGACACTTTTGGCCAAAAGTGTGACCAGCGACACTTTTGGCGTGTCCAGCGCGACATTTTTGGGCCAAAATGTCGCCGTCTCCCGGCGACACTTCTGGGTTAGTGTCGCCGGACTCTGGCGACACTTTTTGCCAAAGGGTTTTTTTTTTTTTTTTAATGTAATTTTATTAATCATTTTACTTGTATTATGTCCGAATTTATTAGTAGTTTTGTCAAAATTGCGAAATTTTTTACCGGAATGGGGAAGATCCGCCCGGTGGTTACTGCAAATATCAAAAATCTCAACTTAAGGGGGGGCGGGGGGGGGGGGGGGGGACCATCGCCGGCATTTTGGGGTTTTTTTTTTTTTTTTAATAGTAGTAGTAGGAATGAAAATTTAATTTATTTTAATTTTTTTCTCCAAGGGTATTTTAGTCTTTTTACAAAAAAATGTCGCTGCAAATATCGATTCCGTCGCTGCAAATATCATGCCCCTTGCCCAATAATAGTATTAAGTTATAGTGATTATTTGAATTTAAGTGTAAAATATATATATTTTTTTAACTCTTTGTTTAAGTTATAATCTAGGTCTAAAATTATTTATTTTAACTCTTTGACACTAAATATAAAGTTACGTATGTTATCGACTTGGACTAAATATAATCCAAGTCTGAAATGATAAGATTGAAAAGTTTCATTTTAACTCTTTGGAGAATGTTCAATAATATTATTGTGTGATCATATAAAAATTTGTAAAAAAATTAAAAGTATTGATAATGTCAATTTATTATAAATACAGAGTTGAAAACAAGAACATATGTTAAATATCACATATATACTTTAAACTTTTTCCAAATATGAAACTGGCACACCTACTCTATTCTCTTCCTTTTCCCTCACATCTTCACATCGGCTCTTAACTTCTTTAGCCTTCTTCTTCTTATGAAGATTAACCAAGCTGTTGAATGAATCTGATGCGTGTTGTATGTAGACGTCGATGGGCATGAGAAGCTCCATTGTCAGATGAGGTAAACATGAAGACATATTTCGTAGCATTGGATAGGGACATTGTTTTTAGTTTGAGTAGAACATATATAAACCTGCCAATTTGAAGAGATTGAAAATATTCATTAAAAACATGCATCTTGAAATTTCTCTAAACAAAAATATGTTCAAATTAGACATGCACATAAGGACTCTAAGCAAGAAGAAACTTGTGTGTGATTTTGGTTTCAATGGATTGAACATATATATAGATTTCAAAGTGATAAATAAAGTGCCTCTTCATTTCTTTTGTGAGATTTAGAAAGAGTTTTCAAATAATTCATCATTTACTAATAGTATGTTAATAGGGAAGTTGATGTGAACAATATAAATATAATCATAATATAAACAATATCTTTTAATGATATTTAAAACTTTTAGTATAGGAAAAGTCACAAAATTAAAAATAAATTAAAATTATATAATAATTATATTTCACTCACCATTACATAAATATAAGCATGTCTTACCTAAAAAATTATTTAATTAATAATACTATATTTATTAATAACAAAATAAACTTATTTTTCATTATAAAATGTTTAATATTTTACAAATATGCTTAACTTAAGCTCTATATAAGTTATATTAAATATAGAATATGGAAGATATATATATATATATATATGACTAAGGAATATGGAAGATATTTTTATATATATACGATACTTTTGTAATTTTATATATAAAATATATGTATATATGCATATAACATATATAAGTGGAATACAAAGAGTTCAATACAAATACTCTTTAAATTGATGGTTATTGAATATAGAAATTAATAAAATAACTTAAGAAGTTAAAGGGGCAAGGAAAAATGTTATCTTTTAAATGAGATAAATATTAATATTATGTGGCATTCATATGAATAGTTCAACTAAATTATATGTTGATGTGGCAGCCATGTGGCATTTGGAGGTAATAATGTGATTATGTGGCAGCCTTAACATAATTAAATGTTAAATATATGTGGCAGCCACATGGCATTTTCACATCAAACCTATGTTAGTTTTTATTATATAGGGTAGATATACAGGTAGATATATTTTCAGAATTGTTAATTGGAAGACACTTATTACTATATAGATGACACTTTTTAAAAAATTTAGACTTAAAATTACGGTTTTGCCCTTCCCCTTTCTACTTCCTTGTTCAGTCAAATTTGGGAATTTACTTCCCCTTTTTTGCTCCATCTCCATCGATACATCTCCATTCGTCTCCGATTCTCTCCATCGTTGATTCAGCCCCCAATTCCATCTCCATTTAATCGCATTCGCCGATTCATTCTCCATCTCCATCGCCGATGTGTCTTGCATTTTGGGTGTGTCTAATTGCATCTCCATCTGCATTTTTTTTTTTGGGGTGTGTCTTGTGTTTTCCGCCTATGTTTTGCGAATTTTTTGGTAAATTATGTATAACTTTGCCAGAAAAACAGTTTTCCGATGAACTGTGGCGAAAATCGCTCGGACGAAGCGACTGAAGCCGAAAAAATCGCCAAAGGACATCAATTGTTTCGGTGTCATTCGCTTGGGCAGAGTGATTGAAGAGGAAACAATCGCCTTCGGCCAAGCAAATGTAAGGGGAAAATTCGCCTACCTTCGGCGAATTTTCCATGGAAAATTGCTTTGGACAAGCGATTTGAGGAGAAACAATCACCTATACCAGGGTGTACGTAAAGAGGAAATGAGAATGGAGGTAAAAATGATAAAAATATTTATGAGGGTAGAAATATATAAGGATGTTATTGTCATTTCGCCACTTAAAATTTTAAAAAGTGTCCTGTATTTAGTAAAAACTGTCCTGCAATTAACATGCCCCTATATTTTAATAAGAGTTTAAGGCATTGTTCTCTTTGTGACACAACTTGAGATTTTTTATTTTTGGAAAGAAATTTTTTTGGAGGGAATTTTCTTTTGAAAAATTGTGTAGCAGAGAGATAAAAAAAGTGTAATGATTCTGTTATTTTTTGAATTTATGTGAGTGAAGATTTAGAGGAAATTTTAAATTTAGTACAAAATGGGGTTGTTTATTTGTGTAAGATTTTGGAAGAAAAATGGATGATTTTCCTAAAATAGAATAGAAAAGAACAGAGCCAAATCTAGCAACATAAATGTGCATAAACATCTTACTCATGTTTTCACGATATGTATTTTGTTTTCAAATAAATACATACCTTAAAATTGTTAGAAAAATCACATAGACATAATTTTCAATTTTGCTCAGAAAAGAATGTGTGGCATGGGCTCATAATTTCTTGTCCAAATCACTTGAGCCACTATTAGAATATACTCTATAACGAGTTTTGAATCTTCCAAATTTGTTGTTCCAACAGTCCAAGTGACCTCCAAACAATAAGAAAAGAAAAAGAAGAACACACACACAAAAAACACAAACAATTAATCGTAAGAAGGCTGAGGAGCGGATTTTTCACTTTCTTTAGATGATTCAAGCCCTCTGCAAAGTATTAACTGTGGTGCAGCAGAACAATCACAACTTGTCACCCCCTAAGATACAATAACCCAACATACAAATTGTGTTTTCTAATAATCTGTAGAACTACTAGAATCAACTCTTCTAATACATACTTTCTCTTTTGCCAAAACTATATTTTTAAGATAATGTAAAGAACATAAAAAAAAAAATCAATCTCACACTTCCTGCACTCTCATATGCATGTATATATAAGAAAACTTGAATCTCATTCAAAATAGTTAATCAAAATGAAGGATGTCCATTTTTCACATATAAAAATTGATAGTACAATAATGTGTGAAAGGATGGTGCTAAACTGATGCATAAAAAAGTTAAATGGAAGTTTTTTCTTTAAAGCATTGAGGCAAAAGAAATCTTTATCTGAATACATTAAAACAATATTTAAACTATAAAATTGCAATGCATTAACATATAAAGTAATGCTTAGCTCTCAAATCGTTCAGCATTCACATTAATCTTATTGTTTGATTAAAAAATGTGCATCAATTTATTATCCAATTAAAATTGTTTAGAAAACTCATGTTAATGAGAATAAAACGATAGCATCAATCCAGGCAAACTGTAATTGATTTAAATTAATAAAATTAAATTTATTAAAAATTTCCAACACAATGTAATGAATGAGATGAAATAGCACCAGATAAGGCTACTAGTTTTCATTTGAGTGAACTGCTAAAAATATCACCATACTTTTCTAAAATCTCCCGTTTGGTTACTAAATTTTTTTTCCCCTAGAAATAGTGATATTTTGAAAAGGAGTCAGAAATATCATTTTGCTGTTTATATCCGTTAGCCCCAACGGAATAGGCAACATGTGCATCTCACATGCATTTTTTGAGGATATTTTTGTCTTTTACTATTTTTTTTCCTTCTTTCCTATTTTTGCTATTCGTTTTCTTCCCCAAATCCTTGAGCGGAGTCGAAACTCCTAGATAGAAGTCGTGACTGGATCTGGTGAAGCAAATGCGGCTGGAAGTTGCAGCGGTCGCGGCAGCGCAAAGAATACTATCTGAACCGTCGGGAGAAAAAGAAAGGGAAAAAAATGAGAAGCTAGCCTGAACCATCAGGAAGAAGAAAGGAAAAAAAAAAAAAAACAAAGAAAGAATAAAGAAAGGAAAAAATAATAATAATAAAAGTAAAAAAGGCAAAAATGCCCCTGAAAAAAGCATGTGAGAGGCAATGTTAACTATTCTGTTAGCTCGACAAAACTAACAGAGTGAGATTTCTGGCCCCTTTTCAAAAGTATGGTAACATTTCTAGGGGGAAAAAAGTTTAGTGACCAAACGGAAGATTCTGAAAAAGTATGGTGACATTTTTGGCAGTTCACTCTTTTCATTTTATCATAAGATCTAGAGGAAGTAAATAGCTTAAAAAATTGACGATAAAAGTTACATATACTTGCTTTCCTTCCATGCCTAGATATTCTTGGTCTTGCATATGTGGTAATTTGAAGAAGCAGAGACAATGAAAACTCAATAATGGATCCCTTGAATTTATTACTTTAACAATTGTGAACAGAATAATCAGTCTTTGTTAAACCTATCGTTAACCCTAACAAATTATATGGAATATTGTTTACCTACAATAACACAATTAACTAGAAAAACTAACACAATGCTAAGCAGGGTTGAACCCACATAGAACAGAGAACAAATTTTCTTTTAAAACCTAAGGACTTGAGATTGTTGGTTAGAAACCACCTTTATACTTTTATGAGATCGCAAATGTCACCTTGAAGAAGTAAGAACTAACACACTTGGGAAGAGAGAAATCAACCAATAATATTAAAGTTCCGACAACATTTAAATCAACAGTTATCGCATATAATACCAATCACAAATGCAAAGATATATTAATAGCATGTCATCAACCATTAATAGGTTGCCGAGAATCTGTTCAAGACACAACTCAATTCCCTCTTATTTATTCGGATATTACCACGAATCAGATTAAGATAATATCTTCCCTAATTAATATAGGACCAGGCTAAAAATCTGCGCGACACCCAGTTGAATATATTAACAGCATTATTATTTAAGGGAACCCAATTTTAATACCTCCTAATCTGAATTTGCAGTTAAGAAATAACCCTTTACCTTCCATTATCATGATAGTAACTTCACCACTAATTAATATTTATATTAAATAACTCTTAAATAATGGGGATTCATTGGCACTACACAAATCTAAACAAGCAGATCAGGCTTAGATAAATTTGAATAATAATTGCTATTTGCATAAGATAAAAAGAACACGTGCAAATTAATTATTTACACAATTCGATTTTATAATGTTACACAGATCGATTAAAGCTTCATTACGTTTATGTCAGATAAAAAATTTAACTACTCATAATTAAAATAACTACACAAAGGTAATCAAAGGAAACATGCTTGGAAAATTGCTAGCAAAGATACAAGAAGAAATACTAACAAGTAACAAACTAACAAAGGTTGGCAACGAGAGTATTCGGAAAATAGAACTTTCGATTGTCGAACTGCCCTAACTGCCGCTTACTGCTTCTCTCAAATTATATATTGAGAGTCTTAGATTATGAACAAGATAAAAATCCTATAACCAATTGTGTCCATTAATAATGTGCATAATTGATTTTAGGGAAGAAAACTAATTAATCTCCTAATCAAGTTAGGAATCTAACGGTACATGCACCTTGGTAAATTTAACCTAGTGGCAAACAAATTATTGGATCCAAATAGATATTCACAGTCATCTTGATGGTTCTATTGCTCGATTGAAAGCTAATCTTGTTGCAAAAGGCTATGCCCACCTACGGAATGGATTACTTTGATATGTTTTCCCCTGTTGCAAAACTTACTTATAAGCGATTGTTTATTTCTCTTGTAGTCACTCATCATTGGAATTTTTATCAGTTGGATAAAAATTGTCCTTATTCATGGTGATCTCAAAGAAGAAGTATACATAGAGCAACCACATGGGTTCGTTGTTCAGGGGGAGTCTGAAAAACTATGTTGCCTTCACAAATCCCTATATGGTCTGAAGCAAACGTCCCGTGTCTAGTTTGAAAAGTTTACATGTGTGATTGAGATGTGCGGCATGAAGAAAAGTAAATTCAATCATTTTGTTTCTTACAAACAATTTAGTGGTGGAATAATTTTATTTGTGGTATATATATGTCGATGATTTTGTCATCATTGCAGTGACATTACATGGATTATATATTTTAAATCATTTCCACACACTAAGTTTCGTACAAAAGATGTGGAAATGCTAATGTATTTTTTTGGGAGTTGAAAAAAACAAGAATAAGAGGGGACATTATTATCTTAAGGGAAATATGTGTTTGATTTACTATCTGAAACATGAAAATTAAAGACTAAACTATGTAGTGCCTCAATGGTTTTTAATATGCTTCTTACAAAAGAAGGTGAATTATTTGATGAGCTTCTGAGATCTAGAGTTTTCCCTCAGTAATGTTCCTCATTTTTTTCTCTTACTTTTTCACGTTTCTTATATTTTGCAGGAAAAAAAAAAAAAAAAAGATGCTTTTGTTTTAATTATTTGATTTTATTTATTTTTTACTTTTTGAAAATTAAACTTAATTCTACTTGATAATTAAACTTATACATCTAATTACATATACAAGTGATACTATCGGGCATAAACGTAATACCTTTTGAGAATTGAATTTATATTATTGAAATGGAAAGTTTAGGCCTGTTTTTTACATTGTTTAGTTTTTTTTAATTTTTTTATTACAATACATTCTATATTTTATAATAATTTTCATTATTCTAAATACACTATTTTACTATTTGACTACGCCTTTTCATATTTTCAATAAACTCTTTACATTATTTTTTTTTTTTTAATTTCTAAAAAACATGTTTTCAAGAACTTACCTTAGAATAAACTAATTAGCAGACCCTTAACACTTATGATACTTATTAAGTTTGAGACAATTACCTTTAACCCAATATATCGTCTCTGTAAAATCAAACATTTCTCCTGCAAATTAGTAACACTTGTGATATTAGTCAAGTTTGAGAGTATTACTTTTGAACTGAAAAGTGATACCCATAAAAATGAACAGTTTTCCTATATATACAAAGTAAAAATTGTAATACTTTTTAAGTTTGAAAGTGTTATTTTTTAACAAACAAAAAATTGGTACCTGAAAATAAAACTTTATTACACAAAGTAACACGTGATACTTTTCAAGTTCGGATCTTACTTTTGAACTTAAAAGTGATTCCCAAAAATAAGGCTTTCTTGTACGAAATAACACTTGTGATACTTTTGAATCTGAAAGTTTTTCTTTTGAACATAAAATTGATACTTGTAAAATGAATACTTATACAAAGTAACACCTGTGATACTTTCAAATTTGAGAATGTTACTTTTAAATCGCATAGTGATACCATAAAATGAATATTATATTATACAAAGCAACAATTGCGATACTTGTAACGTTTGAGAGTGTTACTGTTGAACCAAAATTTGATACCCAAAGTGAAGACTATTATATAAAGTAACACTAGTGGGCTTATCAAGTTTAAGTGTGTTACGTTTGAATCAAAATGATACCCAAATATAAAGATTTTATTGTACAGAGTAACATTAGTGATGCTCGTTAAGTTTAAGAGTGTTATTTTTAAACCAAAAATGATACGTGAAAATGAAGGCTGCTATACAAAATAACAGTTGTGATAGCTGTTATGTTTGAGAGTGTTAATTTTCAAATAGAAGGTCTACTAAAAACTAAAGAGTTTATTATACAAAGTAACACTTGTGGTCCTCATAAAGTTTAAGAGTGTTACTTTTGAATTGAAAAGTGATACCCAAAAATAAAGACTTTATTATAAAGTGATAATTTTAGACATAATAATGATACTGGTGGGGAATTAAATTTATTCTTTCGAACATAAAAGTGATACTTTTAAACATAAAAGTGATGCTTGTTGAAAATTAGACCTGTACTTTTGAAATGATAAGCTAATTTTAGAAACTAGCATTTATACATTCTGTTGTAAAAGTGATTCTTCCGAACAAGAAAGTGGCACTTATTAAGAATTAAAATTATATATTCACTGAGTTTGACCAAATCTTATTTTTCTTTCAATGAAATGAACTGATTATGATAAAGGACTGACCTAGTGGGTCAACAACACGGGTTGGATAACTTTGCAATTTATATCTATATGGTTTGTTTTGTATACACCATATAATATCGTTTGGGCTTTTATACTTAACGTGTTTTGTTTTGTAGTAGAAATAACTAAGGATAGAGTGCATTTAGTAAAATTTAAAACAGAAAGGTTGATTTTATAATTATACTCGAAGTTGAGGGGATAACAGTAATTTTTGAATCAGTAGAATTTAATTTCGTAATTATACCCAAAATTTAGGAAAGTAAATATAATTTCCCTAAAAAAGTATACTCCCTCCATTCCATTAAATATTCCACTTTGAAATATGTACAATTTATTATGAATGTCAAGTTACAACACCTAAAATAGCTAATTTGACATTATTTATTCCATTTATATCCTTACTTTTTAAGTATGTACTAATTATTAGCCACACATGATTATATTAGTAAGTGTAATGGGAGTAAAAAATTCAAAATTTAAATATTTTGTTAAAACGAAATATGTTTTTTAAAGTGAACTTTTTTAATGAAACAGATGAAGTATTTATTAACAAGTATTACCATGCGAGCCCCATATATGTACAAGATTATATCATACATTAGGATGTGAAAAATACTAGGTAAAGATGAAATCAAGCTAATTAAGGTTCACATTGCATGTGATGCAATTTTAGTAGTTTTATGTAGTGATAATAGTTCCATTGATTTTAAATTTGGCCTCATATCATACTTCTATTCTTAATTTGAAATAGTCTCCAAATTTGGCTTTCTGGCTCACTTTCATTCCCAACCTTTAAACAGTTTGTCTTCAGCCTTCAAATCTGAATTTTCCATCTCCATGTAGTCAATGTTTGAAAAGTTTTTTCTGAACTAAATATATACATAAATTCAGTGTTTGAAATATTTGACAAGCCAAGACCCAGAAAAGCTTGGCACACCCCAATTTTAATAAATAACGGGTCGCTCTTTTGAACCACCAGAATGATCTAATAGTGTTGCAAGCAAAGCTTCCGCTAAATCTCCCTTTGCACGTCTCAATCAGGATACACTCATACACAATACCCTTGTGAAGACGATGAGTTAACAATGAACTTTATCCCAAAGTACGTGTATATTGCACAATCGAACATAAAAAAGACAGCGAAGGTAACACATAAGCCAAAGTTTTGTTTTCATTAATATCTAGCATTTACAAGATATAGCCAAACTTGATTTTTCCTTAATATATATATATATATATATTGTTTTCTTTTTAAATATTTAAACTGCTGTGTTTAAATGTTTAATAGCTTATCTTAATCAATTTTATTTATTAAAATTTAATTGGTTTATCTGGTAATAGTGGTTATATAATTTAGTATTAAAAAAAAAAGCTTGTGATTTTTTAAGTTATTGAATTTTCTCATTATGGTAACGAATTTTAATATAATTTAAAATTCTAAATTAAATGTTCAATTTAAAAAATATATATTAAATATTAAAATGTAAATAAAAGTTAAGTAGACATAAATTATTAATGAAATTATGTATTTATAAATACATTTTATACGTCCCCGATTTGACCCGACTCTTGACCTTGGCCAAATCTGCATCTAGACCGATTTTTTAAACACTAGAAAACTTGAAATTTTCGATCTGTCAATTTCTTTTTTGCAACTTTGTCACAAGATTCTATAATATTTCAATATTATGTGAGTCGTGTTCATCACTTGTCTATCAACGTTGGATTGGATTTGATCGAAATTTAGGCGATAAATTACATTGAAATGAAAAATCAAAGTTTGAGGAATGAAAAGAAACTGTTTCAAATTCAAGGACGAAAGTTAAACATGAGGCCATGTTTGAAAACTGAATAAAAATAATTTCAAGTTCGGGAACAAAAGTGCAATATACCAAATTCAAAGAACAATGAAGTTATTATCTCTTTTATGCACGATACTCATAACAATTACTCTAGCCATCACAACAACTGTGTCCAATAACCCAAATTATGTTGGATATTTCCTGAAATAACAACAATGACTAACAACAACAAGAGTTATGAATGAATTCTTCAAACTGAAAACTAGTCTATTACAAAATTAGTACAAAAGGAAATACTGCTTCAAATCGTGCAAATTCACTTTTCTTTAGACTTTATTAGTCCCTTTAAGATGAAGTCTTTTGTAATAAATCTGCATTGACTTATACAAAACCAAGAATAAGAGAAAAAAGAGCAACAAAACATTGTAAAATGAGAGTGATTTCAAAATCCGTCCAAAGGAATCATATTTATAGACCCCCAAAGGGGGTAATTCAATAGCCACAACTCTTATGAAGAGGTATGAAAAGACGGGACTCTCTTCGGATAAAAATTGATCACGTAATCATACTTTTCGTGAAGATGTGCAAATATTCTAGAATGAAAAAAATGTGTTGGAGCTTACTGGACACCATGCGAGAACTTGTGCGACTCGCACGGCTCTCGCATGGCCATTGCACGCAGCAAGCTTGCTACATGCTTGCTCCGACTGGACGTCGTGTGACGTATTGTGCGACTTGCACTAGCTGTCGCACGACAGTTTCATAAACAAATGCCAAAATAGCATTTGCTCCAGTTTTGCTCTTGGTTTACCGTGTGATCTTGTGTGCGACTCGCACACCAAATCGTACTACCCAACTTCTCCATTTTCCTTAGTAAATTATTGGAAAATTTCCAACAAATTATACTCTAAGAGGGTAAAGTAAACTAAACGATCAAAAGAGCATCAAGATGAACCACATGCATTTTATTCTAGTATAACTCTCAACAAATTCTCCACATCCTTAACATTCTGCTTGCTAAGTTTTAACACTATATTTTTTTTGCCACCCTTCCTTTCCCATGGTCTTACAGAATCACATGGGCATGTAACAATATATACACTTTGCCATGTGACTAATGGGTTTGCAATCACCAATAGCAATTCAATAAGCTTATTTAAAACGACACAATTTGCTATATCAATTCCACACCATGCGCATTGATTTGTTTCCCACAGGTTTTCGTAATCCAGTCATCAAGGTCTTTAGACCCAAAAAGAACTCCATTTTAATCTTTATTTGACGTTAACCTTATAAGGCGGCCATGCATCGAGCTAACCTGGATTATAAAAAATATATATATATTAAAAAGGAAGAAAAAGAATAGACACACAACATAGTAAGAAGACTTTTAGTTTTTTTATATGCCAAGTTTAACTCCCTAAAATTATATCTTCCCATACAAAAAAGAAAGAATTTAGTAAAGCATTTGATGGCAGTTGTTTTCTTTTTTTTTTTTTTTTTTTTTTTCTTTTCAAATAAGACTCCCCCGTTTCATTAGAAAACATTGTATTTTTACCAACTAAAACTGCATTTTGTGATTTCGAGACATCCTAAAGTAGGACACATTTGGGCCAGTGCAAGGAGAAACGCACAGAAGAGGAACAAAACCTTCCAACCTCCGAGTACTTTGCAGGTTTTCATGTCAAACCATATACAGAAAATGTTTATTACCATGGATGCTGAGATGCTAATTGTTTAAATAGGTATAATATCAATACTTTTATACACGCACATTGTGTTGCTTAGCAATAATATACAGACCAAACATTTGCACTTGAAAATTCGATTGAACTTCATACTCAAGAAATTATGGGAAGCAAAAAACACAGGAATGTAGATGAACAAGGAAGACAATGAAAGCAAAGAAAACTGCTACTGTAACTCTTTTCACAATTTACTTTTAAGCGATTAACCTAATTCTATGATCTTTGAAGCAATAGTGGTGTTCGGAGGAAGTAGCCAATTTCACTACCTTTCCTTTCTTCCCTCAATTTATGTGCTTTAAAGTAGAAAATGGTATTTATTCCATCATGACAGATTCAATAACACAGGCAAGGAGCTTCAATCACTGATAAGAAAAGAAAGTATGTATATCAGTAGTTGCAACTACGACTCAGGTATACTGGCTCCACCCCTACATTCTCTCGCTTTCCTAGAAAGCAGAATAGGAAAAAAATGAATAACAATGAAGTCTTCCTTTCACTACTCATTATATATTGTGTCTAATAACTAAACAAATACAAACTCTAACTTTGTTTCTTCCTTCAAAGCATTTATTATAGGAAAATCCTTAATTTTGCAGGTACTTTGTATATTTGCAAGTGAAGCTCAAAAAGATGATGAATCAATATGCTCAAGTACTGGGATACAAAATACTTCAGAGATACTCTAGAACATCAATTTTATAATTGATACTCTCTAGCTTTATAATCATGATATCGTTAGAAATGTTAGCCAAGTATTGCTTCTTCATGTGATGTATTTGAAAAAAATTATAATAACAATAACAAAAGAAAAAAAAAAAAAAAAAAAAGTGCTTTCATACGCTTTTTAACGCCAACAAACCAACCATGAGCAAGAACCCACATGAACTAGGGAAATTGATAACCAATTTAGCCTATACCCATTTGATGTTTGTGGGAAGGAGCATCAGAACTAATGCTACCCACATCCCGTAAACAAGGTCAAAACTCATGTTAACCTTGAAATAGAGGAAGTAGTCATCCCAAATACTCTACAAAGGTTATAGTAGCCTAACCCGAAGTAATGATGGAAAAAGTCTTACAAAAAAAGGACTACAATTGAAAGTCCAATGGTTAAATTGTAGCTAGAAAAGACAACCCAACCATTAAAATAAAAAGAGCACAAAGAAAATGCAGAAGATTCCAAATGCTCCCAGAATTGTAAAACCTATCATTTCCATAGAGCCATTAATTTTATATTATAAAGTCATATGAATGTAGACACCCAAATAATGGCAAAAAACAACTCCATTGAAGTAAAAATGGAACATATACTTATTGATCAATCAAGAAATTAAAGGGTAAAACCTTGAACTTGGCCCTTTTTTTCCCCCATCAATTTTGGCCTTCATTACACAGAGACCCGCCGCTGCATCTTCCATGTCCTTCAACCCTCCTTTTCATGCAATCTAACTTCCTGAAACCCCATGCATGTTACGTAAATTTAGAAAAAAATCTTCCCATCTCCCAAACAATTTTCAATGAAAATAAGAAGTAAATGGAAAACATAGCACTAAGAGGAAACCTCTCCTCACCTCCCATGAATCTCCTTTTCGACCTTAAAACTCCAGAATGCCTGATTGCAGTACCTCTTATAAGGTAAAGTAAGCCAAGTTGACAGAACAGAAAATTTTGCAGTACCTAGAGGAGGGGTGATTGAAGAGTCAGCGGAAGAATGAATATTTTAGGGTTAGTAAAGAAACCTTTATACAACAACTAAACTTTTATCTCACTATATTAAGGTCAGCTATATGGATCATCTCTTACCATTATGTTCAGTTAGGACACATTGTTTCATTCATATTTAAAAGAAACCCTTATACTATTGACAAAAACAGTGTCGTTTTATGTTTTTTCTTTTTTTTTCCGTGCCCATTAAATTACGTCATTTCAAAAGAGAGATGAATCCTAACCACTTAATTCAACATGAATCACGGTCGATCCTAATTGCTAAAAACGCACCAACTCCCGATTATATTATCTATACTAATAAGTTGCTTATAAGTAAGAAACAGGAATGGAGATCCCAAACTCAAGAATAAACTAGAATGAACTGGTCCTACATTGTCCAGTTGTAACTTTTGGTTGCCATAACCCCTGTTTGCAGTCCATTCCCCAAGAAGAATTAAAAAGAAACACTTTTTCCACCCAATACACAAAACTTATTTCATGTATGGACCAAGTCACAAATTTTAAAAAATTGGCAAAAATGATCCACTACACTAATAATGTTTTTAACAGAAAACTCACACCAAGCAAAATGAAAAACATCATCAACATCACCACTCACTCAAGAAAGAAAAGGACTAGCACCTGGCCACAGTTCACGAAGTCAAACTTTCCAAATCAATACCCCATCAATCAAAATAAATAAATAAATAAAGGAAAAGTACAGTGAAATTTATATTCTTACCCATAGATGATGTGAGCTAGCTTACACCTTCAGATCCTGTGACGGGAGTATATTATGCAGTTGAGGAATTGAGAAGCATTGATCCTGTGACGGGAGTATATTATGCAGTTGAGGAATTGAAAAGCATTGCTTGTGTTCCGACACTGGAAACAATACTCCTGATGCTTACGAGAAGGATAGATTGGAGCTCATGAATAGTCATAAATACATGATATAAGTTCCCATGTTTCAATCTCTGTTTTTGGTCTCATTTCTGCCATAATAACATCTAGCAGCATATATATTTCTTCACATTTTGGATGAGTCTTCTCATGGGCTATGAATCTGTTAAGGGTTCCATGAATCTCAACAAAACTAAAACCAGGAAGCTTCTTTAATCCTCTCATCTCCATACTTTCTCTCATTTTTCTTGCTTCAACCCAGCAACTACCAACTGCATAAACATTTGACAGGCCAATATACCTACCATCATGATCAGGGTCCACTTCAAGGAGCTTCTTCCCTACTACTTCTGCAAGATGTAAATCTCCGTGATTCAAACAGCCATTGAGCAATGCGCCCAGCATGGAAGCAGTTGGCTCAATTGGCATTTGACACACAAACTTGTATGATTGCAATAATTGACCTGCACGTGCTAAAACATCAACCATGCAAGTGTAATGCTCAGCTTTTGGTACCAGGCCATCTTTACCAAGAGATTCAAAGAAATACCAAGCCTTTTGCACCAAACCTCCATGAACGCAGGCTGTCAAGAGGCACAAATATGTAATTTCATCAGGCTTGACACCAAAACTCTGCATATCAATATACATCTCAAGTGCTTCCAAATCATGACATTCCAAATTAATACATCAGTGTTTTTCAGTGGAGCCCCATGAAACACATCATAGGCCTCGTCAATTGCCCCACATTTAGCATACATGTCCACTATGGATGTCCTCAATATTAGAGTTAAAGCTAATCCATTCCCTACTACATACCTATGCAGCATCCTTTCTTGCTCAAGTGCACCCAAGTTAGCACAAGCAACTAAGACACTCACCATGGTCACCTCATTGACCTTGGGCCCCACAGCTTTCATCTGGTTAAAAGCTTCCAGTGCCTCAGAGTATTCTCCATTTTTGACATACCCATCAATCAAAGAGCTCCATGAAACAACATCTCTATCTGGCATCAAATCAAACACTTCCTTCATCTTTTCCAAATTTCTGGACTTCGCATACCCATCCAACATTGTATTCCAAGAAACCAAGTTCCTACTAGGCATTTCATCGAACAATTTTCTTGCACTCTCGATATCACCACAAGAACCATACATATGAATCGATGAGTTGCTAACATATTTATCTGACACAAGCCCATTTTGCAATATAAGACCATGAATAGACCGCCCAATCCTCAAATCAGACAAGCGCGCAGCAGCCTTAGCAATGAAAGGGAATGTTAAATAATCCGGCACAACACCATTCCTCAACATTTCAACAAGTAAGCTCATAGACTTGCTTGGACTTTTGCTATTAGAATGGCACCTTATTATTGTATTATAGTAAACTATTATTGGATCAGAGATTTGAAGGAAAAATTGATTAGCGTAGTCGATATTGCCTGAATTCGAAGTGGCAGTAAATGAGAGGATTCTTGAGGCAAATGGGTGCTTGAGGGAAAGGCCAAAGATGATCAGGAGCGTATGAATCTGCTTAAGTTCTGACATCTTTTTGCAATTTTCCAGCAACCTAACAAAGCAAGTTTGCTTTAAGATAGGAGTTGACATTTAGAGGATAGATTTCAGCCACTGATGACTTGTAACTCCTTTGTCCAAGTTTCTTTTACGAACATAAGCTCCCTACCCTGCACCAAGTATATGGGTATGTAGTTCAAGAACCAACAAAGCATCACTGAACCATCGTATTCATAACTTTTACACATGAAAATTCACTGTTAATCCAAAAGTTCAGTCTCGTGTGCTGCACCGCCTGCACACACATTCCGCTTTGAATCAAAGGCAGGTATGATTAAGCTAACCCTGGTTTTGTAGGCAACCAAAAGATAGTAGCAGTACTTGAAACTGCAGGAAGTGGAAAAATAGGAAGTTAAGTGAAGACTAGAAGAGTTTATTTAGAGCATTGGTTGTATCTGCCTTTTTGTGCGATAAATGAATAGCAACAAAGAAGTAAAAGATGGAACCAGACCCCTATTTCCTAAACATTTATGGTAACAATATTACACATTCATCCTCAAAGTTGCTTGAATTGTACTATCACGTGTCTGCAAATATAATTTCGAAGATCAGGCAAAGGAGGTTTAAGTTGGGTGTGGAACTAGGAAAAAGATTCCTAAAAAGAAATTCTTTTCTGTTTCTGATTAAGATACTGCCAGAGTAATTATTTTCCAATAAATGTTTGAGCTAATTATAAACAACTATTCTCAACTTTCACATGTTTGCAAAATACCTCTAAGTTTCATTATTAGACATTTCCACCCTCAAACTTTTAAATTTTATAATGTGCACCAGATTTTGACCTATCCACAAGCATATCTTCATCCATCAAAGTTGTCCGAAATAAATCATCCCATCATTTAGATAAACAAACACCAACATTTTTCTTAACAATAAACAAATTTTTTGAAACACAATATTTGCCCATAAAACACAAACGTCAGAAGCACATATATCACTAAGCAAAATAAAACATAGAAATTAAGTTTTCATATTAATGGACACTTGATCTTTTGATCGACTGGTATGGCTTTCATTATTAATATATTTTTTTTTTCATAGCTTCATAATTTAGATTTGAAATTGAAGCAGTAAAGAAATTGTGAACAGAATAAGGTAACTTCAGTACTTCTCTTCTTGTTTCTTTCAGGAAAAAAAAAAAAAAAAAGACTTCTATAAACAAGTTTAATTTGGGTATTTTATACCGTTCAATAAGGTAATTAAATCAAATGGTGCACATTGAATATTATAAAGTTTGAGGCAAATAATTGATCAAATTGAAAGTTCGGCCATATTTTGCAAACGGGTGAAAGTTGAGGCTGGTATTTGCAATTAAACCTAAATGTTAGCCCTCCTTTTCTTTGGTTTTAAGGTTCTCAAAACCAGATTTCAAAGAGCTGAACTAGAAGATTGTAACATTTTTAAAAGGACGCGCCATAGAGGCAGCAGATGGAGATTACACAGCAGTGATTGTAGACTACCTTAGAATGACGAGCTGCAGGGCAATTAGGTTTGGCAAACCTCCTCTTGGATTTAGAAGAGCTCTTATAAGAAAATAAAAAGAACAAACCCCTAAGATTCAAACTGTTTGCAGGAAAAGTAAATATGAGAGTGTGAGACAATATTAGATCAGGATATCGATTCTATACTTTTCTTAACAAATTGGTTTTAATCTGGGAAATGGAATAAGAATTAAACTCTAGTTTCATCTCTAATAGTGATTGCATCCAAAAAGTTTATTAATTTTCATTTATCACAAAAGTACCTAAAAAAGTATCAACTAATGGTTGGACAATGGACGGTTGAGCAGTTTAAAGATATAATACAACTCCAGAAAACATTTACAGGGCTGGAAGTCATAGTCTTTTTAGGCTCAACATGGATACTTCTTGATCGGAACTTGAGCATTTGGTACAAAAATGCCCCACATCAATTCAGGATTTTTCTCTTTTTTTCCTTTCTACAATTCAACAATTACATACGCAGCAGCTACATAACATTGTTTCCGTAACTGATGCTTCAAGCATGAAATCAAGGTAATAATAGTGTCTACAATCACAACTAATCACTCATTTTCTGGGCAATTTAGCTACCCAAACTAGAACTAGTGGAATGCAGAGGCTGTTCTAAAGCTGTAAACTGTAGAAAGAGGACAGGATGGAAAGAAAGATAGAACTTAGGAAGCACCAAAGAGCGAAGACAAGCAACTAAACAACGATAAAATGGAATTCTTTAGTGATCATACTCTCTACATTAAGCTAGCAACTACAGCATATATAAACCATAAACTACCTAACTAAGGGCGATTGATCTCATCCAGTCAGTAATAACTTAAATATTTCAGGATAATATAATATGAAAACAAGGCTACTAAGGAGTTCTATAAAATCCATGAAATTTAGGCAGGTCTACAATCTAATATATAGAAAATACTGCTCGAGGAGGAAGATCCCAAAAGGATAAGAGAAATCAGGCCACAGAGAGGCCAAACAAGGATCTTTTGTGTATGATCCTACATAATCACTTATTATGATAATGATTTCCCTTTATCTACTCCAAACATAATTAAACGCGTCAAGTAAATCAAAAAACTCCAAATAATCATTCACGTTTCCAGAACCACTTATAGTTCCAGAAACCTGGTTGCTAGAAATTCCTAACATAGGTGAAGGACCCAAATGCCCACAAACCTATAATTCTATGAAATTCTGAAACTTAGAAACCTAATAAAATTAATTACACCAAAGCCTATTAGAGCCTTTAAGGCTCAAGTATAATTTGCAATAGCTACAACAGACCATCAACGAGAGAACAGTTCTTATATAACCCATAGGATACACCAAAATAGTTTCATCCTTAGTCCTTGTTTCAGTAAAGAATGAACATCAATTGGGATGGCAATGTATTGTGTTTTTTTTTTTTTTTTTTTTTTTTCCCTTTTGAAACAGTGAGAATACTAACTGTGGCAAGTCACGTTATTTTATTTTCAAGATTGAGGATCCTAACATTGCAGATGAAGAGGCATAAATTGCTTGGGTTTCAGCTCTAATAAAGTCAGATAATTGAAGTTTAATGTCCCTAGTTTTTCTCATATCCTATCTGGATCCTAAATTTGTCCCCACCTCTTTGTTCATGATTTTCCTAAGTCCATGATTCTATTGACAAAGAAAAACGGTAATTTGTTTTCAGGTTTATTCCATTTGTTACTTTCTTTAGTTCACCCAATCCTTATCTCTATACTTATGTTTTTCTTTTACTGGCAAAGTTACTTCTTTTATTCCATTACATCTTTGAATTTTAGATATCATACAAACCTTGGCAAAATGATTTATTATGTATTCCACCAACTCAATCTTGAAATATGGATAAAAATCATTCTCACGTTATGGATTTGACACACAAAAGATGGACTGGACTCATTCAGCACACTTTGCACGAATCTTGAAAATTTTTGTCAACATATATGAGAAAATCTTACCAGTTATTTAATGATGCCCTTCAAAGTCTCCCAGTATCATAAACTGCCACTGCATTGACCAACTCCACTCTTGATAGCCCTTTTCCTAAAACAGAAAGAATCACACACAAAGATAAACCTTTTAAAGCAGAACAAGAGAGCTTAACAATCTTGAGAGTCGTACAATCATATAAGATACATCCCTTCATGAAACAGACTAGAGGAAGAAATGAAGCCATATTCGTTCCCGATGGAAACCCACATTTCCGCAGTATCATAACAGAAACTTGAGTAAAAAAATCACAGCCTTAGGTATATTGTAAATAGGGGAATGTATCCATCCAGTAACTTCTTTGCTTATGAAACTAAGAAAAATTCCAATCATAATAGATCTTTGAATTTAAAAATTGATAATCTCGTCTATACTTAAATTAGTTGAACAAAAGCGAATGCACACAGCATACTCGCTTGCTTGTATAATTAAATTCGCAACTTCTTCCATATAGACAAAATATCAAACACCTTCCAGCTACAAAAACAGAACAGACACACTCATTACATGTACCCAAGAAGTTCCAACTGAGAATTAACACGAACCATGAAACCATAACCCACATCATACAACTGTAGAACTACCAGGTAAGATACAAAACCAGGCTGCAATTAGAAGGCATAGCTCATTGACAGTTAATAATTGGAAAAAGTTGCAAGGAAAGGACCTACTGACATTTTCCAATCATACAACCATCTAGAGCTAAATTGTTCAAACAGGACAAAACCCTTGTCGTAGTTGCAAACAGGACAAGATTCCCGTTCTCAGACACTGATTTTGTTGGAATTTTCTCTCAAATCAGTATTATACTTCATTTTCTCTCGGGACCAGAAGAAGCACGTTCTCAATAAAGGGGTACTACACTAAAACGAAACACCCCTGAAATTTATATTTGGATTAATAACTTTTGTGCTCCTTTAATTTGATGCATTGATTTTAATTGATCTTTCATGTTAAAATAGTTTATATTTGGTCCTTAAAGTTAATATAAAAGTTTTAAATTTTTTAGGAAATTGTTATTTGCATAAACAAGATTACTAAATGCAGGAACCATTTTAAAATTTAAGTACTGAAAAAACTAAAATGTTCATGCTACCATTGGAGAAATCTTAAACCTTCTCCTTCTCCTTCGTGCAATCACGAGAACTGAAAACGGATGACAATGAACTGAAAACGGACAAAAACGAACTGAAAACCATGAGCGATCAAAAATTGCAGAACCATAAGCGATCGCTTTTGCAATATCAAAAATTGCATAACCTCTCAAAAATTGCAGTAATGAGGTTCTGCAGTTTTTGATTCTCTCATAGTTTTTAGTTCGTTTTCAGTCCGTTTACAGTTCCGGTGGTCGCACAAATGAGAAGGACAAGGTTTGAGATTTTTCCAATGGTCTCTCCATTTAGTAATTTTGTTTCTGCAAATAACAATTTCCTAAATAAAAAATAAAAGATCATTTAAAACCTTTATATCAACTTCAGGGACTAAATAGAAAGTTTTTCAACATGAGGGACTAGTTAAAATCAATGCATCAAGTTGAGGGACTACATAAGTTATTAAACATTTATATTTTAAGGAAATAGAAAGTCTAAATGGACCGAAGTTTGGAAGGACTGAAGTTCCCGATGCGGGTCCCACATGAATTTTTGATGTATTTGCTGCTCTTAGTGGGAATCAACATAAGAGCAACGGAAGCTAGAGCATGTTCCAACGTTCCTTTATTTTCATTCTATCCTTTTTCATCTCCTCTCTACTCGCTCATTTTTTCATCTTCTTCAGATCCCCAGATTCAGGTGTCCTACAAGGAGGATGCAATTTTGAGGGTCATTCACTTATACGGAGGATTGGGTTGAGCGACTGTTAAATGATTTTTCGCCGGTGATGGAAAAACATGATACAGAAGACGGTGGGATATGGGTAAAGGGTACTATACTTCAACTTGAATGATAAGATCCATTACTAGGTATCGGTGACTTGAGTAATTAGAAGGGACGGAGACAGATAATTGTTGAATACTGTAATGGTGGCATAGAAAACCATGGGAAGAGCAACGGGGAAAGAGGGACAGGTTTAGATTAGGTGGAATGTAGGTTTGGATTAACAGTGAGAAGATAAAGGTTGTGGGAATCGCATATGGAGGACAAGGAAATGATTTTTGTTTAAAAAATCGTTTAGAAAACACCCAATTTTCGAAAAAAGTACACTTTTTTTTATTTAATTAGTACATTCTAAATGGGAAAACGCTACAACAAATTAAAAAAGATCATTATTTCAAACAATGCTATAAAGGACCTAGAAGGGGTAAAATCAGTAATGTAGGGTGTAAATTATGCATTGAAAATCCTTGTATGCGTTTATTGCCTGGATTGTTGCAGTTGCAATACAATTGAATGAGGAAAAATAGGAAAGTGGGATAGCAATTGCACAAATGTAATGGTGGTAGACAAAACCGTGGAAAGAGTAACGAGTAGAGGGAGGGCTTAAGTTTACGTTTACAATAGAAATTTATGAACCAGACAAGATTAATGTTGTGGGAAATGCATTTGGGAGTTGAATGAATGGATATCAGTTACAAAATTCAGGTTAGTATTAATGGAAAATCGAAAACATCACATTCATATTATTACATTAGTACAGCCTATGGATGGAAATAGTACATAGAAGTGAGGGCGTGTAAAATTTCAATCGCTGACTTTTTTATTTATTTATTTTAATTAAGGGGGTATATTCACCCTTTCATTGAAAAAGAAGTTTAAAGAAAGTACAGAAAGAAAGGCAAACCCTCTAATAATATTGCGAAATAAAGAAATGAAATAGAGTTATTTGGAGTGTTTCGATATTCCAGCTAATGTTTTCTCTACCTAGAAACGATGGAATGGATAATGCTTTGTGTACTTGCTGGTTCGAAACTCCACAGTTGAAATCATTGCACGATTTTCTGTAGATTCAATACAATTGAAAGGGTTAAGAAAGGTAAGGGGAAATGTATTATGAACATTGAAGTGGGTTGGGAAAAGTCCCGTAAGTAAGGCAGCATCGCGATTGCAAGTTAGGAAAATGTATTGGCACGCATCAATGTTATGAAATTAAAGTTTTCAAGTATCCTCACATACAAATAAGCGTTTGATTTTTAGTCATAATGTTGTTTTCACCATGTCGAGCCTAGTCACGAGAACACCAACTTGAATGAAGCGTTTTCATGTTGGAAGATGGAAGAGAACAATGTAAAATGGTTGTTGTAAATCGTGATTTTGGGCCTTAGAATAGAGGAGATATGGTATGAAAGCCATGCTGGATTGAGGCCCATTTCAAATAGGTAAGAATAAAGGCTAAAAAAAAATTGAATACAAAAATGCGAGGGCCTTATAAGTTGGTGAGGAAATCTCGAATAGTTTTGTTTTATTTGTGGAATAGAAAATGAATTCCCTAGTAAATTGAAAGAGAAGCGATGCGAAAATATGGTAATATTTAGCTACAATACCCAGTGATAGTTAGCAATAACCAATGGAAAAAATGTGCACAACTTTTTGAAGTTAAGGAAAAAATAAGGATAGTTGGCAAAAAAAATGACAATGTGAATATTTTCCTTTATTTTACGGGAAGAATAATAATATGGGGTGATGTATAGTAACCAGCATTTATAATGCAATTTCAGAATTTGATAAACATAAAAAGGCATAACATAATGAAATCGGACGAGAAACATAGTTGGATTAATATTTTGGTGAACAGTAAAATAAGTCCCAAAATATGAACGATCAATGCATTTTATCAATGTTAAAGTTAGGGAAATGAAACAAACCAGCCGTGGAAGATTACGATATGATAGAGGTAAAATTACATCCTATAGGATGACATAGTACAGTCGATAGGATGGAATAGTACAGATAGGAAAGTCACAATCTGATTTCAATACAATACAGCTAAACGATAGAAACAACACAATAGATGATGAAAAGTAGTCTAGTTGTGAAATCATTGGAGAAGAGTCTGGGAATTAAACTCTCAACAAACACAGTTGCCCTGCGTAAGTGGTACATCGTCCCAGCAGAATTGAGGTCAGGAATTTCCACGGCTTTCTGAAAAATTGTTGATATTTAGTAGAAGAAAACAGAGTAAAGGAAAAAACGAAATGGAATGGAAATAATTGAATTAGTTACCTTGACACATCCGGTCTTCTGTGATTTCTTTGATTTTCCGACCTTACAAGCTGCATTTAGGTCTAGAATTTTTGGCCTTTTTTTGGAAAAAATGATGTTATTTAGAATATAAATGAATTAGATACCTTTACACATCCTAACTTCTTTGATTTCTTAACATTCCCAGCCTTGGAAGTGCCAGCATCAACCCCTTGATTATGACCCTTTGGAGCCTCTGCGGCAATTGGCAAACTCTTTTGGTATACCGCGACCGACTTGAACAACAGGGTCTGAAATCGAAGTGTGAACAAGATTATGAGGGGATGAGTCCTGACCCAAAGTGTTTGAACTTGGTACAACCCTAACAGATCTAGCCATGTTTAGATTCCAGTTAGAGAGGTCATTATTCAACTGAATCAAAGTTGCTCGAACATACTCAGTCTCGTCATGGTCAGCAAAAGCCAAGTTAGTACAAGCCTGGAAAATTTCTTCCAGTGCCTTGTACTCTTGGAACGCAGGAATCATGACATGCATTCCCTTGCCATAAAGGACTTTTGAGTAACGCCGGGGGATATCCTTCCTCCACGTGGACAAAATATACCTGTCATGAATCTGGTCCACGTTTCTTGCCGACATAACTTTGAAAATATGGCTGCAGGGTATGCCTTTAGACTCCATAGTCTTGCATGTGTAGCTTAGATACTGGCCAACCTCGATGTATTCAACATAAAATGGAACCTGAAAAGGGTCATGGTCTTCATAGTAAATTGTTTGGAGGATGTGAGGACCCATAATTTTGAACTAGGATTTAGAACGAATAAAGGGTAAAATATACCTTTACTTGCTTTTTAATTGAGTACGTGATTAGTGAAAATTATGTATTGATTGAATGCTTAATTGATTGATTGAATTGCTTGATTGAATAATTGATTGATTGAATTGCTCGATTAAATAATTGATTGATTGCTTGACTATTGATTGCTTAAATTGATTGAAAGTTAAAGTGGGTATAAAAGATATCCTAAAATAACATAAGCAAAAGTAGGAAAAACGAAAAGGAAAAGAATCTGAAAATCGCGTCGTGTGAGTTGTCAAACGAGTCAGACGACAACTCGGACAGCACCAAAACAAAAACAGAATCTCCAATTAATGGAATTGGAAATTGAGATCAATCTGATAGAAGAAAACTACCGGATTTACGTCTAGCTTAATTAAGAATGATTCTGCATTACCCTAAACCTAAAGGTTGCCTATAAATGCAACCTTAAATCATGAATTAAAAGATTGAAAATTCTTAAAGCAAAAGTTAGGAGAAAACAAAGAAGTTCCGTGAGAGAGAAGTAGTAGCGCCGTGAACCGCCACCATCGCTTCCATTGCCTCCGTTGAAGTCCTGTGAGTTTGTGGTAATTTTAAGACCTCACGGTAAGTCTTAATTCATTATTTGGATTGAGGATTAGAGTTAAGAAAGAATGAAATGATGTGGACGGTTGTACACATGCGGATAAAGTTGCCAAGGACCTTGTGATTAAGTGACAAGCTCTAAAAACCTTTAACTTACGTTCAAATTGATAAAACAAGGGATAAACTATCCTGACCAGTTTGTTTAAGAATTCGAACCAAGTGCAAGAAAAGAGGTGTGAAACTTGCGAACAATTAGGTAGAGCAAGAACCTAAAAGGCTAAGTTTCATGCAATTATGTAAACTACAACATGCAAATACATAAAGCAATAAAATGAGGTATCTCAAACACTAAGTTTTTGATCTGAAATACTCTGAATATTATTATGCATGGCTGCCCTATTTATAGATGTAGGGATGGCCAAAATTAAGAAAGAAAATAAGAAGGAAAAGAATTGGAAATTATCCAAGAGGTTAATTTCCTTTACCAAATCTGGAAAGAAGTAGAATTTGGTAAGAAAATAAAGAAGGAATTCGGTCACTTCCTTTTTGAGTGATTGCCGAATTGTACAAGTAAATTAATAAGGAAAAGAATAAAACTCCTACTCCCAAAAAGAATAAGGGAACCCTTTTTGGAAACTAACTTAAAAGAATAAAAGAACACTTAAGTGACTTAAAAGTCCCTAACTAATTAAAGCCGTGTGGGCTTCCTTTGTGGGCTGTCCATGCGGCTTCCTTGCTTCTTTGGGCTGGCCGAAAACTTGTGGGCTGGTCCATGAGTTTTGGGTTGGCCCAAATTGTGGGGAACTTTATTAATTGTTTCTTTAAAGTCCAAGAACCTTCCGGCATCTTCAAGACTTCAAGAAACAGCCTTCTTCTTGATTATGTTGGATGATTTGCGCCTCTCCTTCCAAGATAGTTAGAAGAGTTGCAAATTGCACATTTCCTCCATTTTGCTCCAAGGCGTGGGCTTCTACAATCAGCTGGGCATCTTGATGGCAAGCTTGAACAAGGTTGTTGAGAGCTTCTCTCACCTTCTTCGCTCTGCTTCTGGTCATGGGCCCAGTGATGTCTACAAGTGGATCCCTCTGATATGGGCTTGGATCCTGAAGCATTGTTGGGCCTCGATGTAGAACTCGAACCTCCTCCTCAGCTTCTCCAGAATCACTTGTAGTTTGACTTGTTACATGTGGTTGACTTTGGATGCCCTCATCATCCCCTCCCGGTTGAAAATGATTTGTCCTCAAATCAGCAACCTGGTCATCAACAAAAGGAGACAAGTCAGCAACATTAAAGGAAGAACTAACACCATACTCACCTGGTAAGTCGAGTTTGTAGGCGTTAGGGCCAATCTTGGAAACGATCTGAAAAGGTCCATCGCCCCTTGGATGGAGTTTGGTCCTTCTTGCTGCAGGGAATCGTTCCTTCCTCATGTGAACCCAAACCCAGTCACCAGGTTCGAAATTCACAGCCTTGCGCCGTTGGTTTGCATTGGCGGCGGCTTTGGCATAAGTCTTCTCCAGATTAGCTCGAACTTTAGCATGTATGCGTTGCACTGCTTCAGCTTTCTTCGCACCGTCTGGATTGACTTGTTCTTTGGGCGGCAAAGGAATGAGATCCATCACCGTCAAGGGAGTAAAGTCGTAGGCAACTTCAAATGGACAGAACCCTATTGATGAATGCTTGGTTCGGTTGTAGGCAAACTCTGCAACCGGCAAGATGTCTTCCCAACGCTTGAGGTTCTTCTGAATCAAAGCTCTGAGTAGGTTGCCAACGGTTCGGTTGGTGACTTCCGTCTGACCATCCGTCTGTGGATGACTTGTAGTCGAAAACAACAGTTTTGTGCCGAGGCGGGACCACAAAGTCTTCCAAAAATAACTCAAGAATTTGACGTCGCGATCTGAGACTATGGTTCTCGGAATTCCATGTAGCCGCACAATGCCTTGAAAGAACAGCTCAGCTACATGTCTGGCATCATCTGATTTCCTGCAAGGAATGAAATGCGCCATTTTAGAAAAACGATCAACAACCACAAATAAGGAATCATTACCTTTCTGCGTCCTTGGAAGCCCTAAAATAAAATCCATAGAAATGTTAGTCCAGGGCACAGAAGGGATAGACAATGGCTTGTAAAGTCCATGGGGCTTAGAAGTAGATTTAGCTTGCAAACAATTAATGCATCGAGAGCAAACATTCTGTACATCTTTGCGCATATGCGACCAATAAAAGTGTTCATGCAACAGTTCAAGTGTTTTATGCACACCAAAATAACCCATAAGCCCCCCACTATGAGCTTCACGAACCAGTAATTCCCTAGTGGAACTACGAAGGATGCATAACCTATTTTCTCTAAACAGAAACCATCCTGTCTAAAGTACTTTTGGAATGCACCAGATTCACATGCTTTATACACATCAGCAAAATCAACATCAAAAGCATACAAATCTTTGAGGTATGCGAAACCTAACAATGTATGATCAAGAATTGTCAGCATTTCATACCTGCGAGATAGAGCGTCAGCAACTAAATTATCCTTACCTTTCTTATACTTGATAATATAAGGAAAAGACTCAATGAAATTAACTCACTTTGCATGACGTCTATTTAACTTATTTTGCCCTTTTAAATGTTTAAGAGACTCATGATCACTATGAACAACAAATTCCTTAGACATCAAATAATGTGACCACGTTTCAAAAGCACGGACAACAGCATAGAGCTCCTTATCATATGTAGGATAATTTAAGACAGCCCCTTTTAGTTTCTCACTGAAAAAGGCGATAGGCTTCTTCTCCTGCATTAAGACTGCACCAATTCCAACACCTGATGCATCACACATTAGTTCAAACATTTTATCAAAATCAGGTAATGCTAAAACAGGTGCATGAGTGAGATCATGCTTTAAAACAGTAAAAGCTTTTTCCTGAGCTGGCCCCCACACAAATGGTGCGTTTTTCTTGCAGAGATCATTGAGGGGCGCGGCTTTAGTGGAGAAATCTTTTACAAACCGCCTGTAGAATCCAGCTAGTCCATGGAAGGACCGAACTTGGGCGGCTGATGTTGGCTGCGGCCAATCCCTAATGGCCTTTACCTTGGCATCATCAACTTTGACACCATCTGCAGAGACTACAAAACTAAGAAAAACAACCTCCGAAACACAAAAGGTACACTTTTGCATCTTGGCATATAACTGATTAGCACGTAATTCAATTAAAACCAATCGAAGATGTTCAACATGCGAATCATAATCTCTGTAATAGATCAAGATATCATCAAAATACACAACAACAAATTTACCTATAAACTTTCTAAGCACATGATTCATTAACCTCATGAAAGTACTAGGTGCATTTGTGAGTCCAAAGGGCATGACTAACCACTCATACAAACCAAATTTAGTCTTAAAAGCAGTTTTCCATTCATCCCCCTCCCTCATGCGAATTTGATGATAGCCCTGTGTTAGATCTATTTTTGTATAAACAGTAGAACCATGCAAATCTTCTAACATGTCATCAAGCCTAGGGATAGGGTGCCTATACTTGATTGTTATCTTATTTACTGCTCTACAACCCATACACATTCTCCATGTACCTTCTTTCTTAGGGACTAGAATAACAGGTACAACACAAGGACTTAGAGATTCCCTTACCTGACCATGCGCCAATAGCTTCTCAATTTGCGCCTGCAACTCCTTCGTTTCCTCTGGATTTGCCTTGTATGCAGGGCAATTTGGTATAGGCGCGCCAGGGATGAAGTCAATCTGATGTTCAATGCCTCGAAGTGGCGGCAGACCCTGCGGCAACTCGTCTGGAAAGACATCAGCAAATTCCTGCAACAAAGAATTGACTTCTATAGGGATATCCCGAGGGATATCGTCAGGGTTAGCACAGTTATCCTTACAGACTAAAATAAATACATCATCATTGCTGTCTAACACTTGACCTATCTCTCCTCTCGTTGCAAAACAACTACTCCTAACTTTGTCCTGATCAGGCTTATCAGAGTTCGCCTTACTACCCTTTACAACAAGTTCTTTCCCCTTACCCTTCGCTTGGCGCCTTTCAGCTTCCCATTTAGCGAGTGACTCTTTCATACGAATAGCTTCTGATCGCACTTCAGCCGGTGGCATGGGTAGGAATGTGTGGATCTTGCCCTCCTGGCAGACCGAGTAAGTGTTGGTGACCCCATCATGTGTTGCCTTCAGGTCAAAGAGCCATGGTCGTCCGAGTAGAATGTGACAAGCCTCCATTGGCAGAACATCACATAAAACCGTGGATTCGAACTTACCGATAGCATATGGTACGCTTACCTGCTTTGTGACTCTGTAGCCGTCTGAGCTGTTGAGCCATTGAAGCCGATAAGGACGTGGATGATTGATGACAGGGAGGCGCAGCTTATCAACCATGTACTCACTAGCAACATTAGTACAACTCCCTCCATCAATAATCAGAACACATAACTTTCCATTTACCTTTGTACGGGCATGGAAGATGTTTGTCCTCTGGGACGTGTCCGGGACAGCAGCTGTAGTCAGAGTGCGAGTAACCAAGTTCTGAGAAGGATCTTCTTCAAGAAATTCGAACTGCTCCACAGGTTCTGACGGAGTGCTGTCAGTCAACTCCTTTATAGGGTCAACGGTTGGCTCCTCTTCATCGGATTCTGATATGTACTCACCATCTTGGCCCAATAATACCTTCCGGATGTTGGGACAGTCATGCATGTAGTGGCCACGGCCTGAGCATTTGTGGCAAGTAACGTTGCTGATAGACTGCCTGGGAGTTGATGGCGTTTTCTGCAGGGATGAAGAAGAGGTGGCGGCGGCAACAGGGACAATAGCCTTGCGGTCAGACATGTTCGGCCTCCTTGCTGGTGGCGAGTAGGTCGGATTCTTGCGCCAGGCTGGTGGGGTGCTGGTAGGTGTCCGGACTGGTGGAACGGACTTCAGATACTCCTCCATAACCCGAGCTTTGTGCAGCATGTCTGTCAGTGTTGTAGCATTTTGCAGTTCCACAGCTAAAGCAATACCCCTATTTAAACCACTAAGAAAACGAGCCATAGATGCGGGCTCATCTTCTTGTACATTAGCCCTAATTTTTGCCATCTCTAACTTTCTATAGTACTCATCTACAGACATAGAACCTTGTACAAGAGTATGTAATTTCCTATACAATTCTCTAAAATAATAGTCCGGTACAAAAGTCCTACGCATAGAAGTAGTCAAATCAAACCAAGAGAGAGGCGGTGCGCGGGCACGCATTGGGCGTGTATTTCTGCGCTGGTCCTACTGCTGATTCCACCAGATTAGGGCATAGTCCGTGAAATGTACAACTGCGAGCTGGACCTTCTTGTGCTTGGGATCGCATGAAGCTCAAAGATGCGCTCCATCTTCATCTCCCAGTCTAAGTACTCCTCTGGATTGGTGCCTCCGGCAAAGGGCGGAACGGTAGTTTTGCACTGGCTGAGGCCTGCGAATGGCTGGTCTGCGGCGTTGGTGCCTGGACCGGCAACATCGTCGTCTGAGTCTGTGCGGCTCTGTTCCCGTTCAGTCCTGAGGTCAGCAACTTCCTCCGTTAAAGTAGCGAATCGCGCGGAGAGTTGCGCAATCGCAGCCAGAATTTGCTCGTTCCCGAGAGGGTTAGGAGCACTACCACCTGACATTGGTAAAAGAAAGCGAAAATCTGTCTGCTAAGAATAAGGAAAAGTGAGAAAGAACCTTACCCCCTTATTCCCCCAAGTGTCTCCCACCTAATAGCTACACACAACCCCGTGTATCGCTCTAGGGTGGCGCCCTGTATAAGATGTGCACTCAAGCCTTTTACCACTCAAACCTCCCGGTATTGATAAATGTATCAGGCAAGCAGCAATTCACACAAAAGCAACGACACTTAAGAAAGAAGCAAATTTTCGCAAAAACCACACTTGGTTCTGTTTTGAAAAATCCTTTCGCAAACGATTGTTTATGTAATATAGTTCAGATATGAAGTACACAACAGGAAATTTTGGGGTTAAGCCCTCAAATTTCAGAAAAGATGAGTGTGCACGATGACAAAATCCAAACTATAATTAAGATCTAATGCATAGGTCGCACGAAAAGATAAACAAGGCAATTGAAAGCAGGGCAATTCAAGGTGAATAGAAGCAAAGAAAAATTAGCAGAGTTGAAACAACTTCAGGAAAGCCTAAACTACCCAAAGAAGCGATCACCCACCCAATAGGTAATCAAAAAACCAATCCCCACAAATTATCAAGGCTTCTAATATGAAAACAGCACCAAAATTGCGAAATTACTACCCCCTAATGGCCGAAAACAGTACCAACTTATAGCAAGATGCGATTCTTAATTATGAAAACCCTAGGGCCAGCAAAACAATTTTTTTTCAAGTTACTAGCCTATTCCCAGGGATAATCTTAGCAGTACAAGGATACGAAATCAAGAATTCACTATATTTTCAAGAATTCAAAAGGAAGTATCCAAAACAAGAGCATGCAATTTTATAATACGCAAACAAGTGAGCTGCTTAACATCAACCGCAAAACTCACAATTTTCAGCAAAATCAGCACCAAAAGAAGGGTAGAAAGCGTCGCAAAAACCAAGCAAACAAAAGCTTTAAGTCGCGTGAATTAGCGACGGAAACCCGAAACCCTAGTGTCACTAAAAACCGAAACCCTAATCTGAAAATTGAGGTCCGATTTTAATTTCAAAAATTGCAGCAAGGGTATCCGAATTTTTAAGAAAATTTGCGATTTTAAAGATGGAAAAACAGTACACAAAATCGCAATTTTAAGCTGGAAGAAAAAAAAAATTTCCCCCCAAGAAGATGAATTCAATTCCAAGAATTTCAAGAACAATCAAGATTTAACAAGGAAAAGAAAACACCTGGAAAAGGATTTGATCGGTTGATCTCCTCCGGTCACGAAACCACTCCTTAGCTCTGATACCAATTGATGTGGACGGTTGTACACATGCGGATAAAGTTGCCAAGGACCTTGTGATTAAGTGACAAGCTCTAAAAACCTTTAACTTACGTTCAAATTGATAAAACAAGGGATAAACTATCCTGACCAGTTTGTTTAAGAATTCGAACCAAGTGCAAGAAAAGAGGTGTGAAACATGCGAACAATTAGGTAGAGCAAGAACCTAAAAGGCTAAGTTTCATGCAATTATGTAAACTACAACATGCAAATACATAAAGCAATAAAATGAGGTATCTCAAACACTAAGTTTTTGATCTGAAATACTCTGAATATTATTATGCATGGCTCCCTATTTATAGATGTAGGGATGGCAAAATTAAGAAAGAAAATAAGAAGGAAGAATTGGAAATTATCCAAGAGGTTAATTTCCTTTACAATCCGGAAAGAAGTAGAATTTGGTAAGAAAATAAGAAGGAATTCGGTCACTTCCTTTTTGAGTGATTGCCGAATTGTACAAGTAAATTAATAAGGAAAAGAATAAAACTCCTACTCCCAAAAAGAATAAGGGAACCCTTTTTGGAAACTAACTTAAAAGAATAAAAGAACACTTAAGTGACTTAAAAGTCCCTAACTAATTAAAGCCGTGTGGGCTTCCTTTGTGGGCTGTCCATGCGGCTTCCTTGCTTCTTTGGGCTGGCCGAAAACTTGTGGGCTGGTCCATGAGTTTTGGGTTGGCCCAAATTGTGGGGAACTTTATTAATTGTTTCTTTAAAGTCCAAGAACCTTCCGGCATCTTCAAGACTTCAAGAAACAGCCTTCTTCTTGATTAATGTTGGATGATTTGCGCCTCTCCTTCCAAGATAGTTAGAAGAGTTGCAAATTGCACATTTCCTCCATTTTGCTCCAAGGCGTGGGCTTCTACAATCAGCTGGGCATCTTGATGGCAAGCTTGAACAAGGTTGTTGAGAGCTTCTCTCACCTTCTTCGCTCTGCTTCTGGTCATGGGCCCAGTGATGTCTACAAGTGAATCCCTCTGATATGGGCTTGGATCCTGAAGCATTGTTGGGCCTCGATGTAGAACTCGAACCTCCTCCTCAGCTTCTCCGGAATCACTTGTAGTTTGACTTGTTGCATGTGGTTGACTTTGGATGCCCTCATCATGAATGGTATGAAACTTGAGGAACAAGTAATTCAACTTCGTATATAATAAATCAGTAGAAAGCATGTTCTTAGAATGTTATTATATTTGCTGGATGTTAAACATGTTTAAGATTTATGCCTATAGCGTTTAAATGGTCTGCTGTGATTAAGTTGAGAAGGTCGGAATCGGAATTGATGCATATGTGGAAACAGTGGTTCAAGTCTATTTCGGAGCAAAATTTAAATACGTTAGAGTGATCCGTTATCACTACAAGAAAAGTCACTTTTAAAGACGACGACGAAATTGTCTCAAATAGTGCATTTACTATCTCAAAGCGGTTTTGAGACAGCGTTGAGACAGTAAATTTGGTGTCTCCGTTATGGCAGTCGCAAAAGAAATTTGGGACAGTATAACTTTCTCAAATAGTTTTTGAACTGTCTCAAAAGTATTTGAGATGTTCTTTTTTCTGTCTCAAATATTGTATCTCAAGTTGTTAAAAATTGGAGACGCTTAATTGAGACAACAATGTGCTATCTCAAATAAAATTAGAGACAATAGTTTCATGTCTCAAATATGGCGTCTTAAATATTTAGAAGTTAGAGATACTAAATTGAAACAATTATTATGTCTTATATATATATTTGTTACTCATAAAATACACTATTATTCAAATGGATTTAATTTGAACTAATAAACACTAATTTTTATTAGAATTAAAAAAATCTCCAAACCATAAACATTCACCACAATTGCACCTATTTAATACAATCACTATACATCTAAATGTTCCCTTTTTTTTATAAGGGCAACCATGGAAGATACTACTTTAATAAGAGCTAAAGAGACAATTCATCAATATAATATCTAAATAGTTTGACGGTTACGTATATAAAATACTAGCTGCTACTTTGGTGAAAGTTAAAAAGTGTCGAGCAATAGAATAATGTAAGCATGCCACAAGTTTGGAGCTAAGTTCCATTCATCTTCAGAGACATGAGAAAAGAAATAAAGAGTTTCTTTAATAAACATCTCAATATAGCTAAGCTATATTGAATCCCACAAACATGATATAAAGAAATGTCTGACCAAGCAGTTAAGAAAGAACATGTAAAGAAATAACTGAGTAATTAACATAAAAAAATTCATATCTTCAGTCAGCACAAGAACTTGCTTGAAAAACTTACATCGGGAAGCAACATCTTCATTTTTAACAAAATTTGCTTAAAATCCGTATTTGCACATAAGTGAAATACAAAAAAATTGCAGTTTTGAAAGAATACATAATTGAAAAACAATTACCTTCTGTGCATCATTCTCATACTCCATAAAAAACTTTCATCAAGCCTTCTTTGAGGTTTGGACCTATAAATAACAACAATTATGAAAGAAATTATATTTTTCCAAAAGAAAACAAGTATTGAACACACAATTAGAAAAAAAAAACATAAAATATACATTCCCATCATTCTAAAGCCATAAAAAATTAGGTGAAACCTTTCACCATTGACATCATGCACAACAATAGATGTTGCAAGATAAATTAATATATTTAAAAACAGAAAAAGGCAAGATGGCACTCATATATTCCACATATAATTAGTAACATGACTCTAGTAAATATTCCAATTTTTTAGCAAAGAACTAACACACTTAAAGATGACAATTACAATGGAGTAATTAACATTTTCTCAGTATTGAAGAATCCAATCGTAATTAATTATTAAATTTCACTTATTAACCTAACTGTTATGGATTTGTTAAAGAAAGTGCAAAAGCTACATTGAAACATACATGACTTCTAAGGGTAGAAGACCACTGGAAGCCACTTAGAACTAAAGCATGCCAAAAGAACACTACAAATTAGGCCATAGGAAGGAAGGTGACTTGGCTGGGGAAAAGGGAGTAAGGACAGTATTAGCTCTTTTTTCTTGAGCTCAAGGGGCTGCTCACTTCCTTTTCAATACACTTCATGAATCCCTGTGGACTTATTTAGGTCTAAAAATAAGGGTGCCTTGCACACATGTTCCTAAAGTCCTTTCACAAATAAAAACCAAGATCCTACAACTTCTTCAATTATTTCGAAAACCCTTTGAACTCAAGTGGAAAACCTAAGACTCACAAAGCATTTGGACCTTAAAATATAAACTGGAGCCAAACTAGCAAATATACATTAAAACCCAAATTCTGAGTTTTGAATTTGCTTGAAGTAGTTTATGAGATTATTTATCCATGGTCATCCAAACCTTACGTATAAACCCAAATTCCTTTCAAGATATAACCAATTTTATTTTCTTTGTACTTCTAGAAGACAAGAAAAATTACTGCAATGATGGGTGTGTTAAGAAATGACACCTTTATAACAGTATTAACATTAATGAAAATATATAAACAAAATATTGAATGATCCCTAAGTTATAGTTTCAAGAAGGGGGGCAGTTAATGGGTTTGTCAAAACAAAATAGTCCATGCTCAGTCCAAAAGGTCACTTAAAGCTTGAAGTACCAAAACTGAAATCAAAATAAAAATGCACAAAAATGAAATAAGCAACATATCAAGAATCAGTTTTCAAGAAAGTTCACCAAACATTGTTTTGCAAACCATAAGCAACATGAATGGGACAACTTTCAAATGCATAAATGCTTCGAACTAGTTATGCATTTACTTCTGCTATTTATTTAAGATTGTACAGAATTATCATGGGAAACATTCATATGTATGAGTTATCAAATAGTACCTGACCCAATACCGACACAGCGGAGACATTGAAAGCATGAATTGCATGAAGCAGCAACTGCAGAAATGGAAATAATACCTGATATCAGAGAATGAATAAGTCATAAGAAATAAGATGGTTTGTGTCCCTATCTTAAAATTAAAAGAGTCTTATAAGAGGGAGACACTGTGTCATAACCAACACTATCTATACATCTCATTGTATTAATAATCATGCCTGCTGCTCGAGCTTCAGTGTTTTCGAAAAACTGTTTCTCTAGAGTTTGTGCAAGCTCCTTAGCAAGAACTCTGTAAAGATCTACATTGGCACTGTATCCAGAAAAATACATTTCAAAAGAGGCAACTACTTAAAAGCAAGCACATAATCAATGACATGGTAACAACATGAAGGGTCATAAAAAGTTAGCTGCTCATACGTAGGGCTCGGATGACCATTGATTGATGCACAACAACGAGGCTTGGCAGAGTATCATATAAAAAACATTTAAACTGTCGACTATGGAGTTAATCAAAGGAGGAACAAGCTCATCAATCAGACATGTTCAATTTGTACTGACAGATAACTAATTTCATATTCCTTTATTTCTCTTCGTGGATTTAGCTTCTCTATAATTGAGGCATCATAAACATATTAGATAAACAAACCTAACCACCAATTCCATACAACTTCAAAATTTCAGTTTGAACATTACAAACCATATATTAATCTAGCACATAATTGATATAACACAAACTGATCAATTAAAATGTAGCCAAATCCAACTTTCAAATTCTCAGTTATACGAACATATACAAGGTAATTATCACCAGAAATTGCCTCTAATCTAAGGCCACTAATACCCCACACTCAACAACTACTTCTCCCCAAGTTCAAGTTTCAGCTTAGTTTGTAAAGAAACTATAATGCAACACACGACAGCTATTGAGCTTAAACAATACATTTAGAACACTCACTCAATCGATTGAACCAATTCAAATGAGTAACTTAACCTGAGCTCAAAAGGGCTTCCAGTAAAATAAACAATTTATAAAATCCACCCAGAAAAGTACATTTTTCGCATATTTACCAATCAAGCATTCAAAATAATTAAATAAAAATCAAAATTTTAATACAAATTAGTACCTGTCACGGATTTAGAGTTGCCTGAACTTCTAATGTATTACAGGCCAAGCATTGTGAATTGTCTGATTATCGCTTATATTATGATGAAAGATGGAGGCCCAGATTACTTTAATCAGATTTGGCGTGGGTTTCTTTTTGCGGTGTGGGAGGAAGAGATAATGGATAGGGCAAAGGAGGTGTGGTTTTATGCGAAAACTGAGAAACTAATGGAAGGGGTAACAGGGATGTGAGTTTGTGCGAGCAGTTCTACAGAAGAGGAGGAGAAAAGATGGGTTCAGTGAGAGAATGAAGGGGAAGAGAGGCGTGGGTTTTAGGGAGGAAGAGTCTTTTGCTTTTCTCTAATTTTTTTTTCCTTCTATATACTTAATTTTACTAATTTACTAATTAAGGTGGCAAGAACTACTTGTTAAGATTTTAATTTATTTTACTTTTCTTCTCAGTAGTTTAGTTTTATCTATTAATTTAACTCACTAATTTAATAGTTTTATGAATAAGTCCTTCTCTAATTTGTTTGATCCTATTCGTTTTTACTATCCTTATTAACTTAATTAGTTTCTTTATTTCTCAAGATTGTTAATTGAATCAAATTATATATTTTCTTCGTAGAAAATTTTAATAAAATAATTAATTTTTCACTAATATTGAATTAATTTTGGTTGGAAAAATTCTATCTTTCGTTTGAAACTTCTAATTTTATCTTGAAGTTTATAATTACTCGGACATTTGTTATTGTGCCTATAAATATTAATCTTTTAATTTTAGTTTGGTTACCAGTATTTTTAAACTTCTGAATTTTAAATTATTAACTTCAGATTCAAAAATATTATTCTCAAATTACCTTATAAAATTTAATGCTTAAAATTTTATAAGGTTCTAAGTCATCTAAGTAAGTCAACTCGGAGGAATTATCATTCTAACATGTTTTGACGTGTTTCGAGAAGTAGGGGTGTCACATTCAGAATGTTTTGGCGTGAAAATGTTACCTTGGTTTGATTGGATGCCAACAAAGAAAGGGATGGTTTTAAAATTTTGGAGCAAAATGGTTAGGCTTCGATCCAACGAATAAGAGAGATGATGGAAGTTCCAGATAGTAGGATGAAGGAGGATGAACTTCATGTTTTGATAAGAAAAAGAGGTTTAAACCGTTGAAGGATACAAAGTTTCGATCTTGAAGTTTTCTATTAATTTTTCGACGTTTTATTTCTTTACTTTTTTATGTGACTAATTTTTATTCCGTCTTCAATAATTGTCTCAATCATTTACATTTAAAACAAAATATTTTTCTCTATCACAATTTAATTGTCTTAATTAATTGGGTTGAGACAATATCTTTTACTGTCTTAAATAAGTGTCTCAATTGATTTTATTTGAGACAAATTATTTTACCATCCCTAATAGGCGTCTCAAGTAATTTGATAGGAGACAACAATCTAAAAACCATCTCAATTATTATGTCTCAATTTAATTATTGAGACAGTCACTATAAGTGTCTCAAATTAATGGTATTTGAGTCGATTTTCCTATATTGTCTCAAAAATTCATCCCAAATACAATTTTTTTTTTGTAGTGTATACAAAGTAAAAGCTTCTAGGTATTACCTGTATGCTAGACTTTAAATCTACGCCTTTAATGATGTTGAAAACCATCTGGAATAGTTTTAAAACATAGCCCCGAAAGTAGTATCTAGAACCAGAAGTTTATGAAAAATTTACCTAGTCATGCGAGTTGATATCCGAGTCGGATAGTAACTCGTACAACCTTCTAATAATGATTTTCTGACCTTTGAAAACCTGAAACCCGAAGAACATAAAAAGCCCTGTGCGAGTTTTCATGCGAGTCGGATAGAAACTCGGAAGTAGTCCAGAACCGAATTTTGCCCTATTTCTGAAATTGCTCTTAACCCTAAAGTTTACCTTATTCCATAATTGAACCAAAAAGTTTTTTTTATAATACTAGCTTTATGAACCTTGACCTTTGACCATAGTTGACCGAAAAGTCAAAGTCGACACTATTTGATCGATAAGTCAAAGTCAAACCTAGTCAAACGTAAATTCAAAACTTAAAAGTACAACATTGTTGACTTATCGTACAATCCTCGTGTAGCAGGAGTTGACCGTTGATTGAGAAGTAACCAATCAACCGTTGACCACTCACGCCTTAAGAAAGGTGAGGGATTTATTCGATATTATCGTAAAGGTTTAATTGATCTATATATAGTATGAGTGAACTATAACCTTGATTGATCGATTAAATTAAGAGGTTGCCCACGCCTCACTTGCATGTAAATGGAATCGAATTGCTACATATGAAATGTATGTCATGGTTGATTGCTTGATTGCTACACAAGAGATGTATGCTTCGAATTGCCTACTTGCGTAATATGAATAGAAGCATGTATGCCAATTGAATGATTATCGATAGCATGAATTATTATTGATTGAGATCATGATTAATTGTGCACTATAAAGAAGCTTGATGTACTTCTATGTGTAAATAGAAGATTCCTAATACCTATGCCAAGAGTAGGTTATTGCATTGCATATTGACATGTTTTGGAATCATGAAAGCATGCTAAAGATGTCATGTTTGCATGATAAGAGAAAATGTATGACACATTTAAACCAAATAAAAGACTGTGCGCAGATAGTCTTAATTGATCGATTGTAATCACCCGCACGTGTTGCCGTGCGTGGTGAGGCCACATTGCAGTTAGTTGACGCCTCCCTAAATGGGAAACTAAGGGTTGCAAGTATACAACTAGGGATCCAAAACCCTTGCCGCCGGGCACTCCGGCTACTGCTAGTATTGTCGCCGCTTGGGTGTCGAGTTGTTTGCAAACTACGTAAAATCGTTATTGTCTAAATTGTCTATAATTAATTGTTGTCTTATTTTTAGATGAAAAAACTATATAGAAATCAAATTGATCGAATGCCTGAGGGTGAATTGATAGATTGATTGTTGCATATATATGGTTAAGAGCATTCCATGTTGCCATATATCTCTTTGCTACATAAGACTAGAGACAAGAAACTTAGAAAGAAAGCACCAAAAAAACAACGGGGCCTGCCACACTAGATAAATTTTTAGATTAAAAATACAATGAAATTATATTAATATAAGATTTACGGAAAAATAATTTCAGTACTAAAATATATTTTTTGGGAAATCAAACTACACGGGGTCTCTAGGGAGGGGATAACTTTACTAGGGACTCCTCGCGCTAGCTGCAACCGTGCTCTTGTGAAATTTGACTGGTAGTATTATAATTAAGTACAATGAAAATGAATATTATTGGTAAAAAAAAAAAACAAAAAGTAATATTTAAATTAGTTATCAATATGTATAATATGGAGTGTCACACAAGAATTAAACTGATAATCCAAAGCCCCTTGGTTTTGTTATTCTTTAGGTGATTTCTAATTTTGGTCAGCATACTTCTAAATAATTCGAGTTTGTGTCGTCATACTAGAAGAGTAGGAGTGTTCATCGGTCTAGTTATGAGTTCTTTAGTTTCCTCAGTTTGAATTTTTCCAGACCCAATGCAAAAATTTAACCCAATTCAAATTCGATTTTGGGTTCAAATTCAAATTAATTTAAGAAACCCAAAATAATGTTTGATATCTCAATTCGAATTCAAAAAATGGATTCCAGTATCTGAAACCGAATTCAATTCCCACGATTTCTTTTGCAAACTAAAATATGCTGTTGACTGAAGTCAAATATTTGCATAAAACCATTAATATAAAATATTTAGTATATATATATATAATAATATATATATATATATTGGTTGCACATATTATGTGCAAATTATTGTGCACATAAAAGAATTTTAGTGGGCTCTTACATTATGTTTTTCGTTATTACCCTTGAGTGCAAAACAATTAATTATTTCCTTAATTATGGGCTTAATAGTATTCATTTTTTCTAGTTATTTCATTTTTGAATTATGTATGATTGATTCTTAATCATTAATTTACTTCTCATCATTTATTTCTTTTTTGAATTATACATGATTGATTTCTAATAATTAATCTATTCCTTATTAATTATTTTCTTTTTGGATTATGCATTATTAATTCTAAATCATTAATTTATTTCTTATATATTTGTTATTTCTTTTTTTACTAATTATGCACAAACTCAAATGAACCAATTAACTAATGAAGTCTACTGGAATTAGGGGTGATAACGAGCCGAACCGAGCCGAGTTTTGACGTGTTCATTTATTGTTAATTTATTTATCGAGTCTAAAATCTTGTTCGTGTTTATTTATTAATCGAGTCGAGCCGAGCTTGTTCGTGAACATTCGTGTGCGTTCTATCTCGCATTAACTAACAGAAAATTGTAATGTTTAGTTAATTTAATATACTATATCAACTTAAATGAAAATTATCAATTTGTCTCCTAACGTGAAATTTTTTCTCCTAGGGTTTTCCCGAAAACCCTGGAGCCTTTTCTTGCTTTGCAAGCATTGACCAAGGTGCGGCGCCGCTGCCGCCCTTGTCCTTCCGAAACCTTATTTCTTCATCGCCGCTATCCTACCCTCCCTCACTCTCTTCCTGTTTTCTGCCTTGTTCCTAGTTGTGTATCGGTGCGATGGACTTTGATCTCGAGGCACTCATGCGTTCCTTCTCCTTCACGGAGTCGGAGCGGAAAGTTGTTGCGGTGGGGGCTGCGTCTCTCGTCGACTCTCAGTTCGAGCATGCCATTGTGGGGCAAATTCTAGCTCCACGGGTCATGCCCCTTGACCAGGTGAAGAGCCTCTTTCAACGAATTTGGTCTCCACGTGATGGTTTTTATGTCAATAATTGGCGGACAACACCTTCTGCTTCTAGTTTGCGACCCATGGCGAATAGCACTGGGTTATGGAAAGTGCCCCGTGGGTGTTCGATAGATGGCTGATGGTGGTAGAGCGGTACCGACCGGATCTGGTTGCGGCCAAGATAGCGATTGACATATGCCCGTTCTGGATCCATGTGTCGAAGGTTCCGTTCGCTTGATGACGCCAGAATCGGCTCCCGGAGTTGAGAGTTGGTTGGCTGTTGCTTGGAAGTGGTCACGGATATTGATGGCTCTTGCATGGAGAAGTTTCTACGCCTGAAAGTGGTAATGAAAATCTCGGAACCTTTGCAATGGGTGGCAATGGTTGATTATTTGGGGGAGGTTCACCAGTGCCTGGTCCAGTACGAGAAAGTCCTGAATCTGTGTTACTTCTGTGGGAGAATTGGGCATCTGCTCCTAGCATGCTCTGCGAGTGGAGCATCGACGGCGACGGGATCTCAGCTGTTGCCTTATGGACCATGGATCCGGGTTCCGGAGAACACCTGCCCCTTCTCGGTGCAGTGCTGGCAGTCGGACGGGAAGCCACCCCCCAGGTCGAGTCCGTTTACCCCGACGGGCAGATCTGGACCTCTCCGCACTGGCCCACCGAGCGGCCTCACAGAGGATGGTCCCTCCCAGCAAAGGCCTCCACCATCTCCGTCGTCGACTTTGAAGCCTTTGCTACCGACGAGGGATGCTGTTCCAGTTAAGGTGGTTTTCGAGCAGTTGGCATCTGATCTGAACTCGAGGGGGGTGCAGGGCTCTTTATCGTCGAAGCGGGATTTGGCCCTCGACTTCTACGCGAGCCAGTTTACGAACACTCCATCTAGGGCAGCAGGCTGACTGGTAGAGAGGGATGAAAATGAGAGGGGAAAGGAGAAAGGGAAGGGGGAAGAGGACGGTGCAGGAACCAGGAGGGAGAGGGGGGTCAATCAGGAGCAGTTGGGGGAGAGTTTTGCAACTAGATTGGTGGTCGGGATAGAGGAGGCAATGGTTAATGGAGTGGTCAATGTTAATGATGTGGTCAATGTGCATGGTGCCATGTAGGTGGGTGGTATGGAGAAGGAAATGGTTACTGGAGTGGGCAATGTAAATGCCGTGAGCAATGTGCATGGTGCCATGCAGGGGGGTGGGATGGAGAAGGAAATGGTTAATGGAATGGGCAATGTTAATGAAGTGACCAATATGCATGGTTCAATACAGGTGAGTGGGATGGAGATGAAAATGTTTAATGGAGTGGGCAATGTTAATGGAGTGATCAACATGGTGCCATGCAGGGCGGTAATCCAAAGGGGGCAGTGGGACCACCCTTGCATGGATGCCTGAACCATGTGGATGAGGCTTGCTTAGCCGATGTCCCACTGAAGCTTGATGCTCCAGGGCAAAAATTGGCCCGTCACTACAAGTTGCTGCAGCGCCGTATCATCTCAGGCAAGAAATGTTATACAAAACCTATTCCGGGCTCGAAGCACAGTCTCCAAATTTATGAGCCAAGGCTTGTGGATGCTGAATGGGTGCCGGTAGAAGTGGTGCAGAAGAAGACCCGTGGTCTGGATGCGGATGATGTGGAGTCAGAGTCGGAGTCCAGTCAGGATGCTCTGTTTGTTAAGGTGGGTGCTGGCGGGAAAGCTCAGCCCCCCCCTTCGCCATGAGTCTCATATTTTGGAACTGTCGGGGCCTGGGAAATATCTCGACAGTTCATGAGTTAAGTGGATTTATCTGCAAAAAAAAAACCCGATTTAATTTTTTTTGTCTGAAACAAAACTTTCTGTTGAACGTGCGGAATCAATAAAAGCTCAGTTTTCTTATTTTGGTTTGTCTATCCCTTCTCGGGGGCGCTCTGGAGGATTGTTGCTCCTTTGGAAGCCCTCTGTGCAAGTGACTTTGAATATGTTTAATTCTCAGTTTGTGGATGTGAATGCTATTTTAGGGGGGCAATTGATGCGGTTTATCGGCTGGTATGGGGAGCCTCTACTGGCTCGGCGTAGGGCGTCTTGGGAACTGTTTCATCAGCTAATGTTGAGTGACCAGGGCTTGCCATGGCTCTGTGGGGGGGACTTCAATGAGGTTCTCCACCATGGTGAATATGAGGGACGCACCCGACGATCCACTTTGCAGTTAGACTAGTTCGGGCTTACTTTGGAGTCCTGCAGACTTATGGATATGGGGTACCGGGGTGCCCCATTTACGTGGTCTCGCACTCTGACCGCTCCCCACACGCAGCGGGGTCGCCTAGATCGCATCACATGGAACCAGGACCTACAGGCTTTGTTCCCCGGAAGCCGAGTGTATCACTGTCGGATCTTCTGTTCGGATCACAAGCCTTTTCATGTGTCCCTGCGAGGCCCCCAGGTCCGTGAGGAGAGGCCGGGTCAGAGCTGACCGACGAGATTTGAAGCTATGTGGGTAAAATCATCAGATTGTGAACGAATGGTTCGGGAGAGTTGGGATTCGGGCCTGGAGTCTCTCCAGGCAAAGCTGGAGAGCTGCCTCTTCAGCTTAGCATCATGGGGCCATCACCAATCAGCGTGCTTATCAAAACAAGTTGGGAAGACAAGGGAGGAGCTTGACACTCTTGAGCAGGGTCTTATAACGGCGGAGTCGAAAGCCCGGTTTGCTGTGTTACGTGTTTAGCTTGAGAGACTTCTAGACCAGGAGGATATATGGTGAAAACAGCGGGCCAAACAACACTGGTATCGGGAAGGGGATCGGAACACGTCTTATTTCCACCGGTTTGCCACTATTCGGAAAGATAAGAACGCTATCACAAGGCTGGAGGATCGGCAGGGAGTGCGACAGGAGACTCCAGAGGCTCTGGCGAAGATTATCTAGGACCACTTCCAGGACATTTTTTCGACCACGTCGCCGGAAGACGAGGATGTCCGCCAAGCCTTAGCTCGGCTCCGCCCGCGAGTATCCCAGGAAGACCGGGATAGGCTGGAACTGCCCTATACGGAGCAGGAGGTCACGCGGAATCTGAAAATCATGCATCCCTTTAAGTCCCCCGGGCCAGACGGTATGAGTCCTATCTTTTTCAAAAGGTTATGGCATATTGTGGGCCCCTATGTCCTAGCATTCATACTAGATTTCCTGAACTCTCAGGTGCTCCCGGAAACGATGAACTTCACCCACATTTTGCTTATCCCTAAAGTTGATTCCCCGAAGCGGATTACAGAATTTCGGCCAATTAGCCTCTGCAATGTGGTCTATCAGCTGACCACGAGGGTTGTTGCGGGGCGAATTAAGGGGGTACTACAGAATGTGATCAGCGAGACCCACTCGACATTTGTGGCAGGCCGGCAAATCACTGATAATGTCCTCCTGGCCTACGAGACCCACCACTATATTAAGATACAAGGAAGTCAAGGCTGACCCCTTATGTCTATCAAGTTGGATATGAGCAAGGCTTTTGACAGGGTAGAATAGACTTTCGTCTGCCCGCTTCTTACTGCTTTGGGTTTCCCGGCCCGGCTTGTCAGGATGATTAAGTGCTGCCTCCCCACTGTCTCTTTCGCCTTTCTTCTGAACGGATGTAGCTTTGGACAACTTAAGCCGAAATCTGGTATATGACAAGGGGACCCCTTTCTCTCCATACCTATTTATCATCTGCTCGGAGGTACTCTCATCTTTGTTGTATGATTTGCAGTGCAATGGAAAACTTCTGTGGAATATCTGTGGGGCGTGGGGCACCTTCTATCTCTCACTGTTCTTTGCCGATTATACTCTCCTCTTTGGGGGAGCCTCCCTCCAAGAGGTAGGGTACATCAAGACCGCGATTGATGCCTATACGCAAGTGTCAGCCCAACGGATCAACTTCGACAAATCTGGTGTCTTTTTCAGTCCTGGTACTGACGAGTCCCTGTGGGGAAGGATATGTTAGTCCCTGGGGATTGGGGAGGTGGTAAAGCATGCTAAATATCTTGGCCTGCCTTATGTGATTGGCGGGAACAAAATCGAGGTCTTTCAGACTATCTGCAATCGGGTGGCTAAGCGGCTAGAGGGATGGTGAGCTAGTTCTCTGAGCCGAGCGGGGAAGGAGATTCTTATTAAGTCAGTGATTCAGGCCATCCCTATGTATGCTATTTCGTGCATCTGTATCCCCGATGGAGTGTTAGATGAGATACAGTCACTTGCCGCGCCTTTCTAGTGGGGTGCCTCGGGTGAGTCGAGGGGTATGCGATGGGTTTCGTGGGACCGCATGGCCTTGATCAAAACGGAGGGGGGTTTGGGCTTCAGGCAGATAAAAGCTTTCAACTCTGCCATGCTGAGCAAGCAAGCATGGCGACTCCTTGTGGAGCCTTACTTTTTCCTAGGCAAGGTTCTAAAGTATAAATACTACCAAGACACCTCCCTCTTACAAGCCACGCTGGGATATAGACCATCATTCACCTAGCGAAGCATTTTGGAAGGACGGGATGCGTTGCTCTTGGGCATCAGGCATAGTTTGGGACCGGACAGTGGCACGGATATCTGGGATGACCTATAGGTCCTGGCTATGCGGAGTATAGCCTCGCCTCACTTCCCTGTAGGCTTTGTGCCACCTCGGAAGGTTTCGGAACTAATGATCCCTGGCACCAGGGAGTGGAATATTGACCTCATCTATGCCCTCTTTAATGGGCCGGCAGCGCAAAATATAAGTCGGTGTGAGGTGAGCCCCACGAGAGCTACAGGAGTTTGGGTATGGGATCTGAACAAAAAGGGGCGGCATTCGGTGCGTAGTGTCTACCACCATATTCTGAGGACCTCTTTCCTGCAAGGGGATGCCCTAGCTCCCTCACTGCCCCCGCCTGATCCACCAGATCCGGTGTGGAGACGGATTTGGACACTTGGCGTCCTGCTGAGGGTACGACACTTCCTCTGGCGTTGCTGTACAAACTCTCTTCCCACACAGGAGGCGCTGATGGCGCGCTATGTCTTCACGGGCCCACGCTCTACCATCTCTGTTATGCGGCCTCGGACTCGCTCTTTCACTTACTGTTTGATTGTTCCTACTCGAGCGAGGTTTGGTCCATCTCGGGCTGCAGAGCTAGCGGAGCATCGCCAGACATTGGGGCATCTGTGGTTGCTGAACATCCTCCTGAAGGGCTCTAGTGCTTGGACAGAATACGTAGCTGTGGTACTATATCTTATCTGGTTCCAGCAGAATCAGAGGCTGTATGGGGAGAAGAGCCTCGGTCTGTTTCTCGTCCTGCAGGCAGGAGCGGCTGCCCTGCGGAACTATCGCTTGGTGAATCACTGCCAGGAAAAGAATGCCTTACCCTCTCCATCTGAAATTTGTTGCAGCAAGGCCCTAGGGTTGGCGAGTCTTTTTTTTATGCTGCTTTCCATCCACTTACCTGACGGGCTGCAGTAGGAGCATTTGTGTGCAATGAGGAGGGATCCTGGATCCTTGGGCTGTCACGACGACTCTCAAATGTGCACTCTGCTGAGGAAGCTGAGGCAACTGCTGTACTGCATGCGTTGTGGCTGGCTAGGGACATGAAGTGGGATAGCTGCTCCTTTGTGGGTAATGCGGCATATGTGGTCCTGGCAGTGCGTGGCGTCAGATTCTTGCATGTGGAGGTCCAACACTTGGCAGAAGTCGTGGCCAGGGTTCACTGACATGAGCCCCCGGGGGATATTTTGGGTTAGTCGGGATAGGAATGCTATTGCTCACTCCTTAGCGCGGTATGGGGCCACGAGCCCTTGTACGAAGACCATATGGGCTACTACCCCTCAGTTTGTTTCTCAATTGCTGCTGGATGATTTCCAGCGCCATTAAATTTCTTAATATATGATATTTTACCCTAAAAAAAAATATACTATATCAACTTACATAAAAATCAAAATTCAATTTAAACTCATATATTGATATCTATGTACATATAAAAATATATAAAGATTTAATTATTTATATTATTTAAAATTTTAATATTGTATATATTTATTTGGGTGAAATTCGCCAAATACCACTTAACTATCGGCTTTTGCAAAAAATACAACTTTCCTTTAAAAACTGCAATTACAAGCACTTTACTTTTAAAATGTGCAAAAACTACCACTCTGTTGTCAATTTCGTTAAGTGGCTAACAGTCAAAAAAAGAGAGGGGCAAAATTGTCATTTCACACATTGCGACACTGTTCATCTTCCTCCCCAAAAACTTTCCGGCACTGTTCATCGCCAATTTCTCTGGCACTGTTCCCGCGACCTCTTCTTCTTCTTCTTCCGTGAAGACCCATTGAAGAACAAGATCGGGTTTTAAGGGAATTATAGAGAAACAAAATAATTCAACACGCATTAATTTGGTTTGTAGAACTCACGGTGATTTTTGGGGAATCAATAAGATGAGAGGAGTCTTCACGATCAGTAGCCAAAGCAAAAGTTGATTTGCAGAACTCTTCAGAAAACTAGAGGGACAGTTGAAAAGTCGGAGGACTCTCGTCGTTTATAGACTTTTCGGAGAATTGGCTACCGAATTCATACCAAATCGAAGGCGTAAAATCTGAGAAATCAAACTCTAAACTCTCTGCGTATAGTTCTGACTCCAATTCAGAATATGCCCATGACTCGCAAGCGACTTCATCCGTGAAATTCTCTAAGCACGTAATGTCAAAGTCGATTCTCTCTTTCTTCCTATCACAAGTAGCTCTCCGAAACTCATTACAGACATTTTCATCAAATTGCTGGTTATAATTCACCGACGCTCTGTGAGAATCGCATTCGAAGGATAAATTCTCCGTTGCCAACTGCGAAGGATCACCACCACCGGTCGTGAAAAACGAACGAAGAACCGGAGAGATTTCAAAACGGCATCGCCGCCAAGGGAGGTTCGACCGAAGGCACTTCCTCTCTGAGACGAACAGCGGCAGCTGCCTTTCCACCTGTTCCGGTTTATGCTTCATGATCAGTCAGGACCTAAAACGACTTCAGAGAAGAAGAAGAAGACCCGATTTAATTGGGTCTTCATCGGAGGAGGACGAAGAAGAAGAAGAAGAAGAAGAGGTTGCGGGAATAGTGCCGGAAAAATTGGCGATGAACAGTGCCAGAAATGTTTTTGGAGGACGATGAACAGTGCCGCAACGTGTGCAATGACGATTTTGCCCCTGCCTTTTTTTGACTATTAGCCACTTAACGGAATTGACTAACAGAGTGGTAGTTTTTGCACATTTTGAAAGTAAAGTGCTTGTAATTGCAGTTTTTAAAAGAAAGTGGTGTTTCTTGCAAAAGTCGATAGTTAAGTGGTATTTGGTGCATTTCACCCTATTTATTTTATTTATATTATATAGTTAATATTTTAATTGAGCATGTTCACGAACAGTAACGAGCTTTCAACACCTTGTTCATGTTCGTGCTCGTTTCTTATCGAGCCTAAAAATCATGTTCGTGAACATTTTTATCGAGCCGAGCTCGAACTTGTTCGTGAATGTTCGTGTTCGTTCTCAGTCCTAACTAGAATTAACTTATGATTACCATGAATCCCTTGAAAAAGGAGGAAAAATCAGTAGTAAGTGGAGGCGCAACGCTCAGTTTTGTCTAGCAAATTATTTTTCGGCCCCCGTAAAATTACCCAAACATGAGTTATCCTCGAATAAGGTTAGAAAATTTTGTCACACGTCCCGAGTAAGAAGAGAAAATTATTTATAGTTCCTTTTTAGGCAAAATTAGAGTGGAGGACAATCAATATTTAAGAAAAGGAAAACCTTTAAAAAACGAGACCGATTAGTACTAAGTTGAGGTCCACTCTCAATTTATTCAAAATTTTTTTTTCCACTCCCGTAAAATGACCAAAACATGAGTTATTTTCAAAGAAGGTAAGGAAATTTTTTCTCACGTCCCGAGTAATAAGAAAAAAAATATTTATAGTTCATTTTTAGGCAATATTAGTGTGGACTCCACACTGTGGAGGCAATCAATATTTAAGAAAATTACAGCCTTTAAAATAACGAGGACCAATTAATACTAAGTTGAGGTGCAATGCTCAAGTTTGTCTAAAAATTTATCACTTCCGTAAAATGACCAAAACATGAGTTAATTTCGAAGAATGTGCGGAAATTTTTTCACATGTTCCGAGTAATAAGAAAAAATTATTTCTAGTTCATTTTTAGGCGAATTAGTGTGGAGGGAAATCAATATTTAGGAAAATAGCCTTCTTTGAAAAAATGAGGACCAATCAATAGTATATGTAGGCGCAACGAGGACCAATCATTTAAGAAAAAGGCTGAAATCAACTTAGTACTGATCGATCATCGATTTTTTAAAGGCTGCCCTTCTCTTAAATATTGATTTCCCTCCACACTAATATTGCCTAAAAAGGAATTGCCCTCCGCACTAATTTTGCCTCAAAATGGACTAGAAATTTTTTTTTCTTATTACTCAGAACGTGTGAAAAAATGTTTGCACATTCTTCGAAAATAACTCATGTTTTTCTCATTATAAGGGAGTGGGAAAATAATTTTTTTGACAAAATTGTGCGTGTCGCCTCAACTTAGTATTGATTGGTCCTCGGTTTTTTAAAGGCTGGCATTTTCTTATATATTGATTGCTCTCCACACTAAAATTGCCCAAAAATGAACTATAAATATTCTTCTTTTTACTTGGGACATGTGGAAAATTTCCTTGCCTTTTTCGAAAATAACTCATGTTTTGTTCATTTTACGGGAGTGGAAAAATAAATTGTCGACAATATTGAGTGTTGCGCCTCAACTTAGTACTAATTAATCGGTCCTCGTTTTTTAAAGGTTTCCTTTTTCTTTAATATTGATTGTCCTCCACTCTAATTTTTTCCAAAAAAGAACTATAAATAATTTTTTATTACTCTGGATGTGCGATAAAATTTCCTAGCCTTGTTCGAGAATAACTCATGTTTGGGTAATTTTACGGGCCCAAAAAATAATTTTTTGGACTAAACTGAGCATTGTGCCTCCACTTACTACTGATTTTTCCTCTTTTTTCAAAGGATTCATGTTGATCATAAGTTAATTCTAGTAGACTTCATTAATTAATTGGTTCATGCGAGTTTGTTCATAATTAATAAATGAAACAACACATATAGAAGAAATAAATTAATGATTTAGAAATAATAATGCATTATCCAAAAAAAAAAAATTAATAGGAAATATATTAATTATTAAAATCAATCATGTATAATTTAAAAAGGAATAAATAATGAGGAATAAATTAATGATTAAGAATCAATCATGCATAATTTAAAAAAGAAATAACTAATGAATACTATATCAAGCCCATAGTTAAGGAAATAATTAATTGTGCACTCAAGGGTATTAAGGAAAAACATAAAGTAACATACCACTAAAATTTCTTTTGTGTATAATAATTTGCACATAATATGTGCAAATAACGGCATATATATATATATATAATATTATTAATATACTATAAATTTGTTGGTTCGGTCAGGTAACTGAATTGAAACCCCAATTCAAAAGCCCATTCGAAAACCTAATTCAAAAATTGGTTTTGAAACTAAATTGAACCGAAACTCGAAAACAGAATTTGAATTTCCAAATTCGTATCAATTCAAATTCGGTTAGTTTTTCGGTTCAATCTAAACGTTGGACACCCTTGTAGGAAAGTACAAAAATAAATCACCATACTTACTTTGAAAAGGCAACTAAATTATCACTCGTGTTAGTGTCGTTCGTTTGCGTGCTAACATAATTGACTTTTTTCTAAGGTAATTTCTAAAGATTTATTGCGGTCATAAATGAAATTTGGCACTAAATAATAATTATATAATTGCATGTTACAATTGTCACTAAAAGACAACCAAAAGAGTTCCCTTCCTTTCCACCGGCGTCAATCTTCTTCCCCAAACTCTTTTACATTTGAATCTTTAAAATTTTTTTTTTTTTTACCAGCCGTCAACCTCCTCCCTTATCACCTGTAAATACAGTCAAAAGACATTTGACATACATTAACTAATTAAAAGGAAAAAAAACTCAATTAGTTTCATAACATGATTTAAAATAAAGAGAATAACGGGGGAAGGGTTGAGGTGGTTAATTAATAGGAGAGCTTTGTAATTCTGAGGTCATGGGTTCGAATTTTAGAGATACAAAGTAAAGAAAATATTTAAAAAATGACGTACATCTATTTTAAACGAAATGAAATATACCACTCTATAACTTTAGGCTCTGTTCTTTTCCATTCTATTTCAGAATCATTATCACTTTCTCCTCCAAAATTTTACACAAAGAAACAACATTATTTTTCACCAAATTTAAAATTTAAAATTTAAAATTTTGTCTAAATTTTCACTCACATAAATTCAAAAAATAACATAATCATTATACTTTTTCTTCTCTTTCCTACACAAATTTCCAAAAGAAATTCCATCCAACATATTCCTCCCTTAAAACAAAAATTTCTCATTTGCTTCTCAAGGAGAACGGACCCTTAGTTTCAAGGAATCACATCTATTTCATGTGTTTTTAAATTAATCAATTTGATAATATATATTAAACGATCAATCATTTTGGTTGTTACTCGTGACGTTTAATTAAATAATAAGATACTTAATTATTAAGAGTTGGTGGAGTTTGAAATCAGTCTTAAGGACGCAATTAATTAATTCCATGAAATCAGTTTTATATCAAGAGTGTTATTATGTGTGAAGATTTCCAAATGATTCAAGACACATGCTTTTTTGAGGTAATTCAAGGGCTAAGGGTTAAAAAAGAATATTAACGTTGAGTTATTAAGATGTGTAACACATAGTGTAATAGGAAAGTGTAACAGGGGATCCTGAGCCTAATTCAAGACACATGCTTTTGATACTCTTTTCTTTGCATCTTATATCAAGAGTCGTGTTTCGAATTGTAACGCATAATTCAAAATTAATTGTATCATTAGACTCTTTTAATCGAATGAAGGGAGTAATATTTTTGTAATTTTGATAGTGTTCCTTTTAGTGACAGAAGAATTTAATTTGTTCATAGTGTTCCTTTTAGTGACAGAAGAATTTAATTTGTTCATTAATTAAATTTTCATATTTCCCAATGTTAGTTAGAGGTATAGTTTTCATTTGTATAGATGGTCCATCGTTAGCTTTGGAATTTCGAATGTTTCACTAGTTTGTTTGGAATATGTTGTGTGATTTTTAAAGGGGGATTCTAGCTATTCGATACAACTAGCTAGCCCCACAATGACTATTACTTAAAATTAGTAATTAATTAAATATATGTCAGAGTAAGACATAGTCAAATTAATTTTGCACAAGATGCATTAATTAAAGGACACTGAGCATTTATCTCTTACATCAATCATTGCACATATTAATACAAGAAAAATAAAATAAAAAACAAGTGGACATAGCTGCTTTTTTTTTTTTTTTTTTTTTTTTTTGGTATTCAAACTTGGATTGAGTAACCATTTTATTAATGCATGAGAAGGAAAAAGCAAAAACTAAAACTTCAAAGACAGAGAACATGTCTAACATGTGGTTCTTGATCATCACGGGTGCTGGCGGGAGCTTCTTATAGTCCACCCAAATTTATTTACTGAGCGCATAGTCATAAAAAGTGTTAAACCTCTGTAATTTGTGGAGGTTGCAAATACTTTTGAAATGATGTACGGTATAAAGATGGAAAATGTGTAAACCGGATTTGGTGGGATTTAGGTCTTGGTTATGAGATTAGTCCCCATGATTATTATCTTAATTAATTTTACTCATGGGTAATATTTAATATGAAATTCTGCACATGCCATAGCATGAACGGAACCAAGGCCATTGACTAGTAGACAACTAATTATTGGACTCAACGAATATACCATTTAACGTGCGATACTTCAACAATCAAACGGTATACATTAGAGACTGAACTCGATATCGCAATATTTTTGCAATTACACTCATAATCTTTATACATAATAACTAAACTAGATATGTACTATTTTAACAGCTAAACTCATAATCACGATGCATCAGTATTTAAATTCAATAAACGATATTTTAATAGTTGAACTTAATATGAGTATTTTCATAACTTTCTCAGCGTTTGATTGGTGGGGTTTGAGAATGAGTTTTTTTAGAATCATACACAAATAATTAAACTTGAGTAAAACCCATCATGGATTAGGTTTCAATTTGATTCCCAATCCACCATACTATCAAAATCCTTCTCATTCCCATTCTTATTCTTATTCCTATTCTCATTCCCAATGATTAACCAAACGCCCCATTAGTGCGAAAGTAAGTCACTTATTTAGAGAGAAAAAAAAAAAGAAAAAGAAAAGAAAAGAGAGTAAGGCACTTCTCAAAGTAGCCTTCGAAAATTGAAACTCTCCTCCTTTGTCTTCCGCACTTTATTTCTTTGCTTGGCTCTTCTCCTTCTTCAGTTTATGTCACGTAAGTACGTTTGTATATAAAATGGTTTATTCCCAATTAAGATTTACAAATTGATACATTAGGAAAAAAAAAAAAAAATGGTACTTCCTCTTCATCTCGATAAAAGAATCTCTAATTTCTTTTCTTCTAATAAAAAATTCACACATATATATAATTTTCTTTACCTATACTAATAATATAATTATGAATGATTTATAATTAACTTTTTTTATTGGTCACCCATTTTATTGATGCATAATGAGAAAGTAAGAAAATAAAAGTGAAAAGGTCTAAACAGTGACTGAATCGTAATGGGAATCAGCGAGTAAACTTTTTATACTCTGCCCATACTTGTTTTCGTAGTGCATAGTCGTAATAGGTCTCAAATTTTCACTTATTCTTCGGAGTGTGCATGACATGCTAATCCTCCTTATTTGTACCTTCTTCCCCGGGGGCATATTCCACTTCTTGACCATCTGCAGGGTCATAATCATCATTGCGAGGGGAGTGCGGCACCGACAATGTGATTGGGATATCGGGTCGATTTGGCATGCATTATAAAAGTTTGGCATATGTTTGTGTATTTCAGCCTAGAATGCAAACTATGTTTAGTGCTTCAGTTTAGGCACCGAAGCTGATGTAAATGGCGTTGTGTTTCCTCTAAGGCCTTTTGGAGGACACCTAACCACAAAGACCAGAGCAGCCTCTTATTGGGGTGGTCCTTGGTCTAAAGCAGCCTATTCTTCGGCTGCCGAGCAAAGTGTTCAAGGGCCCTCAGCCACTGGTGGTGATTGCCAAAGTTTCCCTGCAAGGCTGCAACGGGGATCTCAACAGAACGGGCTGGTTGCTGGGGTTAACTTTATAAAAACACACACATATACACATATTTTATTTATTTATTTATTTTAAGTAACAGCCGATTAAGTGGTTGGGGGCATTGACCTTTTATTAAAAAATTAAATAAGGCAAAATGCCAATGATTACCAAGGGGGCGTAATGAGCATTACCTTAGTGATAAAAAAAATGCAAGAATGCAAATGCAGCCTATACAAGTGTAAACCTACTCAGACCCTTAAGTAAAGGAAGTTACGAGCATCCAAGACCACCATTCTCCGCGCCTGTATGTGAAAAGAGAAAAATGAGCAGCTACACTGGCCAACCGCGCAAGATGATCAGCAACCGCATTCGCTTCCCAATAGATATGTGTAAAAGTGAAGGTAGGGAAGAAACCTCAAAAGACCACGATATGCTTCAGAAGTGCAGACGCCCTCCATGACCAAACTCTTGCCCGATAACAATTCAGCAACGTAAGAGAATCAAACTCGACCCAAAGATTCTGAACGATTCTCTGCTTGCATGCCAATAACCCCAAATAAAGAGCCATTGCTTCAGCTTGGAAGCTTGTAAGAAAACCAAGATATGTACTACTTGCCAGAAGGACATAACCATGCAAGTCCCGGACAACAAACCCAGCACGAGATGGCCCCGGATTTCCGAACGAAGATCTATCCACGTTCAGCTTTCACAAGCTGGGGGCGGCTGCCTACCACTATAGGGTCCTTAATTTCGTTTTTGATACGCCATCTCGGAAAGATTCCAGCATCCACTAAAAAGCTACAAGCTGAGAGCCGCGCCGATGGGGAGAACTTCGAAAGGGCAACGACAAGAGATTTAGCTTCTTGAAGCACCCGAAATACAGGTTGTCTCACACCCTCATGCCTCATTTTGTTATGACTTTTCCACAAGACCCAGAATAAGACTGCACAAACCAGCCCCCCAAAACCGAGTGGCAACTGATCAATTTTGACGAAGAATTGAAAAAAAAAAAAACTGTGATTCAAACCTCCACAGGCTGCTGCAAACCGAGCAGGTGACACCAATGCCTCCATATCGCTTGCGCTTGAGGCCAATGAAAATCCCATAGTTCGTAAAATGTCATCAAATGGTAGTATGGAATTAAGAAGTCTCCACATAAAAACAGAAATTTTCAACGGGATGTTTGTAGCCCATGCCTAGCAAACCACAGACAGAGGTAGACGATCCCTCTGGAGGTCATACGTCAATTTGATAGAAAAAGACCGACATGGTTCCGGCTTCCAAACATATCGATCTGAACCCTCATGAATATCCACATCTCTCAAATGTAGCCAAACATCCAGATCAAAGTAGTCTGCGAACTGCTCGATGTAAAAATCTCTGTTGTCATAAACGTCTCGTACCGATAGTAGAGGATTTTGTATCCAGCTCGGCGGGACAAGACTCGCCAAATGACCCACCCCAACCCAATTGGAAAACCAAAAGTAAGCCGCTCCTTCATTTAGATTCACCATCGTTTGTGGGCCATAAGTTCTTGCACATCCTTACATCGCACCCATATCCTTGATTTACACACACACACATATATATATCAATAAATATATATATTTCATGTATTGTATTTTAAAACTAATTAAAATTTGTATCTTTTAAAAACATAAATTTTTTTGTTGAATCAATGGCAAAAATCAGGGAACCATAAGTTAAACTATGACACAAATCATCTTTCCCATAAAAAAGCAGAATAAGATGCATAAAGAGTTTAATTGCCCATCTATGACAATCTCTTACGCTACACGAATTTGAAATATTAAAAGCGACTCATCAACTATTTACGATCTGAATTGCTAGTTTAATGATGATAAAACCATATATGACCCAAATTGACATCCCTTAATCTCTAGCATATAAAATACTCTCATGCATCTAAATTGATATTGAATTTTGGTGTCCTAAAGATGGTCCCTATATGAATTAGTTGTTATGCCCTAGACTCATAACTAATTGAACATCTAATCTCCACGAGGCACACGAAACAATAATTATCCCATAAAAGCAAATAAATAAATGAATAAACATGACCTAAATCCCACCAAATCCGATTTTCCCACATTTGCCAGCTTTATTAAAGTGTACATTATTTTGATCATTGAATTGTAAAATGTCCCATGGGGCCATGTCTCTGTCTCTACTTTCAACATATACAGGACTATGTCACAGATACTTCTTCATCAGAAAAAGAAAATTAGCACCGACAACAAAACTACAATGATGGTAAAAAGGAAGGGATCGTTTCGGTCAATTTTCATGCATGCAGATGGTGTTGACAAGCTGTTGATGAAAATCGGCTTCTTAGGAGCCGCCGGAGATGGGTTCGCGCTTCCGGCAACGCAGTTGGTAGCTGCCAAAGTCATGAACTCGATGGCTTCTCAAAGTTTCAGTGAAATCAATAATGCGAGTCTCTCTTTAGTCTTCCCCTTCTCCTATAAGCATTACTCTTTCCCTTTCTCACAGAACTTAATATCCTGATTATTTCAGATGGCCTTGATTCATATTCGTTATTGCTAGCTTTTTTGGTAAATTTATTTATGTTCTTTCTTAACTACGAGTTGTCTATCTTGCATAATTACTCCACCGGTCCTATCAGAAGAGTTCATTTTAAAAATGTACTTTATGATTACTCATTACCAATTGTATCACCAATAGTACTTAATTAAATTAATTTCTTTATTGTCCAGAGGGTTATTGCTGGACGAGAACAGCAGAGAGGCAAGCGGGTGCATTAAGAGTAACATATTTGAAGGCGGTGCTTCGGCAAGAAGTGGGCTACTTCGATTTACAAGTTACTAGCACCGCGGAGGTCATTGCACTGTTTCCAATGATAGTCTTGTAATTCAAGATTTTATCAGTGAAAAAGTGAGCCAATCTGTTTAGCTTAATTTAAAACATTAATTAACTCATAATTAGCAATAATCTGATGCTAATTAAAAATATGTGGGAATGTCGAAAAACAGTTACCCCGGTTCCTGATGAATCTGTCGACTTTCATTGCGTGCTATTTTACATCTTTTGTTCTGCTCTGGAGGCTGGCTATCGTGGGATTCCCATTCGTGATATTTCTGGTAATTCCAGGCCTGGTTTATGGCAGAGTTCTTATGGGAATTGCCAGAAAGATTAGGCAAGAATATATGAAGGCCGATACCATTGTGGAACAGGCTCTCTCTTCCATTCGAACAGTTTACTCCTTCGTTGGGGAGAATAAAACATCTGCAGAGTACTCTGCTGCCCTTGGCAGAACACTTAAATTAGGACAACGACAAGGTTTAGCAAAAGGTTTGGCCGTTGGTAGCAATGGCATAACTTTTGCAATTTGGTCTTTCTTGACTTATTATGGTGGCAGACTGGTCATGTACCATGGTGCTAAAGGAGGTACTGTTTACGCTGCTGGTGTTGCCCTTGTCATGGGAGGATTGTAAGTAGCTTTTCTTTCCATTAACATGTACTTTCTCTATTTCATTCAAAGAATCCACTTTGTATTACTAAAAACACTAATACAAAGTGAGGGATTACTTTCTTTTTGAATAAAACATTAATATATGGTCAATTTGAACAGATCTATGGGTTCTGGTTTACCAAACCTAAGATACTTCTCAGAAGCCTGTGAAGCTGCTGAACGAATTATGAAAATCATAGAAAGAGTGCCAAAAATCGACTCCCAAAGCATGGGAGGGGGAACTTTACGAGATGTTCGAGGAGAAATTGAATTTAAGAACGTTGAATTTGCCTACCCATCAAGACCTGAAAGCATGATATTCAAAGATTTTAACCTTAAAGTCTCAGCACAAAGGACAGTGGAGGAAAGCGGTTCTGGAAAATCAACAATTATTGCTTTGCTGCAAAGATGTTACGACCCAATCGGAGGCGAAATCTTTCTAGACGGAGTGGCCATTGATAAGTTGCAGTTGAAATGGCTGAGGTTGCAAATAGGACTAGTAAGTCAAGAGCCTGCTCTGTTTGCAACCACCATTAAAGAGAATATAATTTTTGGGAAGGAACATGCGTCTCTTGAAGAGATTATTGAGGCTGCAAAAGCTGCTAATGCTCATGACTTCATTTCTCAGCTGCCTCAAGGTTATGACACTCAGGTTGGTTACTTTTATCTACCTACAAGCAATCACTCTGTGTCCCTCTTTTCATTTTATTTTATTTTATTTGAATTATTTGCACTAAGGAATTCTGTTCGAGGGTTTGGGAATCAGAAAATGGAACCATAAAAAAAGTTGGTGTCTGGGTTCGATTTCTGTTTGATTCCCATTCCATTCCAACCTACTATCAAATGCATATCCATTCTCATTCCCGTCACTCAAACTAAATGCCTTCGAGAAATATTCAAATTGGGAAATTCTGTTGCCTTTTAAAATTTTCACCTGATACTTTCTCTATGTGATCCTTGCACGCATAATCACTTGTAATCTGAGATTCAGGTAGGTGAGGTGGTTTTCAGCTGTCTGGAGGCCAAAAGCAGAGAATCGCCATAGCTAGAGCTATAATTAAAGCACCCAAAATTATCCTTCTCGATGAGGCCACAAGTGCCTTGGACTCGGAATCAGAGAGTTGTTCAAGAAGATCTAGACAAGGTAGGCGTTGGCGTTACCACCATCATCATAGCTCACCGTCTTTCTACCATCCGAAATGCTGACCTTATTTCAGTGGTCCAAAATGGGAAAATCATGGAGATGGGCTCACCTGATGAACTCATTGAAGATGAAAATGGCTTATACGCATCGCTTATCCGCCTACAACAAACTGGGACCAATGTTGTAATACCTTCAGTTTCCATTCCAAATGGCTCGAATAGTCAAAGAGTATCATCCTTTTGCAACTCCAGTTCAGCTGCCCAAGTCAATAAATCGGACATTAGAGGCGCTACTTCAAGTGATCCAACATTTAGAAGGTTATTCGCCATGAGTTTGCCTGAATGGAGGCAAGCACTAGCAGGATGTACAAGTGCTATGCTGTTTGGAGCAGTCCAACCTATATGTGCATATACAATGGGAGCAGTTATATGGATGAATTTTTTGCCTGATCATAGAGAGATTAAGAGGAAGAAATATATTCTTGGATTTTTGGTGGCTTGGCTTTGCTGTCACTTGTGACAAACATATGCCAACATTATTACTTTGCAGCCACAGCAGAGTGCTTGGCGAAGAGGATTAGAGAAAGAATGCTTTCAAAAATTTTCACTTTTGAAATCAGATGGTTTGATCAAGATGAAAATACTAGTGGTGCTATCTGCTCCAGGCTCTCCAAAGATGCCAACGCGGTCAGTTTTTCAGTAATTATAATCTAATACTCCTTTGTTCCTATTAAAAGAGTCGTGTTTGGAGTTGTACTTAATAACTGGGAAGTGAATGTTTTCCAAACTGTTAACTTCTACTTACTGTATATATTAATACTCTTATACACATGTGAGGTCATTAGTGGGTGATCGATTGTCACTCTTCATCCAAGCTCTTTCAGCAGTAACCATTTCTTTTACCACGGGCCTCATTTTTTTTTTGGAGATTAGCATTGGTAATGATAGCCATTCAACCCCTTACTGTCTCCTGTATGTACTCCCGGCGTATGCTTATGAAAACCATGTCAAAAAAGGCCATCAAATCCCAAAATGTAAGCAGTAAAATTGCAGCTGAAGCAGTCTCAAACATTCGAACTGTTACGGCCTTCAGCTCTCAAGTTCGGATCCTCCAAATGCTCCAACAAGCACAAGAAGGTCCACACAATCATGGTTTGCTGGTATCGGTCTTGCATTGGGAATGGTCTCTTCATATTAACTCTGCCTCTTTGTTATTGGTACGGTGGCAAGCTTATGGCTGTTGGAGCTCTCCGACCGGAAGTTTTTTTACCAAGTTTTCTTGATTATCTTATGCACTGGTCGTGCCATTGCTGAAGCAGGGTCAATGACAAATGATATAGTGAAAGGGTCTGATGCAGTGGGCTCTATTTTTGCTATCCTAGATCGACACTCTGCCATTGAGCCCAAAAATCCAAACGGCCACAAACTCGATAAAATAAAAGGTCATATCAAATTACTTGGTGTTGATTTCGCATACCCCTCCCGAAACACTGTCTTGATCTTTAAAGAATTTTCACTTGAAATCGAGGCAGCCAAATCAACAGCATTGGTGGGGCAAAGTGGGTCTGGAAAATAAACCATAATCAGCTTGATTGAGAGATTTTATGATCCCTTAAATGGAGTGGTGACGATCGATGATAGAGATATCAAATCTTGCCATTTGAGAGAATTAAGAAAATACATTGCACTTGTAAGCCAAGAGCCCACACTATTTGCTGGTACCATACGCCAAAATATAAGATATGGTGCATCAGTAGACATTGATGAAGCCGAGATAATTGAAGCAGCAAAGATAGCCAATGCTCATGATCATTTTATTACATGCTTGAAGGATGGATATGACACGCATTGTGGGGATAAGGGATTGCAACTTTCTGGAGGTCAAAAGCAACGCATTGCCATCGCTCGCGCGGTACTGAAAAATCCAGCAATATTGTTGTTGGACGAAGCTACAAGTGCTTTGGACAGTCAATCTGAAAATGCGGTGCAGGAGGCACTCGATAGAGTGATGATGGGGAGGACTAGCGTTGTTGTGGCACATAGGCTGAAGACAATTCAAAATTGCAACACTATTGCGGTTCTAGATCAAGGTAAAGTTGTAGAGAAAGGAAGTCATTCGTCTTTGATGGCTAAAGGTCCAAACGGAACTTACTTCTCTCTTGTGAGCCTTCAAGCAAGGTCATCCTCTACGACGCTTTAGATTAAGGACCGGTTTTAACAACAGTGTTTAATATTTAAAATTATTTTATTAAGACATAATGACTTTCATCATTTTGATAACCAAAATTCGAACCTATTAGCCACTGCTTATCTTCGTTTAGAAAAAAATAGTAAAAGTTAACTTATTACTTCTCACTTCATTCTCTACCAAATATTTTTTTAAGTAATTTGATTTTATTTCTAAAACCATCCCTATCATTTTTTTTCATATTGATTTTCTATTATTTATATTAATTTAATTATAAATAAGTTTATTTAAATAAACTATTATTGTAATAAGCATGCCAGACATTTTATTTTTTCTATCATTTTATTCATAATTTAACTACAAATAACTTTATTTAAATAAATATTTGATTTAATTTTTTAATTAGCATACCGCAAATTATAAAAAAGAATGTTGTCAAATAAAATTTCATTTGTAATTTTCTTTTATTTTTATATTCAAATATTATTTGATAAGTTATATATTTTACCTATTTTCATAAACATCATTCATAATATATTTTATATTTATACATATAAATTATTAATCATATGTAAACTTAAAATTTTTGTGTGTAGTTATTAAATATTAATGTAAGGGCCAAGTTATAAACTTTTAATATTTCAACATTCAGATGCGTGTATTTATCAAACAAGAATAAGCGATTAAGCATTATGATTCAGATGTTAAAAACTGAATTTTCAGCATTCGAATATAAGTAATTACTTAATCAATTCAGCATTATAATTTAAGTATTATGCATTATTTTTTTTTTATCAAACGGACCCTAAACCTAACATAGAAAGAGTTGAATTTCTAATGGCATTTTAATTAGTGGCTGACTTACCTCCAATTTAAGAATTAAAAAGATTGCACTTTTAGTTCCTTATTTTGGTCTCGTGGTCGTTGCTGTCATTTCCATTTTAAGTTTTGCACTTTTCCCTTATGTTTCACGGCAATTTCGGGCACTCTTTTAATGTAATCCATGATCGGTTCATGCCGCTACACGCATGAAAATTGACCAGAACGATCCCTTCCGTTGTCATCATTAATGTAGCTTTTGTTATTCGGATTAGTCGTTTGTCGAATGATCAGTGCTAGTTTTCTTCTGATGATGATGAAGAAGTCTCAGACGCATGTGCATTTTATTATTGCTTATGACTGTCTGTCTAAACTTTGTCTTCCTTGTTTGCTCTCTCATAATAGAAAAGTAAGCCTCACAACATGAAATGTGAATCAATTTTTCATTGTGAAATGACATACAAGAAAATAGAGTTTGGACATACAAAAGATCTGATCTCATCTTATAGAACAAGCGCCATGGTTTAAGGAGGATTCGGAGATACTTTGGAATTTCAATTTTCTGATTCTCTCATGGGTATGGGTCTGGGTAGGGTATGGGTATGGGTGCGGGAGAGTATACAGTTCAATAATTAAAATAGTTTATAATTCAATAATCAAAATGATGTACGGAATAAAGATGGCAAATGTGTAAACCTGATTTGGTGGGTGTTAGGTCATGGTTATGAGATTAGTCCCCATGATTATTATCTTAATTAATTTTACTCATGGGTAATATTTAATGGGAAATTCTGCACATGCCATAGCATGTACGGAGCGAAGGGCATTGACTGGTAGACAACTAATTATTGGACTCCACGAGTTTCCCGTCTTACGCGCGATACTTAAACAGTCAAACTCTATACATTAGACACTACTGCAAAAAGGGCTTTTAATGGCGGTTTTTAAGGGCTTTTAACGGCGGTTCTTGGCCTTTTTGAACCGCCATCTATCTGGCAGCCGTAGTAAGTTAGCGGACTTTCTACGGCGGTTAGAACCGCCGTAGAAAGTGGTGACTTTCTATGGAGGTTCACACTTGAACCGCCGTAGAAAGTGAGGTCTTTCTACGGCGGTTCACACTACCACTTTCTACGGCGGTTCAAGTTTGAACCGCCGTAGAAAGTCACCACTTTCTACGGCGGTTCAGAACCAAACAGCCGTAGAAAGTCTACACTTTCTACGGCTGTTTAGTTCTAAACCGCCGTAGAAAGTGGCCACTTTTTCAGACCCAAACCGCGATAAAAAGAGAAAATTAATCTGGTTTAAAGCAAAACCTGCTGCTAAAAGTTGAAATTTAATACAAATATCACCAAGATACAAATTGAAATCGCTATTATATTACAGGGGCATATCCAAAAATTTGTACAACTATAATATGAACAAGTTTCATTAGTATCCATCAACTACGGCTAATGCTCCACAATATAACTAGCGCATATTTTTCTCATAGCATCTATATCCACATTGCTTAATGGAGTGCGGTCGAGCTTGAAGTGCTGCAACAGAGTTTTGAAATTAAAAAGTAACTGAGTAGCAAAATGAAATACAGTCAATTAAGTAAGTTATGAGAAATCAAATACCTTTTCGAGTGCCAATGTGTCGGATTTCATTGCGATTTGGTACATGTAGTGCATGACATAGTAGCCACACTCCCAGTTAGACGTTTGCTTTTTATGCTAATGAATATTAGTGTACGAGTTAGAAGATCATACAATTTATACAACACATCGTTGAGTAAAAAATTCAATAAGAACCAATTTTACCTTAACTACTATCCACTCAGGTTGCATATGCACATTTCTGGGCAATCCTAAGAAAGCTTGATAATTAAACATCACCCTATAAAAATGAAAGCGGAACGAAAATAATTAGCAACATATGTATATATGATTGGCATTAGAAATTATATATGCATTCTAACATTAGTTAATATATATAACTCACTCGTCTATAAGTATTACTGCCTCCTCTTTTGTGGGGTTTGTAAAGAATCAAACCAGTAGACAACCTTTTCAATCGGTCTAATGGCTAAAGCATCCAATGTTCACTGCAAACCAAAATTTAATGACCTCAGATCTTTAAATCAGTGTTCTTAAATATTAGAGAAGCGCTTACAGTGTCACTTACCCCTGAAGATACACTAGATAAACTCTTATTAGTATTTATTATTTTTTTCAATGCAATGTAGTGTATATCTTATATGTGTTTCTAGTGTCTTCGTGACTATGATGATCAGCTGAGAGAAACCCTATCCCCTTCCGGTCATCCTTTCAACTAAATCATGTAAAGCTCTAAAGAATTTACATTATCATGCATCATTGGTTAGTCTAGGCACATGGAATGCATACTATATATAACAATAATCAGAAATAGGTTATAAAATTAAGTGGAAACTCACTTGGTGAACAATTGCATCAAACAGTTTGAGACCATGCTTTCTCTTGACAATAATTCTCCGACATCCATTCGATCCATCGAAATAGGATGATCCACACCTATGACATCTCTTGTCATTTGAAACAAGAAGCCATTGAAGTCCGAATCTTTCTCCATTCGGAGCTGTAACTCGTGCAGTGGATCAGATGTCGAAGAGGATGACATTTCAATCGGAACCGTCGCCGAAGGAGATTTTATATCATCCATAGAATTCACACGGCCTTTTTTCTTTTTCAAACATTTATCCACCTAACAACATTTGAAATAACATTAAATATACAAAACGGTATTAAGTAATTCACAAATAAATGTAAGAATATACCTGTGTTACTGGATCCGGCCGAATAATTTCAATCAACTGTATAGGCCATTCCACGAAAAAGGATCGGGCCATTCCCACAGTTAAAGCCTCTTCCTCAGGAAATGGTAGCGGGGCAAAGTCATCATATGAAATTTTAATTGTAACCCTCGCGCAACCTTTCCTTACCTCGCGGCCATGGTGCTTTCTTTGCTTATAAACATTTCCCTTGGCCACAAGCTTACGCCTCTTACATGTATCCTCAGAGATGAACAGATGACATTCACACCCGTCCTGAGATAATAGGCAAGCGAATGAACATTACTCAACTATTTCCGCTAACTTAACAAACCAAATGTAATCATGAAACCAAAGTCAAGCGTCTTTAGAAGTGACAATATGAAAGAAATTATACATTCAAATTTAATAATTAAATAAAAACCAAATATAAATGTAAGATTTCATTATTGTAAAATAAAAATAAAAGAAAGATGTTTAATATATTAAAAAAAATTTATAGTTTTTTTAATTGCAGTATTATATTTTTAAAAGGAAAATATAAACTTTATTTTAAAAAAAATATAAAGTGTGTGAATACTTGAATACATATGCAAACCACAGTTCACGGGAACAATACTTTTTTTTCTCTCTTTAAAAGAGATACATGAATAAGTGTAAAATGATATAGGTGAACAGTACCACTTTAAGTATCACTTTAAAACGAACAAAACAAAGGAAATAATAAATAATAAAAAGAATTTAAAAGAAAAATAGAAAAATAAAAGTCTACCCAAGAAGAATAGCAGTGATACTCTATAGAAAAATAAAAGACATAAATGTATTTTAAGTACCTTGTATTCGCCTAAAAAACTCGCATCTTCCAAGTTTGTTGCAATAGGGCTATTCTGAACCTCAGAGGCTTTGATCGGGTCCGTAGATGAAACAGGTATCATATGTAACTCAGGCAAACTTGTAGGGATAAGAGGAGAAAAATCTTGCCTACGAGTTTCTTTAGGGTGTAGCGTCGGACTTACAGGGAAAACATTGCTACCATGGACCTCAAACATCTCTGGGGCCATTCCGGAGGTTTCTGGGTTCAAGCTCTGAGCTTTGGCACTATTGATGACAGTGGCTCTTAATATATCATAGTCAGTCCCCATCTGACCACATATAAACCCAACCATCATTTTCAGATGTGTTTGACATTCATCGAGCTGGGCAGTGGTTTTCTGAAGCTGTCTCTTAGTTAAATCTAGTTCATCTTTAACCGACGGCCTTGTTTTCGGGAAAACTTCTGTGATACGTGCCCTGGTAGAATGGCCGCGATAACGACCAGGGTGATCGGTCTTTCCCGTTGCAATGACAAGAATGTCATTCTTACCCTCTGCAACTTTCTCCCCTTGGAACTCGCGGGAACATAGATTTTCCTAAACGTTTTGCCAAAAATATGAAATGTAAATAGATAAATTATATATAGTTTTAAATATATGCGTAGCTTAAAGAACTGAAACATAAGAAAATGTATGGTGCAAAACTTACAATTTCAATCCCAACACGACCAGCCTCTGGCGTGAAGTATTCCCCTTTTTTGTTTGTGTGAGCCTGTCTCCAAAGTAGATGCCGGCCTGGCCCTGCATAAGAATCTTCCCCTTCTTCTTCGGACTGACCGTCCTCTGAAGGCTTCTTCCCAGATGCAATCAAAGCCTCTTCATGCAACTGCTTCTTCAGCAGTCGGTAGCCACCGCGAGATAAATTATGGTAAAAAGAATTTAAAGTGGCATTCTTTTGCGCTTTTTCACGAATTGCCTAGAGAAAAATATAATGAAAAATGATTATCCATAAACTGAGCAATTTCAAATATCCAAAAACAAGAAGGAAATCAATTTCAAAAACCAACCTGCCATTCTTCTGTTTCGCGGCTAGCCTTGAACTTAATCCATGTCTCCCTAGGGAGATATTTATATTCAAGGCATGGGTCCTCACCCTTCAAGTCACCATTTACATATCTCCCTAAAAAGGATTTCCAATCTTTCCAACGTTTACCGGCATAAGAAATCCACTTGGTTTCGAGTTCTTCAGTTGACTCAAAAACAAATAATGCCTACAGTAAAAAATAGAAGTAAAAATTTAGGTAAATTTGGGTTCATTTGTATGAAAGAAGAAACAAAAAATGCATTATAATTTTGTGGAGTACCTGTATTTCCATCCACACTCTCTTCTTGATCTCGTCGGGAACTTTGGGCCATGATGCATATTCCATAATGTCCACTTTGCTCCGGGCCGTGAATGCTACGAATGTAATCCACTTTGTATGATAATTTTTAGGCTCATTTTTGGAATCAAACGAAATCTTTAGAGTTTTCCCCTTCATACGCATTTCCAAAAGATCGTTGCAATTTGTAGGCCCTCTACCTCTTTTAGCTCTAGTATAAGATCCATCTCCATTGCTCTTTCCCTCATCACTATGGTCCTCATTGCGTTTTCTTTTTCGGGCCATTAGCTTACCTTAAACTTCATGTACATACAAAGAGAATTCAATATAACATATTTGCAATTAAAGAAAAGCTTTAATGTCAAATACAAGAATGCTTGTAATGTTCAAATATAAAAGGCAATGTACATTCGCAAACTTCACTCCTAAAAATACTCTCCTTCCCTAAAACAAGAGAAATACTTTGTGCTTTTGCAATATTTCACGCTTTTCAAACAAATATAAGGGAAAGCGAAGAGGAGATAGTGATATTTGCAATACACAATTACCATTATCCAAATTAAACCAAAGGAGGCCCAAAAAAGTGGACTTATAAAGGGTACCATTGATAAAGTACTTCACATTTCACAACCAACAACTAATGAGAACAATCATTAATTTCTAATAAAGGAAAAAGCCAAAATTTAGTGAGGAATGTAAAAGATTCAAGGAGGAGTACTTCACTCCTAAAAAATACTCTCCTTCCCTAAAGCAAGAGAAATACTTTGTGATTTCGCAATAAAGAAGCTTTACATTGATGCAAAGATAGCCTCACTTTCAATATATTAGTTGCATTCATGACATTAAACCAAGGGAGGAACACACCTTCAACTCAACCACAAAGCATTACCCTCATTTCCACTAAAGAAGAAACACTACATCGCAAAAGGTAAAACATTTAAGGAGAAGTGATATTTCAAACTCTACATTTATGAAAAAAAATCCCCCTCATCAAGGAGAACCCTCACAAAGCATATTTCACGCTTTTCAAACAAAGATAAGGGAAAGCGAAGAGGAGATAGTGATATTTGCAATACACAAGTCCCATTATCCAAATTAAACCAAAGGAGGCCCAAAAAAGTGGACTTATAAAGGGTACCATTGATAAAGTACTTCACATTTCACAACCAACAACTAATGAGAACAATCATTAATTTCTACTAAAGGAAAAAACCAAAATTAGTGAGGAAGGTAAAAGCTTCAAGGAGGAGTACTTCACTCCTAAAAATACTCTCCTTCCCTAAAGGTACTTAGTGCTTGTGCAATAAAAAATGCTTCACATTCATGCAAAGATATCTTTACTTTCAACATATAAGGGGCTTTGAAGAAATTGAAACAAGGGATCCCAAAGAAAGAACCCTATAAAGATTAAATTCCACATAGTGGAATCAACAACAAAGCATTTTCCTCATTATGCCTAAAGGAGGAACACTAAATCGACTAAGAACCGAAATCAAACACCAATGTTCTAAAATTAATCAAGTAAAACCGAAATCAACATTTGTGTTTCTCATATTAATACACTAAACCCGAATTGAAAGGGTACTTAATTGAAATCCCAATCAAAACCCTAGGTTCTCAACTTATGTAGGACAAAACACGAAATTCAACAACCAAACCAATGCAACCAACAATCAATAAATCCAAAAGCATTCCAATCATTCATCACTAACATTAAAACCGAAATGAAGATTATATTGTGCACAAAAACCCTAGTGCAATGGGAAGCAATTACAAAATGGAAGGTAACATTGCAAAAGTTTTAAAATGCAAGCATAGAAGGTGGATAAACCTTTTGTGTGCACTCCTACAACCAAGCCCGAACTATTGGAGGGGGGAAATGGAGAAATGTTGGCCGGAAAGTGAACCCACACACACCGATCGGCTGCGATGGTCCAGGCGTACAATCGGCCCTTGCTGCAGCCGACGGGAAGAGCGGGAACTTGGCCGAGCTCGCCCGGTTGCGCCGGCGACGGGAGAAGAAGCGAAGAAACCGAACAGCCGCGAGAGAAGGGAGAGGGAAACAGGGGAGAAGCAGGGGAAAGAAGGGGAGAAGAAGGGGAAGAGAATGAGGGAAAAGGAAAGGAATTAAGTCTAAGTTCAAAATTTTTGAACTTAGACCGGCTGGGTGGTTCAACGGCGGTTCAACCGCGAACCGCCGTTGAACCAACATTCAACGGCGGTTCAACCGTGAACCGCCGTTGAAAGGTTACTTTCAACGGCGGTTCAACCTTGAACCGCCGTTGAAAGGTTACTTTCAACGGCGGTTCAACCTTGCACCGCCGTAGAAAGTTGTTTCAACGGCGGTTCGCGGTTGAACCGCCGTTGAATGGTCTCGGTTTTCTTGATCCGGCTTAGAATAGGGGAAAAAATTGGAGCCAATTCCCGCGCGGGCATATTTTAATATTAAATTTTTTTTTCCATTTTCAAAAACTAACCCCACAATTTTGTAAATATAATATTACATACCCAATTTACATTATATTTATTAATTATGTACACAAGCTCGACTTTTATGAACCATTTCATAATTAAATTTCAAATTTTCATTGAACCATTTGCATTTAAATTTCCCGTGCTATTACACAATAATTATAGGTCAAAGATAAAAATTAATAAATTTCGTAAATTTACATGTAAGCGTCGATAAAGTAATAAGATTATCTTTCCTAAAATTTCTACTTTTTCGACTTGGGCGAACGGGATAAAATAATCAAATCCATAATTGCATTAGGTACGTACGTAGTAATATAAACATTAATGGCTAAGTGGCCGAAAAAAAAAAATTAAATACTTACTGGATTTCATTACCTTACATACATACATACATATATATATATATATATATATATAAACATCTTCCTCTTTTCTCCTTTCCCCTCTTGTACCATTTGCATTTAAATTTCCCGCGCTATTACACAATAATTATAGGTCAAAGATAAAAATTAATAAATTTCATAAATTTACATGTAAGCGTCGATAAAGTAATAAGCTTCATTATCTTCCCTAAAATTTCTACTTTTTCGACTTGGGCGAACGGGATAAAATAATCAAATCCATAAATGCATTAGATACGTATAGTAATATAAAAATTAATTGTTAAGTGGCCGAAAAAAAAATTAAATACTTACTGGATTTCATTACCTTACATACATACATACATATATATATATATAAACATCTTCCTCTTTTCTCCTTTCCCCTCTTGTACATCATCCAACTCTCTCCTCTCTGCTCTCTCTTGTAAATTTCCACTACATATATAAAATGTTTTCATTTGAAGAATTGAAGACTTGAAGACAACTTTATAAGTAAGTCTTATATATATATATATATATATATTTGCAATTAAGATAATATTAATCAAATATGTATAGTGAAAAACATTAAATTTAGTGTATATATATATGCTGCAAAATATAATGTATTTTATTTACTTGCACCGGTTGATCATGATTAAATTGCATATACAATATTACAGGGGAATGTTGGGAGAAGCAGGGGAACTGTGGGGAAATTAGATATTATACCAAAACCGTAAACCCTAAAACCTAAACCCTAAACCCTAAACTATAGGCCAACAAATTTGAATTTAGACCGTAGCTTTATTCTACGGCGGTTCAAAAATTAACCGCCGTATAAAATACTTTCTACGGCGGTTCAAAAATAAACCGCCGTAGAAAATACTTTCTAAGGCGGTTCAAAAATGAACCGCCGTAAAAAGCAACCTTTCTACGGCCGGTTCAAAATGAACCGCCGTTGAAAGTTGATTCTGCGGCGGTTCTCGGTTGAACCGCCGTAGAAAAGTAGTTTTTGGAGCCAATTCCCGCGCACGCATAAATTTTCTATTTTTATATTATTTTCTTAACCCTAAACCCTAAACCCTACTCCCTATTAAGTTTTTTTTCCCATTTTCATAAATTAACCCCAAAACTTTGTGAATATAATATTACATACCCAATTTACATTGTATTTATTAATTACAGAAGCTTGCCTTTTATGAAACATTTAATAAGTACATTTCAAATTTTCCCATGCACCAATATTCCACCGAAAAATCATATGTACTATTACACAATAATTTTAGGTATAAGTTAAAATTAGTAAATTTCGTAAAATTACATGTAAGCTATGATAAAGTAATAAGCTTCATTATCAGACCTAAATTTTCCCCATTCTCGACTTGGGCGAACGGAAGAAAACAGTTTCAAATCGATAAATGCATTACGTACGTAGTATAAGAAAAAATAATGCTTAATGGCCCAATTAAAAAAAAAAGAAATACTTACTGGATTTCATGACCTTTTATATATATATATATGTGTTATATATATATATTTGGACTTACGGACGATTTCATTATAATCAATTATGTAAGTGAAATACATTAAATTGAGTGTGAATCAAAATATAATGTATTTTATTTACTTGCACCGGTTGATCGTTATGAAATTGCATATCTAATATTACAGGGGAATGCAGGGGAGAAGCAGGGGAAATGTTTAGGGACTATGCTTCATAAAATGAAATAAAAATAGAAATTTATGCACGTGCGGGAATTGGAGGCAATTTCCACTTTTCTACGGCGGTTCATAAACAAACCGCCGTAGAAAGATGACTTTCTACGGCGGTTCATAGTTGAACTGCCGTAGAAAAGTGGGAACAAATTCAGCCAATTAATTCCCGCGCGCGCAAAATTTCTATTTTTATTTCATGTTATGAAGCATAGACCCTAAACATTTCTAGTTTTTTCATGTTCATAAATTAACCCCAAAACTTTTACATATAATATTACACACCCAATTTACATTATATTTATTAATTATGTTATCAAGACTTGTATGAAAAATGCTTTACTAAATATATTTCCAATTTTCCCATGCAACATTCCACCGAACCATTTCAGGTACTAGTACACAATAATTTTAGGTAAATGCGCAAAATTCAGTTTATTTGTTCTTAAATAATTATCTCTATTTTAATAATTAAAGGCAGGCAATAATTACAATTATATGTTAAGGTAAAATAAAAATAGGTTGCCAACGGTATGGACGCGCGCCTCAATAAAATATATTGAATAATCTTTATAAAATAATAAAGCATTATTAATCGATAAACGAATAATTAATTCATTTAGCGGTCAATACCCAACCTCGCTAAATGAATATCTTTTTTCCGAGGCACAGACAAGTAATTTATGAAGTGTTAAATATAAAATCAAAACAAAAATCATTGTATAGCTTCCCCTGTAAATTTTACCAAAAGTACTACTCCTTAAAAAAAAAAATAATAATACATGAGACATTTATTCATAAATGAAAAACAAGGAAATCAATTTGCCAGAAAATTCGACAAAGTCTCCCCTATAAATGTAACATACTCCCTGTCAAGGATATGCACATACTTAAATACTTCATTAAGATTCCAACTATTTCAAATAATACGGAATTCAGTTTCAAATCAATTCAGACAAAATCTCCCCTGCTTGTTTTTGACCAAAACACAAGTGCATCATAACATCAACACAGAAGCTTCACACAATTTCCAACAATAACATATACATTTATAAACATTTCGCTATATGAAGTCCCTGGAAATTTTTTCCCTTGATTGCGCGGCTTCATCCAAGTTGTGACCTGTTTCAATCAGACAGTACGAAGGATAAAAATAAATGTTGTTATAAAATTATGTCCACCTCGTTTCATTAAAATCAAAGAAACATATACAAATACACACACACACACATACACACCCACAGAAAAAAAAATTAATAAAAACAAACAATATACCTGAAAATGATTCTTAACTTATTCTCTTTCTCTTATGGGACACTTGATCCTCGAACCATAATCCTTCGCTGTGGTCATCACGAAGTATGTATTTATCAAGTTCCCTATCTTCTTCATCTGCTCTCGATTCAGGTAACCCACTAGAGAAAGGGCCAGCCTCGTAAAGCCCTTCTTCTGTATCAATCCCTTCCACTCCGTGATGTTGTTTACCATGAAGAACAACAGACCAATGTTCGTCACAAGGATCGGTGATATAAAAAACTTGTTTCGCCTGCGATGCAAGTATAAATGGTTCCCCCTTGAAACCCTCCCGATTAAGGTCCACCAAGGTAAAACCCAATGGATCATCAGTTCGAACCCCACTATTGTTATCAACCCATTTGCAGCGAAATACAGCTACTTTGAAACAAACATAGTCAAGCTCCCAAATATCTTCGATCACCCCGTAATATGCCATGTTTGCATACAATGGATTTTTATCCTTCCTGCTAGAAACATGTAAAGCCTCTGAGATTAATGTAACACCACTGTTTTGTGCCGTACTCTTCTCATCTTGTCTCTTAGTAGCAAATGAATATCCATTTATGTCATAGCATGAAAATGCTCGTACCGCAGGGCTGGGCTTAAACGCCAACAATTTCAAGTCTCCGAAACGTCTTTGCCCATGACAGCATTACCAAACCAATAGACAAATGTCCGAATATATTCATTGAGCACATGTTGATCCGTCCAAGCAGGAAAAGACGTTCTTATTGAACGCATATGGTCTGTCACATAGGGCGCAACTTCTTCAGAATTGCGCAATATGTAGAGATGCGCCTTCATCAATTCAACATTAGACGGCAAAAACATTTTTCCTCCCCTTGTGCCCATACCTGTAATCCTCCTATCGTGCCGATTCTTAGATATTCCAATTGATGCTGTATCGGGAAAGTACTCAGTGCAAAACTCAATTACCTCCTCAGCTATATAACCTTCAACAATACTAGCATCAGGACGAGAACGATTCTTAACATACCCCTTAAATACTTTCATATATCGCTCGAATGGGTACATCCATCGCAAATGAACAGGCCCGCAGATTTTTATCTCTCTAACCAAATGAATCACCAAATGCACCATAATATCAAAGAAGGCGGGTGGAAAATACATTTCTAATTGACAAAGGACAACAGTTATTTCATCTTGTAACTGATCAAGTCTGTCGCGCGCGATAACCTTGCTACATATAGCATTGAAGAAGAAACAAAGTCTTGTTATACTGGACTTAACATGCTTGGGCAATATCGAGCGAATAGCTACAGGCAACAATTGTTGCATTAAGGCATGGCAATCATGAGACTTCAAACCAACCAGTTTTAAATCTTTCAAGGAAACAAGTCTACTTACATTTGAAGAATATCCGGATGGAACTTTGATGCTACGAAAACTTGAACACAGTTGTTTTTTCTCTTTTCTGGACAAAGTGTGACAGGCAGGGGGTAGATATGTGTGTTGTCCTCTAGCTACCGGTGCTAAATTTGATCTTATGTTCATATCAACCATATCAAGTCTCGCGTTATAACCATCCTTAGTTTTACCAGGGATGTTCAAGAGCGTACCTAACAGGCTTTCACAAATATTTTTCTCAATATGCATAATGTCGAGACAATGTCTGACATCCAAATTCTCCCAGTTTGAAAGTTCAAAAAATATGGATTTTTTCTTCCAACAACATGTATCATTATTGCTGGACTCCGAAGGTTTACCAAACTCCACATTAATGTCCGTCACACGAGCTTTCACCTCTGGCCCGCTCAAGGGTTCTGGAGCTTTTCTGAACTCTTGAAATCCATTGAATGCTCTTTTCATACGGCGATACGGATAAGTCTCGGGAAGAAATCTGCGATGCCCAAGGTATACTGTCTTCCTCCCATGTGCAAGCTGACAAAAATCTGTACTCTGCTCACATATTAGACATGCTTTATGCCCTTTAACAGAGTACCCAGACAAGTTTCATATGCAGGAAAATCATTAATGGTACAGAACAACATGGCACGTAATGTGAATATTTCTTCACGGTATGCATCAAACACAAGTGCGCCTTCATCCCATAACTTTTTCAAGTCTTCAATAAGAGGAGCAAGATACACATCGATGTCATTTCCTGGTTGCCGTGGGCCTAAAATCATTAGAGACATAAGTATGTACTTGCGCTTCATACACAAGTAACGCGGCAAATTGTAAATAACCAACATCACCGGCCATGAGCTATGTGTGCTACTCAGACTGCCAAACGGGTTCATTCCATCAGTACACAAACTAAGCCTCAAATTTCTGGCTTCTCCCCCAAAAGAAGGATACATTGAATCAATTTTTTTTCACTGATCTGAGTCTGATGTATGCATTATCACCTTGTCATCATCACTGGGAATACACCGATCTGAATGCCATGTCATTAGTTTTGCATCTTTTGCATTAGCGAACAACCGTTTAAATCTCAGTATTATAGGAAGATACCACAGAACCTTAGCCGGCGACCCCTTCTTTTACGCATCAGAACTGTCTTCAACCTCATTACACAGCTGCTTGTTTTTGTATCGTGAAGTTTTACACTTAGGACAAAGAAATAAATCCTTATACTCATTCCTGTAGAGGACGCAATCGTTTGGGCAAGCGTGGATCTTCTTATACTCCATACCCATTGGACACAATATTTTTTTCGCCTCGTAAATTCGATCTGGAAGTTCATTATTTTCTGGGAGCATATCTTTCAATACCCTCAATAAGGCTGTAAAACTAGTATCTGACCACCCATTTGCCGCTTTCAAATTAAACAACTTCAAAACACTAGACAAGCGTGTATATTTAGTGCAACCGTTGTATAGAGGCTTCTCATTGTCACCCAAAATGGAAGCAAGAACTTCCGGTTTATCAGCAAAATCCTCAGCCACATCCTCAATCATGTCATCTAATCGATCTCTAGTAATCCCATCATCTCCTTTTGCATGAGATTTTCTTTGCTCAGGTAAACCATCAATACTTTCACCATGCCAAATCCACAGTTTATAAGAAGGATCAAATCCGTTCCGATATAAATGGAATCTTATTGTATCTGAGTTATCAAACCGCGCACCATTTTTACAAGCTTTACACGGACAATGGACGTACTTTGTATTCTTATAAGCCAATTCAATGAAATTCTCAACTTCTTTCGCATAAAAATCGGAGGTCCGATCACCATACAACAAGACATTTCGATCCATGCGTAACTAACTCCTTCAAAATAATTAAAAAACCCAACTAATAATTCAACAAACAATGTTAAAAGTATCAAGTTGCATGCTTGTCTTAGCACATGTCATACTAATGTTACTCATATAATCAAAACTAATATAATACCTTAATGAAAAAAATAATGCATAACCAACACATGCGCAATAGACATAATCAAATGAAGAAGAACCCATAAGTTTTTCATTTATGCATTTCGTCAAACACATGAAATGCATAAAAAAATAATACACACTCTAAGTAGTGCTAATTATATGAACATCCTCTATTAAAAATCAAACACTATAAATCAAATCACATCACCAAGAAACTACATAGTATAACTAAATAGGGTTCCACAATACTAAGGTTCACCATATACATGGAATGCAATTTTAATTTTCAGCCCTCTACCATAAATAAAAATAAATTCTATAGGATGACATATCTAAAGTACAAGCATAAGCAATTACTGAGAAATTTTAGAAGTTTCTAACCTTAAGGTGGTAAATTTTAGCTCCAAATGACGATTCTTTACATCAAACGTGCAAAACCGTAGTAGAAATTTGGAGAAGAACACTTTCGGCCGCAATATGGAGATACACGCTGTTATTTAGGGTTAAATACGTCAATACAACGGTGGTTATACTTAAACCGCCGTAGAAAGGACCTTCTACGGCGGTTAACTGTTAAACCGCCGTAGAAAGCCCACTTTCTACGGCGGTTGGGACAAACCGCCGTAGAAAGTGGGCTTTCTACGGTGGTTGGAAGGTAACCACCGTAGAAAGTAGGGACTTTCTACGGCGGTTACCTTCCAACTGCCATAGAAAGTCCACTTTCTACGGCGGTTACCTTCCAACCGCCGTAGAAGGTCTCTTTCTACGGCGGTTTATTTTAAAACCGCCGTAGAAAGTCCGTATTTCTTTTATAACGGCGGTTTTCTATTTTCCGCCGTTAATCCGCAGCTGTTAAAGCTCTATTTTGTAGTAGTGAGAAATTAAACTCGATATCGCAATATATCTGCAATTAAACTCATAACTTTTATACATAATAGGATAAAGTCGATATGTACTATTTCAACACCTAAACTCATAACCCCGATATATCAACCGCTACACTCGATACACGATATTTCAACGGTTGAACCTAATAGGCATATTTTCATAACATAATCACAATATTTCATATGATAAATTTGATACACGCACTACTGAATTGTCAAATACTTTGAATACTAGTTTTTGCCTTCTCCAAATTGTGCTACATCACTCCACTCAATAACCACTCGAGGATTGACCATTGAGCAGGAACCAAAATTTTTAGGGTACATTATATTTACCCAAGGCCGGATTTGGCCATGTGCAGTCAGCACATATGCACACCGCTCCACTTTATGTATTGTATATACTATAATAAATATTATTCTGTTCGTTCTATTAGAAGTGTTTGATTTCTAATACTAAAATTAGTATTATAAATATGACTCTTCTAATAGAACGGAGAGAGTATTATATTATCAGGTGAAACTATAGTCTCTTCAAAAAAATCATTCAACCGTTGAATTTGACCTAGTATAAATTAACTATGAAATTGCGAGCCAAATTCAATGGGTGAATGGTTCCTAAGGCCCTGCATGGTATTCACTTTCAAAATATATTTTGGAATGTGTTTTAAAACACATTTCAAAATATATTTTCAGATGTTTGTTTCACATCTTCAAATGCATTTTGAAATGTATTTCAAAATATATTTTGAGAGATGTATATTACTGTTCATAAGTGACGGCATACGGCGGTCAGGTGGTGGCCGGGCGGCCGGGGGCAGTGGTCCGGTTGCCGCGAACGGTGGTCAGACCCAATGCGTTTTAAGAAATTATTTTTCAAAATGCATCCAAACAATATCTTAAAATACATTTTAAAGTGACATATTATAAAATACCTTTCAAACACCTTTTGGGTCTAGGACCCACCTTTTTCATCTCAAAACACATCTTTAGATGTGCTTCCATAAAATTTTAGTGTTGCAATGCACCCCCTCATAGACACAGCATTAGGCGAGCACACAAAGACACAAACGTATGCAAGGATCCTCTAAGTGTAGTATATACCCTCTTCAGAGACCCGTCGTGTAATATAAGTAGTTAAATTATAATAAATTGAATAAAATATTATACGTAGTACATGACATTTGAGAGAAGTTCCCTCCGTCTTATTCAAAAGTCTACTTTAAAAAATGTACAACTTATTATGGGCTGTGAGGTACAACATCTAAAATGAGTAATTTGACGCCATATTTTCAAACTATGTCTACACTTTATAAGGGTTAATTGTAAATCACACATTATTATATTAGTAAGAGTATATAATGTAAACAAATCCAAAGTGGATTCTTTAAATGAGACAAAAACTTTTTTTAAAAAGTAAACTTTTTGAGTAGAACGGAATGAGTAATTAAATGAAATAAAAAAAAGCATGAGGGAAACACAAAGGAGGGGATTGTGAGCAAAGGCTCTTTTGAGAAGTGCCTTATTCTTGCAAGGCTCTACTCCCTCTGTTATTTTTCAAATGCCTTAACCAACAATTATTCTTTTTCTTTTGATTTTAAAAAATAATTTATCAAATTTATAAAGTTTTAATTTTATCCTTTCTCACTTTTTTTTCATAAATCTCCTGATATTAATTATACTTATTCTGTTTTTTCCTCCAGAAGAATAAAGGACAAATTAGATAATATGCTCAATTTTAATTTTTTTTGGAGAACAACCGATCGGTTGGGGTTTTAGGGACCCTTTATTAATATAAAGTGAGCAAATACTGAAAAAATTTCCAATTGGAACGTAATGAACCTAACCTTGGAGATACAAAAAAAAAATGCAAATTAAGATGCAAAATACAAAAAGTGTAATTATATTCTAAGATAAGAAAAACTACGCACATCGAAAATGACGATGCCCCGGGCCTACACAGACAGGGAAGCATGATCAAAATTCCGAGAGCCCAGGGTCGAGTTGGGGATGCCCTCATCAACTATCCTCTTCAAGACTGGAAGCCTGCCAAGCCCACACGCCCTTATAACAAGAATCTAGTCCGTCTCCACTATGATACACTCATTTTCCAAGCCCTTATAACAAGAATCTAGTCCGTCTCCACTGCCAAGCCCTTAAAATAGTTTGTTCATTTTCCTTGGAAAATTTTAAAAATAAAAGATTACCAACCTATAGCCACTAATAATCTAAGTCCAATGATTCGTTTCTGAAAGAAAACGAAGTCCAATGATTGATGGAAAGTGATGTTTGTTTTCACTTAGGTTCCGTAAGGCGTATTACTTTTTCTCATCGTTGTACTTCTATTTTCAAAGGAAAATCAAGCTTACAAGTCATTTGTCCACTGATGAACTTTCTTTTTATTTATTTATTTATTTATCTCTTAAAGTTTGTTTTTTGCAATTTTATCACATACACTTATATTATTGTATATGACCAAGATATGCTAGCTATTGATTTGATCACTCTGACAACTCGATTTCTTTACTTTATTTTGTATTGTTAGGTAGACAACTTTGGTTTTCGAAGTAATATTAAGTGCATAAATGAAGTTGATCGAGTTTAATTAGAAACTAAAGAATACTCCATCTTTTCTATTACAAAAGTCCAATTTAATAAATATACACATTTTATAGATATCAAGATACAACATATAAAATAGCTAATTAATATTAGTAGTGCATGTTGGAAGAGAAAATTTTTAGAGTGAACTATTCTTTTGAAACAAAATGTTTTTGAAAGTAGACTCTAGGACTGTCAAATTGGAATTTCCAGGATCAAAAGCCAAAACGGTGTAGTTTGATTGCAATTAATTTGGATAATTAGATTTAAGTTTAAATGAGTATGTTAGTAGTTGATTTCATGTTTGTGGAGTAACAGGGTAAATGACCGATATGGTCCCATAAGTTGGGTCTTCAAGTTTAAATGAGAAGGGGCGGAGGGGGAGGTGTTGGAAGCTTTTGGAAGCCCTCTTGGTGGGCTTTTTTGGTGCTATTTTTGTGGTGGTGGAGATGGAGGTGGATTTGGGGCTAAGTCAAAATATTGTGAAAGTTGATTTGGAAGAAGAAGGAGAAACTGGTGGTTGGAAAAATGGAGAGGTTGATGGTGGCACCGGTAAAAGCAGAGGCGGCGACGACTGTGAGAAGGACGACAGCGGAGGAGGGAAGGGCTGCGATCGACGGCAGAGGGATGAAGGTTGAGGAGGTTTGAAAGGGAAGGGGGAAAGAGATAAGGGTTAGGGGTTATATAATTTATTTAAGCCAAAAAATATTTTGATAACGAATGGACAAAAATATCACACTGAAAAAGGGCATGTGAGGCGCACGTGATAGCTATTTTGTTAGTGCAAACGGAGGTTATCTGTGCCAATATATTTTTGCGGCAATATAAGTTAACTCAGAATTATTGCGGCAAGATTTTCAATAACTTCATCAGCATACTTGATGTCATTTTTGGTGTAAGCCAACAGAAACATTTTGGCCCGGCCCATATCTAGCATTGGGTGACTCTGCCTCCTCCTGCGACACGCCCTCTGCCATCTTCTGTGCAACTATGGCATCATTTCTATGTTCTATAATCATTCTCAACAAATATATATAGCGTCTTTTGGCAGATTTTTTTTTTTTTTTTGTGCCTAGCACCGGCTTGCCCTTCTCCCGCTTGGCCTATTTCAAGATCATATGACAAAAAAATGTTAGAGCCCAAACGTGAGCAAAGAAATGAATTTAAATATACTAAATGGTTACCATATATCGAATTATGGAGAGTTCATGTATTTTACAAACTCCCACCACATTTCTGGGGTAATCCATGGGTTCTTATCGCGGGGTTTGGGAACATCCGGCCACTCATGAACCTTGTACTTTTTGTCAGTTATTGTCTTCCAATTTTGCCATCGTGAACACGTATAACTTAGCCATTTGTCTCTAAATTTATTTTTTTGTGGGTCAATAAAGTTGTTCTTGATTCTCCCTGTGCGCTGTAAATCGAGTTTCAAAAGTGTTCCATGCAACAAAATCAAATTTTTAATAATTAGAAGAAAATAAACAAAATAACGCAGAAAAGCTTATAGTTATTTGATGCCAACAAACATGTTTGGTTTTCTCTGCAACATCGGACTAAACTTTGCATTTGCCAAAATCAATGTTAAGATCAACATATGCTACAAAATTGCACCACTCCGAGCTCACTTTGCCTATTGGCTATAAATTATTCTCGTCAAACCAAACTTCCCTCGACTGGCCATTATTTCAGTCATTTATGAGGGAAGAACAGTATTCACAAACACTCTCAGCACCGATAAATTGGCCATATAGGCATCAATAACCACTGATATCATCAACCTCGCCTCGCCAAATGGGGGTAGGTCAGCATCAGTGAATGAAATGGGTTGAGTAGCTGACAGTTTTTTCCATTTCTGACTTTCATAATTGTTATTTATCATAAACTTCTTCCTTTCATTTGCCGAAGCTCCATATGCAGAGCCTCAAGAAATGCAATGAACGGTACATGTTATTCCCAACTCAGTTGTGTTGACACCCTTCTTAACTACAACCAGGTTGGGTCAATGGGTTTGAGCTCGGCCTCGCCAGGACTGATTTTTGTTTTGCTATCTTTCTTGGGTGTAAGGTTTGTTCCTTTCTCTCCCCTAAGGTTGTCCAGCATTTTGGCCAAATTTCTACAATCTATCGTGTTATGGTCGAAACTTTGATGGTACTGGCACCACTTACCATTGTTCTGCTGGCCGGAGTAGCAAGGGTGGTAGTTGTATTCATCACCTCGACCAAGTTCTATCCCCTCTTCTGCTAATTGAAGAATTGATTACGCCTTTGTTACTCCCACATTTCTTCCCTCTTTTTTTTTGCTCGACTCTGAGCTCGTGGTAATTTGTTTCCCTTGTTCTTTTGAGGGATTCCAATTGTTCAACCCTGATACAATTAGTAGCCATACCCATTAAGTCAACATAGGTCCTAAGTGGTTTGGCAGCAACCGCCTTGTTCATGTCTCCACTTCTTACTCCATGAATAAAAGTTGAAACCATCAAGGAATAACTTTTTTGCATAACTCCCACTGTTTCCTGATTAAAATGGGTAACATATTCCTGCAAACTCTCAGCTGGACCTTGTAAAATGTCCATCAATTGGGACAAAGGTTTTTCGATGAATTGGCTTCTCATAACATTGGATAAAAACAGTCTGGTGAACTCATTCCCTAAGTGTATCGATCCCCTTGGGATAGATGCATAACAATGTCGTGCAACTCCTTTAAACATCATAGGAAAAACTATATATTTGTTGGCATCGGTCAAGTGCCATGTGAGACCCCGTAAATTTTGATCCTAAAATTAACCCCTATATGTTGTTATAAAAATATTTCCTTATAAATATTTACTAAAATATAGCAATCTGTTTAAAGAAATTTTATTATAAAACACCACTTGTAATATAAGTATTTTCCTATTAATAAATTCAAAATTATAAAATATTTTATTTAAAAAGAATTTTAATTTCTATGATTTCAATTTAAAGTTAAGATTTGATTGATTCATATTATAATCTTAATTGTTGTTGTTTGTGAGATCTCATAATTTGGACCTAGGATTAGCCATAGGTTTGCATTTTATGTAAATTATTTTTAATATCAAAAAATATGTATAGTTATGGACTTGTATGATTTTATTAAGAATTTAATGAATGAAGAATTACTTTTAAATCATAGATTTTTAATGTTTTAATTAGGATTAAGATGTGATAAACTAATTAAGTTATAAAAATAAAGAAATTATAAAACAAATGAAAAATAGTAAGAAGGGGCTAAGATCGGCTTTACCCAGCATTGGAGTGGGTAAAACCAATCCAAACTGCCAATGAACAATACAAAAAAAAATTAGACCTCTTAAATAGCGGTTTTACCTGCCATTAGATCAGATAAAATCGATATTAGGAAGATGACAAAACCCAAGAGCAGTTTTACCTAGCATTGAGAGTGGGTAAAACCGATTGACGCCAGAAAGTGAATATCTTCTCTAAGTTCCAACGACGAGCTACGAGTCTAGGACCTCTAGGATTTGTTCTATACAGCTTAGGGGTCTGTAAATACCCCCTGGATCGATCACTAACAATAGAATTCAAGATCAAAGCTCAAATGAGAGAAATTAGAAGTTAGGAAGAAAAGTTAGAAATAGGAAGAAGTGGAGCAAGGAAGGATTTGGAGCGTGAATTTGGACTTCTAATCCGAGGATTAGGATCTAGGCAACTTCAGGAATCAAATGGTAAACAATCCTAGATTACTATCTCGTTAGTTTTTCGAATTATCATGCAAAAATGAAGAAATAGCAAAGTTTTAGTTTTCTTGATAGTTAGATTAATTTTTGGATTTTTGAACATTAGATATGTGTTATAGGATGTTAGGAATGTTGTAAAAGTATTTCATAAATGATTTTTAGCAAAAAGAACCAAAGCAAAATGAGTTTTTAGCACTTTTAATTGAAAACCCGAAGCAAAAGTTTGGAGAAAACTTTTACTAGGCACGATCGATTTTTACCGATCCTAAGTCAGGCAAAACCGACATCGGAGCGGGTAAAACCGGCTTTGGTATTTTATAAAAAAAATTCCTCCAAAAAATTGGTTTTTACCGATCTCAGAGCGGGAAAAACCAATATTGGATTTCTGAAAATTCCCCGATCAGTTTTTGCTGACTATAAGACGGGAAAAACTGATTTGTGGCTTTCTGAATAATTTCGGAGTGGTTTTTAACTTGTAGTAGTCTAACTTCGGGAAGAAAAATTTTAGAAAGCAGTCAAGAAAACGCCAAGCAAGGAAAGCACTCAACTAAAAGCATGATAGCAATCCCAGCCCACAACAGCAAGAAAGGCAGTCCGAACACTAGCACAAAAAGCAGTCCCTATTGCCGCTATGGCTATTTTCGGGTAAAGAAATCCGATCTCGGAGCGGGTAAAACTAATTCACCTTTTTAAAATAATTTTTCACTGTTCTAACCTGTCCAAGTACAGGTAAAATCGATCTGACGAATGAAAAATGAATTTTTGAATAATTATCTCCTTTGTTTATTCCTTTATAATTCCTTTTATAAATTCTTTTCTAAAGTATCTTAACAACCATTTAAAAACCCTTAAATTATATTTTCCTTAAAGTTAGTAATGAATATAATTAACTCCTATCTATTTGTTTATTTCTAAAATAAAATGGAAGTAGAATTAATTTCTATTTAATTGTTATGTACTCTGTAAAAAGAAAATAAATAAGCTAGTTTTATGGCGTTACTTAACTAGTCCCTTAAAGAAGTTTAGGAATCCTAGAATTTTACTAGTAATTGAAAATAAATACTGAAATTTCAGAACCCAAAATATATACTGATCGGATAGATAAATCGTGAGCTAGTATCTTCGGACCGAGGTGAGTCTATCACTGAAAAATATATATCGTTTTAATGCAATTAATAATCGAATATGCATTGGACTGAATTATGTGACATGTTTTAAACACTTTAAAAAAATGCTTGAAATGCTTGTGTTTTGAACTGTCACGTTTGAAACGCTTTTGAAATGCTGAAATCCTTATGATTACTTATCGGCTGGAATGCATATATACTTGTTACACTTTAGTTGTACTTTTTTTGTGCACTGAATATGTTATATGATCATGAGTTGAGTCTGGATCCACTATATGATATCCCATTTGATCCCACGAGCCAGAATAGGGCTTGGTCGTCTGAATCATCTGCGTTGCTGATTTTGAAATTAGTCCCGATCAGGGGGGCCCACATATGCATTTATATGTTCGGGAGTGGCTGATGATATGACATGATATGATATGACCGATTATAATATGATATGACATGATACGGTATAATATACTTGCGAGGTGAACTGGCTAGTTCGTTTATTGTTCATATAGAACTTTAACGATTGCCCTTCATTCTCAATATATGTTTATAAATCCTGCATGAGTCATGACAGCTATATGATATGAATTGCCTGAATTGTATGCATGGGTAATTTTTACAATTTGGTAAATGTTTGCGAAAACTGTGAATTCTCCTAGGCAAGGGCTCATTCTATTTTCCTGTTTTGTTTTCAAAATAAATTATTACAGATCTATGGTACAAAGATGATAGTGCTCTCTTGGACATCTGGAAGTAATGGAATAGTGGGATACAGCTAGAATGCGGAAATGATAGAGATGGTCTCATACTCTGATAATCATGTACTTTAGGGCTATGTAAGTTTTATTTTGTTATAATAAATGGTAGAATTATCATGTTATGCATGTACCGAGTCCTTGTGCGAATCAGGCAGACATCCGATGAAGCCAACCCCTTGTATGCGGCGTGGTGAATCTGGGGTGTCACATGCTAAGCCCTCATATTGGAGTCGCATTACGCAAGATGCTGCTTCGGATCACCATATCCGTTATACGTTTCCATGGATGTCGATCCCTTAAAATTTCTTAAAAAGGGAGCCGTTTCTATCTCCAAACTGAACGAGCTAGTCAACTCCTAATATCCTCTGTTTTCTAAATCATTCACTCGTTGTAGAGGTGGAATCCTTATATTTTGCTGAACATGAGGAATCATCTGCTAGTTTTCATAATTTCCTTGCGGCGTCTAGTTGTAGGACAAACAATCTTCTCGAGAATCTCACTCCTCTCCGTATCTTCTCGGTAGCATTTCAGATCGAACCCTTTTATGATACCACCGGGGAGGAGTTCGAGATGGACTCCAGTGTCGATGTCGATGGTGTTCTTTCCTGTGTTCTTTATAAATAGAAAGCGAATTAGAGGGAACAACGCATTTGTGCCCGCCTTTCAGAAGTTACCTAAATAAAAGGACCAGGGTTTTGTCCTCCCTAAATCAAGGATTGTGGTTCCAATGGAGCTGTTGTTCAGGAAGCACGATCATGGTGCCCTTTCCTTTGCGGACCTGTCTGCCTTAGCTCGTGCTCTCTCTTGCATTTCGTTAATAGCTTGATACACCTCAAAGTGGCCGAGAATCTTCTCCATCTTTCTCTGCCGCTCCACATCAACCACATATGGTAGTGACAAAGAAGCAGTTCTACCTTTCTCAATCACATCTTTTCTTTTAAGTCCTCACTGACGGCGCCAATTGTAATCAGTCAAACAAAATAAACTTGGATATGGAAAAATTGCCCATAACCTATGCAACCCTCACCAAAATACCATTTTTGCTTTCATCCACCACATGATACCCATTGTTGTCTCTCTTCCACTCCAAATGCCCAACGTCAACCTCCCCCAAATCTTGGTCTTCCTGTGGCTAGTGCCAGTGTTCCTACCACCGCGAATTCTCCAATCTTTTCTACCATTAGCACACAATATATGCTCTTCAGTCAGTTCAGATTCAACATTCTTCCTTGATTTTGCCAGTCAGCAACTCTTCCATTATTATACTTCTTTATGCAGTCAAGATTCACACAAGGAAGGAGACGATGCCTTTTCGCTTTTCAGGTCCACCTTCCAAGTAAGGCATTTTGGTCATTTTCGGGTTTATTTGGTTTGACTAGTGGCAAGGGAGTAGTTAAGTGTTAGTTTTTCAAACATAAAGGGATTGACAATAAAAACATGATAACATAGGGAGGTAAAATGTAATTAAGCCTATGTTAAATTACTTACAAATTAATAAAACTATTACTCCCTCTGTTCTAGAATAAAAGTTATTTTATAGTTTTTGAGACAGATTAAGGAATTCATATTACTACTAGGAGTCTTGGAGTTTTAATCCAATTAATCATTCGTATATATCAACAACTTCAAATAATACTCACTTAGATCATTACTAGATATATATTTAAGATAATTATTAATTCTTGGTTGGAAAAAAATTATATGTTTACTGCTAAAAGATCATTTAGTTTGAAGATTGTTATTCCTTTTAAAATGACTTCTATTTTGGATCGAAGGGAGTAATATTTAAGTTATTTTAACAATTTTTTCTGTAGAATTATGTTAATGAGAGTTGATATGAATTTGATATCGTGATCCTAACAATAGTTTATACCAATATGTCACTATCTTGACTAAGGGCTGCCACATTCCGGTTTCAGCAACAAATAAAATAGGCTAAGCAATAAACATACTTCTGGATGGAGAACGCGGGAACCGAACAATTGATCATCCATCCATCCACCCGTTATTGACAAAAGGGCCAAAAGATTCACAAACATAACTAGCTGCCCAGACTCCAGAGGCATGTGACAAAGAAAAAACGTACTCGTATATACTGGTGGAAGCCTCAATGGTCAAAGGGGATTGCTTTACTTAACTCACACTGGGGCCACCTTCTTTTGGGCGCCATTAATCCTTGTTTATTTCTTTCCACTTGTTTACTTCTTTCCATTGTCCATTTTTGTGAGCCTTTTGAACTTTGATCTCCACTTGCCGGAATCACAAATTTCCCTACGTTATAATGTAAGCGAAATAAGTTTAATTTCTCACTCACTTTGTATTTTGACATTAAATTGTTGAAATAAGTTTACTAAGTACAATTGAATAAAATAAGACGTGATAAACACAGGTTCGGCTAATAAGTCAGGGCAGTTTGGGCAATCGTGCATGGCCCAATAATTATAGAGAGTAAATTTGTTTATAAATATAATATAATGTAGCAATGTTTTTTTACTTATAAAATTTTACATTCATACCCATATTTATTTTTGTTTAAAATGAGTTAATACAAACGTTGGTCTTTATTTATGTTTTTAAGCTTAAAGCCACATTTAATATCCATATTTACTTTTGTTTAAAAAGGTGATGCAAACAAGGTTTTTTTATTTTTTTTATTTCAACTCAAAATTCAAATTTATTTTTGTTTGAAATAAGGTTGATGGAAGAGTAATTTTTGTTTTATTTTATTTTTTCAGCTCAAAACCCTCATAAAACAGTACAACAAAGTGAACTCTTCTAATGGAACAGAGTGAGTAAAAAATTACTAAATTATTATATTTTTCTTTGGGCTACTTCTATTATTTTGCACCGTACTTTCTAAGCTTTAGAACCAGTAGTGGACAGACATTCTTGATGGTGAACCCTTTCCAAGCCCCGGATGTAAGTCATTTCCATAGAGTACATGTCCCCGTCCAGTGTATTGTTATGCCAAATAGTACCAATCAATATCTATTTAATTAGAAGGCTACAAGATTTTCAAACCTACGAAAGCACTTAAAAAGAAGCTATAAAAAACACACATTCTTTCTCTTGAGGATCATTACTTTGATCTTAAATTATTCTTAATCCAAATGGCAGAAATTCTCAATCAATTTCATCGTTTCTTCAATCCCTTGTGGTCCTCCTTCTGGGGAAGTTTCCCTACCAATGCCAACTTCAATTTCGCTTTCTGTAACCTGTTTTCCTAACATTTTTACATCTTCCAAGCTCAGGGAGTTATGACTAATTGTAATTCCCACCTCCACACCATATTCTCCTTCGCCATTCCCACTCTGCTCAACTTCCTCGTCTTGAAGTTCTAAAATCTGGAGAAATCTCCTTTCGATACCCTCCCAAATACGGTTCTTTTTGGGATTTTAAGCCTACTGCCGTATTGTTTTTCTTATGATTATCTGCAACGACTTTAGCTACCTCCTCGTTCATCTTCATCGGCGCTGCTCGCTCCGGTGTTTCGCCACTGCACCCTGTTTTTTGGGTACATGGGGATCGCATGTTTAGCCTCGCTTCTATTTCCTGACTCAGTTAGCCCGGCATTTTATGTTCTCTATGTCACGGTTTCTATTGGTGATTTGCTGTATTTGCTCTTCCGAAGGATTAAGAGACAGTTGAGGGGAAGCTGTTTTCAAGGACATGGTAATTTACTTCCTCTGTAGCTCAAGATTACTTCAAATATGGTTGTAACAAGTTTAGTATAGCCACTTTAAGAGCGGATTTCTGTCCCACTTTTAGTGTTCCGTCTGGCGTTCCACCAAGACAAAATGAACTTACAAAAACAAAGATTACTTTTTGATTGTGATATATAAATGGGACATCAGAAATGGAACAGGGGATTCTGTCCTAGCCACTTCATATGATATTGGTCATTGTTTGTTGTTGTTGGACTTCTAGCTGTTGTATTGAGTATTACTGTTGTTGTCTCCCACGTTAATTTACATGAAGCAGTCTCTTGAGATGTTTGAATGCACTTTATGTTTTCCCCTCATTAGTTAAGTAACAAATTTTAAGTTTCCCCTGTCTTTTTTTTTTTTTTTTTGAGGCAAAGTTTTCCCCTTGTCTTGATTGCCCATTCTTAGTTCTTAAGCTTGGGTTTTTATTTTTTATTTTTATACTATGACTGCAATTTTCTATCTTTTTAATTTGGAGCTTGGGGTTCATTCTCCAGTGGTACAACTATTTATAAATCATAAGATATAACTTTAGAAATCCTTTTAATAGAAGATAGAGACTATAATCTAACTAGGTAAGATATCAATGAAAAGGCCTATATGCAATAGGATCAAAAACAAAATTCAACATTAATGTTTCATTTTGTGATCGACTTGACTTGATATGCAAAATGTCAAAATGCAATTAGAATCTACAATTTTAATAGTAATAGCTAGGTAGTGAAAAATTGGGGTAAAGGATAAGAATAAAATGTCAAAAAATAGCCACTATACTATATGTTTTTGACACTTAATGTTAGATATTTCATGAAATAACAACAATGACTAACAGCAATAAGAACAATGACTGAATTCTTCAAACTAAAAACTAGTCTACTACAAAAGTAGTACAAAAGAAAATGATGCGTGGTAGACACTTTCTTTTAGGCTTTATTAGTCCCCTTTGGTGTGCAAGAGATTCATGACTAATATCCTATGGGATAAGATGAACTCTTTTGTAATAAGTCTGCACTGACTTATACAAAACCAAGAGCAAGAGTACCTTGTAAAATAAGAGTGATTTCATTCTGAGTAAATCACATCCAAAGGAGTCTATTTATAAACCTCCAAAGGGTGTCATTCAATTGCCACAACTTACGAAGAGGTAGGAAGAAACGTTAATCAATTTAGATAAGAATTGATCACGAAATCATACTTTTCGTGAAGATGTGCAACTGTTCAAGAATGAAGAAAATGTGCTGGAGCTTACTGGACACCGTGCGAGAACTCGTACGACTCGCACGGCTCTTGCATGGTCATTGCACCCAGTAAGCTTGCTACATGCAAGGTAGCTTGTTGCGACTGGACGTCGTGTGACTTGCACGAGGTGTCGCAGACAATTCATCAGCAAATGCCAAAATGACATTTGCTCCAGTTTTGTTCTTAGTTTACCGTCCAATCTTGTGTGCGACTCACACACCAAATCGTGCTATACGGCTTCTCCATTTTCCTTAGCATACAAATTAGTTTCAAAAATAAAATAAAAACTAAAAATGACACGTGAGATGTGTACACCACATAAATCCCTACGTCAAAAATGGAATTTAATGTGAACAGATGACAAAGGACAAGATTTAATCCATGTAGGATTTTATTTAGCGTCATTCTTCTCATCTGAAAAGTGGTAACAAACAAGGGAACGATACTTGCACTTTTATTGAGTATGGGAGAAAACGCCAGATCCTTTTGAACCCTTTCAGTTTTGAACCTTAAAAGTTAAGGATACTATGGAAATTTTGATGGTAATCGCACCTGCATGCCCTTTGAGAAAGATCCACGTGATTCAATCCTGCACTAAAAAATAAGGGTGTTCGATTGGGTGAATGGCTTATTTGGTTTGGCTAATTCGGGTTTTCAAAAAAAAAAAAAATCAGCACCCAAACACCAAACCATTTAAAGTAAAAACCAAACCAAACTATTTAAGTCATGGCTTATTCAGTTTGGGGCCCTAATAAGCCAAATAAGAAGGAAACAAAAATTCTTCTAAATGTACTTGAAAAAAAACATATTAATCCTATAATCCGAATCTTACAATAATAAAATAGTCAAACACAAAAGATTACTGTGAGGAGAAGCAAAAGAAAAGAAAGATTATTCTCAGTGTTTTGTTACTTCTGTGTGTATGCGGCGCTGATCAAGGAAAATAGTAAAAACCCTAGAAGTAAATGGTAAAGTAAAGGCCGAAGTCAGAAAGTCTTTAAGAATTAAAAAATATTATAAAAGAAAAAGTGTAAAAACTAAATTAAATAGCTATTAAATAAATTTAGTATATATTATATTATATTAACTCTTATTTGGCGTATTCAGGTCCCTTATTTGGATTGAGATTCAAATCTAATTCCAAACCATTTAACCGTTTAAGAATTTGGGTGGAGCCATTCACCCGATTTGAAAACCAAATAAGCCAATCCATTTATCTTACATGGTTTGGATTGGCTGGCTTATTTGGATTGGCCAGTTGATGAACACCCCTGCTAAAAAATATACAATGTGATTTCTATGTTTTTTTTTTCTTTCGAAAATGATTTCTATGAAAAAACCAAAGGAAGCACTTTTAAGTTTTCTTGAATTGTTATTTTCAAGATCTAAAATATGTGTGTAAATTATTGAAATCTCTCTTCATTTGTCTAAATTAATTTTGTAATTAGTTTATAATTATTCTACGAGCATGTGGCTCCGCTCGACTATATTAGCCAACGAATCCCGAAGTTACAATTAGTAAAACTCTTCGAACCCCTCTTAAAATAACACGTTGTTATAAGATTCAAGTAACAATTTGTAGAAATTATGGGATTCATATAGCAATTTATTAAGTCACAAATTTCATTTCTAATTTTGTAAATTACAGGGCTCCTTTGAATTTCAACAGACTTAAGGAAAGTTTTAATAAGTTACCCAAAATATATTTTGAGAGTTTTCAAATGCACTGTAATATAAAATCATATTATAGAAACCCATAATATGTTGGATCTTTTATAACACTTTCATGTTACCTCTCTTACTCATCTTAATAATTTATTATAAATATTATTTTTATATTAACCCTTTTACCTATAATATTCATTTCATCATAATAAAACTTTTGACTAAGGTTAATTGAAAAAAAAAAATGTTCAATATTAAAATTCAGTAGAATAAAAATGAATATCATTGATACAAAAAAAAAACTTAATAGAAAATTAATATTTACAATGAATTATTAAAATATGTAACATGGGGTGTAACAGAAAATTGTAACAGATGATCCAACGCCCACTTCAAAACAAAGTTAAGAGGCCTAAAAAATAGGAAAATGATACATGCACTGAAAAGTTTCAGGAAATTTTCTCATAAATCTACGTGATAAGGTCATCCAAAATCAACACTCAAATTCCAGAAGGATAAAATTCAACATGTGGTTGAGAAGGTTTAGAGTCAACATATGGGTTCTTATAGATCCAATGGAAAGGATTGGACCCAAAGGAAGGGAGATGACTATCTAGAAAAGGAGTGAAGAAGAAATAAGATGAAAATTTATTTCTCAAGTTAATTGCTAGTTGAAAAGAGGAATCCAAAGATAGTGTCCAAATGGAGACCTTACAGGTTCTTGAATATCTAAGTAGTTTTGAAGATAATTACATCTCTTGATTTAATTAGTTATTCTTGAGTTATTTTGTTCTGGAAGATTCTACAAGACTCGAGAAGGAACTAGAAGATTCACGAAGAATGAAAGAAAATATACAAGTAGGAACACTTGTCAAAATAAAGCAAGGGGCGGCTAGGGTTGCACAACCTCCCTTGGCCGAATTGTGCTTATGTGTGTTTTAGTTTTCTTCATTTTTTTAGTTTTAGTTAATTTCCTAATTCTACTATTCAGATTTTCCTTAAAAGAATTCTTGTAATTTTTTTTGTTAAAGGAATAACTAGATTTCCCTTTAATATTTAGTAGGATTTTAGTTTCCTTTTCCTTATTTTCTTGAAGAGAAATTCGGCCATGAAGCTTTAGGGAGATAGCCGAATTTCCTTGTTGCCAATCACCTTCTCTTTTGGTTTTTGGTTTTTGGTTTGTAAGGTTTTCAATTGTAATTGGATTCCATTTTTAATTCTTTTCTTATTTCTTTTTATTTATTTATTTACTTTTTTTGGTACTCTTGTATCCCCAAGAATCAAACCGATGATCTCAGAGTTACAAGGCTTTCTCATTACCACCCCCTACTTCTTTTCTTATATCCTTTTTTCTTGTAAAATTGGATCATTCCTTCACCTATAAATAGGGATGCTCCTCAACCTTTATATTCAAATTTGAATGAAGTTTATTATTGGTTTATAATATAGAGTATTCTGAACTTATCTGTGAGCTATCAACCTTCAGGTTTGGGGTAATGTTCATGGGAACTTATAGTTGTTCATTAGTGAACTTGTTATAGATCCTTTAGTGAATTATTCTTATTTTTGATTTAGCTAAGAGTAGCTTGATTTAAAGATAGGTTCTGAAAATATCAATCTAGTTAGGTGTTCAACTTAGATTGTGAAATGTTTTCAATTAAGTCATCTAACTCTTCGTTCATTGGTGAATTCAAGAAGGTGATTTAAATCAAAACATCAAGCTAATCTCCGACTTAGTTGATTTTGGGATTTGTAGCACGATTCAATTTTGGATCCGCATCAGTTTTGTATCAGAGCCACTATAGGCCACGGAGTCAAGGTGCTATCTTTTCTTATTTATTGTTCTTTAGTTTTTCGAAATTCTTGAACTTTCTTGTCCTAGTAAAAGATTGATTTTTGGTTGTTTATGAAATTTATATATTATAACATTGTGCAAATTGAAACCTTAATTGGTGATTTGGTGCTTGTGTAAAATCCCAATTAATAACCTAAGAGGGAGAGGGGGTGAATTAGGTTCTAGATCAATTAAAATTATTTTTGAGATATTTGAAAACTTGTTCGTCAATGACCTAATTAAATCAAGCGTAGTGTGTGAAGTGATTTGCCAAAGCAATTAGTAAAACAAATTAAGAAAGACAAAACACAAGGAATTATAGTGGTTCGGATTCATCTTGAATCTTAATCTACTCCTCAAGTTCTACCACTTGAGATTTCTTAATCTACTAGAAGAAACACTTAGGGCCCGCTTGGTTCGTAGAGGGGAATGGGAATGGGAATGGGAATGGGAATGATAATAGTGGGGAATGATAGTAAAGGGAATGATAGTAGAGGGAATGATAGATGGTGTTTGGTTCACAAATAAACTTTTTAGGATTAAAATTTATTTTTATTTTTTTTACATTTAAATTTTGATATATTATAAACTATTTGTGTTAAAATATATTATAATGATGAATTTTAGCACTTAAAATTTTTAAAAAATAAAAAATACACACAAAAGGAGGAAATCAAACCCATACCCCCCAATATGCTAGGATATGGAGGATTCCCTCAAAGGAGGGAATCAAACCCATACCCCAATCTAACCAAACAACAACTTTCATTTCCATACCCATTCCATAGTCCCAAAACCCCAAACTAAGCAGCCCCTTAAAGTTATGTTTCAACCCTACACTTGCTTAAAACTAATCATCTTAATCTTATGACTGTTTTTTACAAGAGTTTCCTAATTTTACTCTAAGCTAGAAGTTCTTCCTAAATCTCTAAGACTGTGAATGAATTTTTTGCCCATCCTTCCTCAAGGATCTTTAGGCCTTACTCCAGACTCTATTTAGGAATTGAATCTTTCGCCTAATCCCTCTCAAGAATGTAGGACTTACTGAAGAACCCCCCCCCCCCCCCCCCCCCCTCCTCCTCCTCTTTCTTCAAACTCCCCCTTTCACCTTGCATATCTCTTCAACAAGATATTAGGATTTTTTTTGTAATGTGCCTCAACCACTCACTTGGTTAGGACTTATATAAAGTAGAGAAAATTGTTGTGCTCAAAACAACTGTGAGCTTGAAAGAATAATGATGAAATGCAAATGGACTTTTGACAAGTCTCTTACAAGAATGCAATGTTTGGATTTTCTCTTGAAATGAGTTGAAATGATGTGTTTGTTAGCTGAGCTCACTTTCGCATTCTTGGATCTTCAAATGAAGTGCTTGAAGTATTTATAGGATGATCACCACTTCTCTTCAACGGCTCTTTTTAATTTTCAGCTTGCTGGAATCTGTACAAGAGTGTGTACGACTCGTACACTACATCGGATGTGACTCAGTTGTTTAAGTCTTGCTTTTTCAACGGCTTATGTCTTTATTTAATGCCTTTGTCACTTCCTGCATATACGAGAATCTGTGTGACTCGTATGTCTGCTCATACGTGTCACATTGATTTGTGATCTTCAAATTTCTTCAATGGTCAAACTGACTTTTTCACATTCTTGCATTTAATATTTTCGTCAGCTAGTCGTCCGAGGATCTGTGCGCCTCAAAAAGAGCTTCATACATGAGCCACTATCCTTTCTGACTTACAATTAATGCGTTTGAGTAGAGATTGTGCAAGTTTCTGTACGACTCGTGCAGGGCTTCGCACGAGCTATTTTTGAGCTTTGAAGATTGTCTTCATCTTCTAGGCTTGTTCTTGATCATCTGAGAATCTGTGTGAGTCGTGTGCTCTTAAGACGATGGCAAGTCAACTTTTCTGAAACTTCTTTTTCGTTAGTTCAATTATTTGTTTGTCATTTAAATTATGAAAACATTGTGAAATTGAGACCATATCTCTAACACTGTGTCACATTATTTTACAATTTCTTTGGTTTATTGTGTGAAAGGGTTGTTGAAAATTATTGACTGGAAATTGCAACCCTAGGGCTGTTAAATTATTGTCGAATTTGATTCCTACTTGAATTTATTTTAAAGATTAGATCTTGAAATTATAAAAGGTTTGAATCTAGGATTGTAGGAATTTTCTCATGAATTTGTTTGAAATGGTAAGCTAGGATTTTAATTTGTGCAAAAAATTCGAGGGTGTCCGTTTGGCCAAACTGGCGACCTCACTGAATTAGCTACGAAAACTACCTTAGGTTCAAAGGGTGCTCCATTTTCCCAAACAGGCGACCTCACTCAACCAGTGACAACTACTGCCTCAGGTTTAGAGGGTGCTCCGTTTTCCCAAATAGAAGATATTTATGTTACCAACCCAACACCTGAACTTGTCAATTTCCCACATGACAACAATGAGAACCAATTAAACATTGACCGCTATCTATGCTCTAGTGCAAAAGTTAATGGGGTGCATTGAAAGTTTAAAGACCGAGCTACATCGAGCCAACCGACATAGTAGGTACAAATATAGGATGGGTAAGGTCCAAGGGGTCAGGATGGAGGTCTGGGAATAGTTAAAAGAAAAGGTACTACTAACTGTTTTAATTGTAGAGAAAAAGGGTATGTTGCTTCCCAATGTCCTAAGCCAGTAGTACGTAAGAATGAAGATGGTGGGTTTAAAGATGACATTGTTACTGCGACAAGACCACCATTGCCGAAGGGAGAACATGATTAGGCTATGGGTAATCTTGTCACTACTACGACACCACCATTCTAGAAGAAAGTATGTGGTAAAACTAATTGGCGAAACTCCTTTCCACCACTTTAAGTTTGGGCCAACTCAAAAGAGCCATAACCGAAACTCCTTCAAGTAGATTAGGTTTAGGTTTTGGTTTGTGAAAATGATTTATGCATATTTTCTTTTCCATTCCCTTTTGTTATTAGAAGTTAATTCCACCTAAAATTAGCTTTTAGTTTTCAAAAAAGATTCACTGTTTTAATTCCTTTTCGCATTCGGACGCCTCCCTTGTTTTGGGAGTTAAGAATTTTGGCCGTGTGTTGCCCTTATGGTAGCCGAAATAGTAATTGCTAAAACATTGTTTCTTTAGGTTTTGGACTTGTAAGAAAATACCAACTCTTGTTGGTTTCCAAATTAATTTCCATCCTAAAATAGGACTTAGTAAATTCGGCCATAATGTATCTTAATAGGGCCAAATTCAGTAGTTTCCTGTGAACCTAGTTCCTTTAGGTTTTGAGATGAGAAGTCCAAGTCTAATTGGATTCCACTTTTATTTCCTTTTTCCTTTCTTCTTTAAACTATAATTAAAATTGGCCAAACACCAATTTATAGGAGGCCATATCCAATTTTTATAAAGCAGAATTAATATTGTAGATATCATTTTTTGATGTTTAATCTTTTGCTTTAGAATTCTCAATTAAACTTTGGTATTTTGCACGAAGTAAAATTAACCTTATGTTCACAAAATTTATCTTTCTAGGTCTCTTGCTTCGCCTAGAATCTCATTATTTCAGCCTTCACTATTCTAAGACTAGATTAGATTCAATTCATGTAATTGCCTAAGATTTGTTCGTGTTTAATTGAAGTTTTGTGAGCAAGGTTCTTAATCGATATGTGCTGACTTTCTTGGCAACTTTGTTATCCATCACGAGGAGTAATTCACATCACAAGATCTTACCAAGATTGGAGTTTGAATTTTGTTGGTCATTTTCCGGGTTGGCGATTTCCTCCACACAGTCGGGAGGGGAAAAGAGGGGTGGGGGGGAGGAGATTTGTTAGGTTTGGGCTCCCAACATATGTGGATAAGTCCAAAATTAATGGGTAAATCATAAATTCATTAGGATTAATCAGTAAATCAGAAACCAAGCCAAATTCATCGTTAATTAGGAATCCAGTTGGATTAGACTAAATTGTAAGCTCAATTGGACTATTCTTATCTATATATAGGCATGTTGAGATTCATAATTGTGATTCAAGAGAAGACTTGAGGTATCATTGAGAAGTCTATAACAGAAAGTCACAAATAAAAATACAATAAGATATTCTTAAATTTTATAATTTTCTGACAAAATATCAATAACAAGATTAAAAAAGTTCAAAATTAGTAAATATCAGGAATGTCTAACAAAAGAAAACTTTCAACCACAAATTCATAATCTACCAATTCGAGACATAAGTTATAACCTCAACCAAAATGACAGAGTAATATGGAAAGGAAACAAGAATGGAGATTACAATACCAAGCAGGGATACCAATGGGTTCAAAACCAAAATCAGTCATCAACAGCTTCAGCCTCTGGAAATCAACAAATACTCCAAGCCGTCTGGAAGAAAATCTGGAATCTAAACGTCCCTATAAGATTGAGATTGATGGTTTAGCGTATACTCAACAAAGCGATTCCCACTGCAAAAGCATTAAAGAAAAGAGGACTATAAATCAGCTCGGAATGTCCCAGATCTAGACAAGAACAAGAAACAATCACTCATGTCTTCCTACAGAGCGAAATCTCAAAAAGAACTTGGTTCTTATTTGATTTGGGCCTTTGCTTTCAAGGAAATAGCGATATCAATATCGAACAATGGCTTCCCGATTGGATCCAACAAGCACCGGATATCAATTGCATCATCAAATCGATCTTCATCATGTGGCAAATTTGGGTCTCCTGAAACAAAGCAATTTGGAACAACAAAAAATCAACAACCGAAGATGTACGGAGGGAAGCTCAATTTGAAATCAACACACACTTTCGACAACAGCAGGGAAGAACTGAAGGAAACAATACCTCAAATTCAATTGCAGTAATTGAGGGCTCTTACCAAGCAGAAATAGCAAAAGGGGCAGCAGCCTAGTCATCAAAATGGGGGAGCGAACCAGACATCAGAGATACCACACCCATTCTAAAAGCGTCCTCAGCGCTCCAAATGGAACTAACAGCATGCCTACATGCACTAAGAAGATGTTTGGAAGAAGACATAAATGAAGTCAAAATCCTCATGGATGCTCGCAATTAGCTGATTATGTAAACAAGAAGAAGAAATTACCATAGGAAGTTCATAACTTAGGGTTAGACATTTCCCTGTATATTTCTAAGTTTGCCATATGTTTAGTCACCAAAGTGCACAGAGACATAGTCAGAGAAGCACAAATGCTCACACTCTTTCATGTGGTAATTTCTATATTTTAATTGTTAATCAAGAGTAATCAAAAAAAAAAAAAAATGTTATAACCTCAACTTGCCTACACTTTTGAAAGTCTTGCCTAAATTTATTTTCTGATTATTTCACAAAAAATATCCATTTTTCTCTTCAAAAAAAAAGAATATCTATTTTCCCTTAAAAATAAATCTCAATTCAAATGTCCTCATTATCCACTAAATTAAAATTTTAATATTTCAAAAAACAACATCATCATTACTTTATTTTTTTTCCCTACATAAATTCTCAGTAAAAATATTTTTTTTAAATAAAAAATTTTCATTTTAATCTTAAATAAATATATAACCTTAACTATTGTAAAAAATTATAAAAGAAACGAACTTGAGCTTGAAGAGGGATGCAGCAGTGCTTGCGGAAGGACTGCTGCTGAAGCAAGAGTGGAAGACTAGGCTAGATCATAGACAAATTATTTCATATACTCATTGATAAATTTATACTATGCAATCTGTATTATTTAAGGGTAAAAACGTAAATATTTGTCAAAGTGATAGAAAAAACAAGAGGTCATATTTATTCATTTTAATTATGAGGTAAATGCAACGATTAATAAAGGGTCTGTTCTTTTTGTTTCGTTTTGAAAACGGTTTTGGTTTCAACAGTAAATTTAATATATTTTAATCATATTTCATCATTTTCAATACAACTTTTTACTATTCAGCATCTACTTTTTACATTTTCAATACACTTTTTACATTATAAAACTATTTTCCAAAACTTGTTTTCAAAATCGTTTTCAAAACGCCCAAAAAGAACAGGCCCAAAAAATAATTTTTGGGTCATGTTATTTACAATAACTATTTTAATAAATGCAGTAATAACTTAAAAATTTTAAAACTGAAGGTACAAAAATATTCCTGCATTCACAAAAGAGTTTATGTACCTTGAGCTTAACCTAACTAGTAGACCTCGAGCAAGGGGATCAAGAGTTCCTAAAATCAAATCCCATGCATATTAGTGGAATGCTCAGGACGTAAATGAGTTTATCACATTTAACTGTTATTTATTTATTCATTTATTTTTCAAAAATAAAAGAGGGCTGACACTTCTGCCAGCACCCAGTGGAAGTTGAGGAGAGGACCACCTCCGAGCCCATTTTTTCTTTTTCCTTGCTTGTTTAAGAAAAGAAAAATATATTATACATAACACAAGTAAAATTTAAAAGGATATTTACATATTTTCACTCAGTAGAATTTTAAAATGTTTCGACAAATAATAAAATGGTTACTATATTTAACAATTTCCTAATTTTCCCCGAACTTAGGTTGATTTATGAGTTTTGTCCAACGGCTGCTGCGAGGAAAGGTAACGGAGCTCGACACTCCCTCAACTGAAGGCTCACCCCGCGGCCAATTGAGTTTTTCAGACATTCAAGAGCGTATGGTTTTGTCTCTTGACTGATTTTCTTTCCTTGTGTTTAGTTTTTGGTCTTTAAGATTCTAAATTAATTCAACTACGTGTACGTGTTTATTGTATGCGTACTGAGCTGCTAGCTTACAAGCTGTTCGACGGAATGGCCAACAGAAATTGAGATTCCTATTACAATTATTATTATTATTTTTTTTTTTTGCCTTTAGTTTGAAAGTTTTCAGATAGCTTTCCCCATACATAGATGGATTTGGCTCATTGCATTTTGGATGGAAATGCGGATGCTGTGGAATTTTGTCCCCATGACTCCTTTCAGCAGGTGCTTGCTGCCTCCACTTACACGCTACAAGAGGGTGATGAGCCTAAAAGAGCTGGAAGCATCTCTCTTTTTGATGTTGATGCTGAGCTTGGTGGTCTTGAGTTGGCTTACAGGGTTGAAACAGCAGGAGTTTTCGACATAAAGTGGAGCCCAGTTGGGGAAGATGTGGGACCTTTGCTTGCTCAAGCAGATGCTGATGGCGATTTGAGAATTCATAGACTTGGACGTTGCTTGAACGGATCAGAAAAACCTGGTATGGGGGTATTATTATTTTGTGTAATGCTAAGGGAAGATTATTATACGTTTGTCACATTTACTGTTTTCTGATATTGGAATGGTAATGGTTTTGATGTAGTGGACAAATATCCATGTGATTTCATCTGCAGCCTTAGTTACAAATGCTTTACAGAATGCAATATGAATCCATAGCTTAGATGTTATGGATTAGTGTGTAGGATAATGTAATGTATTCATCCAGGATCAAGAATTAAACTGACTACTAGGAGAGGGAGTCACCTTCTGCCAGCCCACTTCTCTGGATTACAATCTGCTTAGGTGCCTAGTGGTGGCATATTTGAGGGTTGATGTGCGAAAAGAACTTAGGAATAGAGGTGACCTATCCTTGTCCTCAGTTATGGCATTTCCCAAGCAGATTTGCTCATTTGACTACTCAGAAGTTTGCGAAAGCTTTGTAATGTTTGCAGGCCTTTTACACTTGGGTAAATGAACCCCTTCCTGGATAAATAGAAGAAAAAAAAACCAAGATAAGGTGCTCATTTTCCTATACATTTGAAAAATGAGGTATAAAGTGTATCCTAGTAACCAGGAAAGATGCAGTTCTTTAGAACTAGTTCTTCAAATTGCTGAACTCCACATAAAGTTTTGTTGTAGAATTCCTTGTGTTCTTGTGAAACTTTGAGCTTTTCTGCATATTAAAAATTAACAATATGGGGTATAATATCTTTAGTTCTTGTAGGGCAATAAGCTTCAAATCTTTCTATCAATTTTCCTCTTCATCATTAAGATTGAAGTTTCAACACTCCTCCATGGATTCCCTTTGTTTAGTTTTACTTTCCTTTATTTCGTTTCCTGTTTATCACGTTTCTCTGAAATTCATAATTATTGCCTGGTGCAGGGTATTGTTTAGAAGAGTTTTGCTGTGAACATATCAGTTCATCAATGTGTTTATGTCTAGATTGGAACCCTTCCGCCACATCCATCACTGTTGGTCTTTCTGATGGGTCAGTCTCAGTAGTTTCCCTCCTTGAGTCGCAGCTGACTGCTTTACGAGAATGGAAAGCGCATGACTTTGAGGTATGGGCTACGTCCTTTGATAATCACCAACCACAACTTGTTTACTCGGGATCAGATGACTGCAAGTTTAGTTGCTGGGATCTGCGTGATGACCCTTCTAAGTTGGTATTCCAGAATTCGAAAGTTCACAAAATGGGAATTTGTTGCATCACAAAAAGCCCAAGTAATGCTAATACTTTATTTACAGGAAGCTACGATGAGCACTTAAGGATATGGGATCTCAGATCAATCTCGAGGCCCCTAAATGAATTTTCCATTTGTTTAGGTGGAGGGGTTTGGAGAATCAAGCATCATCCTTCAATTCCAGGCATTGTTTTGACTGCGTGCATGCATAATGGTTTTGCTGTCGTGAAGACAGAAGGGGATGAAGCTGAGTTAATTGAAACATATAAAGAACATGGTTCACTTGCATATGGTGGAGATTGGCAGAGAGGGGAGCTGTATGCAGAAGGGAAAAGGAAGAATAACGCTGTTGCTACTTGTTCATTTTATGACCGACTCCTTCGGGTTTGGATACCTCAGGGTGACATTTTTCATGATTTTACCCGCTGAGGTTCAGTTTCTCTGCCCTTTTACTTTTCTCACGTCTTCCAGTTGAGATCTGACTGGATACTATTTGCATGGCCGCATATAGTTTAAGCAATTCTGGTGATGTTTAAGATGCATTTTGCGCTACTGCTTCTTCGGAAGTGTTAACTTCGGTGGAGATTATGTTGTTCCTGTATGAGATAAGTTTCAGGAAATGAAGAGTTAAGGCGGGCTTGTGTGAACTCGCTTAGCTCACATGGATTCACTTGTTTACAGGGACAAACTAAAAAGATTGCAAACATAACCATGGTACCGTTCAGTGGCTGATACATATAATTTTTGAGTGGACCAGAGAAAAAAAAAAAAGTTTAAATAAATATATTTAACAACTAAAATTATAAACTTGCAACTATAGAATAATAAAAATGCATCAATATTCAAAATTACTTTATTTGTTGACACTTGATAAGAAAATTAGTTTTTATTTAGCTCGTACAACTAGTTAAGATGTGACAAATGCATGTGTAGTCGTTGAAAATGTTGCAAGATTTGCTCATTTTTAATGGGGCATGTTAATTGCAGGACATGTTTTACTAAACACGGGACACTTTTTAAAAATTTAAATAGTGAAAAGACAATAATATCTTTATACATTTTTACTTTCCAGGTGATTTAAAATGAGAGAGGCGATTATTTCCCAAAGAATCGCCTCATCCAGAATCGGCCGGTTGGGGCGATTCTATGGGAAAGAATCGCCTCCCCGGAGAGATTAATTAGAAATACATTGGTGTCCTGTGGTGAAAAAATCCCATTTAATCGCTCTGCGGAAGCGATTCTTTCCCAAAGAATCGCCTCATCCAGGCGATTCTTTTCCAAACAATCTCCTGGATGAGGCGATTATTTTAAAAAGAATTGCGCCAACCGGGCGATTCTATGGGAAAGAATCGCCTCATCAAGGTGATTCTTTCCCATAGGCCGATTCTTTTTAAAAGTCATTTTTTCCTTAAAAGTATCTTCAACAATCGCCTATCCAAAGCGATTCTTCTTAAAAGAATCGCCAAGAATCGCTTCGTCCAAGCGATTTTCTTGACAGTTCGCCGGAAAAATGATTTTCCGGCGAACTAATACAGAATTTGACATAAAATTCACACAAAAAAGCTGAAAAACCCACGAAACAGCCAAAAACATTGCTAAACACATTACTAATATAGAATTTTCCGGCGAACTAATACAGAATTTGACATAAAATTCACACAAAAAAGCTGAAAAACCCACGAAACAGCCAAAAACATTGCTAAACACATTACTAATATAGAATGGAGATGGGGAAGGAAGTTGGAAAATGGAAAGGGCAAAAAAGTAATTTCAAGTGTATAATTTTTTAAAAAGTGTCTTGTGTTTAGTAAAAAGTGTCCTCCAATTAACAATTCCGTTTTTAATTGTTGAAAATATATCATTATCCATATATACAACACTTTGCAAAAATACCGATTAGGCGATTCTACGATCACAAAATAGCGAATCGATAACTTCGATTCTAAAAAATTTGCTAAAATAGTTTAAATAAGAGTAGTTTTTATAATTTATCTGTAATGTTACACATGCACAGTTTGTGTAAGATCGAAATCGATATCGTCTGTAATCCCGATTTTGCAAACTATGATATACAATTAGACTGTCATTCTTTCGTTCACTCGTCTATAATTCTATTATGCAAATTAGGTTTGACAATCTCAATGGTAAATGATACGTAAAGCTTTTATTTATTTATTTATTTTTATAATGTAAGTGGACCGGTTCACTTACAATTCTAAAAGAGATGATTGCTCATCCTTATTGTTACGCTTGATAGTTTTATTCAAGGTCGTCTGGCTCAGACCGAGCATTGAACCGGCGAGGCCAATGGGTCGGTTGAACCAGCACAGGGGGTCAAACCAGATGACGTCGTAGGATTAACATGCTTTAATTTTGTCATTTTTAACATTTAATATATATTTTTTTCACAACAATTATATATTTTTTCAAACTTTACAACTAACTTAAATATTAAAATTCATTATTATAAAACACAATAAGTAAATCAAATATAAAATATGGCTTATTTTCTATTAAAAATATATAAAATATTACTACATTTTTATGAGACAAAAAAAATATAAAATTTGATGTAAAAAAAATAAAACGTATTTTAAGTTAATACATGAAAAAAATTATTAAAAAATTAACTTAAAAGAAACAACTAATAAAAATTATGGTAGTATTAATTTTATAAATAGTAAGGAATGACAATAAAATTAACAATAGTTTGGATGGTCCAATTAATAGATTGTTAGAAAATCCATCATTCATATAAAGATGCGTTAAACAACAATTTGTTCAAGAGTATACAATGGTATAGTGGTAAGTGTTTTTATTTTCTATATGAGTGACCAATGTTCAATTCCACACCAAAATTTTTAAAAATTGACTAATTTGAAAAAAAATGTAAAACCCGGTTCGCGCAGTTCGCCCTGATTTTGACCGATTTCTTATACTATCAATTTTTTTCCTTTTTTGAGCCGGCGACCTTGCCAATTCGTGGCTGGACTGGCCGACCCAGACAACCATAGTTTTATTAGAAATGGGTGGGTTAGAGTTGGCTCACCTTATTCAACCTAGTTATACTGAAATATATAAATAAATAAATAAATAAATAAGATGAATTGGGGTAGATTGAAGCCTTCTTCAACCCACTGTGCCCCCTCACACAGGGGGTGGGCCCCATGTAGGACCCACTTGTGGGGCCCACCCCCTGTGTGAGGGGCACAATCACAAGGGATTCCCCTGCATCCACCCCCTAGTTCCGTTTATCAAGAAGAAAAAGAAAAAAAGGAAAAACAATTATGGGTCCTTTGGCATATGAAACTTGTTTAGATTTAAGGATTCCAGTATAACTTTGTAGTGATATCGATCTGAGATGAGCCGAGTTTTGAAGTGTTCGTTTATTGTTCATTTATTTACCAAATCCTATATCTTGTTCATGTTCTCTTACTTATAAATCAAATCTAGTCTGAGTTTATTTGTGAACATTCATGTACGTCTAACTCGTCATTAACTAACATAAATTGTAATGCTTAGTTAATTTGTGAACATTCATGTTCATTCTAACTCGTGATTAACTAACATATATTTTAATATTCAGTTAATTTAATATATTGTATTAATTTGCATAAATATCTAAATTCAATTTAAACTAATAAATTGATATCTATGTGCATATAAATGTATATAAGGATTCATTTACTTGTATTTATTAACAGTTTACTATTATACATCCTCATTTTATTTATATTATATAATTAATATTTGACTGAACGGCCATTATGTACATATACTTTGCTTTCGTTCACGGTTATGTACTTATACCTTTTTCTTTTTAAAACCCAAAACATCAATATACTTTCAAAAATGTGTCAGCCATGTCATCGGGGCTAACAAAACCGATAACTCTAACGACAACAAAGACATGTGCATCTCACATGTTACTTTTGAAGAAAAATTTAGTCTTTTTATCACAATTTTCATCTTCTTCTTCCCGACCTCCTTTTTGTTATCCTCTAACTTCATATCCAGTTTATCAAAAAGAAAAAGATAGTGAAAGAAATCCCTTTCAACTACCAAAAAAAAAAAAAAAAAACCCACACAGCCATCGCACAAAGCAAACTAATAACTCTGTAGTTGAAAATTTATCTACACTTCCTTACTCAATCATATTAACAAACTATTTAGATCCATCTCGAACATTCATTATTGCAAGAACAATATAACTAAAAAGAAAACGTGAAAGGCCCAAAATGAAACCTAGTAAAAACATTACTACGTACGTCAGTAAACTCGATTGAGTTATCAATTGCAGCCAAACACGAAGGTAACATAAGTCATTAGCGTAACGACAATCGGTTTGAAGATAGATTCGTGTTTTTTGCACTTACTGAAGCCAAGGAAAAATAGGGTCTTTGCCGTTGTAATATTTGATCTTTGAAATCAAAGACGAGAAGAAATTATCGTATGGAGTTTGTTGCTTGACATGATTTCAGTGCAAAGATGCAATATCTTTCGGGGATTGATTGATTGATTAGGGGTTTGCAATTCAGAGAACGTCGATACTACCGGTACAGTCGTTGCGATGATCATCGATGTCACCGTTGTTGTCTGGGAATGTAATGAAAGTCTTTGGTGAATTTTTTTGTTCATCCATGGTCGGAAAATGAAGGATCGAAGAATTTTCTTGTTCATCCATAGTGAATTTCTTTGCCTCGTACCAAATTTTTTTTTTTTGAAGAAGAAGAAAATGGAAATTGTGATAAAGAGACTAAATTACCCCTCAAAAGTAACATGTGAGATGTGATAGAAATAATACGTATTGTATTATTGTATAACTTGAATCAATCAATACATACGAGTGTAGCCTTTATGTAACGGCTACAATACAAGATAAGTATAACATAAACTAGGAAACTATACGATAAGATTAGTATACCATAATTACAGATCATACATATCTTAACAGCCCCTCTCAAACTCAAGGAGGTGAAACTGGACACAGCTTGAGTTTGGAAACAAGAGAACGAAAACGCCCTGGAGAATGAGCCTTCCTAAATAGGTCAGCAATTTGATCTTCTGATGAAACAAAGACAAGATTCAATGACTTATGTAATAGATGATGGCGGACAAGATTACAGTCAATTTCGATATGCTTAGTGCGTTCATGAAACACATCATTGTGAGGAATCTGTACAGTACTCCGGCTATCGCAGTATAGCGGTGTACTAGGGGTCGTAAAAACACCCATATCTGAGAGAAGCCATTTTAGCCATAAAAGTTCTATAGTAGTGTCAGCCAACGCCCGATATTCAGACTCTGAACTGGAATGAGAGACAATAGATTGTTTCTTTCTTCTCCACGAAATAAGGGAGTCTCCAAGAAAGAAACAAAAATTTGTAGTGGAGAGACGATCCGTCGGGTCACCAGCCCAATCTGCATCGGAAAAGGCTCGTAACTCTAGGGAAGAGTTAACTGGGAAATGAAGTCCATGTGAAATGGTTCCCTTAACATAACGCAGTATGCGAAGGACAGCAGCAAAGTGAGCTGAGCATGGTGCAGACATGAACTGGCTAACCAAGTGAACAGCATGTGCAATGTCGGGTCGAGTAACTGTCAAGTAAACCAAGCTACCAACCAACTGACGATATCGAGTGGGATCAGTAAGAGGTTCTCCATCACCAGGGAGAAGTTTGAGATTCGCTTCAGTAGGAGTCGAACCAACCTTATAATCTGTAATACCTGCTCGAGACAAGAGATCAGAAGCATACTTTGTCTGAGTGAGGTGGTATTTGGAAGCAGATCTGGAGACTTCGAGACCCAAAAATAGGAAAGCGATCCCAAGTCTTTCATCTCAAACTGGGTATGAAGAAATTCCTTTAGGTGTCGTATCCCTAAAGCATCATCATCAGTAATGACCATATCATCCACATATAAGAGAAGAAGAATAGTGCCAGAAGATGAAGTCTTGATGAATAGAGCAGAGTCATATGCACTTATCCGAAAGCCAAGTTGATAGAGAGTAGAACTGAACTTGGAATACCATGCTATAGGAGCCTGCTTAAACCCATAAATAGCTTTCCGAAGACGGCAAACCTTGGTGGATGCCAAAAGAAATCCTGGTGGAGGCTGCATGTAGATTTCCTCAGAAAGATCCCCATTTAGAAATGCAGTTTTGACGTCTATTTGAGATAAATCCCAACAACGCGAGGAAGCCACAGCAAGAAGTGCTCGAACAGACGTGACCCTGGCCACCAGAGCAAAAGTTTCTTCATAATCAATCCCGTATTCTTGAGTGAAACCTCTTGCAACCAAGCGTGCTTTATAGCGCTCTACAGAGCCATCTGAACGGGTCTTGATTTTGTACACCCATTTGCATCCAACCAGGGATTTTCCAGGCGGTAAATCAACCAAATCCCATGTCTTATTCTTAAGGAGGGCCTGTAATTCCTTATCCATTGCTTTCTGCCACACAGAACTAGAGCGAGCCTAAAAAAAGGACTGAGGCTCATGAAAAGTAGCAAAGGCAGGGAAACATTGATAATCTTTTAGATATGAAAGAGGATTACTAACGCGAGAGGATCAACGAGATGCAGTTTGAGGAGCGGGAGCAGAAGGGTCTGGAGCAGACTTAGTAAAGTCAGAAGTGGAAATGCTAGGTTGGGCAACAGGATAAGAAGAAACTATAATAGAGGCATCTGAAGAGCCTGCAGAAGAACTAGAGGCAAAGGAGTGTTGGTCGACTTCAGGAAAAGTATTAATGATTTGGGCAGAAGTAAAGAAGTTTGAAGACGGGGTTGGCGATAGATGAAAAGAGGAGAGGGTTGAAAATGGCTTATGCTCCCAAAATGTCATGTGACATGAGAGGCGAAGATGCTTAAAAATAGGATCATAACACCGATAACCCTTATGTTGAATGCCGTACCCAAGGAAACAACAAAGGAGAGAGCGAGGTTCAAGTTTTGTTCGCTCATAAGGTAGGAGCATGACAAAATAGGCACTACCAAAGGTTCAGAGAATGTGATAATTGGGAGGTGTACCATAGAGATGTTCATATGGAGATTGAGTGGGTGTCACGGATGAAGGAACACGATTAATGGTATATACGGCTGTAAGGGAGGCCTCTCCCCAAAATTTTTCAGGGATGTTGGTAGAAAGGAGAAGAGCATGAACAGTGTTCAATATATGTTGATGTTTGCGTTCAGCATGCCCATTTTGCTGGGAAGTACCTGGACAGGAACGTTGAGGGATTGTACCATCTTCCTTAAGAAGAGAAAGAAATGAGGAGTCTGTGTATTCCGCAGCATTATCAAAACAGAATATTTTAATGGTTTGGGAGAATTGAGTACGAATCATATTCCGAAATTCTCGAAAGATTTGAAGAAATTCAGAGTGACGTTCCATTAGATAGATCCAGGTAAATCGAGAATAATCATCAATAAAAATAATGAATTATCAAGAACCGCCCATAGTGGGGGTAGGGGCAGGACCTCAGACATCAGAGTGGATAAGATCAAAGGGAAGGAAACTGATAGACTCATTTAACAAAAGTGGCAAGGCACACTGTTTCCCAAGTTGACAAGAGAGACAATCAAATGACTCGTCTTTAACAGACCCTAAAGACCCATTGGACATTAACTGACGAACTCGAGACAGTGATGCATGTCCTAAATGGGAATGCCAGAGTTGTACAGAAGAAGGATTCTAGTAAACAACAGCATTAACAGAGTTCTGTAATGTTAAAGAGGTGAGTTCGAAAAGACGACCAATTTTACGTCCGGTCCCAATTTTCTTTCTAGTTTGGGGATCAGTGATGACACAGCCATGCTTAGAGAAGTGTAAGTCTAAATCAAGTTCACAAAGTTGACCAACGGATAACAGGTTGAAAGACAAATTTGGAACGAGATAAGAGTCCGGGACTGAAAACGTAGAAGTTGAAATAGTACCAATATGAATAGGAGTTAATGAGGATCTATTTGCAGTGGAGATATGAGTGGGATTAGACAAGGAACTTTTAGAACTAAAGAATGATGAGTCAGAGGACATGTGATTAAAACAGGCAGAATCGAGAAGCCAAGACGAGTTACCTGGTGTGGCAGATAGAATTGGAGTGGACAAGAATTGTTGTTGAGAAGACGCCCTGTGAGAAGAGAGAGAATCTTGCCAGGAGAGAATCTGATTAATCAAGTCTGAAAAAAGACCAAATCCTTCTGCTATTGAACTAAAAAACCACCAGATCTACGGTCGATTTGGGCTGAAAAACTCGAGACACCAGATCCTCGTTGACGCCCGTAGTTGCGAGCAACGTCGGAAGCGGGTTGAGCGACTGGAGAAGGAGCAGCGGCTGAGATTGCAGCCGAGAAGAAAGAACAGGAAAATAACAGCCAACGCCAACTGTGCTTATAGAAATAATAAGTATTGTATTATTGTATAACTTGAATCAATCAATACATTTGAGTGTAGCATTTATATAACGGCTACAATACAAGATAAGTATAACCTAAACTAGGAAACTATACGATAAGATTAGTATACCATAATTACAGATCATACATATCTTAACAAGATGCACATTTCTTTGCTGCCGTTTGAGTTAACAATTCCATTACCTCCAATGACATAACTTATGCATTTTTGAAAGTATAGTAATGTTTTGGGCTAAGAAAAAAGTATAGGTATATAACAATGAACAAATGCAAAGTATATGTACATAATGACAATTCACTTAATATTTTAATCGAGATGTTAACGAGGTTTAAACTCCTTGTTTTTTTATTATTAATTTATTAACTGAGCCTACAATCATATTTGTGCTTGTTTATTATCGAGCTGATCTCAAATTTGTTCGTGAACGTTCGTATTCTTTCTTAGTTCTAAGTATAAGTGGCAGAATCAAGATCAGGTATGCTTGTTTGTATATTTCAACTATGAAGATATGAAGAGGAAGATGTTGGTCAGAAGTATAACTTCAGGAAGTTTTCAATGGCACTAATCGTAGTTTTCATGTTTTTGAGGTGTTTTTCAAAAAAAAAGAAAGAAAAGTTTTTGAGGTACTGTGCCAGAGAGAAGGAGCTCTATTGCAAACGGCACCGGCCATTCTCCACAGAGCAACAAACTAAACATTTAACTGATTGGATAAGAACTTAAAAAGAACGTTTTCAGTGTTACAAACCCCTAATGTGTTTGGCTAACCAATTTGTAATATATACTAGATTTTTACCGTGATAACGCAGGGCGAGGTTTTATCTATAATTTCATTTATATTTGTTAAAATAAACTGATTATATTAAGTTGAAATAATAAAGCGAATTTACATTACTATATACCTTAAATTTTAATTAAAAATATAAATAGTACAAAAAACTATCACATAACCAGTTAAATATATATGTATTTCAATTTTATGGTATCAGAGCCATTATGGTTAAAGAAGATAACTGGTTTCCTGGTTTAACACTCTTTTAACAATGGAAAAACTGAAGATATTTTAAAAAAAAGATAATATAAAAAATAAAATGAAGTCTGAGGTAGATTTACCCTCAGATTTAGATCTTTTATCTAGATGGACAATTCCCTATGTGAAACTAAAATTGATTTATCATCAAGGATTTTTTAATAAAATTGGATTGAAATAGATTTGTAAAACAACTGAACAATCCTTAGCAATTCAAGATGTTTATACAGTAATTACTCTTCTTAATGAAGAAGATTTAGATTCATATCGCTTTACTCATAGATTTTTACATATTGGTTTAGTGCAAATTGCTTTTAAACCTTTAACTTTAGATAATTTACCAGAAAGTTTCATAGCAACTTTAACAGATGGTAGAAATAAAGAATGGAGAAAATCGATAATAGGAGTTATACAATCTAGTCTGGCACATGGTCCAGTATATTTTAATGTTCATCCAAATTTCAAATTATCCTTAACTGACAAAAATATTTGTAAGGCTTTAACTTTGAATATTAAAACTGAAGGTTATAATCACTACTACAAAAATGACTTTTAATGGCGGTTTTTTAGGGTTTTTAACGGCGGTTTTCGGCATTTTTGAACCGCCATCTATCCGGCAGCAGTAGAAAGTTTACGGACTTTCTACGGTGGTTGTGAACCGCCATAGAAAGTTCGGACTTTCTACGGCGGTTCGCTTAGGAACCGCCGTAGAAAGCACTTTCTACGGCGGTTTTGAAAAAAACCGCCATAGAAAGTCTACTTTCTATGGCGGTTCCTAAGCGAACCGCCGTAGAAAGTACCAAATTTGTAAAAAAAATTTAATATTTTATTTTTTTCTCTATATTCAAAAAATATATATCAAAAATAGCAGGAACAGCCTTAGAAAGGTTTTGATATATATATATATATATATTTCAAATTTATTCAAAATATATATATCAAAAACTTCCATGCTAATAAACCGAACAACCACCAAACTTCACAAAATTTTTGCGTGCATCTATCAAATTCTAATTCATTTAATCATTAATATCAAGAACAATATAATAATCACTGATATAACACTAATCAAACCCAAATTTAATCATTTATCATCTGACCAAACCCGAATTTAACACTAATAATAAACCCTAGGCCAATCACAATAATCAAGTAACAATAAAATTTGTAAAGTTTAAATAAAGTTGAAACTATTCTATATTACCTTTTTTATGATTTGAAGCCCACAACAAGGACCGATTGTGGTGAAATTATGATGGGGGATTAACTCCAAGTGGTGGATGATGGCCGATTAAGAAACCATATCCGGAGTTGGGTGACCGCGGATCTTGTTATCAATGTTGTCGGAAGAACGACTTCGGGGGAAGACAAGAGAAAAAACCGACGGAGAGAGGATGGGCGTCGACAACGAGAGAACGCTTCCGTTTGTTGAAGATGGAAACAAGGGGAAACCGCGGCTGGCTGGAGATGAAAACAAAGGGAAACCCTTAAAATTCAAACAAAATCAAGTTTCTATGGCGGTTTTTATTAAAACCGCCGTAGAAATGGACTTTCTACGGCGGTTTTAATAAATCCGCCGTAGAAAGCCCGTAATTGTGAATTCCCGCCCGTTCCTCTATTCCTATTAATTTCTAGTTTTTCTATTTTTGTAAATTAACCCCCAAATTTTTTTAAATTTAATAATAGATATGTATTTTACTATTTATCAATTTTTATAGTAAAATTCATCATATTTATTAATTATACGGCGGTTAGAAATACAACTGTCTGGAAAGGGACTTTCTACGGCGGTTTTCCCTTTCTACGGCGGTTAGAAATAAAATCGCTGTAGAAAGTCCCCTTTTTACGGCGGTTTTAGAAAACCGCCGTAGAAAGTAGGGAACTTTCTACAAAACCGCCGTAGAAAGGGGACTTTCTTTTTAATGGCGGTTTTGGTCTTTCCGCCGTTAAAGCACCGCCGTAGAAAGTCCATTTTGTAGTAGTGAATTATGAACCTGGCACAGAAATTATGTGTATTTGTTATAGAATTTATTATAAGCCGTTATAGACTTTAAATCCATGTTATAAAGTGGAAGAAAAAAATAAAGAGTTAAATGAAACTATTATAATTGAACCAAATTTTAATAAATCCAATATAACAACAAGAAGGACAGTTAAATGGGATGAAATTCCTATTCCTCAGCATTGGAAAATGACAAGGGTTGCTCATATTGAACCCAAAAATGAACATAAGATTTCTAATATAATTCAGACTCCAGATGGAGATGTTTATGTACAAATGAGTAATACTCATGGAATATCCAGATCTTCTTCTGTAAGATCATTTATTTCCCCTTTTGAGGATAATATCCCTATGTCTCATAGACATTCTGCTTCTAACACAGGTGATGTGAAGAAACATCATCCTAACTTCTCTTTACATTCTTTACAGTCAAGTGATGAGAATAATCGCCATAGTTCTTTAAATTCCTTTCATAATGCTTTAAATAATAGTTATTTAAATTCAAGTGATGGAATAACCCATCATAATGCTTTAATTTCTGAAGAATTGTTGCGTGATGGAATAAACCGTTATAATCCTTCTACTTCATATGTTAGAAATTATATTGCTGATTATATTCCTCCCAGAAATTTTGTTGATGATCATATTCCTGTTAGTGAGGAGAAAAATCATCATGTTGATTTATTATATAAGAAAAAGAATAATATTGTGCATGATATTTCTGATAGAAAAGAGCCAGAAATAACCGAATCAGAAATGAATTTTTCAAGATGAATAATAAACCAAAGATAGATTTTAGTAAAGGATTTTTAGCTAGATTAAAAATAAGAAATGAATTCTTATTGCCCAGATGGGAAGTATTTAGAAAATAGTTTTTTCAATATTTTTCTTTAGAAGATAGAAATAATCTTCAAAATGAATTTTATAAATTCTTAGGAGAAAAAAATATTTTATTTCCTTTTGTTCCATGGTTTATTCATAATTATGTTGAACCATGTATCTCGGTCATAGAAAGAGAATATAGATTGCCCAATGGTAATATCTTGAAGAGTCAATTTCCTCCTCAAGGATCTTTTAGTATAATAAAAGATAAAATTTCTATGAATTTTACTGTTTTTTGAAAATTATTTGAAGAAGATACTTTGACAATAACAGCTAAAAATATCAATAAAATTGTTGAACAACAGAATTATACAAATGTGTATTTAATTGTATTAGGAGAACAAATTCTCTCTTTACATGATAGATTAGATAAATTAATAGAAAATAATACAGGGGCAAGTACTAGTAATATACCTAGCACTAGTAATACAAAAGAAATAACAGGTGTCTTAGCTGCTCCTAGTCTTCAGCCTCCACCTGAAATAAAAAATTTTAATTTTAAAACTATTAGTCCAGAATTGGAAAAATTGATAAATGAGAAATTTAAAGGATTAAATATAACCAAAATTGAAGAAGAATTTTCAAATGAAATTGAAAATAATCCAGAATATAAAAAAGTAATAAAAGAGATAGGAGAAATGTATAGATATGCTGATAGGCCAACTCAAAGAATAAATTATTATAATAGGCCATCTTCAATGGATGTTCTTCATGAGGAACAAGAATATATTAATAATAATAGTTATAGTAGTAAAAATATTTATGAATGGAATATAGATGGTTATACAGAAAAACAAATTTATAATCTTGTTCATAGAATGTTAATGTATAGTATTATCTGTAAGAGAAATGGTAACTCTGATAGTAATATTGCAAAAATGATAGTTGCAGGTTTTACTGGCCAATTAAAAGGTTGGTGGGATAATTATTTATCCCCAATAGGCAAAGAAGAAGTTGATAGAATTGTTAAACAGGAAGGTGAACAAGTAGTTGAAAATTCTGTTTATACACTAATAGTTACAATTCTTGAACATTTTACGGGTAGAATTTCAGATAATAGTGAAAATATCCGTACTTTATTACAAAATCTTAGATATAAAACACTTTCTGAATTCAGATGTATAAAGATGCATTCCTTAATAGAGTCATGGAATTGCCTGAAAGTAATAGTAGTCATTGGAAGTCTAAATTTATAGATGGTCTTCCCAGCTTATTTGCTGAAAGAGTTAGGAAAGCTCTTAGAAAGGATAGAATTACTATCCCATATAATGAATATACATATGGTAGACTGATCGCAACTTGCATCCAGGAAGGTTTATCATTATGTAATGAAATAAAATTAAGTCAATAAATTAAGAGTCAAAGATTAACAGAAAGAAGTCAATTAGGACACTTCAGTAGTCAATTTGGAATGGAAATCCCATTTCCAAATAAAAAGCCTCATAGGATAGAAAAACCTGAAAAAATTTTCAGAAAAAGAAGAAATTCTAAAAAGAATAAAGAAAAGAAATTAGAAAAGAAATTAGAAAGAAAAAAGGCTAGAATAGCTAGAAAAAAAGATACACAAAATGTCAAATGTTATAAATGTGGAAAAATAGAACATTTTGCAAATAAATGCAAATTAAAAAAGAAAATAAGTTCTTTAGAAATAGATGAAGAATTAAATGATAAGATTTCTAAAATATTATTAGAAACAAGTTCTAGTTCAGAATTTTCTGAATCTTCAGATAAAGATAATGAAATAAATTTTTCAGAAAATGATTTATCAAATGAGTCAGATTCTGATTGTGCTTGTAGTACAAAAGGATATTGTTTAAAACAATTAAATGATAATTCTGAAAATGAAGAATTTTATAAAATTATGTCTCAATTTAAAGACATAAATGTTTTGATAGATAATAGCTTGTTAGAATTTTTAAAACAAATAAAAAATTCTGATTTAAGATCAAAAATAATTGATGATATTCAAAATCTTCCTTCTACTAGCAGGAATAATGAAAATGATTTTGAAAATAAAATTTATAATGAACCATATTCTATGATAGAGGTTCAGAAATTAATGAAAGAAAGAAGTAATAGTTTAACTTCTAATACTACGATAAATGATTTGAATAATGAAGTTAAAAATCTTCAAAAAGAAATTCAATTTTTAAAAATGAAAAATAATAGTTTTGAAGAAAGAATTTCTAATTTAGAAAAAGGAAAAGAAATAATTACTTTTCAAGAAAAACCACCAGATGGTGAAGAACAATTTTTAACTTCTTTAGATATTATTACTACTCAAAAGTGGTATACAAAAATTTTGCTTTTAATTGATAACAATTTTCAAATTGAATTAACTGCATTAATCGATAGTGGTGCAGATATCAGTGTTATACAAGAAGGTATAATACCTACTAAATATTTTCAAAAAACCACTCAGAGTTTAAGACATACTGGAGGAGAAAAATTAGATATTCAGTTTAAACTCCCTAAAGCATATATTTGCAAAAATAAAGTTTGCATTCCAGAAAGCTTTTTATTAGTTAAAAACATTACAAACCAAGTTATACTTGGAACACCATTTTTGAAAAAATTATATCCTATTTATCATATTGATTCTAAAGGATTAAAAGGAACTTATGAAAATAATCAGATAAATTTCCAATTTATAATGGAACCATTTTCAAAAGTTTTAAATACTATAAAAGAAAATATTTTTAGGAAAAATAATCAAATGACGTTTTTAAAACATGAAATAAATTTTTTGACGATTGAAGAAAAACTTCAAAATCCTAGACTACAAGAAAAAAATAAAATTAATAATTAATAATTTCTCATTAGAAATTTGCAATGACCATCCAAATGCTTTTTGGGATAGGAAAAAGCATATTGTGAGTCTTCCATATGAAGATGATTTTGATGAAAAGAAAATCCCGACAAAGGCTAGGCCTTGTCAAATGAATTCTGAATATTTAGAATTATGCAAAAAAGAAATACATTCTCTTTTACAAAAACAATTAATTCAACCGTCAAAATCTCCGTGGTCATGTACTGCATTTTATGTTAATAAGCATAGTGAAATTGAAAGAGGAATACCTAGAATGGTAATAAATTATAAACCTCTCAATAACGTTTTAAAATGGACAAGACATCCTATTCCTAATAAAAATGATTTATTAGATAGATTATATGATTCAATAATATTTTCCAAATTTGATTTAAAATCAGGATATTGGCAAATCCAAATTAATAGTAAGGATCAATATAAAACTGCCTTTACTGTTCCAATAGGACATTATAAATGGAAGGTTATGCCTTTTGGTCTGAAGAATGTTCCTTCAGAATTCCAACAAATAATGAATGATATTTTCATTCCTTATAGTGAATTTATCATTGTTTATATCGATGATATCTTAGTATTCTCTAAAGATATTGAAACTCATTTTAAACATTTAAATATTTTTAAAAATTTAATTATTCAAAATGGTTTAGTTATATCTAAATCAAAAATGACTTTATTTCAGACAAAAATCAGATTTTTAGGCCATAATATTGAAAAAGGAAATATTATCCCTATTAACAGAAGTATTGATTTTGCTTCAAAATTTCCAGATGAAATTTTAGATAAAACCCAATTGCAAAGATTTTTAGGAAGTTTAAATTATATTTCTTCCTATTATAAAAATATTAATGAAGATACTGCAATTCTTTATGTTAGACCCGGTTGGTCTTAATCCTTATTTTGATTGATGAGTTAACAAATATGAGAATTAATTTAATGGTTCTTCTAAGTGAGAAAATGTAGGGAAATGTTTACGGAAGAACCGACGCAAAAAAGGGCAATGAAAAATGAGCTAAAACGAAGAAACAGCAAGCAAATGAAGAAAGAAGAAAAATACGACCGAGCACATCCCAAGGTGGGACCCACAGTGTTTTCAAGTCATAAAATGAAGAGAAGAGTTCACGGGTGAACTAACGCAAAAAACGGCGAAGAAAACGGAGCTATAACGAAGAAACGGCAAGCAAACGAAAAAGGTGTCAAATCAGTGGCCGACAAGGGGACAGGGCCGCGCCTGCGATCGGGACCCGCGACAGAGGCGCCGCACGCAGGCACACGCAGCACGCGCTGGGCGCCGCGCGCCATGCAGGGACCACCTGCGACAGCTTTCCGCGATTTCGCGAGGCCTGTCGCGGCGCTCTCGGGTTTGAATTTTCTTGTCCGTTTTTCATCCAATTCAAGAGCTCTCTTCTCCTATAAATACCCCCACTTCAAGAGCACTTAAGGAACAATTCTCCCCAACATCTCCTACACTTTAACAACACTTTCAAGCTTCATTTCAATCATTCAATTGTCAAATTAGCTTGTGAGTTAGGATTAGAAAGAGGCCTTTGTGCCCATTTGTCATAGGTTGTTGTAAACTCCATTGTGGAGTATTTTTTCATTGTAAACACATCTAGAAAAGTCCTAACTCAAGAGTTTGAGTGTAGGCAATTTGTATTTAAGAAAAGTCCAACTCTTGAGTAAAGAGTTAGGCAAGAAGAAAGGGGGAGCAAGTAGAAAGGAGAGACCCAACTCAAGGGGTTGAGTTAGGGCAATTGTAAAGTCCTAGTTTAGAGTTAAATTAGGAAAAGGGGAGAAAGTCTTGATCAAGAGGTTGATTGAGCAAAAGTCCTAGTTTAGAGTTAAATTAGGCAAAGGGGAGAAAGTCTTGATCAAGAGGTTGATTGAGCAAAAGTCCTTGTAGCTAGTCAATGAAGTCTTGAGTAAGACCCTAAGTCCTTGAGGAAGGAGCGGGGGCAAAAGATTCATTGTTAGCCATTAGGCACGTGTAAGGATTGGAACACTCCTTTAAGTGTTTTGGTAGGGATTGGAACACTCCCTTAAGTGTTTCATAGATAGGGAAACAAGTTGTAGAACTTGTCGAGTGGACTAGGATTCAAGGGGAATCCGAACCACTATAAATTTGGTGTGTTCTTGCTTTGTTTGTTTACTTTGCTTTTATGATTTGCAAAACACTAATCACACACCTCACTTAATTTGTAAACTTTGTTTTTACACTTGCTTTGAAAATGGTTTTTCAAAGTTGTTCTTCATTGTAGAAAATATTTTTAAAAGGGCAAAGAACCTAATTCACCCCCTCCCCCTCTTAGGTTGCTTATTGATAATTGGGATTTCACTTTATGATAGATTAAAGAAAAATCCCAAACCATGGTCTGAAAAGCATTCTGAGGCAGTAAGACGGATAAAATCCAAATTGAAATCATTACCTTGTTTAATGATAGCAAATCCTAGTCTGGAGAAAATAATAAAAACAGATGCTTCAGATATAGGTTATGGTGGAATTTTAAAACAAAAATCTAAAGATAGTAAACAAGAATTTCTTGTTAGATATTATTCAGGCAAATGGTCTAATAGTCAGAACAATTATGCCACCATAGCTAAAGAAATCTTGGCTATTGTTAAATGTGTGTTAAAATTTCAAGATGATTTATATAATCAAAAGTTTATTATAAGAACTGATTGCAAATCTGCAAAATTCATGTTTAATAAAGATTTTAAGCATGATGTTTCTAAACAAATGTTTGCTAGATGGCAGGCTCGTTTAGCCCCATTTGATTTTGATATTCAATATAAGAAAGGAGAAGACAATAGTCTTCCAAATTTTTTGACTAGAGAATTTTTGAATAATGATTGATTATAATTTTTGCAGGTTAATGATCCCCAGAGGAAGGGCTTCTGGCCCTTACCGAGGACGTGGAGGACGGGGTAATATCCTCGCCTAGCAAGGAGGAAGAAAACTCATAGCAGACAATATCTCTGCTAGAAGGAGCATGTCTCCTGAAAATCCATTATATGATGAATTTATGGAGTTTATAACACAAAAGCAAGGTAATACTGCTTCATCATCATCATTCTCTTTTTCAAAAATTGTAGGAGAAGAAGAAAATGAAGATCATATGGCTTCATACCATCAAAATAATAAGGAAGTAATAATTCTCCTGGAGGGTAAAGATCTTCAATGTGTCAATGATCCATGGATGCTAATGCAAAGATATTTGGACAGCTCATCATATGCTGAAATGGCTTATAAGCCCAGATCTTACTTCGAAAAGATTTTGAAGTTTTCAGGAAACTGTGAAATAACACATTTTACAGGTGCTGGTAGCGCCCAGAATGTTTATAACTTTAGCAAAATTATTATCAAGCAGATTATATCAGCTGAAGAATGGGGTTTATCAACCATGAAGGATAGAGAATATCTCCATCCTGAACAGAAAGTTTTGATTAAATTCAAATATTGGGATTATATTGAATCCCTTACTAAAGTATTCCTTTATGAAAATCCAAGAAGGAAGCATTCTTGGTTTATAAAAATATGTGCTGATGTTTATAACAAACAAATACCAAATTGGTTTGTTAAATGGTGGCTTAATTTTGGACCATCAATCCAGGTTTTACCGGAGCCTTTTAAAGCATTATATGCTGATTGGGTGAAAATTTCACCTAAAATCATGAATTTAGATAATAATCATCCTTGGAACGATAATATCGCACCTATGTATTTCTTTATTGAAGTTTCAATACCTTGGATATGGAAGTGGGTTCCAGAAGTAGGTTATACCTCAGATAAGATCCCATGCTTGAAGAGAGCAGGTTATACCAAATTTTGGGACAAATTAATCAAGGCAGATGCTACTGGTGTGATACAAGGCCAAGAACTAATTGATCAAATCAAGGCAAAGTTGCAGGAATATCAGCAGAAGAAACACATGTCTACAAAGGATGAATCTAGTCCTTTCCAGCAAATTCATAGGATGCTTCAAAGACAGAAGGGTATTGTTTCTCGAGAAGAAATTATAGCTTCTTACATGGATCTTTTAAAGAAAGACTTAGCCCAGAACCTGGAAGATTCAAAATCAGAGGTTTCAATGTCAAACCAAGGCCATTGCTTTGAAGGAGAATCCCAAGAAGAAGATGAAGATGTCGATATAGACATTGATGAGATGCTGTTGGCAATAAAAAGCTCAGTAACTGGTTCTACCGATAAAAGCCCCAAAAATAATTAACATAGGCGGCTGCGGACTCCACCGACAACAATACTGTAGCGGACTTCATAACTAATAGTTTGGAATCCGAAATCACTGTAGCGGATTTAAAATTTAAAATTTCAAATCCGTAATAGTAAAAGGCAGGGTCTGCCTATAAATATGGTTTAGTTTAGTAGTCAGAGGGAGAACTCGGAATCCGGAGTCTTCCTCTTCCCTCTTCCCTCTCCCCTATTGTAAATCATACATCCCTCCTTTTGTAAATTTCTTTCAAATATACAACTTCTTTTTCCACTTGAAGACTTGAAGACAACTCCATAAGTAAGTCTCATTTAATTTTCTGTCTTTAATATTTTATTTTTTAATTAGATTTAGCCTAATGACAGGCTAAATACATAGTGTTAAACCATGAAATTTGGTTATTTGATTTTCCTGTAATGATGATGATTTATATGTCTGAGTCATCCTTTTGTTTAAGGATTAGTTAATGAATGCATGGGTTGTTGAATGCAAACAGGCATTTGTTCATTGTTTAAACAGTGATGAGGGTTGAGCCCGTTGTTAGCCTGGGATTGGCGTTGTTAGGGCGTTTTTACCCATTTTTATCTTCTTTAGACAATGAATTAGATTGACAGTTTGCAATCAGTGTAAAGGTTTCCTTATGCTTCCTTAATTAATTTTTGAATCGTTGGATTTATTCTCCCTTATAGTTAAATATATATGTATTTCAATTTATGGAATAATTATCAAGAAAGATTGATGATGAAAAAGAATAAAAAATAATTAAAAAATTATTGAATGGACCAAATTATAATGAGATGTTAGATGAAAAAAAATGTAAATGAAAAATATGATTGATTTTCCTGATATATTAAACTAAATTAATTATAAATATTAAAAAATATTAATTTTAACTGATAATTTTTTTATATTATACTTTCACTATAAACAGAATTATAGTAAAGAGTTAAACAAATTAAAATAAAAGAGTATAACTATATTATACTTTAACTATAAACATAATTAAAGTAAAGAGTTAAAAAAATTAAAATAAAAGAGCACAAATAATAACTAACATATGTAGTAGTTTTAAAAGATAATAATAAAATATATTTTAAATGATGATGCCATGTGACAATAGGAGAGCAATTCTCTTAACTTTGTTTTCTATTCTATATAATAAGATATATATATATATATATTAAATGTATTTAAAGTATAATTTTTTCTATAAAATCTAATTAATAATAAAACTAACCTATTATATATATCTTGATTAAAGTAAAGAGTTAAAAAAATTAAAATAAAAGAGCACAAATAATAAATAACATATGTAGTAGTTTTAAAAGATAATAATAAAATATATTTTAAATGATGATGCCATGTGACAATAGGAGAGCAATTCTCTTAACTTTGTTTTCTATTCTATATAATAAGATATATATATTAAATATATTTAAAGTATAATTTTTTCTATAAAATCTAATTAATAATAAAACTAACCTATTATATATATCTTGATTAAAGTAAAGAGTTAAAAAAATTAAAATAAAAGAGCACAAATAATAACTAACATATGTAGTAGTTTTAAAAGATAATAATAAAATATATTTTAAATGATGATGCCATGTGACAATAGGAGAGCAATTCTCTTAACTTTGTTTTCTATTCTATATAATAAGATATATATATATATATATTAAATGTATTTAAAGTATAATTTTTTTCTATAAAATCTAATTAATAATAAAACTAACCTATTATATATATCTTGAATTGGGAGCTTAATATGTAACTTTATTTAATGATAAAATTAACATGTTACGCAAATTTTTTATACAATTTCAATAAATTTAAATGTCTTAAAAGTCTACAACATAAATTAATAAATAAAGACAAACATTGAACAAAATGTACTATTTCTTTTTAAAATTTTAAAATATCATATAAATTGGGACCCAGGAATAGCACTTAAGAATTTTTAGTCTTGTCTTTTTTTCCCCACCCTATCTTAAAAGGAAAAAATAAAAAATAAAAATTTCTTCTTCACCAATCCACCCAAGTTCCAACACTGCCTCCAACTCAGGTCCTCAACCCGACAAAAATAGAACCCCTCTCTCGTCCCCAGCCCCCCTAAAATATTTCCTCCGTTTCCCCTACCCCTCCTACCCCAGCAACAACAACAACAAAAAAAAAAAAAAAAAAAAAACCCTCAACTTCTTTTTAATAAACAAAACGACACAATCAAACTAAGCTAAAATGCTTTACAAATGGTGTGAAAGTACCCAAAGCCAAAACGTCTTTTAGATCACCGAGGCAAGACTTTCTATATCTGATCTCACAACCTAGTCCTCACATCTCAACTCTATTTTTTCGTGATTACAATGAAGCTTGGAGCTTGCAGTGTGTGTGCATGAGTGCATATGACTTGCGCGGGTCATTATTAAAAACAATAATGCTTGACAGTTGATATTAAATGCGGGTAGTTTGACTTAATTATGACCTGTTCCACTTGTAATTCGTTTACTATTTAGACGAGTAGGGTTGGATTGACAGGTCAAATTACCACCCCTATTGCATGTCTTTTTATAGGCAATATCCATCACAGACTCCCCTTAATTTTTTGCCTAATTCTTACTCAAAGATTTAGATCTTACTCAAAATTATCCTTATCTTCAAATTCCTCTCTTAACTCTTTCTCAAAAGCTTAGAACTTTTACAACATTGTATCAAAAGAGTTTTGTCACCTAATTTTTTTTTTAAAAAAGTAGATATATCATACTTATTGTATATATATCTACTGGACACACTACCACAGTCTCTTTATAACATTTAAGCCAAAAGAGTTGATTTTTATCTTTGACAGTATAATTCTTTGAGAGATAAATTCAAAAAATTAAGGAGAGAAATTGTAAGTGCTATTTTAAAAAATAAATTATTCATTTTATTAGTTTAATTTTAAAAGTAACACTTTTAAGTTCAAAAGTATAATTATTACTATCTAAAATAAACTCTTGATTTCAATAGTAAAAATTGTATTCTCCAAATTATCAATTTAAATTCAAAAGTATAAGTGTTACTTTCTAAAATAAATTATTTATTTCAAAAATATAAATTTAATTTTTAAAAATAATACTTTTAAGTTCAAAGTAAAAATAATTAAATGAACAACTAAAAATAAGACTTTGAGAATTAAAATTACTCATTTGAAAATAAGTCTTTATATAATTAACTATATTATTAATTCTTAATTCAATGAAAACTACAATGTATGTATTAAAATATTTCATTAATCATATTAATTTGTTGTATTAAAGATAATATTTTGATTTCCTAGAGAGCATTATTTTTATTTCAAAATATAATAGTTACTATACATAATCTATTAATCATTTAACTATAATTAACTAACGAAAGTCTACCAAAAAAATATTTTAATATCACAAATATTAAAAAGACGTTTGTTTTTTTGGAAGTAAAAAAATCATAAAAGTAACTAACGAAAATTCACAACAAAAAGGAAAAAAGAGAAATGGAGAAGGAAATGCACCAGAAAGAAAGATTTGGGTAGTTTCATGGGGGTGTGCCGCCTGAAATCTTTGGACTCATAATTGAAAAGAAGGGGAAAAAAAGACGAAAATGGAACATGTTTGTACGCTCTTTTACTGTTTACACCATATCAACCCCTCTCTCCTATGTGGAGCTCACATAGCTGACGTGAATTTCCACTGCAATATGTAAAATGGAAACAGACATGGTTTATTCTTTGTGAACGGCAACCTGAAAAGGCCTTGGTCCGAAACCGAAGTTAGCCAAAAAGTACTTTTTCAAATTGATTAATCCAAAGTGTCCTCAAAATGATTGACATTAATGCATATTGTCCAAATAATAAACTTGATATCCAAGTAAAAGAGACAATTTGCGGAACCACGAGTCCACAACAGAGGTCTTATATAACGAACACTACGCGGTTAAGGAAGAAAACACTGGAGGGAAGTGGGAACGAGCTAGGAAGTTACGTGGACACACTCAGGGGCAATCTTTAATTATCTTTTTTACTATAAAGAATTTGAAAAATATTTGTATTTTGTCTCATCAAAAAGTAAATAATAAGCGTAAATATTTATAACAAATAATTTTGCTCCTCTAGATTTCGGGACCACATCACCGTTTCTCCCAGGAGGAGTGTAATAATCTAAGAAAACATCAATATATAGAGAGAGAGAGGAAAGCAGAGAGCAGATCATTAATTGATTCATGGAAAAGAGTGGGAAATTATGATGACTCAAACACGGCCCCAAAACGCGTACTGACTATATTTGACTTCCGATTACTACTTCCTCAGGTCAGGTATAGTATATATAATATATTTTCTCTTTAGTTTGAAGCTGACGCTTTCTCTCATGGCAACTCTTTCCGACATTTTCTGGGCAGCGTGGATGCATATCATCACTGCATTTGTTTTCTTTGTGGCTTTCTCTGTGCTTCGAATTCCGCGGATTTATTTCCCCAAGTGGTTCCTTTTGGGTTTGAGCAGCATTATTTTGCAATCCCAATCAGGGGGATTAACTGTTCGTAAGTTGGTGAAGTGGGTGCCAGATGCTCTGAAAATGCCAGAACGTAAGCTTATTGATCATGCAGGACTGGACTCTGTTGTTTACTTGAGAACTTATTTGACAGGGTAAGTCCCTACACTTTCTCTCTCTCTCTCTCTCTCTATAATATATTCATATGCATGATTTCTTTTTCATTTTCTTCTTGCTGATCCCTTAACTTCTTACTGCAGGCTTAAAATATTTGTTCCTGTGGCACTGATTGTTTTCTTGGTAGTGGTACCTGTTAATTCGACCAATAACACGCTGGATCCGAAAAGTGGTCGGCCTTATAGTGGTATTGACAAGCTCTCAATTTTAAATGTCCCCCCCGGATCAAAAAGGTACGTCTCCGTTTAGACAAGTACTTGTATTTTTTTTTTTTTTTCTTTTGGTTGGGTGGGATGGGTTTTCTTCGTTCCAATAACTGTACATTATTCTATCTATTTTCAGACAAGTGTCTTTAAAAAAATATATTTTTTCTCTCAGATAAGTATTCTTTTATACAGTTGAATGCAAACAATTGCAAACGTTCTAATTTTACCCTTATTTAACTTATGTCAATTAATAATATTAATTACATTGTCTTTTAATTTTAAATGCACATACGCTACACAAATTCTCATTTGTAATTAAATAAGAAAATATAACTAGGTGTAAAAGAAAAAATTTACTCACCACCTTAATTTGTGTGTTCATCTCTAAATGAACAACTATTTAAGGATAGAGGGAGTACTTCCTCTATTCTCTAAAAAATTGTCTTTGAAGTTCCACAAACAATTCTTTAGAAAGTGTCATTTTACAATTTTTAATACAAAAATAAAAAAACTTTCAATATTATCCTTTTAGAAATAAATTAAGACAGAAAATTTTCATTAATAAAAAATACAAGTTAGCATAGAAATAAATTGAGAGGGAGAAAAAGTACAACAATAATTAATGTTAAAGATAAAAATTTTGCTCAAGTGACTCTTTTTAGAAAACAGAAAAAGTATGCCTCTCTCATTAAAAGAATTCATTTTGTAATACTGTTTTTCGTATTATAAAGTAGACTCTTTATATGTGGCAGAGGGAGGGAGTATCGCTATAAATTAGTACTCCCTCTCTCGCATTCAAAGAGTCAACTTTGAAATCTGTACAATTTATTATGCGTTGTGAGGTACAACACTTAAAATAAGTAATTTACCACCATATTTTTCACTTATATCCTTACTTTAGAAGTAAGGGTTAATTGTGAACCACACGTTGTAATATTAATAAGGGTATGTAATGTAAATAAATTCAAAATGGACTCTTTAAATGGGACAAGATTTTGTTTTGAAAGTGGACTCTTTGAGTGGGACGGAGGGAGTAAAATTTTTTAGTCCCGAAGTTATTAATTTGTAATGACTTTACTGTATAATATTCGAAAGTAAAACTTTACAAATAGACCTAAGTTTTGTTGTTTTTGTTCAGTTTTCCTTTATACCAATGTCTATGTTTCACCTGTAAACATAAATTCTCTCAGGGTCCTCTCATGAATGATATATCTTGCTATTTTTGGTTGTTTCTTGATGTGCTTATACCCGGTTTCCTGTTTGGTAACATTATTTAAACCAAGATTGGAACCTTATTTTGCATTTTATAATAAATTTTTATCATTATCAATAAGTCTTTTCGCATTTTCAATAAACCTTTTATATTTTTAATACATTTTTTGACATTTCGAATGTAATTTTAATGTTTTAAAATTACAATCTAAATCAATGTTTAAATCTAGTCTTGATACTAAATGGGACCTTAATCTTAATTATTTGCAATTGGTCCTTGATATTTTATAGAACGCTCTTTTACGACATAGTTCTATTGTTTTTTCTACTGTAATTAATTCTTTCTAATAGGACCAATATATATATATATATATGATCACTTGCAGATTTTGGACCCATGTAGTAGTGGCTTACGGGATTACCTTCTGGGCTTGCTATGTGCTGAAGAGGGAATACGAGAAAATCTCTTCCCTGAGATTGGATTTTATTGCCTCACAACCTCTAAGTCCTGATCAATTTACAGTGAGACTCTCTTATTACATAATAAGTTAATGGTTTTCTCTAAATGGCATGTCTAAGTTAGAGAAATGATTTTTAGTTTTAATTTAAAACGATGTTCTTTTCCTTAAAAATATAGTCAAACGACGTATCGTTTTACTAATTTAGACACAATTGAATACAATCATACAATATATTTTATCAGTTTCACAATGTAAGTCGTTTCATAATGTAATTTAAAGAAAATTATTGGTAATGGTTTATGGAAAGATAATTATTTTGGTTAGTCATGTTTCACTTGAAAAGTTTGCTTTTCACAAATGTACATTTGTTTTATGAATGTCTAAGTAAAATACATAAAATAATTAATTTGATATTATTTAATCCATTCACGTTCTTACTCTTTAAATATGAATTAATTGTAAACCACATATAATTATATAAGTAAAGATACGTAAATTTTTTGAAAGTGAACTCTTCTATTAGTAAAAATACTTCCACCGTCCCAATTTACCAATATAATGCAATAAATACTTTTTAAAACATGACATCTTCAATCTTCCTTTCAAAAAACATAAGAAAGCTAAAGAAGATTTTCTATTCCTGAGTTCCAGAGAAAATATTGTTGCTAATGATGTTCTACAATTTAACGTCGCCTAGGTGCTAGTAAGAAATGTGCCATCAGAGCCACATAAATCAGTTAGTGAACATGTGGAGCATGTCTATAAGGTCAATCATCCAGATCAGTACCTCACTCATCAGGTTTTCTCTTGATTGCCCTTATCTTTTTTAACTTTTTTTTTTTTTTTTTTTTTTTTTTTGTGTGTTCGTGACTGTATACTAAAGAATTTTTAACTTTTGCGTTTCTGGATTCCTTTCGCACACACTTTGACACCAAATCTGGTTATGTTATCTATGTGGTTTGATGAAAATTAACCACCACGGAAAGGGGAGGAGAAATCACTATGTCAGAACAAAAAATATTTTTGAAAATGGAATTATTGTGTTTATGATTATTTATGATTTCAGGTCGTGTACAATGCAAACAAACTTTCACGTCTTGTAAATAAGAAAAAAGAGATCAAGAACTTGCTCGAACGGTCTCAGCTGAAATATAAAAAGAATCCATCAAGAAGACCCACAAAGGTATCTCATCATATTTATTTACTGGCTTTGGCATTGGACTCTTTAGCTTAACACCTCAGGAAATGTTTTGAATTGTGCAGATTCCCCCTCTTGGCTTTTGTGGTAAAAGAGTGGATGCCATTGACTTTTACACCTCTGAACTTGAAAGACTTACTAAGGAAGTAAGTAGCCGTTTCTGCTTCTCTTTAGCTAGTGATTCCTGAAAATCTCTGCATACTTCTTCCTAATGTAACGTTTGAGTAGTCCATTTTAGAGTTGTACTTTATGACTAATAAACAGTTGTATCATTGGACTTCTTTAATATAACGGATTAAGAACTACATAATTAGATCGTTGAGATCATTTGAATGGGAAGCCTAATGGAGGGCCTGCTTTTTAAGCCCAAATTTTCTGGTGAAATACATGAATGAACAAGTTCACTTCATAATACGATTTTACACTACTCTGCTTCTGTTTTACTTTCTTTCAGCATCCTAGCATGAACTCCTTAACATGTTATATGTGATGTGATTATGGATTCAGATAAGTGAAGAGAGATTGAAGATTGAGAAAAATCCAAAAGATTATATGAGGCCAGCTGCATTTGTTTCCTTTAAAACAAGAAGGGGAGCTGCCCTGTGTGCACAAGTTCAGCAGTCTAAAAATCCCACTTTATGGCTAACTGAATGGGCTCCCGAGCCCCGCGACGTTTTCTGGAAAAATCTAGCAATTCCTTATATCTCACTTACTGTTAGGGGCCTTGTCATTGCTGTTGCATTCTCATTCATGGTCTTACTCTCCACCATTCCTTCTGCTTTTATTCAGTCTGTTTCTTTCATAGAGGAAATAGAGAAAGCACTTCCCTTCCTGAAGCCAACCATTCAAAAGTGAGATTCCTTTCCAAATTAATTTCATACATATATATATATATATATATATTCAGTTTATTTCTGCTTGTGTTTTAATTAAACTGGCCACATCATATGATCTGATGCAGGAAAATGTTTAAGTTATTCATCCAGAGTCTTGCTTTGAACATGTATCTTTTCATTTTAAAATCAGCACTGAAGCCATTATCCATATTGGAAGGATTCACCTCAAAATCAGCTCTTGGAAGAAGATGTGCAACAAAACACTATATTTTGGAGTTTGTCAATTTGTTTCTTGGAAGCATCATCGCTGTACATGACTTTCAAGAACTGAATAATTTTATCCGCCAGTCCCCAGATGAGTATGTTCTCCTTCTATAAATCATCTTCTATGCAATTTTTTTTTCCTGATATTAATTTATATTATTTGAAACTATCTATCAATTAAACTAGTATCAGAAAACATCCGAAGAAATAATTGATTGTTATCTAAAGGATGAATGCAATGTTATCCACAAGTCAATGCCATTTTGATATTTTAACTTGACATTTGCACTTGTTCCTTCATACTCCCTCCCTCCATCCAATAAAAAGAATCATGTCTTGAACTGTAACTTGTAACTTAAAAATGATTGTACCATTGGACTCTTTTAATTAGACGAATGAAGTATACACTACTACAAAACGGAGCTTTAACGGCTGCGAATTAACGGCGGAAAATAGAAAACCGCAGTAATAAAAGGAATACGGACTTTCTACGGCGGTCTAAAAATGAACCGCCATAGAACAGGACTTTCTACGGCGGTTTAAAAATGAACCGCCGTAGAAACAGACTTTCTACGGCGGTTGGGACAAACCGCCGTAGAAAGGGGACTTTCTACGGCGGTTGGAGGGAAACCGCCGTGGAAAGTGGACTTTCCACGGCGGTTGGAAGGTAACCGCCGTGGAAAGTGTGGACTTGGAAAGTCCACTTTCCACGGCGGTTTCCCTCCAACCGCCGTAGAAAGTCCCCTTTCTACGGCGGTTTAATTTTCTCCGCCGTAGTATTGACGTATATATATATTAAAACCTAAATAACATCGTGTATTCCCATATCGCGCCCGAGAGTGTCTGTCTCCAAATTTCTACTACGGTTTTGCACGTTGAACCTAAGAATCGTCATTTGGAGCTAAAATTTACCACCTAAAGGTTAGAAACTTGTAAAATTTTCCAGTAATTGCTTATGCTTGTACTTTAGATATGTCATCCTATAGCATTTATTTTTATTTATGGTAGCTGCATGGCTGAAAATTAAAGTTGCATATATTCCATGTATGTGGCGAACCTTAGTAGTGTGGAACCCTATTTAGTTATACTATGTAGTTTTCGGTGATGTAATTTGATTTATAGTGTTTGCTTTTTAATGGATGATGTTCATATAATTAGCACTACTTAGAGTGTGTATTATTTTTTTTATGCATTTTATGTGTTTGACGAAATGCATGAATGAAAAACTTAGAGTTTCTTCTTCATTCGATTATGTCTATTGCGCATGTGTTGTCATTGCATTATTTTTTTCATTGAGGTATTATAGTAGTTTTGCACATATATGACTAACATAAGTATTATGACATGTGCTAAGACAAGCATGCAACTTGATACTTTGTACATTGTTTGTTGAATTATTATTTGGTATTTTTAATTATTTCAAGGTCTTAGTTACACATGGATCGAAGTATCTTGTTCTGTGGTGATCGGACCTCCGATTCTTATGCGAGAGAAGTTGAGAATTTCATTCAATTCGCTTATAAGAATACAAAGTACGTTCATTGTCCGTGCAAATCTTGTAAAAATGGGGCGCGGTTTGATAACTCAGATACAATAAGATTCCATTTATATCGGCACGGGTTTGATCCTTCTTATAAACTGTGGATTTGGCATGGTGAAAGTATTGATGGTTTACCTGAGCAAAGAAAATCTCATGCAAAAGGAGATGATGCAATTACTAGAGATCGATTAGATGCCATGATTGAGGATGTGGCCGAGGATTTTGCTGATAAACCAGAAGTTCTTGCTTCGATTTTGGGTGACAATGAGAAGCCTCTATACAAGGGTTGCAGTAAATATACACGATTGTCTAGTGTTTTGAAGTTGTTTAGTTTGAAAGCGGCAAATGGATGGTCAGATACTAGTTTTACAGCCTTATTGAGGGTATTGAAAGATATGCTCCCAGAAGATAATGAACTTCCAGATCGAATTTATGAGGCGAAAAAAATGTTGTGTCCAATGGGTATGAAGTATAAGAAGATCCACGCTTGCCCAAATGATTGCGTCCTCTACAGGAATGAGTATAAGGATTTATTGCGATGTCCTAAGTGTAACACTCCTCGATACAAAAACAAGCAGCTGTGTGATGCTGTTGAAGACAGTTCTGATGCGCAAAAGAAGGGGTCGCCGGCTAAGGTTCTGTGGTATCTTCCTATAATACCGAGATTTAAACGGTTGTTCGCTAATGAAAAAGATGCAAAACTATTGACATGGCATTCAGATCGGTGTATTCCCAGTGATGATGACAAGGTGATAATGCATACATCAGACTCAGATCAGTGGAAAAAGATTGATTCAATGTATCCTTCTTTCGGGGGAGAAGCAAGAAATTTGAGGCTTGGTCTGTGTACTGATGGAATGAACCCGTTTGGCAGTCTGAGTAGCACACATAGCTCATGGCCGGTGATGTTGGTTATTTACAATTTGCCGCCTTACTTGTGTATGAAGCGCAAGTACATACTTATGTCTCTAATGATTTCAGGCCCACGGCAACCAGGAAATGACATCGATGTGTATCTTGCTCCTCTTATTGAAGACTTGAAAAAGTTATGGGATGAAGGCGCACCTTGTTTGATGCCTACCGTGAAGAAATGTTCACATTACGTGCCATGTTGTTCTGTACCATTAATGATTTTCCTGCTTATGGAAACTTGTCTGGGTACTCTGTTAAAGGGCATAAAGCATGTCCAATATGTGAGGAGAGTACAGATTTTTGTCAGCTTGCACATGGGAGGAAGACAGTATACCTTGGGCATCGCAGATTTCTTCCCGAGACTCATCCGTATCGCCGTATGAAAAGAGCATTCAATGGATTCCAAGAGTTCAGAAAAGCTCCAGAACCCTTGAGCGGGCCAGAGGTGAAAGCTCGTGTGACGGACATTAATGTTGAGTTTGGTAAAACTTCGGAGTCCAGCAACAATGATACAGGTTGTTGGAAGAAAAAATCCATATTTTTTGAACTTCCATACTGGGAGAACTTGGATGTCAGACATTGTCTCGATGTTATGCATATTGAGAAAAATATTTGCGAAAGCCTCTTAGGTACGCTCTTGAACATCCCTGGTAAAACTAAGGATGGTTATAACGCGAGACTTGATATGGTTGATATGAACATAAGAGCAAATTTAGCACCGGTAGCTCGAGGACAACGCACATATCTACCCCCTGCCTGTCACACTTTGTCCAGAAAGGAGAAAAAACAACTGTGTTCAAGTTTGCGTAGCATCAAAGTTCCATCTGGATATTCTTCAAATGTAAGCAGACTTGTTTCCTTGAAAGATTTAAAACTGGTTGGTTTGAAGTCTCATGATTGCCATGCCTTAATGCAGCAATTGTTGCCTGTAGCTATTCGCTCGATATTGCCCAAGCATGTTAAGTCCAGTATAACAAGACTTTGTTTCTTCTTCAATGCTATATGTAGCAAGGTTATCGCGCGCGAAAGACTTCATCAGCTACAAGATGAAATAACTGTTGTCCTCTGTCAATTAGAAATGTATTTTCCACCCGCCTTCTTTGATATTATGGTGCATTTGGTGATTCATTTGGTCAGAGAGATGAATCATTTATGGGCCTGTTCATTTGCGATGGATGTACCCATTCGAACGATATATGAAAGTATATAAGGGGTATGTGAAGAATTGTTGTCGTCCTGATGCTAGTATTGTTGAAGGTTATATAGCTAAGGAGGTAATTGAGTTTTGCACTGAGTACTTGGCCGGGACCGCATCCATTGGAATATCTAAGAATCGGCACGATGGGAGGATTACAGGTATGGGCAGAAGGGGAGGAAAAATTTTTTTGCCGTCTAATGTTGAATTAATGAAGGCGCATCTCTACATTCTGCGCAATTCTGAAGAAGTTGCGCCCTATGTGACAGACCACATACAGTCAATAAGAACGTCTTATCCTGCTTGGACGGATCAACGTGTGCTCAATGAACATATTCGGACATTTGTCTATTGGTTTGGTAATGCTGTCCTGGGCAAAGACGTTTCGGAGACATTGAAATGGTTGGCATTTAGGCCCAGCCCTGCGGTACGAGCATTTTCATGCTATGACATAAATGGATATTCATTTGCTACTAAGAGACAAGATGAGAAGAGTACGGCACAAAACAGTGGTGTTACATTAATCTCAGAGGCTTTACATGTTTCTAGCAGGAAGGATAAAAATCCATTGTATGCAAGCATGGCTTATTACGGGGTGATCGAAGATATTTGGGAGATTGACTATGTTTGTTTCAAAGTAGTTGTATTTCGCTGCAAATGGGTTGATAACAATAGTGGGGTTCGAACTGATGATCCATTGGGTTTTACCTTGGTCAACCTCAATCGGGAGGGTTTCAAGGGGGAACCATTTATACTTGCATCGCAGGCGAAACAAGTTTTTTATATCACCGATCCTTGCGACGAACATTGGTCTGTTGTTCTTCATGGTAAACAACATCACGGTGTGGAAGGGATAGATACAGAAGAAGGGCTTCATGAGGCTGGCCCTTTCTCTAGTGGGTTACCTGAACCGAGAGCAGATGAGGAAGATAGGGAACTTGATAAATACATACTTCGTGATGACCACAGCGAAGGATTATGGTTCGAGGATCAAGTGTCCCTTAAGAGAAAGAGAATAAGTTAAGAATCATTTTCAGGTATATTGTTTGTTTTTATTAAACTTCAATTCCCGTGGGTGTGTATGTGTGTTTGTGTATTTGTATATGTTTCTTTGATTTTAATGAAGAGAGGATTCAATAAATTTTTAACAACATTTATTTTTATCCTTCGTACTGTGGGATTGAAACAGGTCACACCTCGGATGAAGCCGCGCAATCAAGGGACAAAATTTCCAGGGACTTCATATGCGGAACTGTTTATAAATGAATATGTTATTTTTTGAAATTGTGTGAAACTTATGTGCTGATCTTAAATTGCACTTGTGTTTTGGTAAAAAACAAGCAGAGGAGATTCTGTCTGAAGTGATTTGAAACTGAATTCCGTATTATTCGAAATAGTTGGAATTTTAGTGAAGTATTGAAGTATATGTGCATCGAATTTACAGGGAGTACGTTACATTTATAGGGGAGACTTTGTCAAATTTTCCGGAAAATAGATTTCCTTGTTTTTCATTTATGAATAAATGTTTCTTGTATTATTATTATTATTTTCTTCCAAGGAGTAGTACTTTGGTAAAATTTCCAGGGAAATCTATACGCAGTTCATTTTGTTTTTATTTTATATTTAACTCTTTATAAATTACTTGTCAGCGGGTTCGGGAAACAGGGGAAATGCAGGGGAAAAAATGGGAGTGGAGAGGAAGAGAATGAGGGAGGAAAAGAACGTTCAAAAATTTTGAACTTTAATTAACCGGGTCGTCTATTCAACGGCGGTTCAACATTGAACCGCCGTTGAAAGTGGAACTTCAACGGCGGTTCAATTCTTAACCGCCGTTGAAAGTGTATCTTCAACGGCGGTTCAATGTTTAACCGCCGCTGAAAGTCCACTTTCAACGGCGGTTCACTCGTGAACCGCGGTGGATTCTTTTTTCAACGGCGGTTCGTTGTTGAACCGCCGTTGAAAGGTCTCCTCGTAGAAAATTGGAGCCAATTCCCGCGCGGGCATATTTTAATATTAATTTGTTTTTTCCATTTTTCAAATAACTAATCTCACAAATTTGTAAGTATAATAATACATACCCTGATTGTGTATATTTATTAATTATAGGTCAAATATAGAAATTAATAAATTTCGTAAATTTAATACATGTAAGAGACGATAAAATAATAAGCTTCATTATGTTCCGTTAAATATCTACTTTTTCGACAAATGCATTATAGGTACGTATAGTAATATAAAAATTAATTAATATTAGTTAAGTGGCCGAAAAAAATTAAATAAACACTGGATTTCATTAATTTACAAACATATATATATACATATCTGTTTATACATACATATATATATATATATACATCTTTCGCTTTTCTCCTTTCCCCTCTTGATGCACATCATATATATCCAACTCTCTCGATCCTCTATGCTCTCGATATCTTGTAAATTTCCACTACATAAATAAAATATTTTCATTTGAATAATTGAATACTTTAAGACAACTTTTATAATTAATTCTTATATATATATATATATATAATGTATTTTGAATTTGGTACAAAAAAATAGAAAATCCATGCGTACGTACGTAGCGCGGGAATTGGCTCCAAAAACTACTTTTCTACGGCGGTTCAAACATGAACCGCCGTAGAAAATACTTTCTACGGCGGGTTCTCGGTTGAACCGCCGTAGAAAATTAGTTTTTGGAGCCAATTCCCGCGCTACTCATGAATTTTCTATTTTCATATCATTTTCTAAACCCTAAACCCTAAACCCTAACCCCTAAACCCTACTCTCTATTAAGTTTTTTTCCCGATTTTCATAAATTAACCGCGGTGACTCTTAAGATGGAAATAGATATATAGTGAAGCGCCACCCTTTTCCTGGATTTTCGCTTTGACATTCAAAGGAATGAAACATTTCAAATCATGCATATGTGCAAAGTCAACCTATCGGTCAACGTTTTTCAAGCTTAATTATATTAAGCTTTGAATTTTGAAAGTTGCTAAATTCAAGTTTCTATCAAGCATTTTATATATCATCCAAGCACCTTCAAAGGCTCAAGTAGTTATGCATAAAGATTCAAACAATCCAAAGCATTCATATTTTCAAAGTCAACTACTTGGTCAAGTTTTTTCAATTGAAGCTTGCCATTTTGAAGCATATATCCTTAATTTTCTCATGTGAGCAACTTCAAATTATCAATAAGTTAATTCTTAAACTCTCAAATAAGCTAAAGCATGTATATTTAAAAAGTCAACCACTTGGTCAACCATTTTTATGTAATGCAAACATGCTTAATTCTTGCTATCTTGAAATGAAAATTTTCAACCGTTTTAACATGTGCAAGAATTTCAAGATACCAAAGATGACATAGATCCTAATGCATCATTTTAACTCTAAAACATGGCATTCTAGGATTATATCACTCAAAGACTCATCAATCAAATGCAAATTTCAAATTTTCTCAAATTTTTCTCTATTTTGCCTAACTCATCTTTTCTTGAGTATTTTAACTTCAAAATTGGTCTTAGCATATTTAAAATATCATTCTAATTTCATTTGACCAATTTTCATCTTCTAAGTATTTAAAAGTCTAAAAGTCAAACTTCTAGCTAATTTCAAATAATGCTCATAAAGTCCTAATGACTTTCAGCAAAATTTTTTTTCGGCCACTTAAATTTTATTAATTAATTTTTATATTACTATACGTACCTAATGCATTTGTGGATTTGATTTTTTTATCCCGTTCGCCAAGTCGAAAAAGTAGGAATTTTAGGGAACATAATGAAGCTTATTACTTTCTTGGCTCTTACATGTATTAAAGTTACGGAAATTATTAATTTTTATGTTTGACCAATAATTATTGTACGTGTAGTAGCACGCGCGGGAAATTTAAATGCAAATATGTGGTTCAATTAAAAATTTGAAATTTAATTATGAAATGGTTAATAAAAGTCGAGATTGTGTACATAATTAATAAATATACAAAATCTGGGTATGTATTATTATATTTACCAAATTGTGGGAATAGTTTTTTGAAAATGGAAAATAAAAAAATTTAATATTAAAATATGACCGCGCGGGAATTGGCTCCAATTTTTTCCTCTACTTAAACCGAGAAAAAGTGCGGACTTTCAACCGCGGTTCAATCGCGAACCGCAGTTGAAGGTACACTTTCAACGGCGGTTCAACATTGAACCGCAGTTGAAAGTGTACCTTCAACTGCGGTTCGCGGTTCATGGTTGAACCGCAGTTGAAAGTATACTTTCAACTGCGGTTCAACCATGAACCGCCGTTGAAAGTATACTTTCAACGGCGGTTCAATATTGAACCGCAGTTGAAAGTATACTTTCAACGGCGGTTCAAGGTTGAACCGCAGTTGATTGTTAGGTTCAACGGCGGTTCGCGGTTGAACCGCCGTTGAACCGAGACCGGTTATTAATTATAATTCAAATTTTTACCTTTTTCATTTCCTCCCTCATTCTCTTCCTTTCTTCTTCCTTCTTTTCCCCTGTTTCCCGAAGCTTCTTCCATCGCCGGCGACCTCCTCCACCTTCCGATCATCCGTCGGCTGCCCAAGCATTCACCGATTGTTCGGCTGCCCAAGCATTCACCGTCGGTCGGCTCTCCATTTCCACCCTCCCATATAAACTTAAAGCTTGGATTTTTTTTGAGTTCACCCAAAAGGTTCCACCTTCTATGCTTTCATTTTAAACTTTTGTGTATTTAACCTTACATTTTGCAAATGCTTACCATTGCACTAGGATTTTGTTGGTTGATATTTATGGTTGATTTCGGTTTTAACCCTTGTGATGAAAGCTTGGAAAGTTTTTGGATTTATTGATTGTTTGTAGCATTTGGTTTGGTTGTTGAATTGAGTGTTTTGTCCTACATAAGTTGAGAACCTAGGGTTTGATTAATGTTCCATTAGGTACCCTTTGAAATTCGGGTTTTTTTTTTGAAAATGAGAAACTCAAATGATTATTTCGGTTTTGCTTGATTAATTTTAGAACATTGGTGTTTGATTTCGGTTTTTATTCGATTTAGTGTTCCTCCTTTAGTGATAATGAGGAAAATGCTTTGTTGTTGATTCCACTTTGTGAAATGTTATTCCTTTAGTAGAAATGAATGAATGTTCTCATTAGTTGTTGGTTGTGAAATGTGAAGTACTTTATCAATGGTACCCTTGAGAAGTCCACTTTTTTTTGGCCCTCATTTGGTTTAATTTGGATAATGGTAATTGTGGATTTTTAGGAGTGAATTTTGCGAATGTACATTGCCTTTTTTCCACATTAGTTGTTGGTTGTGAAATGTGAATTACTTTATCAATGGTCCCCTTTATAAACGGACTTTTTTTGGCCCTCATTTGGTTTAATTTGGTTAATGGTAATTGTGTATTTGTAGGAGCGAATTTTGCGAATGTACCACTTTTTTTTCAACATTACAAGCATTCTTGTATTTGACATTAAAGCTTTTGTTGTCATTGCATATATGTTATATTGAATTCTCTTTCTATGTAAATGAAGTTTAAGGTACTTTCAATGGCCCGAAAAAGAAAAAGCAATACGGAGCATGGAGATGGTTCTTCTACTAAATCTAGTAGAGTTAGAGGGCCCACAAATTGCAATGACCTATTGGAAATGCGAAAGAATGGGGAAACTCTTGACATTTCTTTTGATTCCGGGCTCGAGCCTAGAGTACATCATGTACAGTGGATTACCTTTGTGGCATATACGGCCCGGAGCAAAGTGGACTTAGTGGAATATGAATCATGGCCGAAAGTTCCCGCGGAGCTCAAGAAGAGAGTTTGGATGGAAATACGGGTATTTTCTTTAATTATAATGCATTCTTTGTTTCTTAATTCTTCCATACAATTTTACTCAAATTCCTCACTAAATTTTACTCCTAATTTTCACTGTAGGCATTATTTGTTTTCGAGTCCACCGAAGAACTCGAAGATAAGTGGATTAGTTATGCCGGTAAACGGTGGAAAGATTTCAAATCCTATTTAGGGAAATATGTACATGGTCCCATGAAGGGTAGGGACCCATGTTTGGAATATAAATTTATCCCTAGGGAGACATGGATTAAGTTCAAGGCTAGCCGCGAGACAGAAGAATGGCAGGTATATTTTTTTAAATTGATTTCCTTCTTCTTTTTGGATATTTGAAATTGCTCAGTTTAGGGATAATAATTTTTCATTATATTTCTCTCTAGGCCATTCGTGGAAAAGCGCAAAAGAATGCCAATTTAAATGCTTTCTACCATAACTTATCTCGCGGTGGCTACCGACTGCTGAAGCAGCAGTTGCATGACGAGGAGGTCAGTGCATCCGGAAAGAAGCCTTCAGAGGAGGGTCAGTCCGAAGAAGAAGGCGAGGATTCTTATTCAGGGCCAGGCCGTCATGACCTTTGGATACATGCCCATACGAACAAAAAAGGGGAATACTTCACGCCAGAGGCTGGGCGTGTAGCGAAGGAAATTGTAAGTTTTGCACCATACATTTTCTTATGTTTCAATTATTTTAATATTTAAAGTCTATGTGTATAGAATTTTTATTATAACTGATTATTTATTACTAGATATCTATGATGAAATGCTAATTAATAATTTGGTTGTCATTAAATGTTTATATCAAATTATTATTATCTAGTTGTCACTGTAAAGTAAATAAATGACTAATTTGTATATATGTGTATTTATTTATATTTTATAATTATGGTTATCAATTTTATATTTAAAATTTATATACATAAATGAATAATCTCTGTATATGTGTATTTATTTATATTTAATTGATCTATTTACATTTACTATATTTGGCAACATGTGTAGGAAAATCTATGTTCCCGCGAGTCCCAAGGGGAGACCGTTGCAGAGGGTAGGAATGACATTCTTGTCATTGCAACGGGCAAGCGCGATCACCCCGGTCGTTATCGCGGCCATTCTACGCGGGCACGTATCACAGAGGTTTTCCCACAGAAAACAAAGCCGTCGCTTAAAGAGGAACTTGATTTAACTAAGCGACAGCTTCAGAAAACCACTGCCCAACTAGATGAATGTCAGACACAGCTGAAGATGATGATTGGGGTTATATGTGGTAAGATGGGAACCGATTATGATACATTAAAAGCCACCGTCATGAATAATGCCCCGGATGAGAGCTTGCACCCAGAGACCTCCGGAGCGGTCCCTGTATCCCCTGTGAGCCCTGTTTCTCCTCTGATACCTACAAGGTTGCCCGATTTGGAGATGCTACATGTTGCACCTACGGACCCGATCAAAGCCTCTGACGGCGGTGCTTTAGGCGAATACAAGGTAAATAAAATTAGACGGCTTCTTTTAATACTTCAAAAATTTTTTTTTCTTTATTACAGTGCTTTGTTAAGTTATTCTTAATAGTTGACTAATGTTCATTCGCTTGCCTATTATCTTAGGACGGGTGTGAATGCCATCTGTTCCTTCATGAGGATTCGCAAACGCGGCGTAAGCTTGTGGCAAAAGGAAATATTTATAAGCAAAGCAAGCACCACGGGCGCGAGGTTAGGAAAGGTTGCGCGAGGGTCACAATTAAAATTTCCTATGATGACTGTGCCCCGCTGCCATTTCCTGAGGAAGAGGCTGCAGCAGTGGGAATGTCCAAGTCCTTTTTCGTGGAATGGCCTAAAGAGTTGATTGAAATTATTCAGCCGGCTCCGGTAACAAAGGTATATTCTTTCATTTATTTGTGTATTACTTCATACCGTTTTGTATATTTAATGTTATTTCAAATGATGTTAGGTGGATAAAAGTGCCCAAAAGAAAAAAGGCCGGATGAGTTCTATGAATGACAAGACATCTCCTTCGGCGATGGTTCCGACTGAGGAGTCATCCTCATCGACATCTGATCCATTGCAAGAGTTACAGCTCCGAATGGATAATGATGCAGGCTTCAATGGCTTCTGCTTTCAAATGACAAAAGAAGTCATAGGTTTGGACCTGCCTAATCTGATGGATCGAGGGGATCTATTAGAGTTATTGACCAGAGAAAGCCAGGTCTCAAACAGTTTGATGCAGTTGTTCACCCAGTGAGTTTCCACTTAATTTTATAACCTATTTCTGATTATTAATGTTATATATTATGCATTCCATGTGCATAGGCTAACCAATGAAGCCCTTTTTTTAAATTCTTTAGAGCTTTACATGAGTTAGCTGAAAGGAATGGGAGAAAGGGGATAGGTTTCCTTTCGGCTGATCATGTCACACCCACACAAACTACGCTTCAAGCTAGGGTGAACTACATTGCGCGAATCTTGAAGGATAGGAATAAAGAAATGTATATGGTGCCTTATCTTCAGGGGTAAGTGACACTGTAAGCGATTCTCTAATATTTAAGAAACACTGATATAAAGATCTGACGTACGTCATTAAATTTTTTGTTGGCAGTGAACATTGGATGCTAATGGCCATTAGACCAATAGATAAGGTTGTATACTGGTTTGATTCTTTGCAAAATCCACAGAAGGAGGAGGCGGTGGAGCTTATGGACGAGTGAGTTATATATATTAACAACTGTTAGAATGCCTATATAACCATATATTGCTAATTATTTTCGTGCCGATTTCATTTTTATAGGGTGATGTTTAACTATCAAGCTTTCTTGGGATTGCCCACAAATGTGCATATGCCACCTTCGTGGATAGTAGTTAAGGTAAATGAAATTGGTTCTTATAAATTTTTTAATTACATCCGTGGGTCTAGTAGCCTAAGCAATTAGTAGTGTTAGTTGTTTTAATTAAATCCGTGAGTCTAGTAGCCTAAGTTAGTATAGTGTTAGTCAATTAATTTATTAGTTAGTCAAGTTATTTATTGAGGTATTTGATTAATTATGCATGCAATCTGTGAGTCCAGTACTGTAGGTTAGTTAATATAAGCATGCAAATTGCCGTTTCGATCAGTAGAAATTAGTGAGTCCTAGTTATTTAATTAATTAGATTAATACGAGTTTAGTTATGAATATTCGTAGAAATTTTTTACTCACCGTTGTGTTGTATACAATTAATTGTATAATCTTCTAACTCGTATATATTAATTCATTAGCATAAAAAGCAAACGGATAATTGGGAGTGTGGGTACTATGTAATGCACTACATGTACCAAATAGCAATGAAATCATCCACATTTGCACTTGAAAAGGTAAATATATATTTCTCATTACTTACTTAATTGACTGTGTTTCATTTTGCTTACTCGGGTAGTTTTTAATTTCAAAAAACTCTGTTGCAGCACTTCAAGATCGACCGCACTCCATTAAGCAATATGGATATAGATGCAGTGCGAAAAATATGCGCTAGATATATTTTGGAGCATCCGTCGTAGTAGAAGGATACTAATTAAACTTGTTCATATTAGAGTTGTACAAATATTTTTTGGATATGCTGTATTATAAAAGCGAATTCAATTTGTATATTGGTGATATTTGTAATAAATTTGGGCTGTTAGCATAAGGTTTTGATTTGAACCAGGTTTAATCAGCAGGTTTTTAATGATTTTAATGCGGTTTGCGTTTAAAAAGTAACCACTTTCAACGGCGGTTCATAGTTGAACCGCAGTGGAAAGTATACTTTTAATGATTTTATTGCGGTAAAAAGTAGCCACTTTCAACGGCGGTTCAACCTTGAACCGCCGTAGAAAGGTTACACTTTCCACGGCGGTTCAAGGTTGAACCGCCGTAGAAAGTGTAACCTTTCTACGGCGGTCCAACCTTGAACCGCCGTAGAAAGAGTACACTTTCTACGGCGGTTCAAGGTCGAACCACCGTAGAAAGAGTACACTTTCTACGGCGGTTCAAGGTCGAACCACCGTAGAAAGTGTAACCTTTCCACGGCGGTTCAAGGTGCCGTAGAAAGTCCGCTAACTTACAACGGCTGCCAGATAGATGGCGGCTCAAAAATGCTAAACCCCGCCGTTAAAAGCCCTTTATAACCGCCATTAAAGCTCCGTTTTGTAGTAGTGATATTTTTTTCATTTGCGCACTCTTGCTTCTTTAGATAATTAGTACTCGATCCACTCAGTGGGACAGAACTTGTTTTGCAGGATGATAAAGACCATTAGTGTCTCCTTACCTATGGCAGCCCTCTTCTTCGTATCGAACACAATGACAGATGGATGGACGGGAGTTGCTGTGGAGATTCTTAGGTTGAACACTTTAATAAGTTATCACTGGAAGAATTTTTTCTGGGTGAAGACTGAAACTGACAGGGAAAGGGCAATGGACCCTGAAATCCTGGTTTCAAACACAAAAGAACCACAAATTGAGATGACAATCTTGCTAGGCTTAGTTTATGCTGTAGTATCTCCAATGTTGCTTCCGTTTATCATCATATTCTTTGGACTTTTGTACGTCGTTTATTGTCATCAGGTACGACTAAACCATACTAAAAGTTGCGCATTTTCTTGCTTGTGTGGCTTCAGCTGTGGAAAACTTTCTTAAATGGCAGATCATTAATGTGTACAATCAAGAGTACAAGAGTGCTGCTGCATACTGGCCTGATGTTCATGGGAGAATCATAGTAGCGTTAATAGTATCCCAGCTGCTTTTACTGGGGTTACTAAGAACCCTAGGAGCTTCTCAGTTGACACCGTTGCTTATTGCACTTCCTATAATGACGATAGGTTTCCACCGATATTGTCATGGTCGTTATGAACCGGCTTTTGTAAGATATCCACTGCAGGTATGTATGGTTCATGTCGAATCTAACACTAATCTTTTTGATGTAGTGCCTTCAAATTTTAGCATGCGACTTTGTTATTATGTCTCATTAATTAATTTTCATTGTATGTTGAAAATAATGTCTGAGATCATTTCATTCATTTAGGATGATGTTTTGTTTCCTATTTGCAATAATATTTTAATAGTTAAATCACTCGATCTACTAATCTCTTAATTTTGGCTGTTCTAAAAATAATTCTAGAACGTGTCGTCTGAACTTGAGTTTGGAACAATTATTTGAAACTATTTTTGAAGTTCAGGGATGGAAATGAAATTTTTTTCAAGTCGATGGAACCTCCAAGTTAAGGAATAAATAAGTGATTTAACCATTCTATATTATCCCATTAATTCCCTGTGTCCCTGTAATTGGATTTGCAGGAAGCAATGGCTAAAGATACGTTGGATAGAAGTCCTGATCCTAAGGTTGCTTTGAAGTATTACCTCAGAAATGCTTACATGCACCCAGCCTTCAAGGAAGAAGATGATGATATTGAGAACAATTTGGCTACTGCACAGGAAACTACTGAAGTTGCCACCAAACAGCAAGTTTAACATATCCAGACTTCCGGGAGGATGTGGTAGATTGAGAACAATTTGAATTGGCTAGTTCAAATCAAGGGGGCTAGGCAGTTAGGCAAGAATTTTTAGGCATAACAAAATGTAAGTTAAAGATTGTGGGCTATTTTTTTATTTTTTTATTTCCAGTCTATGCCCTTGTAGTTTGTGGGATGGCTGCATTTTTTTGCTGTTGAAATTTAAGTAAATTAAGGATTATTCAAAGTTAAATTAGGTGAAACTCGGCATCTAAGTATTGGATCATATACCCCAGAAAAATAGCAAACGATTCTTTTAATTTCTTTTGGTTGATCTATCAGCCGTTATTCTTTTACAAAACACAAAATAAGTGAGGAAAGTGCAAGAAAAGCAGACTGGAGACGTAATTTCATGTCTGATAATTTTGCTCCCATGTGGTCTATTTATAGATACAATTCAATAGTTTCAACTCTAATGAAAAGGAAAGAAAATATTCAGACTAAATCAGATAAGAATTGATCTCGAAATCTCACTTTTCGTGAGTTGCAACCATTCAGGAAATGAAGGTTTTCAACACACGTTCGAGACCTGTTCAACGTCGAACTGGCCATTTTGACGTCGAACAAAAGGTTTCGAACAGCTTCAGATCTTCAGACAAATTTTGCCTTTTTAGTTTTGTCTCGGCTGAGACACCTAGTTTGAGATGGAACTCAGGTGTTGAACTAAACACTTAGGCATATTTTGCCTTTTGTTCTTGTTCTTTTTGCAAAGCTTGGTACGAATTCGTACTTACGACGGCCATCCGACACCAAAACTCGGTCTCGAACCTTCTTTGCTTCACTTTCCTCTCTTGATGTTTGACAACATGTCCATTTGATGTGTACTCCGACAACATGTCCATTTGATGTTTCTTTCATTTGTTTCTCCTTGAGTCTTGTTGATGTCAAGGTATTTTTGAGAATAAATTCATAGACTAGTTCACTTGATCATAGATGAACTTTGAATGATTGTGCTCTATTGACTACCTTTTCAGTATGAGTTTAGATGAAAAAGTGACTTTTGAACTCATTAGAAAGGGATACTTTGTTTTGAATTGAATAACCACTTTTGGTTCTCATTATTTCAGGATAAGAGCAATAGTTTAAGTTTCGGAGAATTTGATTGGATGAAATTGTATACATTCTTACATCCAAAATTTATTGTGTCAATGTGCCTGTTCATTAATTTTTGATCCTAAAATATGACTAATTAGTGGTAATTTAGGTTGTAGGAATGATCGGCACCCTTTTAGTGCATTATTTTAGCATCATTAAAGGCAGTTCTCAAGGGATTTTGCCCAAGTTCTTAGTATTTTAGGGCCTGTTCTTTTTGGACGTTTTGAAAACGATTTTGAAAACAAGTTTCGGAAAATAATTTTATAATATAAAAAGTGTATTGAAAATGTAAAAAGTAAATGTTGAATAGTAAAAAGTTGTATTGAAAATGATGAAATATGATTAAAATATATTAAATTTACTGTTGAAACCAAAACTGTTTTCAAAACGAAACAAAAAGAACAGGCCCTTATTGCAGATTTGGAGAACAGCCCATGAGGAGAGAAAACGCAAAAGCAGAGATTTTAGAGCAAAGAAGTGATCACTCGCAAGTCCATAAAATTATGGCCCAAGAAGGGAGGAAATCAGAAGCCCATTCGGATTGAAGCAGCTGGAGTTCTAGAAGAAAACGAAAATTACTGCTGTAAAAGAGAGAAGTTGGAGATAAGCGGAAATCTCAAGAAGCGATAAGGATCAATTACTTCCTTTTCGGGATTGATTTGCTGCATTTTCAAAGATTGATTTACTTCCTTAAGTGATAAGGATTGATTTATTTCCTTAAGTGATGGGATTTTGATTTACTTCCTTTTGATGAGAGATAACTATCCCTATAAATAGCGATATTTTCATAGGAAGAACATATTCGGTTTGGATAGAGTTTTACTAGTCACAATACATTATTTTAGTGCAAAGTTTATGTTTTGTTTTGAGATTCCGACCCGTAGGCTACGGTTTGGCCAAACGGGAGGTGTCTCCAGTAGCGAATTCTAGTAAAGTATTTCTTTTTCTTAGTCCATTCTTGTTTCATTCAATGGCTACTTTAATCTTTACTCGTGTGATATTTAAATCTATGAGTAGCTAAATCTTTTATTCTAGTATTATGTGAGAAGCCTTAGCCGATGCATGTATGAAACCAAAAGCATGAATTCCAGTCTAATTAATATGTTCCGAAATTGCCTGTGTTTACATGTCTAAAAACCAAGGTCCTATTAAGTTTGATCACTTAATATAGATCTGGTAGGGTCAGTGAATGGCACAATTACCGACCGAGTAGTATAGGTTTAATTTGGTAATAATCTCTTGAGCATCGTCGAGGGGGGTTACTGGTTTTGGGTTTTTATGATTCTTAATGCTTCTAGATTAGTTAATACGGTGATTGTGGGAACTCATGGCCTATTAATTAAACTAGATAGAGAAATAACCTTGATTGTGGGAACTCACGGGGGTTATCGATTAATTAAGGGATAATTAGATTATGATTGCGGGTACCCGCGGTAATCTATAACTAAAACGACAAAGGATAATTAGACAGTATAAAAAAAGGGGTTTATGATTGCATGTTTATGGTTAAGGTGGATCACGTAATGCTAGAATATCTTTCCTAATTGATTTTATCTATTTTCCTTATTAGTTTAATTTCATATTTCTATAGATAGGTGACAAATTCAAGGTCTCTAGAAGACACAAAGGTGACTACTAGTCAAAGTTTTGTTATTTGCATGTTAATTTGGAAATTAGGTTGAAATTGCCGTCTCTATGGATTGACCCTGTGCTCTACTGTGCTACGTTTTATTTATCTTAATTGGTGCAGGTTTTAGTAGTACTTTTACTGTATTTGATAGTCCTACGACGGGTTTGTCAAATTGGCGCCATTGCCGGGGACGGTTACAATTTTAATTTGTTTTTCCTATTCATGTGCTTGGTGTTTTCTTGTGCTGTGTATGAGCAGTTCTTCAAAACCTGTATTACTGAGCGATCCAGAGATCGAGAAGACCTGTAGACACTTGGCCAAGGAGGCACGGTTATGCAAGATCGCATAAACAGAATCTGTCAATTGATCGTTTAACCAAACGGACGGTGACTCTGAAGCAAAAAATTCAAGTTCTAAACCTGAATTGGATATCTTGGGGGATAGACAAGAGGACAGGGACGAGGAACAGTTGAGAGGGCCAGAACCGGAACCCATATTGAAGGATTTGAACAGTCATGACACTAACGACAGAGCCTCGGTAGTAGTCACTCCAACACTGCCCAGTGGTTTTCCACTAAAGAATAGCTGGCTGAATGGCATCCCAAAATTTCATGGGAGTACTAGGGATGATCCTTACAATTTCCTTGCTAAGTACGTGAAAATTTGTAAGGTGGGGTGCCTACCAACTGGAGCCACCACCGATCAACTGAAATTAGTGGCATTCCCCTATGTCCTAACGAGTCCAGCAAATCGGTGATTTTCCTATTACCATCAAATTCTATTACCACTTGGAAGCAGATGAAGGAGTTGTTCCTTAAGAAGTATTTCCCTTCAACCAAAATCAATCTGGTCATGAAGGAAATAAGCAGCATTCAACAAGGGACTGATGAGTCCCTTAGCAACTACTAGATGTGATTCAACAAACTGGTGGAGAGTTGCCCAAATCAGAAGTACTCAGAAGCACAACTACTTCAACACTTTTACCATAGGATGACCACTAACGACCGGAACCATATGGACTTATCCAGCAATGGAGCATTCCAGAATAACACAGTAGCTAGGGCCAGGAAGATGATTGAAGACACTATTGAGTTATTTTAGTGCAAAGTTTATGTTCTGTTTTGAGATTCCGACCACGCAGGCTACGGTTTGGCCAAACGAGAGGTGTCTCCAGTAGCAAATTCTAGTAAAGTATTTGTTTTTCTTAGTCCATTCTTGTTTTCATTCAATGGCTGCTTTAATCTTTACTCGTGTGATGTTTAAATCTATAAGTAGCTGAATCTTTTATTCTAGTATTATGTGAGAAGCCTTAGCCGATGCATGTATGAAACCAAAAGCATGAATTCCAATCTAATTAATATGTTCCAAAATTGCCTGTGTTTATAATGTCTAAAAACTAAGGTCCTATTAAGTTTGATCTCTTTAATATAGATCTGGTAGGGCCAGTAAGTGGGACAACTACTGGCCGAGTAGTACAGGTTTAATTTGGTAGTAATCTCTTGAGCATCGTCGAGGGGGGTTACTGGTTTTTGGTTCTTATGATTCTTAATGGATCTAGATTAGTTAATATGGTGATTGTGGGAACTCATGGCCTATTAATTAAACTAGATAGGGAAATAATCTTAATTGGGGGAACTCATAGGGGTTATCAATTAATTAAGGGAGAATTGGATTATGATTGAGGGCACTTGCGATATTCTATAACTAAAACGATAAAGGATAATTAGACAATATAAAAAAGGGGTTTATGATTGCATGCATATGGTTAAGATGGATCGCGTAATGCTAGAATATCTTTCTTAATTGATTTTTATCTTTTTCCTTATTAGTTTAATTTCGTATTTCTATAGATAGGTGACAAATTCAAGGTCTCTAGGAGACACAAAGGTGACTACTAGTCAAAGTTTTGTTATTTGTATGTTAATTTGGAAATTGAGTTAAAATTGGCGTCTCTATGGATCGACCATGTGCTCTACTGTGTTACGTTTTATTTAGCTTAATTGGTGCAGGTTTTAGCAGTATTTTTACTATATTTGATTGTCCTATGAAATGTTTTTACTGTATATGCACAATTGTGGTGATTTCATCTATGAGATTTCTCAGTTTTGCAGAGCCAACTTTCGAAGGGCACATCTGGAGCTACACAGCTCTAAAGTGGATGGTTCTTGATGCTATGGAAAACTTGGACAAAGGGTTACAACTTTTGTGTAGACACTTTTACCGAGTTCTAGCTTATTGGTGCTCAAAATCAGGCCTAAAGTTAGTATTGTCATACTACCTACATGATTTTCCGAGTTGAAAATAGATTTTGCATCGAAACTCTTAATGAGATAATCACCGACAACAATTGCTTATCTGATCAATGGTTCACTATCAAAAACTAGTGTAAGCCACTCTCATCATCCATACATTGCCGTATGCTATTGAACCGTATGTGCTTTGGCAAAGGACTACTTATCCAACCATAAATAACCATCAACAAAGTTCATGTTCTGATAGGGTCCAAATAATACTAAATTAGCATAACAAAGTTTTAATATTTTACATAAACAAATTTCATAAATCGAAGGAACCAAACAATTTTACCACTGAAATATATAGAGCCAAGCCAGAGTATCGATTCAAGAAAATTGTATTCAACATTAACCTACTATGCTGACCTCGCCTACGACATCTAAAAAAGAGAGAGGGAGCAGAGATGATGTAATCTCGCCCGGAAGGGTTTGATCACAAAGTGAAAGTCGATCGTTCTAAGGATTGCTAGGGTGGTTTTGTGAAACATCGACCGCCAACAATGGACAAACAGAACCTTAGTATAGAAGACCCCGAAGCACGAGTGCACAATGTTGGAAACCTCGGTATAAGCACGCCACAAACAACTCACCATAAGTGTTGAACACCACAAGATGAAATCTTGATAAGTTCAATAGTTCAATGAAGAACTAAGAATTTTAGAAAATCTCACAAAAACATTTTAATTCCATCAAAGTGTTACCTAAAATGATTTACAAGGATACCTTGTGTAGGCAAAGAAAGATTATCCTTGAAAAGAAATGAAAGGATGCTTTGTCTTAAAATTGAAGAGTCTTGTCTCATTGAATCCTCCATGACTGAATTCATTCCTTGGTGTAAAAATTTAGGTTTGAATTCTTTGAGTGTGAGATTAAAATTTATGGCATTTATACCTCTTGTTGAGCTTCCTTGGCTGAATGTAGGATCTTCAGCAATTAACCTTGACCCTTGAATCAAAATTAATAGACTTGAATGCCTTGAATTTGTGTTGGCTAAAGATGCATGCGTGACTTTTCAAATATCAGCAGTCAAAATGTTGCATGCACTTGAATAGTTCAACGGATTTTATCATCAACTGTGTGCTTTGCTGGCCGCATTTACAAGGGCATTTGGAGAGTCTCTTGGCTCTTTTGACCCACATGATAGCTGAATGTAGACATGGTCATTTGAGAAGTTTTTTTGACTACATTTTAAATGCTGAAAATTCATTTAAAATTCAGTAGCCAACAAACTAGAAAACCATACAATTTATCGTATGAAAATCTTCTCCAATTTATCCTTAAATCGCTAGGTCAAATTGCATCAAGAGACGAGGTTGTGTGATAAAAGGCAAGAGGTGTAGACATTTGAAGAGAGAGAGAGAGAGGGACCAGATGTAGTAAGTTTTTGGGTGAATTTATTTTTTAGTTACCATACTTTGGAGACATTCAGCTTTTGGGCACTATACTTAGAAAATCCTATACGTAGTCACCATTCTTTTATTTTTGTATTTTTTAAGTCACTTTGTCAAACTCCTCCATTAAGTGACTAGCAGACAGTGGCGTCACCAGAAAAATTTGTCGGCAGGTGCTAGACTAAACAGTAAATAATTTTTTTCCCTCATTAAATAAATATATTTAACAATTATATAACACAGAGAAAATAGGAAATTTAAAAAGAATGAGATGAGAAAGACCTAGTGCATGTTGTTCGTCTGTTTATTGGGTGGGACGCTTGACTGGTCCCTCGAGAGAAGAAATGAGAGAGGAAGTGAAGAAAAAAAAAGAAAAAGAAAAAGGACTGTTGTTATTTTGTTTGGTTTTTATTATTATTTTAAGACATGTGGCATATAAAAAATCTAGTAAAGAGACCACTTCCAATTTGCCCTCGTCTAAACCTCTTCCAGTAAAGAGACCACTTCCAGTAAACAAAACCTCTCCTCAATAGAACTACCAAAAACCACAAATTCAAAATCTCCACCACCTCAGGAGAAGAATCCTCCACAGCCTTGCCGTTGCATCTCAGTCTAGTTACAAACGAAAACCCAAAACTAAAATTCATATTCTTCCAATCAGCCTTCTTCTTCAACAAAACAGCAGTGGCGGCAGGCGTTTTCCAGATTTTCGCCGTTGCTCTCAAGGGGCTGACTCCATGGCATCCTTAGTCCTCAACCTCACTACTCAGGCGGATTTTGGAGGTTGGAGGGTGCTTAAGCACCCTCCAGCTCCCCCCTGGTACCGCCACTGCTAGCAGACCAATATTTTGAAAGGTATTTTCGTCAAACAAGTCTGATGGGTTAAGTGTAATGGCCCACTTCTTACACACACAAACTTACACGCCTAAGCTTTTTCTTTTTTTTTGCTTTTTTCTTTTAACGTAAGCTTCTTTCTCCCCTTCATCTTCTACTCCCAATCCCAAATATTCCACCGCTGCCCCCTTCCTAATCAGAATTTGAATGTATTGCTTCTTCTCCTGCAGTTCTTCACCATTGTCCCCAAAGTCGTAGCGGTAAAGATGATACAAGCCATGATGGAAATGAATTTGCTGCCTTGTATATGTTGAAAGACGAACAAGAGACAATAGTGTTGGGTTATGGGCTCCTCTATCGCCCAGCGCCCAGCCTCCCTACCCCTCAAGCTCCAATGGAGAGTATGTTTAATTTGCAATTTCAGTCAGTGGAGTCCCAACAGTTCCTGGTGCTTTCAGTTCCAAAGGCTTCGAGTGAGAAAATCCATTATGTAATGGATGAGGCAGATCAGGTTCGAGGATTGGAGTCACCTCCTTCACTGGGTTTGGTTTCAGTTGTACAACAATCTTTGATTTCGAAAATAATTCGACCCAGAATCAAACCCACCAAATAAATCAAAACTACAAATATAAAAATTAGAAGAAAAAAAAAACCCCACATTTAGATATGAAGAATTTGGAGAAAAGTTGAGCAAGTGTTTGAATTGTGATTTCAACTGGAAGTTTCATAAGTTTTTTCTTTAATGAAAAGTTAGCATATTTCTAGCATAGGCTGATAGGAGAATATGAAGAAGACATTGAGATGGTTTTTTTTTTTTTTTTTTTTTTAACAGTGAATTACTCAGTTCATCACGGACCTTTGGTTATGTTATCTGAATAGACACGAACATTTAAAAATTGTTTTTTTAGTACAAACTTTTCAAAAATGGAACAAAACATGAAATTCGGTCTACCTCCTCCATTAATCCACTAATGGCTCCTCTTTTTCAAGGGCAAAATCATCCGATAATTCAATTTTTTCTTTTTCAATTCATCATCACTGTCATGTTTTCATCATCTTTAATCACCATTTATCAATTCATCACCATCACCTTCAGACCACCACCACCACCACCACCACCAGCGACAGGTCCAAATCGGCAGCAAGCAAAAAACAGCTGGACAATTTTCACCGATCATGGGATGCCGTCGTCGGCCTTGAAGAGATCCAGATCCGAACTATGAAGAAACTCAAATGAAGATTCAGATCCAGATCCAACAAAGATTCAGCAATTTATTCTGAAAATGTACCCTCCGATTCTCAAATTTGAAGCAAATTTGTCCTGTGATTAATTTGCTTCTTGGGATGGATTTTATCTTGGGGTGGATTTGTTTCCCAGTTACTTTCAATTTTGCTTCTTGGTTGCGTTCAAGATAGGTTTTTTTGGGAGTTTTTGGATTGGTGGGATTTGGATGGGGGTACATTTTCACCCCCTATCCAGATGAAAGCAAAATTGGACAATTATACCCTCTAAAAAATTGCTTCTATTAAGACCTTAATGGAGAGGGTAGACAGAATGTAATGTTTTATTCCATTTTCGAAAGGTTAGTGATTTAAAAAAATAGTTTTTAAATGATCATGTCTGTTCTGATAACATGGCCAAAGTTTCATGATGAACTGTGCAATTCTCTCTATTTGAATGTGTTTTAGCGATATTATTAACTGTTGCTTAAGGTTAATATAAGTATAAAAATTATTTTTAGTGACAAATTCATTAGTTATATTAAAAATTTTGTCAAATTGTTGGGTGTTAAGACTCAGATGTCCTCAAAATAGTGGTTTCCACCAGTAGTTAACAGTGGAGTTTGATGGAGTGACTAAAAAAATACAAAAATAAAAGTATGGTGATTACGAATAGGATTTTCAAAGTATGGCGACCGAAAGCTAAACATTCTGAAAGTATGGTGACTAAAAGTAGAATCCACCCTAATTTTTCACAATTGGTAAAAAAAATACGCTCATGAAATTTATTGTCCTTTCTTACCTGTCTACTCTCTCAAAAACGAGAATTGAGCCCATGATGTGACATGTTGGTCTCACAGCGGCGAACGCAGAACAAAATGTTAGAGGGGGTGACCATAATGGCAAATTTTTAGCTATCAAGGTGGCAAGAAAGGGAGCTTGTGGAGGTAGCGGTCCGGCAGCAGCGATGACCAGGGGCGACGTCCAGGCACAACTGCAGCTGTTGGTTGCTGTTGTTGCTTGCTCTGCTTTGTGTGTCGGTCGGTTGGGCAAGTAAATGAAAGAGAGGTGTGAAGCGTGATTGAATTGGGGGTAAATTGATTTAGGGCATCTAGTTGGATGTTTTTAATTTTATTTTTACCTCAGAAAAATTACATCATTTTACTAAGGGATAAGAAAAAGAAAAAGAAAAAATAGAAGACTCATCGTCTTCTTCACGAGAGAAGGGCGGGGCGGAGTCGAAGGGTAGTAATACTACTACTCTTCTCTCCTGGACCCAAGGTGGGCTGATAGTACAAATTTCAGAATGTTATGTCACTTTTAATAATAATTAAGGTTATGTTGGACAACGATAGTACAAATTTAGAATATTTCTAGTCATGCGTTGAACTAATACATGATTATAGGTATGGAGATTATGTTTTTTTTTAAAGTAACTAACCTTGGAGATGGTAAGCCCACACTAGCATAGGAATGGTGGAACGAGGCAGATTATGGTTGAAGAACTCGGAAACGCGAGAAGGTGGCGGAGAACCGCGGAACTAGCAAAGAAAAATAGAATTAGGAAGACACTGGCGCTAATGAAACAATTACTGATGGAAACTATTTTAAATATAGGCATGAACTATTAGAGACGGGTTTCCAAGAACCGTTGTCAATAACGGAGTATTGGATGCGGGTTCGTACTGGAGGCGAGTTTCTAAGAACTCGCGTCCAATACTCCGTGTTTTCACTTTTAGTGATGGATTTGTAGATAAGCGTCTCCAAATGGGCGCTACAAATAGGCCATCCAATAATAATGAATAGTCACTTTTATAAGGCTGTTGTCATAGTTTTCTAGTAGAGACGGATGCTAGTAAGTGTCATATTGATACTTTTTATTGTAGAAGTGCTTACTTTTAAGGTAAATTACTTCATTGGTCACTTAAGTTGGGGTTAGTTTTACTTGATTCGTTATCTTATCTTAATTTGGGCTTAGTTTTACTTGATTTCTTATCTTATCTTTAAAATTTTTAAAGTTCATTTTTTATGAGAAGGGACCAAAGGTAATTGACACCAAATGATGGGTTAAAATGGACTTTTTCTAAATAAGTGATCAAATGAAACTAATCCCTATATTAAAAACCAACCAAGTAATTTACCCAAATATCATTACTCTTGCTATCATTTCGAGTATTCCACTGTTTGTATTCCAGCGGTAAGTCTAAAATCTTCTCTACTATTCAAATTCAAAAATTTATGTATTATTCGGCTCATTTTACTCAACTTTTGACTTGCTTTTCTTCGTAGAATTTCGGGAGAAATTTTCAGACATAGAGGTGCTTCTAGTTCCTGATTACCTTACAGAGGTACTGATGATTTGCCGTGAGCTACCTCTTTTGATTACAAAGTGGGAGGAGCACGTTGAGAAGAAGAAATCAAAAGGAAAAGCTGTAGGAGGGCTAATGAAATAAGCACGTCAATTGTCCGCCCATAGCCGTTCCTACGATTATCATCAGTTGTAAAACCTACTCAAAACTATTATACCAATAAGCAGGATCGTCTCTACAGGGGCTGATAATTTTATTTTTCCCATAAAACAAAAGATATAAAAACACCTACGTGAAGACATAATCTCAGTTAAATTGATGCAATTGATCATCGATTCAAAGATTGTCATGCAAAAACTCAGATCGATCAGTTAGTTCTAGGGACAATAAACCCCTTGGTTCCATTGCAGAAGCCAATTTCATCTATTCATTAGACATGTCAATAGTATAATAAACTATCAAACTAACTCAAGTAATTCATTCAAATATGATGAATCAGCAGCCCTAAATGACCTCTCACTAGCCCCGAAAAGAACCATGCATGCAAGATTACAAAAATAATAATTTCAACTCAAGATATACATGCAGACATAAATCAACCAATTATAAGTCACATGTGATCCAAACTAGCACTTTTATTAGACCTATGGTCTCAATTCTATAGTGTTTCAAGGATTTAATGGACAAAAAGATAATTAAACTAATGAAAAAGAAGTTTCAGAAAAGTTGACTAGCAAGTGTCCGAGGAGTCACATGACTCGCATGGGTTCTCGAATGACCAAGAACAAGCCAAGAAAATGAAGGTAATCTTCAAAGCTCAAGAACAGTTCATACGAGTTCCTACACGACTCGTACATCCTTCAAGTAAGCGCATTCAATGCAAGTCAAAAAGGACAGTCAGCCTTTGACCAATAAGCACGTGAAGAAGCACGCGTAGTATATCTCTCATACGAGGTCACGTCCGAGTCGCACAGATTTTTGCACGGACTACGAACAAACAACTTTAAAGAAAGTCAGAAAAGCATTGCATAAGTCAGTCCTTTGAAGGAATTTGAATGTCAAAAATTGATGTGTCATGTTTAAGCAACCATTCGAGTAGCACAGATTCTCGAATAAAGGGAATGACAAAAGCATTAAATGAAGTCAGGAGTCGTTGGAAAAGAAAAATTCAAAGAACTGAGTCAGATGCGAGACACCACACGACTCGCATGCTCCTTCAGACAGACTCCAGCAAAGTCAAATTGAAAAGTGCCGTTGAAAAGAAGGATTGACATTTATATAAAAGCTTCAAGCATTTCATTTGAAGACTATGAATGTCCAAGTGAGCTGAGCTATCATCTACATCATTTCAACTCATTTCAAGAGAAAACTTCAAGCATTACATTCTTGTAAGAGATTTGTCAAAGTCCAATTTGCATTTTATCATTATTCATCTTTTTAGCTCACATCTGTTTTAAGCAAATTTTCATTCCACACTTTGTATTAGTCCTAACCAAGTGAATAGTTAAGGCATGATTGAGCTGCATTTTTACTAATATTTTTGGGTTGATTTCTATGAGTTTCAAATAGTCATTGCACTTAAAATGTCTGCTTTTGTGCAGGATCCTAAGGAAGTGTGAAGACTGTTTTGATCAGATGTCATAGGAGCACGAGATGGGCATGTGGAACACATTAGAGAGCTATACGGGCATATAGTGAGCTGACGGGAGAAACAACAAAAATTGCTAGAGAAGTGTAAGGACCCTAGGATGTTCACTATACCATGTGGAATAGGCAATAAAGAAGTTGAACATGCCCTGTTTGATCTAGGTGCATCAATAAATGTTATGCCATTAGCTCTGTACAGATAATTGAATCTTGGGCCACTAAAGGAAATGGGAATTATAATTTAGTTGGTCGATAGATCCAATGTCTATCTTGAACGGCTTATTGAGGATGTATTAGTAAAGGTAAATAGGTTAATTTTTCCAACTGATTTTTACATTGTGGACATGAGCAAGTCTTATGCTGGAAATTCTTATCAACTTTTATTGGGTAAACCCTTCATGAACACAACAAGGGTGATAATTAATGTGCATAAGGGTCATTTATCTTTGAAATTTGATGGTGAAAGAGCTGAGTTTAATATTTTTTATCATGAGAAGGACCCAAAAAATTCTAACTCTGTTTTTTGTGTACATACTATTAACTCATCTATGTAAGTAAATGTTGAGCAGAAGATCAATAAAGATGAGTTGAGCGTTGTTGTGAAGAAAGGCAAAGGACAGAAAGAATGTGAGGTGAATGGGCATAACAAAGCCAACCTGGTAGAACAAAGTATGCATGTTCATACATTGGGCGATATGCCCACGTGGATGGATACTGGCCAGCAATTTTTCAAAGGTAAAAAGGATTTATTGTCCAAGACAAAGGTGAGGAGAACACCAGAGGAGAACCTTCTGATTCATCCAAGCTACAAGCCAATATGACAAAGGTGTTCTGTCTAGCCAAAGACGTTAAAGACTGATGTTGATTGGGAGGCAACCCAATGTTTTTATTTTTTCTTTCCCTCTCTTTTGTTTTTTGATTTTATTTCTATGTTCATTATTTCGTTGGTTGCTAGCATATTTCTTCAAGTTTAGTTCATACAAGTGATGATTTGCCCATTTGACCTTGGAGGGCATGTGGAGTCCAATTCAGTACTTGCATGTACTTGAGCCATTCTGGTCACAACCCTTTACATCCACTCACGATAGGGAAGTTCTTTGCCCCTCATGTGTTACGTTTTTAGAGGCTTTATGTGTTTTTTTGTGTGTTTGTGTGTTGTTCTTTCTCACTCTACTATGTGGGGAGGGATTTGAAGTATATGTGGTTGTGTTCTGAAGTTTTGTTTTGAGTCGTTGTGGAGTCATGTTTGTGTCATGTCAAAGTTTTTTAAATTTTGCAGGTTACGTGTTAAAAAAAAAAAAAACAAAGTTTTGTTGAAAAAGTGTTTTTTGGGAGAGCATGAAACTTTTGAGATATTTGATAAAAACTTGTAAGGAATGGAATGGATTGTGGAATGCTTGGTTGCATTTTTTTTGTGGCAAAATGGTACACTCCTAAATGAGTTTTGGAACGATAAGTAGGCCAATCATCCAATTTGTTGAAAATACCCTACTTAAATGAGGTTTTGAGCTAATACTTCCACATCGCCTTCTTCGTGAGTGTATTTTTATCATAAGGTATAGTCGCGGCTAGGTTTTCTTTGTTGTACAATGTGGGCTTGTGCATGAAAAAAAAAGATTTAGGCACCAAGGAACAACCAAGTTTTGCTTGCTAAATTCCTTACCTTGTGTTTGCCCTTAGTTAGCCACGTTGAAGCTTGGGCCTATTTTTCATCACTACTTTATGTTGCCTAGCCTGAATTTAGGCCTTCTCTTGTCCCCCACCAAATGACATATGAAAAAGTGATGTTGGAACTATTTGAATAATACGTCATTGGGATGAATGTGAGCATATCTATAGGGTGGTGATAATGAGATTGGAAGGTGTTTCTTTGAAATATGTCTTATAGGTTGGGTATCTTGTGTAATAGTAATGCATATGGTGCTGTGATTAGTAAGAAAAAAAGAGAAAAAGAAGAAAGGAAAAAATATATATTGTTGTGAAAGAAAAGTGTACTATCAGTTGAGTCAAGCTCTTGTTCATTTTATTCTTTCAACTGATGTAAAGTGAGGGTACTGTTGTTCTCTAAGTTCAGTAACTTTATCGGGCCACGAATCATCTGTTAAAAATAATTAAGTGGCTGAAGGAGTAATATTGGGAGCAACATGGGAATATGATTCATTAGGTTTGAAGGACTGTGGGAATTAAATGATTGATCAATTTGCATGTCTTTGGTGTTTAGCCATTTTGACCTCTTTTCTTATCCTACCTTTCACCAAAGCCTCGTTACAACCCGATGAAGACTTTATGATTTGGTGCATGAGCTTATGTATGGGACATATAATCAAGCCCGGACATCTGTGGCGCACTGTGACACTTATGACTTGTAGGAACTATCCTATGTTTTTAAAATTAGTAGGAGTGAATCCTGTTTTGTGAGGAAATGGTTGGTTTGGCCTGTTTTAACTTGAATGATAGGTGTGTATAGATATTTGACATTGATTACTGGTTTGTGGTTTGCAAGGGAAGTTCTTCCTATCCTTACTTCTGTTGGTCATTTAAATTGGAAGTCAAGTGTTCTCCGTTGTGTCCTATGTAAAGAGTCGTGTTTTCTGTCTTTTATCTTTTCACCTTTTTTTTTTTTTTTTTTCTAGTGTTTTACATGCTTAGGGGCAAGCATGATTTAAGTGTGGGAAGATGATTGAGCTACATTTTTACTAATATGTTGGACTGATTTCTATGAGTTTTGAATGGTCATTGCACTTAAAATGTTTGCTTTTGTGTAGTATCCTAAGGAAGTGAAGAAATGAAAGCTTTTTTTATCAGAAGTTGTATGCAGTGCGAGATAAGCATATGGAACACATCAAGAGCTATTGACCTACACCTTTTAGGTGTATTATTTTAGCACTTGTTATGGCAGTTTCCACGGGCTTTTACCCAAGGTTTTAATGTTTATTTGCAGTTTTAGAGATCGGGCCCAAGAAGAAAAGAATGTGCAAAAAGTGAAAGAATTGGAGCAGATGAGTCACGCCTGAAAAGCCCACACGAATTGTGGGCTAAATCAAGAAGGAAGCCCATAGAAAAGGTCGGCCGATGCTAATTGCGAGAGAGAGGCAAGAGCAATCAAAGTCCAAAGCAAGAAAAAGGAATTGCATGTGTGGAAGTTATTCTAATTGGAATCTTGATTGAAGAAAAAAGATAATCCAATTGGATTCCAATTGGAATCGTGGTTAAGATGCAATCCAAATTCCAATTGGAATCCAAGCCAATGGCGGTTTCATGCAATCCAATGGTGGCCAACCATGCGCAGATTTGATGGAATATGCGGAAAAGCTTAAAGGAGAAGCAATGAAGTTTTGGGCAATTACCAATCCAAGAAGGAATTAAAGAGAGAAGTTGGGAGTTACCAAATTTGAAGAAACTCCATTGCTTAATTAATTCTCTTTCCAAGTAGAAGAAGGTTTCCTTATTCCATTAGGAGATTGGTTAATTGCTGAACTGTATCCCTATATATATGGGATTATTCCTGCACTTTTAGACACAAGTTTTTAGATACAAGTTTTTAGACTCAAGTTTTTAGATAGAAGTTTTCTAGAAAAAGTTTATAGAGAATAATTTCTTAGTTTACAAGTAATTCTCACGTAAGATACAGTTTCACGCTAGTATAGTTTTCCTTTGTTTTTCTCTAATCTGCTCTGTTTTACTCTGTTTCAATCGCAACTTTGGATTTTCCCGACGGGCAGTCTACCGTTTGGCCAAACCGGCGGTTGTCAGATCGCGATTCTTAAATTCCAGTACAGTATTCTCTTTTCTCTTTTAATGTCTTATTTTACATTTATGTGTTTTTCGTGTTTTATCATGAGTAGCTAATTTATTAGTTATGATATTATGTAAGAAGCCATAATCCAAGCATGTATGAAACCCCGGAATTAATCTAAGGTCTAATGAATTATGTTTCTAAATTGCCTGTGTTTATATGTCTAATTACTAAGATTCTATTAAGCCTGATCAACTTAGTTTAATCTGGTAGAGTCAGTGAGTGGCACAACTACTGGCCAAGTAGTACAGGATTAATTGGGTAATAATTTCTAATGCATCGTCAGTAGGAATTATTAGTTTCGGATTCTTCTAGTTCTTAATGCTTCTATTTGTTAATTAATAAGGTTTGCGGGGACTCGCTATCTGTTAGTTAACGTAGTTAGAGAATAATTCCTTTGCGGGGACTCGCAGGGGATTATCGAGAATCTATGGAGAATTGGGATTATTTGCGGGAACTTGCGGTAATACTATAATTGAAACGGCATAAGTAATTAGACAAGTTAAGGGGTTTATGATTGCATGCATAAGATTAAGGTGGATTTACATAATACCAGAATTTTCTCTCATTACTTGATATCTGTTTAAGTCTTTTATTTAATTATTAGTTTAATTATTATTTTGCTAAAATTAAGTGACAACTCTAAGGTCTCTTGGGAGATACAAAGGTGACTACTAGTCAACAGTTTGGTTTTATTTGCACTTTAAGTGGAAATTGAATTAAATTGCTGTCTCTGTGGATCGACCCGATCTACTACTGTGCTATATTTTATTAGCATCTTAATTGTAGGTTTTAAGAAGTATTTTTACTGTATTTGGTAGACCCAAGACAAGTTCTATCAAATTGGCGCCGTTGCCGGGGACGGTTACAATTTTTATTCTTTTTCTTGTTTAATGTGCATTGGTGTTTTCTTGTGTTGTGTATGACCAGATCTTCAGGTGCTGAATTACTTAGTGATTCAAAGATCGAGAAGACCTGCAAACGCTTAGCCAAGGAGACACGGTTAAGAAAACTTGCAGAAACAAAATCTGTCAGTCAACTGTTTGCCCAAACGGCCGGTAGCTCCAAAACAGAGTTTTAACATTCTGACTCTGAATCAGAACCAATGGGTGATAGAGAACATGTAGAGGGCCCGGAAGAAGAGCCCACGCTGAAAGATTTGTGCAACCATGATTCCGACGATAGAGCCTTAGCAGTAGTCACTCCCACACTGCCCAACGGATTTCCATTGAAGAGTGGCTGGCTGAATGGCAGCCCAAAGTTTCACGGGAGTGCTAGAGATGATTCACACAACTTTTTTGCTGATTATGTGAAGAATTGCAAGGTGGGGCGCCTACCCACAGGTGCCACCCTCGACCAGCTAAAATTGGTGGCCTTCTCATATGTCCTTACAGGTCCAGCAAACAGGTTGTTTTCATCATTGCCACCAAATTCTATCACCACCTGGCAGCAGAAGAAAAATATGTTCCTGAAGAAATACTTTCCTCCAACAAAAACCAACTTGGTTATGAAGGAGATCAGCAGCATTCAACAACATGTAGATGAGTCCCTCAGTAGCTACTATATGAGATTTAATGAATTGGTGGAGAGCTGCCCAAATCATAAGTATTCAGAGGCTCAATTACTGCAATATTTCTACCATGGGATGTGCACCAATGATCGAAATCACATGGATTCATCTAGCAATGGGGCGTTCCAGAATAATACAGTAGTCAAGGCCAGGAAGATGATTGAAGACACCATCGAGTCAAGAAGCCAGTTTGGGGAACCCTCCCGTTTGGCCAAACGGCAGGCTGAAGTTCGATTTATTGATGATTCAGGAGAGGAAAAATTAAATTAGCTGACTGCCAATGTGGAGAAATTGACTGCACTGGTGGCGAAACTTGCAACCTCGAATAGCAGTAACAAAGAGGAGGTGGTGTGTGCATGTTGTGGCAATCCGGGGCACTTTGCACAAAACCGCAATCTTGCACATGAAGAAACAATTGCTCAAGCTAATGCTGCAGGGAATTGGCACAATAATTCCAATGAAAACTGGCAACCGAATGCACCCAGGAGGGATCCATACTCAAATACATACAATCCGGGATGCAAGGACAATCCGGAGTTTGGTTGCAAAAATCTAGAATAGGGAGTTCAAGTTCCTTTTCCCTCATAGGCAAATCAAGAGGGTCCTGTTCAGATTGTGGGAAATCCCAACCAACAAGCTTCAAATACAAATATGGGGAGCAATAACTGGATTAATGGACCAATGTACAGGCCCCCAAATCAGAGGAATTTTTTCAATCCAAATCAGAACAATCCAAGAGGAGGCAGACCAATGGAGGAAGCCATGGTAGATCTATTTGCACAGCAGAAGGAGCAGCGAACAGCCATAAATGGGATTGCCAGAGTGTTATCTCAGTTATCTGCTTCAATGCAAGAACTAAGAGGGAACCAAGGCCATTTACCCTCTCAAGTGCAGGTTCTACATGTGGAGAATATAAGTGTAATAAGTCTGAGAATAAAGGAACAGGAACCAGCTGTACAAAAATTACCATCTGCAGGTGACGATTTTCCCAAACGAACAGTAGTCACTGAACCAGAATTGGAAAATTCAGTATCTAGACTGTAGAATCAAGGGGTAACTTATAGGCCACCCCAACAGATGTATTTTCAGAATCATAATGCTAATCAACAACAGAAGGGTGGTAAATCAATAGAGGATGTGATTGGCGAACTTGTTGGACAACAGAAAGAACAAAGGACCAGTATTGATTGCTTAGCCAACATGATGTCACAGTTAGCCATTTCTCTCAAGGAGATAAAAGGTGACTACGGTAAGTGCTCGATCCGGTCCAGGTTCTGCCCAGGGAGAACGTAAGTACAATAAAAAGAGCAGAAGTACTGAACCAGCTGTGCAAAAATCGCAATCAGCAGGGGGCCATTTGCCAAACCGACGGGTGATCCAGAAGCTGAAAAATCACAGTAACTTGAACTTGAGGAGCCAATCATTATCAGATCTGAATATGAACCTGAGAAGAGCCCTGCCCCAATTACAGTAAGCAAGGATGTGTATAAATCTATGCCGCCATTCCCAAATAGCTTACGGCCCAAGGCAAGGAATATAACAGAGGACCCAATTGACTACTTGGAGGTTTTCAAAAAGATGGAGGTCAACCTTCCATTCCTAAAGGCAATTAAGCTTCCCCCAGTTGGGAAATTTCTGAAGGAATTCATGGCAGGGAAGCCAAGAGGGGCGAGCAAGGTGGTGTTAAGAGAGAATGTCTCGGCAGTAATTCAGAAAAAGCTCCCTCCCAAATGCAAGGATCCAAGTATATTCTCTTTACCTTGCATCATTGGAAATAAGAAAATAAAGCATGCTATGTGTGACCTTGGTGCCGCCATTAATTTTATGCTGTTGTCAATTTATGAGACTTTATCTGGTGTTAAGTTGGTGGATACAAAGATAATAATACAACTAGCAGATAGATCATGTGTGCACCCTAAAGGTGTACTTGAGAATGTTTTGGTGCGTGTGAATTCCTTTGTTTATCCTGCTGACTTTTATGTTATTAAGATGCATAATGATCCTACCAAAGAATCTGCGAGTGTATTGTTGGGTCGCCCATTTTTGAAAACTTCTAAGGCAGTGATTGATGTGTATAATGGTTCTATCCGTTTGGATAATTGTGGTCAAAAGCATACTTTTAGTATCAATAATACCATGAATAATCCAGAAGCAATTACGAATGTGAATAGTGTTGAGTTGAATAACCCTCTTGTCCAAGAATCTCTTGAGACCAATTTTTTACAGGACAAAGAGGAGAAGGTTCTCCCTTATGGATTGATTGATTTCAAGAGCCAAAATAGGAGTGAAGGAAAGGCCCTAACACTTGACTTGGTGGAACCTCCAGATTATCACAAGGATCAGCATTCTACAAAAGGGTGTGTCAAAGCCAAAGTACGAAAAAGAAGCAATGCAAAGACATGGCTTAGTACACCCACAAAAGTTGATAAAGTGAAGCTACTGGGTGAGGGGTCTGTTTGCCCAAATGGAGCAGTGCAAGCGCAAGGCATGCAGTACTTCAAAGATTTTGGCCAGATCAGAACAGTGGAACAAAATTCACTGTGGAGCTTTCCTAATCATTAACAAGAACTGAAGTTGCGTCTGGCCAAGATGTTAAAGAAAAGTGCTACTAGGAGGCAACCTAGTTTATTGTAATAGTTTAGTAAAATAGTTTATAAAAAATAAATAAATAAATAAATAAATGAAAGAAAAAAAAAGTTGTTTAGTTGTTTTTTATTTGTTTTATTAGTCTTTTCACAATTTAATTATTTTTTACAGGGACTGGAGGAGTGAATTTGGAAGCCAAAAGGGCGCATTACAAGTTTTGGGGGCCAAATTTCAATATTCAAGAAGTCCAGGGGCCGGTGGTACAATTTTTCCGCACCTACAGCATTGATTCCAAATTTGGGGGGGGGGGGGGGGGGGTCCAATTACAAGGTTTCACAAAGTTTAGGGACTGGAGCTACAATTATTAGGTGCAAGGGCAATAAGTTACAAATTAGGGGGCAGAATTGTGAAGTCCTAAAACTGCAGGGACCTCATTGTAAATTTGAGAACTCACCACCCAATTTTGGGGATTTTTATGCCCTAACCTCCTATTCAGCCCACCAACCCAATTACCCGACCCAGCTCCCTAATTAACCTAATTCTCCCACGAAATTCATCCTTCCTCTTCTTCCTTTTGTTTTCTGTCTAGCCGCCTCCCAAAGAACCCACAACCTTCCCTTCCGTCCGCCCCAGGTAAGTTTTTCTGTTTTTGTTTGTCTTGTAGGCTGTTTTGAGTTTTAGTTTTTTCTATGTTTGTTTTTCTTTGTCTGTGTTTAGCCCTGCATTTTGTTTTTGTTTTTTTTTTTTTTTCCATGCTCGAGGACAAGCTTTCTTTAGGTGTGGGAATGTTTGCAGGGCTGATTAATGTTTTTCTAAATTGTTGTGTCATTGAGCATCCCTTGTGTTTCATTGTGTTTGCTTGGTGACAAGCAATTGTCTAAGTGTTGGGATGTAGGGACATTTGTCCTAAAATTTTTGTTTTTGTCCTGTTTGTGAGTCAAGTGTCGCTGCCTTTAATCTGATTTGGATCTGAAATATGCATCATAGATGAAGTATGACATGAAGTATGCATGCTGTAGTTTTGAAAATTTAATCTGAGAAGTCCTGAATTAGTTAAATCTGAAAATATGCATGTTTTTCCTTTTCTTAAGCCATTGTACTGAGCCTAAATGCTGAATTGCTCGAAGAGAATCATTAGCTTGCCTGTCAGACTGTCAAGATGGTATGAATAGTATATGGCGGGATGATGGGGGACCTTCTTAGGATTAACCACTTTTGGCTTGCTTTCTTAACCTACCTTGTTATATCCCTAGAAGCCAAGTTGAAGCCTTGTATACAAATGTTTTTTTTTAGTCAGTAAATAAGCCAAGGCCAATTTTTGTGATAAATCCTTTCTACCCCCCCCCCCCCCCCCCCAAGTGTGTTGAGTTGCTGAATTATGAATGAAGTCAAGTGGTGCAATGTTTAAACAAATGTGTGAATTATTTGGCAATGTATATATGTGCCCAATGTTAAAAAGCTCATGGAAAGCAGAGAAAAAGAAAGAATGAAAATAAAGCAGAGAACAAGAAAGAATGAAAATAAAGCAGAGAACAAGAAAGAATGAAAATAAATGTTGATGTTTTGAATTCTGCAATGTGCTGAAATTGTGATATATGATGAGCTGGGTAGAAATTTAAAGTGCTGAATTTGTGAACCATAATCCGCGCAAAGTGCAAGAATGTTGAATGAAACAGGTGCCAGTTTGCCCAAACAAAAAGGGGCTGTGAAGAATTCTAAAGAGAGGTTCAACAACTGAAGTTAATTTTTGAGACCACACTGGGTTTGAATTTTTTTTGCAGGTGGCCTAGAACCCTTAGGATCTGTCCAAAGGTTCGAACCCAAGTCTTACGTTGCGTCCCTTGATTAGAAGGTTGTTTCTTAACTGCTGTGTATCTATTCCTTCTATACTGTGGAGATGATCGACTATCAAGCATGTATGATTCTGGCTAGATTAGGATTTACTTTTATCCTGATTTTTTCTGAAAAAATGAGATTGTGTGCATTACTGACCATAGAGTGATGTTTTGGGAATTAATGCATGTTTTTAGATTTAGCCAATGGAAGGACTGTTTTTGTGAAGTAAATAGAACACATGCATATGAATTGAAGTGCTGATTTTGTGGTGTGAGTAAGTTCCAAAAAAGAGAAAAGGCAGATTTGTGAGTCTTGTTTTGAGTCTTATTTTGAGTCAAAGTAATAGTAGTTGTTTTTATTTTCGAGACAGTCCAAGGAGTCTTGTGTGTCATGTTCTGTTTGTGTTTTGTTCTGTCTGGATCAGTTGAGAAAGGAAGTATAAGTGAATTTATGAATTGATAGGTATGCTCTAGTTCTTCACTTCACGCTTCAGGGCAAGCGTCATTCAAGTGTGGGGATATTTGATCTGCACCTTTTAAGTGTATTATTTTAGCACTTGTTATTGCAGTTCTCACGGGCTTTTGCCCAAGGTTTTAATATTTATTTGCAGTTTTAGAGATCGGGCCTAAGAAGAAAAGATTGTGCAAAAAAGTGAAAGAATTGGAGCAGATAGTCACGCCTTAAAAGCCCACACGAATTGTGGGCTAAATCAAGAAGGAAGCCCATAGAAAAGGTCGGCCGATGCTAATTGCGAGAGAGAGCCAAGAGCAATCAAAGTCCAAAGCAAGAAAAAGGAATTGCATGCGTGGAAGTGATTCTAATTGGAATCTTGATTGAAGAAAAAAGATAATCCAATTGGATTCCAATTGGAATCGTGGTTAAGATGCAATCCAAATTCCAATTGGAATCCAAGCCAATGGCGGTTTCATGCAATCCGATGGTGGCCAATCATGCGCAGATTTGATGGAATATGCGGAAAAGCTTAAAGGAGAAGCAATGAAGTTTTGGGCAGTTACCAATCCAAGAAGGAATTAAAGAGAGAAGTTGGGAGTTACTAAATTTGAATAAACTCCATGTGCTTAATTAATTCTCTTTCCAAGTAGAAGAATGTTTCCTTATTCCATTAGGAGATTAGTTAATTGCTGATTTGTATCCCTATATATATGGGATTATTCCTGCACTTTTAGACACAAGTTTTTAGATACAAGTTTTTAGACTCAAGTTTTTATATAGAAGTTTTCTAGACAAATTTTATAGAGAATAGTTCCTTAGTTTACAAGTAATTCTCACGTAAGATACAGTTTCGCACTAGTATAGTTTTCCTCTGTTTTTCTCTGTTCTGCTCTGTTTTGCTCTGTTTCAATCGCAACTTTGGATTTTCCCGACGGGTAGTCTACCGTTTGACCAAACCGGCGGTTGTCAGATCGCAAATTCTTAAATTCCAGTATAGTATTCTCTTTTCTCTTTTAATGTCTTGTTTTACATTTATGTGTTTTTCGTGTTTCATCATGAGTAGCTAATTTATTAGTTCCGGTATTATGTAAGAAGCCATAATCCGTGCATGTATGAAACCCCAAAATTAATCTAAGGTCTAATGAATTATGTTTCTAAATTGCCTTTGTTTATATGTCTAATTACTAAGATTCTATTAAGTCTGATCAACTTAGTCTAATCTGGTAGAGTTAGTGAGCGGCACAACTACCGGCCGAGTAGTACAGGATTAATTGGGTAATAATTTCTAATGCATCGTCAGTAGGAATTATTAGTTTCGGGTTCTTCTAGTTCTTAATGCTTCTATTTGTTAATTAATAAGATTTGCGGGGACTCGCGGTCTGTTTGTTAACGTAGTTAGAGAATAATTCCTTTGCGGGGACTCGCGGGGGATTATCGAGAATCTATGGAGAATTGGGATTATTTGCGGGGACTTGCAGTAATACTATAACTGAAACGGCATAAGTAATTGGACAAGTTAAGGGGTTTATGATTGCATGCATGAGATTAAGGTAGATTTACATAATACCAGAATTTCCTCTCATTACTTGATATCTGTTTAAGTCTTTTATTTAATTATTAGTTTAATTATTATTTTCCTAAAATTAAGTGACAACTCTAAGGTCTCTTGGGAGACACAAAGGTGACTACAAGTCAACAGTTTGGTTTTATTTGCACTTTAATTGGAAATTGAATTAAATTGCCGTCTCTGTGGATCGACCATGTCTACTACTGTGTTATATTTTATTAGCATCTAATTGCAGGTTTTAAGCAGTATTTTTACTGTATTTGGTAGATCCACGACAAGTCCTATCAGTTATACAGGCATATCGGGAGCTGACGGGAGAAACAACTAAAATGCTAAACTGTAGGAACTGGGGCCCGTTTTATTTTGAGGTATGATTTTATCTTGTTTTAGCTGATTTAATATCAAATTTTCTTGATTATTAGTTGGTAATTCTTCTAGAATATTCCGTTTTCTTCTAGAGCCTTCTTGGCTATTTCTTAGGCTAGAAGTTAAAGACCTCTCCTATAAATAAAGGCTCTTAGATAGTGATTAGGCATATCTTGTTTTGCTAAATTATACATTAGTTATTTTCTCTGCAGTTTTATTCTACATTTTTAGTTCTATTCAATAAAAGAAGTCTTATGGTTTTCCAAACCATGAGTCTTCACTAAATCCCTTTTCCGGTAGAGTTTTAATGAAGCACTAGTCTCTATTTTCGTGAGATCTAAGTGTCCTTTATCTTTCAATACATTGCATATATCTATTGTTTTCTGCACAAAAAGTCTATGACTGTTTAATTTCATTTAGTGATAGGGCCCGTTGCTTAATTGAGTTAAAATACCCTCATGCCCACCTTGTCCACCAATCCGTAATTGTTGGCCAGGACTTAATAATAGGCACGTTGACGAGATTATGCCATTAATTCCGTGTGGCTCCATCATCAAGGAACAAGAGTCTAATTGTGTTATTCTGGCGGTTCCGAGAAACTTAAAGCTATTGGCACGTTAAATCTAACGAGCGTCTCTTAGATTGCCTATCAGTTAGGGAAGCAGTTAATAAGGCGGTTCCTTTTAACTGTCGAGACAGTAAGGAGAGATTGGCAACGCCGGAGGCGATTCCTCGATAGCTGTAACCAGTGTATGTCCATGTGTTTGACCGAATTCTTGAATCGATGATCGTAAAATAGATGATTAGTGTGGAGTTATTGTTTCTGCCGGAACTCAATTTATAATGAATTTTCCAAAAAGCTATTTTTTTCACTCTAGTATTTTCTAAATTATTGTAGCCACTACTCTCTTCAAACAAACAATTTTCTGTTGTGTTATGTTACATCTGTCACATAAAGAATAAATTATCACCGTTCCTCGTGGGTATGACCCTGCTCTCTCTATACTAGTGTATCTACATAGACTTCTACGTGGGCATACTGGTGTAGAAGCCACGCAGGCTTCTTTCTTTAAAAACGACAGCACCAAGGCACATTGTAAAAAACCCTAATCTCTTGTAGAAGAGATACGCAAGGTGAAAGGAGAGTTTGAAGTAAGGGAGAATCTTGAGTAAGTGCTGCATCCTTGAGAAATATTTGGCGAAAGATTCAATTCCTAAGATAGGTAGTGTCTTGAGGAACGATAGAGCAAAAGATCCATTCCTAGTCTTATGGATTTAGAAATAATTTCTAGCTTAGAGTTATGATACAAAATTCTTGTAAAAAGTCTTAAGACTAAGATGATTAGTCTTAAACAAGTGTAGTGGTTTAAAACACATGTTTAATGTTTGTTCTCGTGGATTAGGAAATCTCAAGTGGTAGAACTTGAGGAGTGGACTAAGATTCAATGGGAATCCAAACCACAATAATTCCATGTATTTTTTCTTCCTTAATTTGCTTTACTAATTGCTTTGACAATTCACTTCACACACTACACTTGTTTTAATATGGTCTTTTGAAGAACAAGTTTTCAAATATCTTAAAAAGAATTTTAATTGGTCTAGAACCTAATTCACCCCTCCCCCTCTTAGGTTGCTAATTGGAATTTCACTTTTTCAATAGACGCTCAATATTCTATGATATTTCGACTAATAAGAAATCTATAGACACAACTCAATTTCCACTTATTGTATCAGCCATTACCGCAGGGATCCAACAACATAATTGCTTCACTAATGAATACAAATAACAGGCCGGAGGATCCAACTACAACTTATTAACTATAGTAATAACTTTAATAATTAGGGGAACTTGATTCTAGTACTCTTATTGAATTAACATCTAAGAATTATCAGCCCACCCATTATGCTCACTATCAATACGATAGTTTCGCCACATATTATCCCCTTCCAACGTTTATGTCTTGGGGGAACTAGTTAACGGTATTCCGATTAAACCCAAGTTAGCTACTCTTAGATGAAATCAGAAATAAGATTTATGCACAGAAGATAATCAAGAATTCATGCATACATACTACCTTGGGAATACTTTTATATCTCACAACTGTAAGAACTAACTTTGATGAATCTTCAACTAGAAAAGAAAAAAAAAAAAGCAATAAAACTAAATTAAAGAAAAGAAATAAACTTTAGATAAAGAAAATAAATTAATATCAGTGGAGAGACAAGCAATGGGAGCTGAAGCTCCCCTGCGAGGGGGTTGTTCCGGATGAAATAATCGTACACATGAACTCCTTGTTTTAGGGAAAATTATATTACGACTAAATCTCCTTGAAAGACTAGGAAAATGAAATAACTAATTAACTTGTAGTAGAAGTAAACTATATAATCAAAGAGGGAAAAGATTAAAAAAAAAAAAACTACAGGCGGCTATAATGTAAAAGGGACGCAAGCGTAAATCTAGCATCATCAAACTTGCGAAAGTGGTAATTGCCAAAGTTGCTTGCTGCTATCCATTCACATACACAACATTCTTTCAACTGGACTTTGATCCAATCACTCTCAATTTAAGTTAGACTTTGGGCTGCATCTTAATTAATTGACTTGGGCCACGAAGAATTAGATTTCAGCCCAGCAAAATAGTTCAGACCCATTAACAATTATTTGGCCCACTTATCATTTTAAAGATCTTTCTTAGTAGAATTCACATACTGTTCACGAATGTTGTTCAGTTGCGTTAGAAAATTATGTCTTTCTTAGTTTCATTTCCTTGTGGAAATTTATTTTCTACTTTACATGCTAGAATTTTTTTTTTTTTTTTTTTTTTGTGAAAACCAATCATACACATTATAAATGGACAAGACTTGACTGAAGATTGACATCTAGTTTTCAGTCTAATTCAATTTACGTACAGTTCAGTATTATAGTAGCTAATTAGCAGTTCTTATTTTTTATTTCTGGAGTGTTTTTCGGGCAAGTTGAGCCGGCCAACAGTTCTTTGGATTCGCAATACTAAGTCAGTAATTCTTTTCTCCTTTTGTTGCATTGTTTTCGATTTCTAGCATATATTATAAATGAATTCGGATTAATTCCATCTAGTTAATTGTTTTGTTCGGTTACTAAATTCGGTGAACAACTGATTAGTTGAGTTTAATAATTACCTTATTAGTTCCTTTGATCCACATGTTGCTTTCGGGTGCATATTCTATTTAGTGATTGGAATTAGTATTTAACTGTTTAAATAGTTTACATGCTTTGATTGTGTCGAATGCATGTTCCTAATCCATAGTGGTAGATGATTAGTATTGATTTTGGATTATTGTCTTATTAGTTAATTTAGTTGATCCTTGGTAGTAGACATGACCACGGTTTTGGAATCGCCGGTTACGGTTCCATAGAAAGTGAAATCGGAACCGGAACCTTGGGGGAACGGTTCTAAGATGGTTCCGGAATCGCCGGTTCCGATTCCGAGACGGTTCAAGAACTACCGGATCCGATTCTTTCACGGATCCGAATCCGATTCCGTCACAGTTCTAATTCATTCAAATTGAAGCAATTTTAATTTAATAATTAATTTATATTTATATATACTTTAATTTAATTTAATGTTTACTTAGATTAATAATATACATAATATAAATTACATAGTGAGTTTATATATTATTATAATATATATAGTATAAAAATATTATAATATATAATTACGTACTTTATATATAAATAAACATATAATATAACAATTATAATAAGAAAGAGGAAGTAGCTATAGTGGTATTTAGCTTTCCTCAACTTTTAGTGAAAATTGAGGGTATGGGTTTGAAATTTTACTCCAACATATAAGTGCTATATAATTTTTAGCAATTTAAGTAGGGAACCGCCGGTTCCCGGTTCTGGCCAGTTCTAGAATCGACGGTTCCAGATTCTATGAAAGGAACCTCCTCAAGGGGGCCCAGTTCTGGTTCTGGAATCGTGGCCTCGAAACTGCCGGTCAGGTTCCGGGTCGGTTTCGGTTCGACCGAAACGGAAACGGGGGCCATCCCTACTTGGTAGTAAGATTGGTTTTATTATTAGATTAAGTCAATTTGAATGTGTGTCGGATGAATGTTCACTCATTAATTAGTTACTTCGTTTATGCATGATTTTCATATTTTATTAGTTTAATAGTCGATTGTTATTTCGGTTCCAGTAGGTTCAATAGTTAATTAGTTGAGTTTTATAATATGTGTTCGTCTCTTTATTTAGTCTTAATTAGTTTAAGCATAAGTAGCTAATTCTTTAATCCGGCTTAATTGAAATGAAGCATTAACTTGTGTAATGTCATAAAATCTAATTGCTATTTTCTTTAGGGCAAATGACATAAACCCCCCTATACTTTAACTAATGTGACAGTCACCCCTTATGGTTTCATAATATTATATTACCTCTCTATGTTTTTGGATTAAAATGTCATACTACCAGAAAAAACTTAAGTTAATGGTGTTAGAATAAAATACCTAAAATATCCTCCAACCTCAAAATAGTCGAACATAAACAATTTCTCATCTCTCCTGAATTTTCTAGCACGTCCAGGAAAGCTTGCCGACCAAAAACCTCTTCCTTCCAAACGCAAAGCAACCCATCGCCTGACGACCGTGAAATAAAGAGCCAAAATAGTTGATATCCAAAGCTATCCCAGTAAAATCCCCGTCCATACTCTGTCTCCAAGTGGCGAAGAATCACCGATTCAAAGCCTTCACAGTTGATAATTCATGTCGGAATATGTACCCACTACAATCTCCTTCCATAGGTTAGAGGATTTCAATCTACTAACAGAGCACTGTAATTTATTGGATAGTATACCACCCACCAGAGATGATGATTAGCAAATGGTTGATGCAGAGGGTGGAGGAGATGGAGATGAAGGAAAACAAGGTGAGAATGAGGATGAATATGAAAGAAGTCACAAGTATTGTACATAGGCAATATTATCACTTTGCCAAAAAATTGTATACATTTTACATTGAGTTAATGGAAATTGTTGCGCTTCTTCTCCATTTCATGTGTTTGGTGCTGTACTTATTTATGTAATTTTTACGGCTTTGATGCTCGTGTAATTTTTTCTGTTATGGAAATTTTCTGGAATTTTATGATTTTGAAGAGAAAGGAAAAAAGATTGTCACTGGATTTTTCCTTTTGGGTTTTGGCAACGCTGATTTTTTTATCATCGAGGTATATTTTTTTTGTTCTTTGATGATGTATATTGGTTGGAATTTAAGGAGTTGCGACATTTTTTTTTTTTTTTCCTGTTTTGGACTTTAGGTTGACTTGAAACTAATACTGGAAGGAAGTTTCAGATGATTTTTGTATGCTTCAGTCTGGAATTTTCGAATGATGTACGTAGGAATTTTTTTTAATTTTTCTTGAATGCTGATGCTATAATTTCTATCGGATTCTTGCTTCTGATTGTTTCTGAAAATCTGAATGTGGACGTTTTTCAGGAGCATTCATACCTAAATGGAAGGGAAAGGGATAGTTTTGGTATAGAAAAAATTTGGGGTTACCTTTTCTTGAGTCTCACTTGCGATTTAAGCATGTGAACTTTACACTCTGTTAATTAGTAGTTTTACTGTTAGTGTGACATTTTAGTCCCAAAACATAGGGAGGTAACATGACATTATGAAACAATAAAGGGGTAACCGTCACAATGGGTAAAGCATAGGGGGGATTTTGTTTTTTGCCATTTTCTTTAATATGCATGTGTTCCTTTTTACCCTTGAGAAGAATGCTTATTATTGGATTTAGCTAAGCATGTATACCTTAATTAGATGTGGGTAGTGATAATTAATCTCCTTTAGTTAAGATAATAATCAATGAACAAGGTTGGTTAATAAGTGATAAAATTATCTTCCGTAGTAATTCTTAATGCTGTTTGTAGCGGATCTCTGCCTAGTTGTGTATCAATTAGATAACAATTAGTTTATAGTTTATAGCAGATCTAACTAATTGTCAATTAATTAAAAGGAAATTGAATTGTGTCTGTAGCGGATCTTGACAATCTATAACTGATTGATGACATAGATATTAATGTATTTTTGAATTCATTATTAATGTTGCATATGGTTGTTGTGGATTTGCATACCTGAGCACTTTATAATATTTGATTAATTGAACATTTTGCTTTTGGTTGCTATATTTGTTTAAGCAGTTCAATCATAAATCTATCTTTATCACTATATTATTCTAATAGTTGTGTTGCAAGTTTAAATTAATTTTACTATTATTTGATCAATTTAGTAGAGTTGTCACTAGCCCCCTATCAAATGATAGTAAAAGTACTGTAAACATGCAGTACAAATACTAGAATAGCACACTGATAAGTAGGGTCGATCCATAGGGACTAGAGTTGATAAAATTCCTATAAAGCCTACTTATTTTAGATTGTTGGTTAGCAACCAACTTAGTGAGTCAAAGGACTCAAATGAGTAATTTCTGATTAAACTACGTGAACTAATGTGGAGAGCAAAAACAAAAGATTCAATTAACCTAATATTACAAAAAGACATCTGGTATATGTAAATATTCCACAATAACCATATGTAACATCAATTATGAACTAAAAAATACATTAACACACATGTCATCAATCCGTTATAGATTGTTGAGATCCGCTACAAACAAATCAAGTTCCCTCTTAATTAATCGACAGTTAACAAGATCCGCTATAAACTAAGTGTTATATAAATAATACATAACTAGGCGGAGATCCGCTACTGACACCTAGTTAAATGTACTAATAGGAATAAGAATTAAAGGAATCTGATTTTAGTGCTTCCTGGTCTGATTCGCGACCAATAATTACTTACCTTTTACACCCATTACTATGACATGTAACTTTACCACTTATTAACCTTGTCCATTAATTATTATTTTAACTAACGGAATTAATTGGAACTACTCAGATCCACTACTACAAAATAGAGCTTTAACGGCTGCGGATTAACGGCGGAAAATAGAAAACCGCAGTTATAAAAGAAATACGGACTTTCTACGGCGGTCTAAAATGAACCGCCGTAGAACGGGACTTTCTATGGCGGTTTAAAATAAACCGCCGTAGAAGATCCTTTCTAAATAACCGCTGTTGTATTGACGTGTGTATCTCCATATCGCGGCCGAAAGTGTTCTTCTCCAAATTTCAACTTCGGTTTGCACGTTTGATGTAAAGAATCGTCATTTGGAGCTAAAATTTACCTCCTTAAGGTTAGAAACTTCTAAAATTTCTCAGTAATTGCTTATGCTTGTACTTTAGATATGGCATCCTATAGAATTTATTTTTATTTATGGTAGAGGGCTGAAAATTAAATTTGCATATATTCCATGTATATGGTGAACCTTAGTATTGTGGAACCCTATTTAGTTATACTATGTAGTTTCTTGGTGATGTGATTTGATTTATAGTGTTTGATTTTTAATGGAGGATGTTCATATAATTAGCACTACTTAGAGTTTGTATTATTTTTTTATGCATTTCATGTGTTTGACGAAATGCATAAATGAAAAACTTATGGGTTCTTCTTCATTTGATTATGTCTATTGTGCATGTGTTGGTTATGCATTATTTTTTTCATTGAGGTATTATATTAGTTTTGATTATATGAGTAACATTAGTATGACATGTGCTAAGACAAGCATGCAACTTGATACTTTTTACATTGTTTGTTGAATTATTATTTGGTATTTTCAATTATTTCAAGGTGTTAGTTACACATGGATCGAAATATCTTGTTGTATGGTGATCGGACCTCCGATTCTTATGCGAAAGAAGTTGAGAATTTCATTCAATTCGCTTATAAGAATACAAAGTACGTCCATTGTCCGTGCAAAGCTTGTAAAAATGGTGCGCGGTTTGATAACTCAGATACAATAAGATTCCATTTATATCGGAATGGATTTGATCCTTCTTATAAACTGTGGATTTGGCATGGTGAAAGTATTGATGGTTTACCTGAGCAAAGAAAATCTCATGCAAAAGGAGATGATGGGATTACTAGAGATCGATTAGATGACATGATTGAGGATGTGGCCGAGGATTTTGCTGATAAACCGGAAGTTCTTGCTTCCATTTTGGGTAACAATGAGAAACCTCTATACAACGGTTGCACTAAATATACACGTTTGTCTAGTGTTTTGAAGTTGTTTAATTTGAAAGCGGCAAATGTGTGGTCAGATACTAGTTTTACAGCCTTATTGAGGGTATTGAAAGATATGCTGCCAGAAGATAATGAACTTCCAGATCGAATTTACGAGGCGAAAAAAATATTGTATCGAATGGGTATGGAGTATAAGAAGATCCACGCTTGCCCAAACGATTGCGTCCTCTACAGGAATGAGTATAAGGATTTATTGCTTTGTCCTAAGTGTAAAACTTCATGATACAAAAACTAGCAGCTGTGTGATGAGGTTGAAGACAGTTCTGATGTGCAAAAGAAGGAGTCGCCGGCTAAGGTTCTGTGGTATCTTCCTATAATACCGAGATTTAAACGGTTGGTCGCTAATGCAAAAGATGCAAAACTAATGACATGGCATTCAGATCGGTGTATTCCCAGTGATGATGACAAGTTGATAATGCATACATCAGACTCAGATCAGTGGAAAAAAATTAACTAAATGTATCCTTCTTTTAGGGTAGAAGCCAGAAATTTGAGGCTTGGTTTGTGTATTGATGGAATGAACCCATTTGGCAGTCTGAGTAGCACACATAGCTCATGGCCGGTGATGTTGGTTATTTACAATTTGTCGCCTTACTTGTGTATGAAGCGCAAGTACATACTTATGTCTCTAATGATTTCAGGCCCACGGCAACCAGGAAATGACATCAATGTGTATCTTGCTCCTCTTATTGAAGACTTGAAAAAGTTATGGGATGAAGGCGCACCTGTGTTTGATGCATACCGTGAAGAAATGTTCACATTGCGTGCCATGTTGTTCTGTACCATTAATGATTTTCCTGCTTATGGAAACTTGTCTGGGTACTCTGTTAAAGGGCATAAAGCATGTCCAATATGTGAGCAGAGTACAGATTTTTGTCAGCTTGCACATGGGAGGAAGACAGTATACCTTGGGCATCGCAGATTTCTTCCTGAGACTCATCCGTATCGCCGTCAGAAAAGAGCATTCAATGGATTTCAAGAGTTCAGAAAAGCTCCAGAACCCTTGAGCGGGCCAGAGGTGAAAGCTCGTGTGACGGACATTAATGTGGAGTTTGGTAAAACTTCGGAGTCCAGCAATAATGATACAGGTTGTTGGAAGAAAAAATCCATATTTTTTGAACTTTCATACTGGGAGAACTTGGAAATCAGACATTGTCTCGACGTTATGCATATTGAGAAAAATATTTGTGAAAGCCTGTTAGGTACGCTCTTGAACATCCCTGATAAAACTAAGGATGGTTATAACGTGAGACTTGATATGGTTGATATGAACATAAGAGCAAATTTAGCACCCGTAGCTCGAGGACAACGCACATATCTACCCCCTGCCTGTCACACTTTGTCCAGAAAAGAGAAAAAACAACTGTGTTCAAGTTTGCGTAGCATCAAAGTTCCATCCGGATATTTTTCAAATGTAAGCAGACTTGTTTCCTTGAAAGATTTAAAACTGGTTGGTTTGAAGTCTCATGATTGTCATGCCTTAATGCAACAATTGTTGCCTGTAGCTATTCGCTCGATATTGCCCAAGCATGTTAAGTCTAGTATAACAAGACTTTGTTTCTTCTTCAATGCTATATGTAGCAAGGTTATCGCCCGCGAAAGACTTAATCAGTTACAAGATGAAATAACTGTTGTCCTTTGTCAATTAGAAATATATTTTCCACCCGCCTTCTTTGATATTATGGTGCATTTGGTGATTCATTTGGTTAGAGAGATAAAAATCTGCGGGCCTGTTCATTTGCGATGAATGTACCCATTCGAGCGATATATGAAAGTATTTAAGGGGTATATTAAGAATCGTTATCGTCCTGATGCTAGTATTGTTGAAGGTTATATAGCTGAGGAGGTAATTGAGTTTTGTACTGAGTATTTGGCCGATACAGCATCCATTGGAATATCTAAGAATCGGCACGATGGGAGGATTACAGGTATGGGCACAAGGGGAGGAAAAATGTTTTTGCCGTCTAATGTTGAATTGATGAAGGCGCATCTCTACATACTGCGCAATTCTGAAGAAGTTGCGCCCTATGTGACAGACCATATCCGTTCAATAAGAACGTCTTATCCTGCTTGGACGGATCAACGTGTGCTCAATGAACATATTCGGACATTTGTCTATTGGTTTGGTAATGCTGTCATGGGCAAAGACGTTTCGGAGACATTGAAATGGTTGGCGTTTAGGCCCAGCCCTGCGGTACGAGCATTTTCATGCTATGACATAAATGGATATTCATTTGCTACTAAGAGACAAGATGAGAAGAGTACGGCACAAAACAGTGGTGTTACATTAATCTCAGAGGCTTTACATGTTTCTAGCAGGAAGGATAAAAATCCATTGTATGCAAACATGGCTTATTACGGGGTGATCGAAGATATTTGGGAGCTTGACTATGTTTGTTTCAAAGTAGCTGTATTTCGCTGCAAATGGTTGATAACAATAGTGGGGTTCGAACTGATGATCCATTGGGTTTTACCTTGGTGAACCTTAATCGGGAGGGTTTCAAGGGGGAACCATTTATACTTGCATCGCAGGCGAAACAAGTTTTTTATATCACCGATCCTTGCGACAACATTGGTCTGTTGTTCTTCATGGTAAACAACATCACGGAGTGGAAGGGATTGATACAGAAGAAGGGCTTTATGAGGCTGGCCCTTTCTCTAGTGGGTTACCTGAATCGAGAGCAGATGAGGAAGATAGGGAACTTGATAAATACATACTTCGTGATGACCACAGCAAAGGATTATGGTTCGAGGAACAAGTGTCCAATAAGAGAAAGAGAATAAGTTAAGAATCATTTTCAGGTATATTGTTTGTTATTATTAATTTTTTTTTCTGTGGGTGTGTATGTTGTGTGTGTGTATTTGTATATGTTTCTTTGATTTTAATGAAAATAGGTGGACATAAATTTATAACAACATTTATTTTTATCCTTCGTACTGTCTGATTGAAACAGGTCACAACTCGGATGAAGCAGCGCAATCAAGGGACAAAATTTCCAGGGACTTCATATAGCGAACTGTTTATAAATGAATATGTTATTGTTGGAAATTGTGTGAAGCTTCTGTGTTGATGTTATGATGCACTTGTGTTTTGGTAAAAAACAAGCAGGGGAGATTTTGTCTGAATTGATTTGAAACTGAATTCCGTATTATTCGAAATAGTTGGAATTTTAGTGAAGTATTTAAGTATGTGAATATCCTTGACAGGGAGTATGTTACATTTATAGGGGAGACTTTGTCAAATTTTCTAGCAAATTGATTTCCTTGTTTTTCATTTATGAATAAATGTTTCATGTATTATTTATTTTTTTTTTCGAGTAGTACTTTTGGTAAAATTTACAGGGGAAGCTATACAATGATTTTTGTTTTGATTTTATATTTTAACTCTTCATAAACTACTTGTCTGTGCCTCGGAAAAAAGATATTCATTTAGCGAGGTTGGGTATTGACCGCTAAATGAATTAATTATTCGTTTATCGATTAATAATGCTTTATTATTTTATAAAGATTATTCAAAATATATTTTATATGAACATGAAAAAACTAGAAATGTAGGGTCTATGCTTCATAACATGAAAAAAAAATAGAAATTTATGGGCGCGCGGGAATTAATTGGCTGCATTTGTTCCCACTTTTCTACGGCGGTTCTAAAACCACCGCCATAGAAAAAACTTTCTACAGAGGTTCTTCATTGAACCGCTGTAGAAAATACCTTTCTACGGCGGTTCTTCATTGAACCGCCGTAGAAAAGTGGAAATTGCATCCAATTCCCGCACGCGCATAAATTTCGATTTTTATTTCATTTTATGAAGCATAGTCCCTAAACATTTCCCCTGCTTCTCCCTTGCATTCCCCTGTAATATTTGATATGCAATTTCATAACAATCACCGGTGCAAGTAAATAAAATACATTATATTTTGATTCACACTCAATTTAATGTATTTATGAAAATGGGAAAAAAACTTAATAGGGAGTAGGGTTTAGGGTTTAGGGTTTAGAAAATGATATAAAAATAGAAAATTCATGCATAGCGCGGGAATTGGTGCATATTATTGTAGGAGAAATTATTTTATGTCATATCTTCAGTTTAATTTAACTCTATTTATTTCATTTATGCATTTACTTTTAATACAGATTATAAAAATGATTTTGAGGTCAACTTCTAACTATTGTCACGGAGAGAATACTAGTTTAAAACGTATTTTGAAAAAAATGCAGGTTTCCATGAAAACTCTGACGGGGAAGACCATCATCCTCGAGGTCGAATCCTCCGACCCAATTGAGAATGTCAAGGCGAAAATCCATTCAAAGGGTGGCGCTTCACTCTCTATTTCAATCTTAAGCGGCACCGCGGTTAATTTATGAAAATGGGAAAAAAAAACTTAATAGGGAGTAGGGTTTAGGGTTTAGAAAATGATATAAAAATAGAAAATTCATGCGTAGAAAATCTCGGTTGAACCGCCGTAGAAAAGTAGTTTTTGGAGCCAATTCTCGCGCTACGCATGAATTTTCTATTTTTATATCATTTTCTAAACCCTAAACCCTACTCCCTAAACCCTAAACCCTAAACCCTACTCCCTACTCCCTATTAAGTTTTTTTTTCCCATTTTCATAAATTAACCGCGGTGATGCTTAAGATTGAAATAGAGAGTGAAGCGCCACCCTTTTCCTGGATTTTCGCCTTGACATTCTCAATTGGGTTGCAGGATTCGACCTCGAGGATGATGGTCTTCCCCGTCAGAGTTTTCACGTAAACCTCCATTTTTTTAAAAATACGTTATATATATATATATATAAGACTTAATTATAAAAGTTGTCTTCAAGTCTTCAATTCTTCGAATGAAAACATTTTATATATGTAGTGGAAATTTACAAGAGATCGAGAGCGGAGAGGAGAGAGTTGGATGATGTGCAAGAGGGGAAAGGAGAAAAGAGGAAGATGTTTATATATATATATATGTTTATATATATATGTATATGTAAGGTAATGAAATCCAGTAACTATTTAATTTTTTTTCGGCCACTTAACAAATATTAATTTTTATATTACTATACGTACCTAATGCATTTGTGGATTTGATTATTTTATCCCGTTCGCCCAAGTCGAAAAAGTAGAAATTTTAGGGAAGATAATGAAGCTTATTACTTTATCGACTCTTACATGTACATTTACGAAATTTATTAATTTTTATCTTTGACCTATAATTATTGTGTAGTAGCACGGGAAATTTAAATGCAAATGGTACAAGAGGGGAAAGGAGAAAATAGGAAGATGTTTATATATATATACATATATGTATGTAAGGTAATGAGATCGAGTAAGTATTTAATTTTTTATTCGGCCACTTAACCAATATTAGTTTTTATATTACTATACGTACCTAATGCATTTGTGGATTTGATTATTTTATCCCGTTCGCCCAAGTCGAAAAAGTAGAAATTTTAGGGAACATAATGAAGCTTATTACTTTATCGACTCTTACATGTAAATTTACGAAATTTATTAATTTTTACATTTGACCTATAATTATTGTGTAATAGCACGGGAAATTTAAATGCAAATATGTGGTTCAATGGAAAATTTTAAATTTAATTATGAAATGGTTCATAAAAGTCGAGATTGTGTACATAATTAATAAATATACACAATCTGGGTATGTAATATTATATTTACAAAATTGTGGGCTTAGTTTTTTGAAAATGGAAAAAAAAATTTAATATTAAAATATGCCCGCGCGGAATTGGCTCCAATTTTTTCCCCTATGCTAAACCGAGAAAAACGAGACCATTCAACGGCGGTTCAACCGCGAACCGCCGTTGAAACAAGAATCTACTGCGGTTCACGAGTGAACCGCCGTTGAAAGTGTACTTTCAACGGCGGTTCACTCGTGAACCGCAGTAGAAAGTTGGTTCAACGGCGGTTCGCGGTTGAACCGCCGTTGAAACAACGAGCCGGTCTAAGTTCAAATCAAATTTGAACTTAGACATTTTCCCTCATTCTCTTCCCCTTCTTCTCCCCTTTTTTCCCCTGGTTCTCCCCTGTTTCCCTCTCCCTTCAACCGCGGCTGTTTGGTCTATTCTCCTCCTCTCCCGTCGCCGGCGCAACCGAGGCCCCTTCGCGCCATTTTCCCGCTCGACCGTCGGCTGCAGCACAGCCTGATCATCGCGGCTGGACCATCGCAGCGCACGGGTGTGTGTGGGTTGCCTTCCAACCGGCCAACATTTGAAATTTGCCCCCTCCAATAGTTCGGGCTTGGTTGTAGGAGTGCACACAAAAGGTTATCCACCTTCTATGCTTCCATTTTAAAACTTTTCCAATGTTACCTTACATTTTGTAAATGCTTCCCATTGCACTAGGGTTTTTTGAGTTGATATAATGTTGATTTCGGTTTTAATCCTTGTGATGAATGATTGGAATGCTTTTGGATTTATTGATTGTTTGTTGCATTGGTTTGGTTGTTGAATTTTGTGTTTCGTCCTACATAAGTTGAGAACCTAGGGTTTTGATTGGGATTTCAATTAGGTACCCTTTCAATTCGGGTTTAGTGTATAAATATGAGAAACTCAAATGTTTATTTCGGTTTTGCTTGATTAATTTTAGAACATTGGTGTTTGATTTCGGTTCTTATTCGATTTAGTGTTCCTCCTTTAATGATAATGAGGAAAATGCTTTGTTGTTGATTCCACTTTGTGAAATTTAATCTTTATAGGGTTCTTTCTTTAGGGATCCCTTGTTTCAATGTCTTCAAAGCCCCTTATATGTTGAAAGTAAAGAAATCTTTGCATGAATGTGAAGCATTTTTTATTGCACAAGCACTAAGTACCTTTAGGGAAGAAGAGTATTTTTTAGGAGTGAAGTACTCCTCCTTGAAGCTTTTACCTTCCTCACTAAATTTTGGTTTTTTTCCTTTAGTAGAAATTAATGATTGTTCTCATTAGTTGTTGGTTGTGAAATGTGAAGTACTTTATCAATGGTACCCTTTATAAGTCCACTTTTTTGGGCTTCCTTAGGTTTAATTTGGATAATGGGACTCGTGTATTGCAAATATCACTATCTCCTCTTCACTTTCCCTTATCTTTGTTTCAAAAGTGTGAAATATGCTTTGTGAGGGTTCTCCTTCATGAAGGGGATTTTTTTTCATGAATGTAGAGTTTGAAATATCACTTTTCCTTAAATGCTTTACCTTTTGCGATGTATGGTTTCTTCTTTAGTGGAAAAGAGGGTAATGCTTTGTGGTTGAGTTGAAGGTGTGTTCCTCCCTTGGTTTAATGTCATGTATGCAACTAATATATTGAAAGTGAGGCTATCTTTGCATCAATGTAAAGCTTCTTTATTGCGAAATCACAAAGTATTTCTATTGCTTTAGGGAAGGAGAGTATTTTTTAGGAGTGAAGTACTCCTCCTTGAATCTTTTACATTCCTCACTAAATTTTGGCTTTTTCCTTTATTAGAAATTAATGATTGTTCTCATTAGTTGTTGGTTGTGAAATGTGAAGTACTTTATCAATGGTACCCTTTATAAGTCCACTTTTTTGGCCCTCCTTTGGTTTAATTTGGATAATGGTAATTGTGTATTTTTAGGAGTGAATTTTGCGAATGTACATTGCCTTTTTTTTTTCACATTACAAGCATTCTTGTATTTGACATTAAAGCTTTTCTTTAATTGCATATATGTTATATTGAATTCTCTTTCTATGTACATGAAGTTTAAGGTACTTTCAATGGCCCGAAAAAGAAAAAGCAATGAGGAGCATAGTGATGAGGGAAATGGCAATGGAGATGGTTCTTCTACTAGATCTAGAAGAGGTAGAGGGTCCACAAATTGCAACGATCTATTGGAAATGCGTATGAAGGGGAAAACTCTTAACATTTCTTTTGATTCCGAGCTCGAGCCTAAAAAGTATCATACAAAGTGGATTACATTTGTAGCATTCACGGCCCGGAGCAAAGTGGACATTATGGAATATCCATCATGGCCCAAAGTTCCCGACGAGATCAAGAAGAGAGTGTGGATGGAAATACGGGTATTTTCTCCCTATTATAATGCATTGTTTGTTTCTTCTTTCATACAAATGAACCCAAATTTACCTAAATTTTTACTTCTAATTTTTACTGTAGGAATTATTTGTTTTTGAGTCAACTGAAGAACTCGAAACAAAGTGGATTTCTTATGCCGGTAAACGGTGGAAAGATTGGAAATCCTTTTTAGGGAGATATGTACATGGTGACTTGAAGGGTGAGGACCCATGCTTGGAATATAAATATCTCCCTAGGGAGACATGGATTAAGTTCAAGGCTAGCCGCGAGACAGAAGAATGGCAGGTATATTTTTTTAAATTGATTTCCTCCTTCTTTTTTGGATATTTGAAATTGCTCATGTTATGGATAATAATTTTTCATTATATTTTTTCTAGGCAATTCGTGGAAAAGCGCAAAAGAATGCCACTTTAAATTCTTTCTACCATAATTTATCTCGCGGTGGCTACCGACTGCTGAAGAAGCAGTTGCATGACGAGGCTGTGATTGCATCTGGGAAGAAGCCTTCAGAGGACGGTCAGTCCAAAGAAGAAGGGGTAGATTCTTATGCAGGGCCAGGCCGGCATCTACTATGGAGACAGGCTCACACAAACAAAAAAGGGGAATACTTCACGCCAGAGGCTGGTCGTGTTGGGATGGAAATTGTAAGTTTTGCACCATACATTTTCTTATGTTTCAGTTCTTTAAGCTAAGCATATATTTAAAACTACATTTAATTGATCTATTTACATTTCATATTTTTGGCAAAACGTTTAGGACAATCTATGTTCCCGCGAGTCCCAAGGGGAGAAAGTTGCAGAGGATAGGAATGACATTCTTGTCATTGCAACGGGAAAGACCGATCACCCCGGTCGTTATCGAGGCCATTCTACCAGGGCACGTATCACAGAGGTTTTCCCAAAAACAAGGCCGTCGCTGAAAGATGAACTAGATTTAACTAAGAGACAGCTTCAGAAAACCATTGCCCAGCTCGATGAATGTCAAACACATCTGAAGATGATGGTTGGGTTTATATGTGGTAAGATGGGGACTGACTATGATACATTAAGAGACACTGTCATCAATAGTGCCAAAGGTCAGAGCGTGCCCCCAGAGACCTCCGGAATGGGCCCAGAGATGTTTGAGATTCATGGTAGCCTTGTTTCCCCTGTGGGTCCGACGCTACACCCTAAAGAAACTCGGAGGCAAGATTTTTCTCCTCTTATCCCTACAAGTTTGCCTGAGTTTGAGATGCTACCTGTTTCATCTACGGACCCGATCAAAGCCTCTGACGGGGTTTTTTTAGGCGAATGCAAGGTACTTAAAATACATTTATGTCTTTCATTTTTCTATAGAGTATCACTGCTATTCTTCTTGAGTAGACTTTTATTTTTCTATTTTTCTTTTAAATTTTTTTTATTATTTATTTTTTTGCATATGTATTCAAGTATTCAAACACTTTATATATTTTTTTTAAATGAAGTTTATATTTTCCTTTTAAAAATATAATACTGCAATTAAAAAAACTATCAATTTTTTTAATATATTAAACATCTTTCTTTTATTTTTATTTTACAATAATGAAATTTTACATTTATATTTTGGTTTTTATTTCATTAATAAATTTGAATGCATTATTTCTTTCATATTGTCACTTCTAATTAAAGACGCGTGAATTTGGTTGCATGATTACACTTGCTTTGTCAAGTTAGACTTAATAGTTGATTAATGTTCATTCGCTTGCATATTATATCAGGACGGGTGTGAATGTCACCTGTTCATCTCTGAGGATACGCAAAAGCGGCGTAAGCTTGTGGCCAAGGAAAATATTTATAAGCAAAGAAAGCACCACGGCTGCGAGGTTAGGAAAGGTTGCGCGAGGGTCACAATTAAAATTTCCTATGATGACTTTGCCCCGCTACCATTTCCTGAGGAAGAGGCTGCAACTGTGGGAATGGCCAGATCCTTTTTCGTGGAATGGCCTATATAGTTGATTGAAATTATTCAGCCGGATCCGGTAACACAGGTATATTCTTACATTTATTTGTGAATTACTTAATACCGTTTTGTATATTTAATGTTATTTCAAATGATGTTAGGTGGATAAAAGTGTGAAAAAGAAAAAAGGCCGGATGAATTCTATGGATGATATAAAATCTCCTTCGGCGACGGTTCCAATTGAGATGTCATCATTATCGACATTTGATCCATTGCAAGAGTTACAGCTTCGAATGGAGAAAGATTCGGACTTCAATGGCTTCTTCTTTCAAATGACAAGAGAAGTCATAGGTGTGGAGCTTCCTATTGCAATGGATCGAGAGGATGTCGTAGAATTATTGACCAGAGAAAGCCAGGTCTCAAACTGTTTGATGCAATTGTTCACCCAGTGAGTTTCCACTTAATTTTATAACCTATTTCTGATTATTGTTATATATAGTATGCATTCCATGTGCCTAGACTAACCAATGAAGCCCTTTTTGTAAATTCTTTAGAACTTTACATGAGTTAGTTGAAAGGAATGGGAGAAAGGGGATAGGTTTCCTCTCGGCTGATCATGTCACACCCCTAGGAAATACATATGAAGATAAGGTACACTACATTGCGCGAAACTTGAAGGATCGGAATAAAGAAATTTATCTGGTGCCTTATCTTCAGGGGTAAGTGACACTGTAAACGCTTCTCTAATATTTAAGAAACACTGATTTAAAGATCTGACGTCATTAAATTTTTCGTTTGCAGTGAACATTGGATGCTAATAGCCATTAGACCGATAGAAAAGGTTGTCTACTGGCTTGATTCTTTACAAAATCCACAGAAAGAGGAGGCGGTGGTGCTTATAGACGAGTGAGTTATATATATTAACAACTGTTAGAATGCCTATATAATTTCTAATGCCAATCATATATATATACATATGTTGCTAATTATTTTCGTTCCGCTTTCATTTTTATAGGGTGATGTTTAACTATCAAACTTTCTTAGGATTGCCCAGAAATGTGCATATGCAACCTGAGTGGATAGTAGTTAAGGTAAAATTGGTTCTTATTAATTTTTTTACTCAACGTTGTGTTGTATACAATTAATTGTAGCATAAAAAGCAAACGTCTAATTGGGAGTGTGGGTACTATGTAATGCACTACATGTACCAAATAGCAATGAAATCCGACACATTGGCACTTGAAAAGGTATTTCATTTCTCATAACTTACTTAATTGACTGTATTTCATTTTGCTACTCAGTTACTTTTTAATTTCAAAAACTCTGTTGCAGCACTTCAAGCTCGACCGCACTCCATTAAGCAATGTGGATATAGATGTAGTGCGAAAAATATGCACTAGTTATATTTTGGAGCATTAGCCGTAGTTGAAGGATACTAATTAAACTTGTTCATATTATAGTTGTACAAATATTTTTGGATATGCCCCTGTAATATAATAGCGATTTCAATTTGTATATTGGTGATATTTGTATTAAATTTCAACTTTTAGCAGCAGGTTTTGCTTTAAACCAGGTTTTAGCAGCAGGTTTTTAACGCGGTACGGGTCTAAAAAGTGGCCACTTTCTACGGCGGTTCAAGATTGAAGGCGGTTCAAAAAGGCCAAGAACCGCCGTTAAAAGCCCTTAAAAACCGCCATTAAAAGCCCTTTTGTAGTAGTGATCTAATTAAGCTGTACAACCTTAACAATAAGCATTCTTTTCAAACGTAAAAAGGAACACACGAATATCAAAAATAAAAGCAATTAGGTTTCATGACATTACACAAGTTATTGTTTCATTAATTAAGTCAGAATAAAAAGATTATCTACTCATGTTTGAATTAGCTAAAACTACACCAAGACATATTAACCTATTAAACTGATTAATTATCTAACCTACGGGGACCCAGAACTAACAAACAAATAATAAACCAATAAGATCCTAAATCGTTCAATTAACTAATACTGACCGAAACGACTACCATGCAATTAACATTAGGAATAAAATACTAACTACTTTTAAAAACTACTGCATGCATCCACGAATCTAATTAAATATAATACTCACTTTGTAGCATTAGAAAGGTCAACTTTGACCAATGTAAGGATTCACTTTGACCCATATATAACTTATTATGAATATTAAAATACAATACCTAAATTAGCTAATTTGACACACTTTATTTAATTTATATCGTTCCTTATTAACTATGGTTAATTGTGGACCACACATGATTATATTAGTAAGAGTAAAAAAATAAATTTTTTTGAAAATAAACTCTTCCATTAGAACAAAAAATATTTTTCAAGAATGAAGGAAGTACTAATTAATTACTCCACCCAAAACATGTCGAGGAAGGAAACAAAGCACATGCACAATTGATCCAATAAAATATACGTAAAGCAACTACGAGTAATACTAAAGCCTGACTCCTAATCTAATTGTATTACGGAAACAGTAACCAAACCAAGCAATTAACCAATTGAAATCAATCCAATCTTCACTTATTAATTACTAGAAAATACAGAAATTAGAATAGAGAAATAGGAAGAAATACCGACTGAAATTGCAATCCCAACCGAGGGTTGTCCGACTAATTTCGGCGGAAAAAAGTACTTCAAGAATCCACTAATTCTAGTAATTTTTCGCCGGAAAATACTAGTAATTTTTTGTTGTTTAATCGACTTAACGTGAACTGAATTAAACGAAAAACTAAGATCTCTTTCTCCACTCTTCTATACGTTTCAATAGAGTCCAGAATATAGAGAATTAAGGAAAGAAAATAACAGGAGTAATAATCAATCCCGCATTTTATTTTTAAAAAGAAAGAAAGAAAATATTCTCGTAATCAAAGTGAAAAATATAATTGTTTAAGGAAGAAAATTCCTTTTCAGCATATTAGTCTAATTAGAAAATCAAAAATCAATCAAAGAGAATATTCTTTCTTCTTCTCAAACCCTAGCCTCCATCTTCTCTAATCTTCTTCCCCCATTTCCCTCCCCCTCATGGGAGATGGGGCAAATATATTTCTCTTCTATTATTTTCTATTTAGTTTATTTTTTTCTTCTTCCGTGATGGGAGTTTTTCGTTCTCTCGTGGCGAGAGAAAACTCGTTTTCCCGATAAACGGGAGTTTTTCCCCCATATTAATAAATAGGTATTTTGTATTTTATTATTATCAAATGAAGATTTAGTCGGTTTGGGGCTTTCATCAGTAAAATAGTGGCATATTCGAGACCAGATTCATACTTGGGTACGTGATTTATCCAGCGCGATGCGATTTTTGTTCTACTATATAGATGTATATGGATTACTACTTGTTTGTATCTGATTATTATATATGTATATGGATTACTACTTGTTTGTGTCTGATTATTATCCGATAAAGTAATATCAAGTATTCTCTTTCGAATAATGAAATATGAAATTTATTATAAAAAAAGAAAATAATATTCTTTCAATACCACATATCGATCGACTTTTCAGTATCCATCAATTAATTAAAATATGCCACACTTGATTTAATTTTTACTTGGGCTGAGGATTAATTTAAACTTGGACTAATTACTCAACCTTAATCTCTTAATTAATTATTTTTTCAGCCCAGCCACTAATACCTCTATGCCCAAATCTTCAGCTTAGCTCCTAAAACTCCACCTGTATCAACTCCTTGCAGCACACACGTAGATATTCAGTAACTCTTTGCAATCATTTTCCTCTCTTATCAAACTTCCCAAAACATGTAATTATCATAAATTAAAAGAACACTTGCGGAAACCCATGAGATCGGCTAAAGAAACCCCCAAATATAAACAAAAAAATTCTCACATTAGATTTTTAACACATAAAATAGTTAATTTGCCACATTATTATATTAATAAGGATACATTGGAAGAAAATTAACTCTTTTATTGGAATACAAATAATTTTAAAAGTGAACTCTTCAAGTGGAATTGAATATATCACTACTACAAAATGGAGCTTTAACGGCTGCGGATTAACGGCGGAAAATAGAAAACCGCAGTTATAAAAGAAATACGGACTTTCTACGGCGGTCTAAAAATGAACCGCCGTAGCACGGGACTTTCTACGGCGGTTTTAAAATAAACCGCCGTAGAAAGGTACTTTCTACGGCAGTTCTTTCTACGGCGGTTGGAATGCAACCGCCGTAGAAAGTTCACTTTCTACGGTGGTTGCAAGGTAACCGCCGTAGAAAGTCCACACTTTCTACGGCGGTTACCTTCCAACCGCCGTAGAAAGCCCCCTTTCTACGGCGGTTTGTCCCAACCGCCGTAGAAAGTCCCTTTCTACGGCGGTTTATTTTAAAACCGCCGTAGAAGGTCCTTTCTACAGCGGTTTAAATTGTACCGCCGTTGTATTGACGTATTTAACCCTAAATAACAACGTGTATCTCCATATCGCACCCGAAAGTGTTCCTCTCCAAATTTTTACTACGGTTTTGCACGTTTGATGTAAAGAATCGTCATTAGGAGCTAAAATTTACCACTTTAAGGTTAGAAACTTCTAAAATTTCTCAGTAATTGCTTATGCTTGTACTTTATATATGTCATCCTATAGAATTTATTTTTATTTATGGTAGAGGGCTGAAAATTAAAGTTGCATATATTCCATGTATATGGTGAACTTTAGTATTGTGGAACCCTATTTAGTTATACTATGTAGTTTCTTGGTGATATGATTTGATTTATAGTGTTTGATTTTTAATGGAGGATGTTCATATAATTTGCACTACTTAGAGTGTGTATTATTTTTTATGCATTTCATGTGTTTGACGAAATGCATAAATGAAAACTTATGGGTTCTTCTTCATTTGATTATGTCTATTGCGCATGTGTTGTTTATGCATTATTTTTCATCATTGAGGTATTATAGTAGTTTTGATTATATGAGTAACATTAGTATGACATGTGCTAAGACAAGCATGCAACTTGATACTTTAATTGTACATTGTTTGTTGAATTATTATTTGGTATTTTCAATTATTTCAAGGTGTTAGTTACACATGGATCGAAATATCTTGTTGTATGGTGATCGGACCTCCGATTCTTATGCGAAAGAAGTTGAGAATTTCATTCAATTCGCTTATAAGAATACAAAGTACGTCCATTGTCCGTGCAAAGCTTGTAAAAATGGTGCGCGGTTTGATAACTCAGATACAATAAGATTCCATTTATATCGGCACGGATTTGATCCTTCTTATAAACTGTGGATTTGGCATGGTGAAAGTATTGATGGTTTACCTGAGCAAAGAAAATCTCATGCAAAAGGAGATGATGCGATTACTAGAGATCGATTAGATGCCATGATTGTGGATGTGGCCGAGGATTTTGCTGATAAACCGGAAGTTCTTGCTTCCATTTTGGGTGACAATGAGAAGCCTCTATACAACGGTTGCACTAAATATACACGATTGTCTAGTGTTTTGAAGTTGTTTAATTTGAAAGCGGCAAATGGGTGGTCAGATACTAGTTTTACAGCCTTATTGAGGGTATTGAAAGATATGCTCCCAGAAGATAATGAACTTCCAGATCGAATTTACGAGGCGAAAAAAATATTGTGTCCAATGGGTATGGAGTATAAGAAGATCCACGCTTGCCCAAACGATTGCGTCCTCTACAGGAATGAGTATAAGGATTTATTGATTTGTCCTAAGTGTAAAACTTCACGATACAAAAACAAGCAGCTGTGTGATGAGGTTGAAGACAGTTCTGATGCGCAAAAGAAGGGGTCGCCGGCTAAGGTTCTGTGGTATCTTCCTATAATACCGAGATTTAAACGGTTTTTCGCTAATGAAAAAGATGCAAAACTAATGACATGGCATTCAGATCGGTGTATTCCCAGTGATGATGACAAGGTGATAATGCATACATCAGACTCAGATCAGTGGAAAAAAATTGATTCAATGTATCCTTCTTTTGGGGGAGAAACCAGAAATTTGAGGCTTGGTTTGTGTACTGATGGAATGAACCCGTTTGGCAGTCTGAGTAGCACACATAGCTCATGGGCGGTGATGTTGGTTATTTACAATTTGCCGCCTTACTTATGTATGAAGCGCAAGTACATACTTATGTCTCTAATGATTTCAGGCCCACGGCAACCAGGAAATGACATCGATGTGTATCTTGCTCCTCTTATTAAAGACTTGAAAAAGTTATGGGATGACGGCGCACCTGTGTTTGATGCATACCATGAAGAAATGTTCACATTACATGCCATGTTGTTCTGTACCATTAATGATTTTCCTACTTATGGAAACTTGTCTGGGTACTCTGTTAAAGGGCATAAAGCATGTCCAATATGTGAGCAGAGTACAGATTTTTGTCAGCTTGCACATGTGAGAAAGACAGTATACCTTGGGCATCGCAGATTTCTTCCCGAGACTCATCCGTATCGCCGTATGAAAAGAGCATTCAATGGATTTCAAGAGTTCAGAAAAGCTCCAGAACCCTTGAGCGGGCCAGAGGTGAAAGCTCGTGTGACGGACATTAATGTGGAGTTTGGTAAAACTTCGGAGTCCGGCAATAATGATACAGGTTGTTGGAAGAAAAAATCCATATTTTTTGAACTTTCATACTGGGAGAACTTGGAAGTCAGACATTGTCTCGACGTTATGCATATTGAGAAAATATTTGTGAAAGCCTGTTAGGTACGCTCTTGAACATCCCTGGTAAAACTAAGGATGGTTATAACGCGAGACTTGATATGGTTGATATGAACATAAGAGCAAATTTAGCACCGGTAGCTCGAGGACAACGCACATAGCTACCCCCTGCCTGTCACACTTTGTCCAGAAAAGAGAAAAAACAACTGTGTTCAAGTTTGCATAGCATCAAAGTTCCATCCGGATATTCTTCAAATGTAAGCAGACTTGTTTCCATGAAAGATTTAAAACTGGTTGGTTTGAAGTCTCATGATTGCCATGCCTTAATGCAACAATTGTTGCCTGTAGCTATTCGCTCGATACTGCACAAGCATGTTAAGTCTAGTATAACAAGACTTTGTTTCTTCTTCAATGCTATATGTAGCAAGGTTATTGCCCGCGAAAGACTTGATCAGTTACAAGATGAAATAACTGTTGTCTTTTGTCAATTAGAAATGTATTTTCCACCCGCCTTCTTTGATATTATAGTGCATTTGGTGATTCATTTGGTTAGAGAGATAAAAATCTGCGGGCCTGTTCATTTGCGATGGATGTACCCATTCGAGCGATATATGAAAGTATTTAAGGGGTATGTTAAGAATCGTTATCGTCCTGAGCTAGTATTGTTGAAGGTTATATAGCTGAGGAGGTAATTGAGTTTTGCACTGAGTACTTGGCCGATACCGCATCCATTGGAATATCTAAGAATCGGCACGATGGGAGGATTACAGGTATGGGCACAAGGGGAGGAAAAATGTTTTTTCCGTCTAATGTTGAATTGATGAATGCGCATCTCTACCTACTGCGCAATTCTGAAGAAGTTGCGCCCTATGTGACAGACCATATACGTTCAATAAGAACGTTTTATCCTGCTTGGACGGATCAACGTGTGCTCAATGAACATATTCAGACATTTGTCTATTGGTTTGGTAATACTGTCCTGGGCAAAGACGTTGCGGAGACATTGAAATGGTTGGCGTTTAGGCCCAGCCCTGCGATACGAGCATTTTCATGCTATGACATAAATGGATATTCATTTGCTACTAAGAGACAAGATGAGAAGAGTACGGCACAAAACAGTGGTGTTACATTAATCTCAGAGGCTTTACATGTTTCTAGCAGGAAGGATAAAAATCCATTGTATGCAAACATGGCTTATTACGGGGTGATCGAAGATATTTGGGAGCTTGACTATGTTTGTTTCAGAGTAGCTGTATTTCGCTGCAAATGGGTTGATAACAATAGTGGGGTTCGAACTGATGATCCATTGGGTTTACCTTGGTGAACCTTAATCGGGAGGGTTTCAAGGGGGAACCATTTATACTTGCATCGCAGGCGAAACAAGTTTTTTATATCACCGATCCTTGCGACGAACATTGGTCTATTGTTCTTCATGGTAAACAACATCATGAAGTGGCAGGGATTGATACAGAAGAAGGGCTTCATGAGGCTGGCCCTTTCTCTAGTGGGTTACCTGAACCGAGAGCAGATGAGGAAGATAGGGAACTTGATAAATACATACTTCGTGATGACCACAACGAAGGATTATGGTTCGAGGATCAAGTGTCCCATAAGAGAAAGAGAATAAGTTAAGAATCATTTTCAGGTATATTGTTTGATTTTTTTTTTTTTTTTCTGTGGGTGTGTATGTTGTGTGTGTGTATTTGTATATGTTTCTTTGATTTTAATGAAAAGAGGTGGACATAAATTTATAACAACATTTATTTTTATCCTTCGTACTGTCTGATTGAAACAGGTCACAACTCGGATGAAGCCTCGCAATCAAGGGACAAAATTTCCAGGGACTTCATATTCGGAACTGTTTATAAATGAATATGTTATTGTTGGAAATTGTGTGAAGCTTCTGTGTTGATGTTATGATGCACTTGTGTTTTGGTAAAAAACAAGCAGGGGAGATTTTGTCTGAATTGATTTGAAATTGAATTCCGTATTATTCGAAATAGTTGGAATTTTAGTGAAGTATTTAAGTATGTGCATATCCTTGACAGGGAGTATGTTACATTTATAGGGGAGACTTTGTCAAATTTTCCGGCAAATTGATTTCTATGTTTTTCATTTATGAAGAAATGTTTCATGTATTATTATTATTTTTTTTCAAGGAGTAGTACTTTTGGTAAAATTTACAGGGGAAGCTATATGTAGTTCATTTTGTTTTGATTTTATATTTAACTCTTCATAAATTACTTGTCGGTGCCTCGGAAAAAAGAAATTCATTTAGCGAGGTAGGGTATTGACTGATAAATGAATTAATTATTTGTTTATCGATTAATAATGTTTATTATTTTACAAATTGATTATTAAAAATATATTTTATATGAACTTGAAAAAACTAGAAGGTGCCTCGGTTGCGCCGGCGGAGAGGAGGAGAATGGACCGAACAGCCGCGGTTGAAAGGAGGGGAAAGGAGGGGGAGGGAGAAGCAGGGGAAAAAAGGGGAGAAGAAGGGGAAGAGACTTGGGGAAAATGAAAGGAAAATGTCTAAGTTCAAATTTGATTTGAACTTCGACCGGCTCGTCGGTTCAACGGCGGTTCAACCGCGAACCGCCGTTGAACCAACTTTCTACTGCGGTTCACGAGTGAACCGCCGTTGAAATTCCACTTTCAACGGCGGTTCACTCGTGAACATCAGTGGATTCATCTTTCAACGGCGGTTCGCGGTTGAACCGCCGTTGAAAGGTCTCCTCGTTTTTCTCGGTTTAGCATAGGGGAAAAAATTGGAGCCAATTCCCCCGCGGGCATATTTTAATATTAAATTTTTTTTTCCATTTTAAAAAAACTAAGCCCACAATTTTTTAAATATAATAATACATACCCAGATTGTGTATATTTATTAATTATGTACACAATCTCGACTTTTATGAACCATTTCATAATTAAATTTCAAATTTTCCATTGAACCATATATTTGCATTTAAATTTTGCGTGCTACTACACGTACAATAATTATAGGTCAAAGATAAAAATTAATAAATTTCGTAAATGTACATGTAAGAGTCGATAAAGTAATAAGCTTCATTATCTTCCTTAAAATTTCTACTTTTTCGACTTGGGCGAACGGGATAAAATAATCAAATCCACAAATGCATTAGGTACGTATAGTAATATAAAAATTAATTAATATTTGTTAAGTGGCCTCCAAAAAATTAAATAGTTACTGGATTTCATTACCTTATATACATATATAAACATATATATATATGTTTATACATATATATATATATATGTTTATACATATATATATATATGTATATATATATATAAACATCTTTCTCTTTTCTCCTTTCCCCTCTTGATGCACATCATCCAACTCTCTTCTCTCTGCTCTCGATCTCTTGTAAATTTCCACTACATAAATAAAATGTTTTCATTTGAAGAATTGAAGACTTTAAGACAACTTTTATAATTAATTCTTATATATATATATATATATAACGTATTTTGAATTTGGTATAAAAATAGAAAATTCATGTGTACGTAGCTCGGGAATTGGCTCCAAAAACTATTTTTCTACGGCGGTTCAACCTTGAACCGCCGTAGAAAGCAAACTTTATACGGCGATTCATGTTTGAACCGCCGTAGAAAGTATTTTCTATGGCGGTTCTCGGTTGAACCGCCGTAGAAAAGTAGTTTTGGAGCCAATTCCCGCGCTACACATGAATTTTCTATTTTTATATCATTTTCTAAACCCTACTCCCTAAACCCTAAACCCTACTCCCTATTAAGTTTTTTTTCCCAATTTTCATAAATTAACTGCGGTGACGCTTAAGATTGAAATAGAGAGTGAAGCGCCACCCTTTTCCTGGATTTTCGCCTTGACATTCTCAATTGGGTCGCAGGATTCGACCTCGAGGATGATGGTCTTCCCCGTCAGAGTTTTCACGTAAACCTCCATTTTTTTCAAAATACGTTTTATATATATATATATATATATAAGACTTAATTATAAAAGTTGTCTTCAAGTCTTCAATTCTTCGAATGAAAACATTTTATTTATATGTAGTGGAAATTTACAAGAGATCGAGAGCAGAGAGGAGAGAGTTGGATGATGTGCAAGAGGGGAAAGGAGAAAAGAGGAAGATGTTTATATATATATATATATATATATATGTTTATATATATATATGTATGTAAGGTAATGAAATCCAGTAACTATTTTATTTTTTTTCGGCCACTTAACTAATATTAATTAATTTTCATATATATTACTATACGTACTTAATGCATTTGTGGATTTGATTTTTTTATCCCGTTCGCCCAAGTCGAAAAAGTAGAAATTTTAGGGAAGATAATGAAGCTTATTACTTTATCGACTCTTACATGTACATTTACAAAATTTATTAATTTTTATCTTTGACCTATAATTATTGTACGTGTAGTAGCACGCGAAATTTAAATGCAAATATATGGTTCAATGGAAAATTTGAAATTTAATTATGAAATGGTTCATAAAAGTCGAGATTGTGTACATAATTAATAAATATACACAATCTGGGTATGTATTATTATATTTACAAAATTGTGGGCTTAGTTTTTTTAAAATGGAAAAAAAAATTTAATATTAAAATATGCCCGCGCGGGAATTGGCTCCAATTTTTTCCCCTATGCTAAACCGAGAAAAACGAGCAGACCTTTCAACGGCGGTTCAACCGCGAACCACCGTTGAAAGAAGAATCCACTGCGGTTCACGAGTGAACCGCCGTTGAAAGTTGGTTCAACAGCGGTTCGCGGTTGAACCGCCGTTGAACCGACGAGCCGGTCCAAAATTAAAGTTCAAATTTTTTGAACTTCCTTTCCTCCCTCATTCTCTTCCCCTCTTCTCCCCTTTTTTCCCCTGCATTTCCCCTGTTTCCAGAACCTTCTCTCCCGCGGCTGTTCGTCTTCTTCGCACCTTCTCCCGTCGCCGGCGAGCTCGGCCACTTTCCCGCGCTACCATCGGCTGCAGCAAGGGCACCATCGCAGCCGATCCTTGGTCTATGCTTCACTTTCCCTGCTTGCATTTCTCCATTTCCCCCCTCCTATAGTTCTGGCTTGGTTGTAGGAGTGCACACAAAAGGTTCAACCTTCTATGCTTCCATTTTAAAATTCTTGCAATGTGACCTTACATTTTGTAAATGCTTCCCATTGCACTAGGGTTTTTGGGTTGATATTTATGGTTGATTTCGGTTTTAATCCTTGTGATGAATGATTGGAATGCTTTTGGATTTATTGATTGTTTGTTGCATTGGTTTGGTTGTTGAATTGAGTGTTTTGTCCTACATAAGTTGGGAACCTAGGGTTTTGATTAATGTTCCATTAGGTACCCTTTGAAATTCGGGTTTAGTGTATGAATATGAGAAACTCAAATGTTTATTTCGGTTTTGCTTGATTAATTTTAGAACATTGGTGTTTGATTTTGGTTCTTATTCGATTTAGTGTTCCTCCTTTAGTGATAATGAGGACAATGCTTTGTTGTTGATTCCACTTTGTGAAATTTAATCTTCATAGGGTTCTTTCTTTAGGGATCCCTTGTTTCAATGTCTTCAAAGCCCCATATATGTTGAAAGTAAAGAAATCTTTGCATGAATGTGAAGCATTTTTTATTGCACAAGCACTAAGTACCTTTAGGGAAGAAGAGTATTTTTTAGGAGTGAAGTACTAACCCTTGAAGCTTTGACCTTCCTCACTAAATTTGAGTTTTATTCCTTTAGTAGAAATTAATGATTGTTCTCATTAGTTGTTGGTTGTGAAATGTGAAGTACTTTATCAATGGTACCATTTATAAGTCCACTTTTTTGGCCCTCATTTGGTTTAATTTGGATAATGGTAATTGTGTATTGCAAATATCACTATCTCCTCTTAGCTTTCCCTTATCTTTGTTTCAAAAGCATGAAATATGCTTTGTGAGGGTTCTCCTTGATGAAGGGGATTTTTTTCATGAATGTAGAGTTTGAAATATCACTTCTCCTTAAATGTTTTATCTTTTGCGATGTATGGTTTCTTCTTTAGTGGAAAGGAGGGTAATGCTTTGTGGTTGAGGTGAAGGTGTGTACCTCCCTTGGTTTAATGTCATGAATGCAATTAATATATTGAATGTGAGGCTATCTTTGCATCAATGTAAAGCTTCTTCATTGCGAAATCACAAAGTATTTCTATTGCTATCTTTTTTTTTCACATTACAAGCATTCTTGTATTTGACATTAAAGCTTTTCTTTAATTGCATATATGTTATTTGAATTCTCTTTCTATGTACATGAAGTTTAAGGTAACTTCAATGGCCCCTAAAAGAAAACGAAATGAGGAGCATAGTGATGGCAATGGAGATGGTTCTTCTACTAGATCTAGAAGAGGTAGAGGGCCTACAAATTGCAATGATCTATTGGAAATGCGTACCAAGGGGAAAACTCTTGACATTTCTTTTGATTCCGAGCTCGAGCCTAAAAAGTATCATGCAAAGTGGATTACCTTTGTGGCATATACGGCCCGGAGCAAAGTGGACATAGTGGAATATGAATCATGGCCCAAAGTTCCCGAAGAGATCAAGAAGAGAGTGTGGATGGAAATACGGGAATTTCCTTTAATTATAATGCATTGTTTGTTTCTTCTTTCATACAAATGAACCCAAATTTACCTAAATTTTTACTTCTAATTTTTACTGTAGGCATTATTTGTTTTTGAGTCAACTGAAGAACTCGAAACAAAGTGGATTTCTTATGCCGGTAAACGGTGGAAAGATTGGAAATCCTTTTTAGGGAGATATATACATGGTGACTTGAAGGGTATTGACCCATGCTTGGAATATAAATATCTCCCTAGGGAGACATGGATTAAGTTCAAGGCTAGCCGCGAGACAAAAGAATGGCAGGTATATTTTTTTAAATTGATTTCATTATTCTCTTTGGATATTTGAAATTGCATGATCTTTTATGGATAATAATTTTTCATTATATTTTTCTCTAGGCAATTCGTGGAAAATCGCAAAAGAATGCCACTTTAAATGCTTTCTACCATAATTTATCTCGCGGTGGCTACCGACTGCTGAAGAAGCAGTTGCATGACGAGGCGGTGATTGCATCCGGGAAGAAGCCTTCAGAGGACGGTCAGTCCGAAGAAGAAGGCGAAGATTCTTATTCAGGGCCGGGCCATCATCTACTTTGGAGACAGGCTCACACCAACAAAAAAGGAGAATACTTCAAGCCAGAGGCTGGTCGTGTTGGGATGGAAATTGTAAGTTTTGCACAATACATTTTCTTATGTTTCATTTCTTTAAGCTACACATATATTTAAAATTATATATAATTGATCTATTTACATTTCCTATATTTGGCAAAATGTTTAGGAAAATCTATGTTCCCGCGAGTCCCAAGGGGAGACCGTTACAGAGGGTAGGAATGACATTCTTGTCATTGCAACGGGAAAGCCCGATCACCCGGGTTGTTATCGCGGCCATTCTACCAAGGCACGTATCACAGAGGTTTTCCCATAGAAAACAAGGCCGTCGCTTAAAAATGAACTTTATTTAACTAAGCGACAGCTTCAGAAAATCACTGCCCAACTCGATGAATGTCAGACACATCTGAAGATGATGGTTGGGTTCATATGTGGTAAGATGGGAACCGACTATGATACATTAAAAGCCACTGTCATCAATAGAGCCAAAGCTGAGAGCTTGCACCCAGAGACCTCCGGAGCGGTCCCTGTTTCCCCTGTGAGCCCTGTTTCTCCTCTGATCCCTACAAGTTTGCCCGAGTTGGAGATGATACATGTTTCACCTACGGACCCGGTCAAAGCCTCTGACGGGGGTGCTTTAGGCGAATACAAGGTACATAAAATTAATATGTATATTTTCATAGAATAAACGTGGTATTTTTAAAACTAAATTAAATTTAGTTCATGCATATGACACACTCATCACCTTCAAACGGAAAGAAAAGAGAAAGGATAAGAGAGAAAAGGGAGAAGAGAGTCTCGGGTGAGAGAAGAGAAAAACAGGGGAGGAGCCAACTCATAAACAGAACAGTCCGAAATATTTGCTCAGAAATCCCAACTCCGACCATATCTGATCATGAGTAAGATCTATATGAACTCCCCTAGGAGTCTAGTTTCATTTCCAACTGGTTTCATAATTTTTAGATTTTTCTGTAGGGATTTATCCTCCAAAAACCGAAGGCAACTATGAGCCTTAATCCTTCATCTTCCATAAACAGAACAGTCCGAACGATTTGCTCATAAATCCCAACTCCGACCATATCTGATCATGAGTAAGATCTATATGAACTCCCCTAGGAGTCTAGTTTCATTTCCAATTGGTTTCATAATTTTTAGATTTTTCTGTAGGGATTTATAGCTGAAAAATCAAAATGTGGCAGATTTTGGATTTTTAGGAGCTTCATCTTTAAGAATTCTAAACAGGTATTTTAGGAGGCTTGAAACTCATAACCCTAAGATATATCTTGATGTATAGAACATGTTTTAGGCTTTGAATAATTCCTTGGATTGGTTTCAAGTGAATACTTGTTTAGACGGCAACTTTCTTCTTCAATTTTTTTTTTCCATTATTACAGTGTTCTTCCACACGCCAGTGACCAGTCAGCAGATACTTCTTTCATATTGTCACTTCTAATTAAAGACGCTTGAATTTGGTTTCATGATTACACTTGCTTTGTTAAGTTAGACTTAATAGTTGATTAATGTTCATTCGCTTGCCTATTATCTCAGGACGGGTGTGAATGCCACCTGTTCATATCTGAGGATACGCAAAAGCGGCGTAAGCTTGTGGCCAAGGGAAATATTTATAAGCAAAAAAAGCACCATGGCCGCGAGGTTAGGAATGGTTGCACGAGGGTCACAATTAAATTTCCTATGATGACTTTGCCCCACTACCATTTCCTGAGGAAGAGGCTGCAACAGTGGGAATGGCCAGATCCTTTTTCGTGGAATGACCTATAGAGTTGATTGAAATTATTCAGCCGGATCCGGTAACACAGGTATATTCTTTCATTTATTTCTGAATTACTTAATACCGTTTTGTATATTTAATGTTATTTCAAATGATGTTAGGTGGATAAAAGTGCCAAAAAGAAAAAAGGCCGAATGAATTCTATGGATGACAAGACATCTCCTTCGGCGACGGTTCCGACTGAGATGTCATCCTCATTGACATCTGATCCATTGCAAGAGTTAAAGCTACGAATGGAGAAAGATTCGGACTTCAATGGCTTATTCTTTCAAATGACAAGAGAATTCATAGGTGTGGAGCACCCTATTGCGATGGATCGAGAGGATGTCGCAGAATTATTGACCAGAGAAAGCTAGGTCTCAAACTGTTTGATGCAGTTGTTCACCCAGTGAGTTTCCACTTAATTTTATAACCTATTTCTGATTATTGTTATACATAGTATGCATTCCATGTGCCTAGACTAACCAATGAAGCCCTTTTTGTAAATTCTTTAGAGCTTTACATGAGTTAGTTGAGAGGAATGGGAGAAAGGGGATAGGTTTCCTCTCGGCTGATCATGTCACACCCATAGGAAATACGTATAAAGATAGGGTACACTACATTGCGCGCAACTTGAAGGATCGGAATAAAGAAATTTATCTGATGCCTTATCTTCAGGGGTAAGTGACACTGTAAGCGCTTCTCTAATATTTAAGAGACACTGATTTAAAGATCTGACGTCATTAAATTTTTCATTTGCAGTGAACATTGGATGCTAATAGCCATTAGACCAATAGAAAAGGTTGTCTACTGGCTGGATTCTTTACAAAATCCACAGAAAGAGGAGGCGGTTGTGCTTATAGACGAGTGAGTTATATATATTAATAACTGTTAGAATGCCTATATAATTTCTAATGCCAATCATATATATATACATATGTTGCTAATTATTTTCGTTCCGCTTTCATTTTTATAGGGTGATGTTTAACTATCAAGCTTTTTTAGGATTGCCCAGAAATGCGCATATGCAACCTTCGTGGATAGTAGTTAAGGTAAAATTGGTTCTTATTAAATTTTTTACTCAACGTTGTGTGGTATACAATTAATTGTATACAATTAGTTGTTTTAATTAAATCCGTGAGTCTAGTAGCCTAAGTTAGTAGTGTTAGTCAATTAATTTATTAGTTAGTAACGTTATTTATTGAGGTATTTGATTTATGCATGCAATCCTTGAGTCCAGTACTGTAGGTTAGTTAATATATGCATGCAATTGCCTTTTCGATCAGTAGCAATTAGTGAGTCCTAGTTATTTAATTAATTAGATTAATATGAATGAAGTTATGAATATTAAGTTATGAATATTAAATTTTTTACTCAACGTTGTGTTGTATACAATTAATTGTATGATCTTCTAACTCGTATATATTAATTCATTAGCATAAAAAGCAAACGAGCAATTGGGAGTGTGGGTACTATGTAATGCACTACATGTACCAAATAGCAATGAAATCATCCACATCTTGGAAAGATAAATATATATTTCTCATAACTTACTTAATTGACTGTATTTCATTTTGCTACTCGGATACTTTTTAATTTCAAAAACTCTGTTGCAGCACTTCAAGCTCGACCGCACTCCAATAAGCAATGTGGATATAGATGCAGTGCGAAAATTATGTGCTAGTTATATTTTGGAGCATTAGCCGTAGTTGAAGAATACTAATTAAACGTGTTCATATTATAGTTGTACATTGGTGATATTTGGTGATATTATGCCCCTGTATTATAAAAGCGATTTAAATTTGTATATTGGTGATATTTGTTTTAAATTTCAAGTTTTAGCAGCAGGTTTTGCTTTAAACCAGGTTTTAGCAGCAGGTTTTTAATGCTTTTAATGCGGTTCGGGTGTAAAAAGTGTACCCTTTCTACTGCGGTTCAACCTTGAACCGAGTAGAAAGTCTACACTTTCTACAGCGGTTCAACCTTGAACCGTAGTAGAAAGTCTACACTTTCTACGGCGGTTCGACCCGCCGTAGAAAGTCCGCTAACTTACAACGGCTGCCAGATAGATGGCGGTTCAAAAAGGCCAATAACCGCCGTTAAAAGCCCTTAAAAACCACAGTTAAAATCCCTTTTTGTAGTAGTGTGTTGTTAATAATTAGTTTAAGAACCTTATCAATCTTTCTTAGAAAATGTTACTCCCTCTGAGAGTCTCAATCGATGAATTTTGTTCCAAAAAATATTTTTGTTTCGATGAAAGAGTCATTTTGATTTATTTTTATCTTTTTTACTTTAATTATTTACTCTTATTAATAGAATGGTGTGTGGTTTATAACTAATTAATATCTAAGAAGTAAGAATATGAAAGGAAAAAAAGAAAAAAAAAACTATTTTATGTATTGTACACTTAAGTCCATAGAGCCTGTTCTTTATCACAAGTCTCAGACCTAGGTTGAGTGTTTTTTGGGTCTGAGACCAAAAACAAGCCTAAAATGGCTCAGACCCATGTTTGACAGTAATGGACTGAAACCCAGGTCTCAGTTTAGGTTTGAGACCAAAAAACCCCCCTCCCAAATACACATCCCTAATCATTCCGAAATTTTTTCTCCCCCAAAAATCCCCACCCACAGCGGTACGCCATTGGAACGCTTTCTCTCTGATCCAACCCAAAATTTTTGCCGAGAACGAACGCGTTGAAGGTTGGGATAGCAGCTGTACTCCCTCCGGCATCTGCTCTTGGCTGCTTCGACTGCATCAACGACTCCCTCGTTTCTTCATTTTTCCACCGAATTTTACCCTCAGGATTTTGGGAAAATTGGCGCCTCCACCGATTCGACCAAACTGACAGATCGGTGAGGAGCTTCGCAAAAGTGCGGTACGAAAGTAGCACCCTACACCAGAAATTTACGGCAGAGAGAAGGTTGGGCAGTTGAAGTTTCGTCAGTCCGAAAATGCTCCGCTGACTTGTATAACGACCCCGATTTGTATACCGACATCTGCATCTCGGTTCAGGGATTTCGTTGGAGATTTGGTGCCCCTGGAAGAAACTAAGCTCACTCCTTTATTGTCTCCGGTGACCAAGGCCACCGCACAGCCGAGTGGTATCTATTTTCTTTTCTTTTTTTTTGACATGCTTTGTTAATTTTCCAATTAGTAAATTTTGTTAGGAGTTGAATTTCAATGCTATTGTGGATGAATTGGGAAGCAGTATTGAAACACGAACGATTGCGCGTTTTTGCGGAATAATTTGAATTGGACAGGGCACTGCGGAACAAATTGTAGCACGTTTGCGCCGTTGGATTTGGATGGTTCAATCAAATTTTAGAAATTGTTGAAGTGCATGTTTGCAATTCGTTCAGTCACTAAGGCTCACTATGAGTTAATAATTTATATTACATTTTTGGGAAGTTTTTAAAAATTACAGTGAATAAATTTTGTTATTTGTTTAAAATAAATAAAATCAAATTTGAGCGGAAATAGAGTAGAAAATTTTAAAAAATTTAAAAAAAGTGTTAGAAAAAATTTGGACTAAAACTCATGTTCTTTAGCTTGGGACCAGAACTCCAACCTTATTTTTTACAAATGGGCTGAAACCCATTTGGGTTAAGTTCTGGTTTCAAACCAGAATTCAGACCAAGCTATACATTTTGGAGGTTGAATTCTTCCATTAGGAACGAAGAAGTACTAACTTATACACTCTCTCTGAGTTCCATTAGAAGACTTTATTTTGACTAATATACAACTTATTATAAATTGAATATCAATGTACAATACCTAAAATAGTTAATTTAACAGCCTTTATTTTATTTATATCCTTATATTAAGTGTTGGCTAATTATAAATCACACTCTATTATATTAATAAGTATAAGAGAAGTAAAAAATTTTTAAAGTAAACTTTTATATTTAAACAAAAAAAAAAAATTTTAAGTGACTATTTTATTGAAACGGAGGAAAAATTGTTTTTATCCATTGAATTCAAGCAAACACCCAATACATCTACGTCGCTGACAAGCTCTCCCAAAGTGATAGGTTGGTTAAAAAAAGTCTCTTGATTTTAATGTAATAAAGGAGGTTATATATCCTAATTCCTTAGTATATTCCAATACTTAATTAGTTTGAAAAAAAAAAAAGAAAACAAACTTAATTAAGACACAAACAGACGAATGTTTTTTTTTTTAATCATCATTTTGGGGTTATTAATGGCTGCTCCCTTCCCGAAGTCTCATCTTGGTTAATTAATGATTTTTCTCTTTGGAGTTTCGGAGTGATTCTCAAGTTTTAAATTGAACCAATCTGTCTCAAGTTATGGTAAGATGTCACCATAAAAACTTAATATAGGTTGTGAGATACAATACTTAAAATAAGTAATTTGACACTATATTTTTTTACTTATAATCTCACTTTATTAATAAGGATTAATTGTAAACCACACATTTTTTAGTAGTGAGGGTATGTAATGTAAACAAATTTAAAGTGAACTCTTCGAATTAATGAGACAAGAAATTTTTTTGAAAGTGAAACCTTTGAGTGTAAAGAGTATTAAAATTAACCAAAAATGGCTGGTTTTTTTTCTTGCGGTGTTGTTACGTACTAGGAAAATATGGTTTTGCTCCATCAATAGACCATGATGTTTTACTTATTATTCTTTATTTGTTTGTTGTTGAATATTCTTGAGATGGAGAAGTTGATTAAATTAAACTCCAAATATCACTCCAGGTAGAAGAGATATAATTAATAAATAAATAAATATAAACATAATTTTAGATTTGAACAATCAATGAAGTACAAGTGGGTGAAAACTCGTTTACATTCATAACATGTCACTAAAAGTTTGGTTCAAATATTAATTATATAGAATAGTTAAGATATATATACCTAATAATAAAAATATTATGTGATTTCTGTATACATTTATAGACACATAAATCACAATATGCGACTTTGAATCGAATATAAATAACTTGTCATAATATATTGTATCAACCAAACTCTACCCTTTTAATTTTGTGGCGGAGTAGAAATGTAAGCAACGCTCACAAATAAGTTTGGACCCGATTTGGTTAACGTTGGGTCCAAATATGTTTATTTCATAAATTAACAAATAGAATAAAACTTAGACTCAATTAATAAATGGATGCTGTTAAATGCACATAATATGTGCACATAAAGTGCATTGAGTGCGCCAGTTATAATTTCATACCTTTCCTGCCCTTTAGTGGATTTCTGATGTGTACTGCCAAGTATTTAATAAGGAAAAAAAATAAAAATGACGTGGCTTATTATGTGGAATGGTGTCTGCCTAACCGCAACCCAGTTATGGAGGTGGGTTAAAACCTAATGTCATCAGCAGCTCCAGCGCATCATACCCATTCTCACGAAATTCTTCCATTAGACCACGAAAACCTTAAGCAAAATAGTATAAATTCTTCCGTCAAATCAGATATTCGAACTTCTAGTTCGTTTTCATCCTACACTCCTCTGATCCATTCTCACGTTGTGGATTACCAAGGTCCTGGTGTGTATTGCGCTTGTGGTTTGAAACCTAATCGATGGGCAACATCGAAGGTGATAAATATAGGGCACCCATTTTACTCTTGCCCTAATTTCAGAGTAAGTTATACAATTTACCATTTACTAACTTATAATTATGTGTTGCATGGGCCGTATTTGATTTGGGTTTATTTTGAGCACGGAAAGGGGGATGCAAAATTTTCAAATGGTTTGTTTCCAGAGTTGTGTGAAAGTGCAAGATTTGTGATTACTAAGTTGAAAAGAGAGAATAATTTGCTTGAAGCAGAGATTAGAAACATGAGGAATCCAGGAAGAGTGAACATTTGAGGTGAAAATGCTGAAGTGTATGAACAATTCCAACATCTATCAGTGGAGGTGAACAATTTGCAAGGAGCTAGCTTCAGTGTAATTGCTAGGCTTGAAGTTGAACTGGGTTTGATGAAGAAAGTACTGAAGATGGCAGTATTTCTAGCTTAATGAGCTGGTTTGTTTGTTCTAGGTTATTAAAAATTGAAATGGTCCCATCTTGGTCGTATTTAATCGGCTTCAATTATATAGAAATCTTGAACAGTACATATGGATTGGATGATTGACGACCATGCTAGTATTTTGGTTTTCTAGTATTTGATAGGGTTGCACTTTTTATGGTTCTAATCATGCGTTCTTGCCGTCATTGTAGTATTATTCCAAGTTTTGAGAATGGTTTATCATGTTAGATTAAAATTAACTATCTGATTTGGGGGATGTGGTTTGGTTATTTTAGTTATCCAGGTTGTTTATTAGTTGAGATGAACTATAGTCATTGGATTTTTGTTTCTCTATGTTGTAACTTGCAGGCACTGAACATGTTAATTAAAGCAAATTTGTCTATCTCCATCTCATTTAGTTAAGAGAGGGAGAACATCGGTGCTTCTTGGTTTCCTCAGCAGTACTCTCTTTACTTCTCCAACGAACAACAACTGAGGAAAGTAATCAATCCGCTTGTGTGGAGAAGACAATTTGGTCATGCGTAACAAAGCTAAGGTTGATGTCGCTGAAATGGAGATCATGAAGTTGAAGTCAGTGCCTCTGGATCTGAATCAGAACCAGAATCAGAAGAAGATGGAGATTTGAAGTTGACTCAACCTTCAAATAATGCTATTTACAATATGGATGGTTTGCTGGATAAGCTTGGTCATTGCTGCTGGCATGAGAATGTGGAGTGGCTACCTAAGCTTTCAGTGGACATTGATAGGGAGCAGGAAGTTGATGTGAATGATAGCTTGAGGCAGGAGCTTGCTTTTTATATTCAAGCATTGGAGGGTACAAGGCAAGCCTTTGCAAAGTTGCAATCAATGGGGCTTCCCATGTTGAGGCCATCTGATTACTATGCTGAAATGGTGAAGTTTAATGCCCTCATGGAAAAAGCTAAGGGCCGGCTTTTAGGTGAGAAAAAACAGATTGAGGAGAGGGCAGAGAGACGGAAGGCTAGGGAAAACAAGAAAATGGCCGAAGAGATACAAGCTCAAACCATCAAGGAGAGGGCTAAGCAAAAGAAGGATGATATTGAATCTGTTAAGAAGTTGAGGAAACAAAGACAGCGCAATGGGTTTGCTGGTGGTGACAAAGATGGTGAGTTAGATTTTGCTTTTGAAGATGGATAATCTTTTGAGAGATCAAATAAGAAACAACCTTGGGTGGCCCCTGGAGACCGTACTGGAGGGAAGGATGTAAGAGAAGGTTTCGGAAGGGGGCAAAAAGGACCAGATAATAAAAGCAAGAAGGGTTGGGACTTCAAAAATACCAAGTTCGGACATGGAGGAAGGAAAGGCATAAAGAAGCAGAACACTTCTGAGACAACAAGTGATATAAAAGGCTTCAACAGTGATTTTGCTAGTAAGAAAAGGAATAGGTGATATGATATTCCCCTGAATATGCTCTGCTCTTTCCTTCAAGGAGGATGGAAGCATAGAACATACAGCAGATTGATGAATGATAACAGACAACGTACTCTTCCCAAATGGTCTGTTGTTTTCTATGGAGTTGGTTTTTATGTAAGCTTAATACTTATGATTTCTGATTTTGATATAAGTTACTTTAAATTGACAATTGAAAAAAAATAATAAAACAAATTTGTCTTGAAGAAAATCAGTTGTGAATAGTTTACAAATTTATATGGATTAAAGTATGAGATACAAATAAGAGTTGCCTGTTGTCACTTTGATCTGAGTCCTAAAATAAACATGGACATCAGTTGCTTAGTTATGCTACTTGACCTAATAGTTTGAGTTGTCAAGGAAATGGGATTCAATCAAAGTTAGCAGGATATGAATGCCAAATTCATACGTCTTCTTCATGAATTGAAGATTTACTTTTTCCTGATATCCTCTTGAATCCAAATGGACATCCTTAGTTCTCTCTGTCATCGTTTTATACCCCTCCATTCCTCTGTTCTATCCTTCATCGTTTTTGCTCCCATAAGTCCTCCCAATCTTCCCGCAATCAGAATTCTCAATGACAGGAAAACAGTGGTAAGGGACTATGGGGCTAAAATACATGAGCTGCATACGCAGCAACCATCAAAGTAAAATACAAAAACAGACCCATTTCTTAGTCTCCCACATATTTTCTTTAGTTTATGATTGGTATGAATCGCTGTCAATTGAAGTCAATAACCGCAGCCCATGAAAGAGATATTGCAAGTGTTGCAGCAATCCTTGGCTACGAACCATTTTCATCAAAATCATCTGGCCATGAAACTTCCACAGGCTAATGAAACCATCACAAAAAGCATAAATAATTCCCAAAGCAATTTCCATGAAAATAATGACATCATCTTAGATAAAACTTAATTCTAACATGTGTTCCTCTTTTATAGTTGGTTACCTCTTCAACCCATGAATTTTTTAGTCTTGTTAACTTTCATGGTATGAATGGAATCCCATCCAATGAAAGAATGGTGAGATCGAACATGTGCAGATAGTTGAAAAAACTCGAAGAACAATAAGAGTAAGCCGTTCTATACTGCAAAAGATAAACATATTATGAAGAGAGCTCTAAATATCCTCTTTCGAACATATAAATGGAGGTAAGAAGCCAATCAAAAAATAAAATCCAAATAATCCATACGATCATACAAACAACCACATCACATGTTTGTCTTCTACGACCATAAGTGAAAATCTTTAAACAACAATGCTAACAAAACACTTCAAAATGCATGCCCATAAGTTACTGAAGCCTAAAAGGAAATGATCGTTTAAGATGGAACACGATGTAACTAATGCCAGGCAGTAGGAGGACATAATAACCAAATTCCCTTTCTAAAATGTGTCTAACCACACTGTGAGGTAACTCGGACAATATCCCCAGAAATTTTCTTTGATATGAATTCTCGGATTTTTACCAGTACTGCATCCCTTGCGGAGTTAAATTCTTTGAGAACTATTCGTGCACATAGTTTGGCTCTGAGCTTCATTCAAACTCCTGCCTAAAAGAAACATGCCATTTTCAAAGGAATGTGGATTAAAATAAATAAATGATACAGTTTGATAAACAAATGTTACCACAGATAGGTCCGGATAAATGTTTGATGAGCCAAGAAAATTTTTCATGTGGTGCATCACAAACACTCCACAATCATTGTTTGGCTCAATGTTTTTCCACGGCAATTGTACATGTTGAAACTCATACTCTCCTACCTCCTCCCCGTGTTGGTGCCCGACAGCTTGAAGGAACTCGGCAATGTACGGTTGCTACAAAGGAGAAAGTGGACATGTTAATTTAAGTTACAATAAATCAGCTAACGTAATCGAAAGAAGGGTATGAAATGGTGGATTACCAAAGTCCAAATATCAAATTCCATTTTGATTGTTCTTCATGGTTGATGTTGTCTAGATACTGAATCCTTTGTTTATTGCAATTAACCAAGAGAAGGAAAAAATGTCCCCTCATATTGACAGGAAGATATAATGTTTATAAATTAAACCGTTAGTCGAAACACTTCATAAATTAGCTTAAAGATGAATAAAATCAATAAAAGTTTAAATTGCCAATACCATTGGACACGACCGAATGTTTATGCCAGAATTAACCACCCATGATTCCCATGTTTCTCTCAAAGTTTCGTGCTTCAAATGTTCAGGTTCAAACTTGACAACGAAAACCAATAAAATTTCAAGTGAAAAATTAAATATTAAACTAATGATGTAAAAAATATATATATACATCTATATATATATATATATATATCAATCAGATTACTTACTCCAGATGCCAAGTCTAAATAGAAACGGCATGGTACAACATTGGAATCAATTTGGGAGGTATTCAAGATGTATGACCAAGCTCCAATTACGGACGTGTAAATCTCCTTATTTGGTTCAAAATTATAGAAATCCTCCCTCGTGGAGACAATTGAATTGTTTAATCCTTTGAAAATAGTTTCACTGCAAAATAAATTACTTTAACCAGTATCATTCATAAACTATATTAATGTAAAATATGAATATAAGATTTGGAAATTAACCTAGAAACCAAACTGTTGTCACGACTTATGCAGTAGTCCACAACTTCAAGGTAGTGCGTATGAATGTTGTTCATATCAGTTCTGTACTTAACAATCAATTGTGAAACGAAATTTTCTTCATTGTGTGGCCAACCTTGCCAATAAGTTAATGGTGTGCCCAGGAAATGACCATTTGCCGCAGATTCCAACCATGAATCCTCAGAGATTGTCCTCACAATCATATCCAGATAATTTTCTGTGACATTGTCCATTTCAATTGATGAAAACTCAGAACTATGTGGCACACTTGTGTTGATATCTTCCAGAACCAAATCATCAAATGTACCACCTAGATCGGTGTATTGAAAACCATTACCAAAGTAGTCGGAGATGGGAACAATGTCCAGATTGATATGTTGGTTTACTGGTTCGATCGGAAGCTCCCGTTCATTACAAAGAGAGTTACTGTCATTTGTTAATGCAACCATTAATCCTTCGTTTGCACTCCTTGCTCCAACCTTAATCACATTGCACGCATCACCATCTTCCTCATTCGATTCAGCAAATCATTTTGATAAGCCTGTTGATTCAGAGTCACCACTGGACTGATTCACATATTGAAGATTGGCCGAATCAATATTGCTAGAGCTGGTAATATGAGTGGAGGTAAAATTAACCTCTTTACGCAGTCGCGACATCTTCACATTAATGATGTCGTCAATTCGAGCTTGGAGTTCGGACTGCGCTATGTAGCTATCTGATGATTTATATCTTATGCATGGTTCATACTTATTCAGAATATCAGATATTGATTTGATATGTGTGCTTGCGACTAAGTCAATGTCTCGACTGAATTTGGCAATGGCCCTCTCAATTTCCTGTCATAGACAAAAAATTATTTACACAATTATGGGCATCATGGATAACACAATACCAATACCACCAGCACGGTTAGTATCTTTAACTTTATACAAATTACAATAGTTTGAAAGACAACACACAATAATGCATACCATTAAACAAGTGTAAATCTATAATGGTTAACGTAATCTAGCATTAATACATTAATCTACTGTTAAGAATAAGGACATCGCAATATATCAATGGTTGATAGAGTTTACTAACCTTAGAGTGCCGTATGTTTATCATATCTTCATCCAAATCAAATGATCTTAATTTGAACCTCACATATCTAGGTTCAACTGTGGTATCGCAGCAACTCTCCTCAATCGTTGAAATCGGGTACACGCCATGAACCATTTCACCTTTTCCACAAGATTCTGTCCTTATTTCTTCATTTATCCTGGTTCGTAGTCTGAGTGTGCTCCAATGCTGGATCAGTGGCAAATTACGTGGAGGCTCCGGTCCCTCAAATCTGAACCTATGGAAATATGCTATTTGGAGTATATAAATACACCCACGGAAATTCTTTGGTGCCTTCCATGTCTTATAATTTCGGACCGCATCTTACAATTTATCAAGCAAATAACCGCACCAATCAAGTTGTGCTATATTCTCAACATCAATGATAGATTTTAGTTGCCTTATATTGAGAGTTCTGCTGGTAATGGGTACTAGGAACGATGTTAAGCAAAATAACACGAATAATTGCTTGAAATCATCCCCTTCGTCGACCAGCTTACTGCAAAGTAGCTCTAACACGACATTTTGTTCAGGTTTTGTTTTGAATGACAAACCATACTTAGACTCCCATGAAGATAACAAAGCATCTACATCAGGATCTGCACCTTCGAATTCCACCACCGGCTTGTTGGGGTTGCATGGCAACATGAAGATATCTCTAACATCCATTGTTGACAGAGTAAACCTCTTATCATCTGAAATTTTGAAAACCTTACTATTTTCATCAAATCGATCTATCAACCACAGAGCCATTCCACTTGGAAATTCCCTAGTATCTATTTTCAGCATACCGCCGAAACCAATGCTGTCTACAGCTTCTTTCTGACGATCAGTCAGTCTCTTTTTCATCGAAAATAAACTAGTCAATCGCGACTGGTTTACATACTGTCTTTGTTGCGTGTTACATGGAACCCGTGGGTTGTTAATGCAGTTATGTGCTAGCAACTTTTGCGAATCTGAAACATTATTCATAAAATATTAACACCTATGCTAACAATATGAAACAACATTGGGATAACAACTTACAATGTCTAAAGTAAAAGATAACTACAAATTTTAGCTAGAGGTCAATATAAAAAGTCTAAATCGATAAATTTTAATTAAAACAGAAAAAAATATGTACCTTTAGTAGGAATGATCTCCCCATGTAAAACATGTTCTCTAGCTGGCAGTTTACGACGTGGTGGTTTGAGTGGAGGTTGTTCGAAATCACTGTCAGATATGGTCGTTACATTCACAATTGTCGACTCCTGCAAGTGATTATCTTCTCTGTAATCAAGTCGTCTCTTGTGACTTTCCACATTAAGAGTGGGTGAAGACATTTCAGTTAGAGTGGAATGTAAAAGTATTATGACTATGGAAGCAATACAAGTGTAAACTTGCTCTTCTATTTTAACTGTTGAAATCGGTCCTTCAGCTGAAATCCCAGGCCACTGTGAATACCTTAAGGCTTCTGGCATACAAACAATCATGCTCGCATCCACAAGTATTGACAGAAAGAATTAGAAACAGTAAATAAATGAAATTTTGATACATCCAACGAAATCTGTTCTTAAAAGCGGTGCGGCATGCATCCAGGTAAATTATGAGCCACATTTTGTATGGAAAAATGTGAATTGTGAACGCCAGCAGGATTTATGTTTAGTTAATCCGTAGTTAAGTATGAATTCGTATTTGATTACGTAACCGTATTTACCCAATTCCATCGATGTATAACCATGAAGCATAGTTGACAAATCGCAATACGTATCGTGCATTAAATATGTCATTTTACGATACGTGTACCTTAGAGTGTACAGTATCGTAGGATACGTTTGTTTACATAAAAAATCATAAAAATATTGTTATAGGTCTTTTGTTTTGCAACGAATGAAAAGAAAAGTAAAGGAAATTCACTACTAGAAATCCATGGTCAAAGTTCAAATCTTACACTTCTGCTTTCATTTATTCTTCTAGAGCTTCATAGTTGGTTTTGTTTCTAGCGTGAGTGGGAGTGGGGTTGGCTAATGTGAGTTACACTCAGTGGCGGAGCCAGAACTAAAAACCAAGGGGGGCTCAACAATACAAGCAAGAGAATAAAATTTATATCATTAAATAAATATATCTTTAAAATGTCATTATATAAGCACTGATTAAACAACTATTTTTTGACATTTGAACTACTACAATCCGGCGTGGGAATCAGAGGAGACAATTGTATCCTACGCTGCTTCATATGTTGAAAATATTGCAAAATTGGTTTATTTGCAAGCTACATAAAAATCTCTTTCTCGGTGTATACTACCAAATTGTCATTCATCCATTGAACTCCACACGAGAAGGTCTTTCCCTACTATTCTCTTGACTAGAGATATTAGATGACTCAATCTTCCGTTTTAAAAATTTATCCATAACCTCCTAACATAATTGATCAAGATGACATAAATTAATAATTCTTCAAAATATATATAAATCCAATTATCCAATTATATTTAATGAAAAGAAGAGCACACTCACTTTATCTAAAAGAAGAGCACACTATTTAAGTAAAGCACTATCTAAAAGAAGAGCACACTCACTTTAAAGAAATCAGAAAATTGAATTGATTAGGCTTTGATGCTGAACAGCCTGGATTGGACTGGACTGGTCCGACTCACGGAGTCACTAAAGTATCAAAAACCAGAAAAGAAACAGAGCAACGGAATTCAGCCAATAAATGAAACTCATCATTTTAATTTCATGTATTCAATCAACTCAAAAACCCATAACATCAAAGGAATTCAAAAATAAATTGCAAACAGAGAACACTCACCGGTGTAAAACCAGAGTAATCTTGGGCATATAACTGAGGAGCAAAGCAACGGAACACCGGAGCGAAGCGATGGAGCGGTGCTGTAGCACTGCTTAGGTCTTTTGCGATGCAATTTGATTTGGGGAATTGGGGGAATTTTACCTGCTCTTTTTTATATAGGTAGTTACTGTTGCTTCTTTTCTTTTTGTAATTTTTTTTCTCTATTAAGTAGAACGACACCGTTCTACTAAATAGAGAAAACAAATAAAAAAATAAAGATAGATGTCCACGTCGGGTCTTCTTCCTCAAACGGCTTCATCGCTGCATCTGGACTTTCAACAACCCAGTTGCAGAGTTGCAGATTTGCAGTTGCAGCCTTGCAGGCGACGGCAGAGAGGGAGGGACAAGTTGGTGGCTTGCTTCGGTCCTTCGCATACTGCAGCGAGGCGACTCTTGGAGATAGACGGTGGTTGTTGGGGTGGCGCTGCAAAGGAAAAAAAAAATTTTAATATAAGTACTACCTATGCTTACCAGAGGAAGGGGAGGCGCCAACACCCCCTCGCCCCCCCCTAGCTCAGCCAGTGGTTACACTTATAATTTAAAAGATATTATAAATTATTATTTGGAATATTTTATATAAGAAATTATAGTGGAAGTCATTTGAACAAGTGAATGAACAAATAAAACTGTTCAATATAAGTACAAGTCATATCGCGAAATTAACTTCGTTACATACCACGGTTTAATTACGTTGTTTTTTTAAAATTAAAATGTCAAATTAATCAAAATTTAACATGCTATATTACACTAAAAATTCATTAAAAAAGTTCGGCGAGATAGGTTGTAAAGAAAGCAAAGTTGCTATAATCGCTTTCCGTGAAAATTGGGCGATCGAATATTTTGCACAGGAAGCGATGTTGTCAACCTCTTTATGTGAAAATTTTCCAAATACTGAAAGTGGATCTACAACCTTCGCCATATGTAAAAAACGATCGCCGGGCAAATTATTACTGAAAGTGAAGGTAGTAGTTTCACGTTCTTTGAAAATTTACAGAATTTCAAGATGCCACTTTCGCTCATTTTGTGTAAATTTTTTTTTTTTTACAGATTTCCATATTTAGAGAAACTAAATGCAGGAACCTCGCTTTCCTTGAAAAAAGTTCGGCGAGATAGGTTGTAAAAAAAATGAGGTTCACACAATCAATTTTCGTGAAAATTGGGCGATCAAATATTCTGTACATAAAGCAATGTTGTCAACATATTTATGTGAAACTTTTCTGAACACTGAATGTTAAACTGGCACCTTCACCATATGTAAAATACGATCGCCGAGCAAATTATCACAGAAAGCGAAGGTAGTAGTCTCAAATAATTGCTTTCCACACAAAATGAGCAAAATATTCAACTTCACTTTCATTTTCACGGAAAGCGATTGTGGCAATCTCGTTCTTTTACAACGTATCTCCCCGAAATTTTTTTTTAAGAAATTTAAATGATTAACAGTTTCGTATCAGATACCAAAAAATAATTATTTTACATATATTACAACAAAATCAAACCGTAGCACCCAAATTTTAATCATGCTTTTTTTTTTTTTTTTGCCAAATTTAAGTCATATCATTCAACTATCTCTGTAGTAAATTGAATTTACTCCATCCGTTACCTTAGACGAGCTCACCTTGACCAAGAATACCTTTTTTTTTTCTTTATTTGTTTTGCGTTTTGGATTGGTTAAGAAATGTATTTGAAAATTTAAACATGAACTAAACAAAAAATCATAATTACCGTAAGTATTATTAAGCTAAGTACGAGCTCAGTAATATTTATAAATTAAACTACAACTTTAAAATTAAATTATGCTAATTAAACTCATCCAAAATTATTAATATACAATATTATGAATTAATGTAACTCGGAGCATTTATTGTAATATAACTATATTTTTGGGTACGATATGTTTGAATTATTCGCTAGCATTTATAAATGCACCAAAATATTTCAATGTCGAATTCTATACTTTTCCATTATTCCTACTCGGGCCAATTAAAAAATTTACAAATTTTAATAAAATAATAAGACAGTCACTTTCCGAAAGAACCATGTATAAATATATATTCCCGTCAATATTATAAATTAATAATTTTCTAAAACTACGAATATAACTTGGATAATTTGTTGAAAAAATAAATCTTTAATCATATTTTCTATGCATGGATGTCTTCTTTAAAAGTTATGTCAGTTCAGTCCCTTGAAACTGTTTCATCCCTTAAACAAATTTTGCAAGAAAAAATGGCAGTTTTGGCTGATTACATTTTGCCCTATGGCGATTTTAATCATTTTAATTTTTCTCTCAGTATTTGTAACCATTTATGTTTGCACGTTTGGTAGTTATATTCTTTTTTACTTGGAGTTGGAGGTAAACAAGTAATTTGAGACTTTAAAAATGATCTAAAATTGTTGGTACAAACACGATTAGCAATAAAGTCAAAGAACATAATATGAACGGTACAATTTGCCACAAAAACATTCGATAAAGCCACCGGGTTAATGATAACCAGTGGCTTTGTTACAAATGTTATAAATCAATTTGATAACATCCATAACCGAAGCACCCTTCCAGCAAACTTAGTTCAATTTATTTTTCAATTGCTTAATAACAGGAATAATATTTTTATTAAAATGCTCCAACAAAAAGTCACTGGTTTCTTATAAACGGGTGGCTATATATGTCGCATTTTGTGAAAGCCACCGGTTACTATGCACCCACTGTCTAAAGTTAGGCAACTTTGTGCTAGTTTGTAGTAGTGCATTATCCATTGTCCTGGCTACCTGTTTGTTCCTCAAAACTTGAAAGAAAATATATTTTAATAAATAGAATAATTTTCGACATAATAAATTTCCATCAAATTCATTTATGGAAATGAGTCACAATAATAACATTCCATCAACAATTTCTCTCGAATATTAATATTTACCCATATAATTAAAGAGACCTACTGTTTTTTTTTAGATGGTCGAAAAGATTTGGCAGGGAAACAAAAGGAAAAAAAGAGACTGATTAATGCATCTGGTACCTCCACAAGATTTTCAAATGATGCACTGCTTTAAAAATTTTAAAAAAATTATTTAGCCAAAGGAAAAATGAGCGACGGCAATACAAGAAGGTACAATAGCACCACCATTACATAGACAACATTGCATCATTTGCTGAGCATAAAAATTTTTGTTATTAATTTTTTTTTTTGTTAACCAAAGAAAGTAGGTACCATTTTTGGCGCCATGTTTAGTATTGTTTGGTGCCATTTTTTTACTGTGTTCCAGAAGGCCTTATGATCCTGGTGGCAAGATCACACCTATAAATAGAAGGTAAGTAACATTGAAGAATGCAAGCTCATATTAAGCGTCATAGTAAACGTCCGTATAACCTATATCTATTCTCATAACAATCAATTTCTATGGTTAAGCGGAATAGATCGACAGCATTCGCAAAGAGTGACCACCGATCAAATAAGCTTCCTTACAAAGATCACGAACTTGAAGCTTGCAACAGCAAGGTTGCACATGCAAGCCACCTTGTCCAGCTTCGAGTGTTCATTAGGTTCTTGATAGAGAAGTTGGGAATGAAGGCAGTGGCCGGATTGATATCAGAGTGTCGAGTTCCAATATCAGTCGTCGAAGCCATTTTCGAGAAGGAGATACAATACCACCTACAAGAGCAATCCAAATGCGATATCTTTCAAATGAATGCTAATGGAAAGCGTATTATGGCCATTGCTAATGTTGACATGTCCATTGTGAAGGATGAATTCACAGGGAAAGCCCGTGGATGTATTAAGAACTCTCAACTTGTTGATGACGAAAGTTGAATTCAATGCTGAGGCATTTAGAACGTAGTTTATCTGTTTCAATGTTTTGGAATGAATTGTTAGAAATCCGGATACAGTGAAAAGATCCGTAGCTTTTGTTCTAAATCTGGTGCAGATTTGGAGTTGATCACTACTACAAAATCCCCCTTAGGAGGCGGGTCCTAAGGGGGATTGGAGGCGGATGCTGCATGGCAGCACCCGCCTCAGCTGCGGGCGCCTCCATTTGGAGGTGCCCGCACCCGCCTCCATAAATTAGGAGCATTGGAGGCGGGTGCATGTTGCACCCGCCTCCATTAAGTGTTATTCGAGGCGGGTGCAAAACCCCTCGTAAAAAAATTTAATTTCTTTTTCTTGCACTTTATGGCTTTAGTAGGAATCGAACTCGCGCCTAGAGTTTCACTTAACTCTTGCACATTAAATTTACCACTACGCTGCATATACTTATGTATTTAATATGAAAATCGAAATTATATATTTCTTGTAAAACTTGTGATTTTTATTATTTACTAATTATTCGCTTCGGTAGAATCTCAATAAATTTTCAAAATTATTTTCAACAGTCCAAAATAAAGACAATTTTTGATCTAATATTAAAAATTTTTAAAAATCATTTTCGTATTTTGAAATTGGAGGCGGGTGATCCCTTCACCCGCCTCCAAATTTTATTTACCCACCTTTGGAGGCGGGTATTTGTACACCCGCCTCCAAAGGGGCGCCTCCTTTGAGCATTTTTGTAGTAGTGGATGCATTAATATGTTTTTTCAACATTACAATCAATGGGAATCAAGCGTTTTTTTTTTTACTCTTTTAATGTTTAATGCAATTTACCTATATTAATAATTATTTACTTTCCTTTGTATAGTTATTTTAAATGAAAAATGTAATAATCTCTAGTTCTTTGTTTTTAGAAAAAGACATATTCCCTAATATGAAAATAATGTTTATATTAAATGGTTTTAAAAATTTATCATAATATTTCATCAGGCGTGTTATCAGGCATCCTAGACCCTCATTCTGACGTCCAGAAAATAGGAGTGACAAGGAAAAAATATTATCAGGCATCCTAAATATCATGCAAGAAAATCACTTCATTTTTTACAAAGGTAAGTTGAATTACTTTATAATTTGACTTTATAAAATATGTCTAAACCTTTTTAGTTGCTACTCCAACATAGAGGATGAAGACAAAGAATGGAAATGTTTCCGCCATGAACACTTGAGTAACAGTTTTATGTACATAATTTCAAGCATATGGACATTATTAATGTATGGATATGTGGATTCCGCATAAATATATGACCATAATTAATTAAGTATTTTAATTGAACTAAAGTCATTTGAGTTACCAGCTCAAGGTTTGAGTATGTCCATTATGCATATCTGTGTGTCCATAACAATTATAATATTCTAAATGTAGATAAGTTAAACGAATGTAAGATTATGTCCACTAAGCATATGTGTATGTCCATAACATTTTTTAAAGGACAAAATTATGGCAAAAAAATTTCAGATTACCCGTTGAAATGTTAGTGTTTCCCTGGAGGACTTTTATTACATCGATTGTCCTAATTTCTGATTACCACTACGAAAATTATCAACCCACAAAATGGAATTTGATGGAACACTAAGAGGGAGGATTCCTGAAGTATTATCGGGCATGTTCGGGCACGATGAAAGCGTCAACAACAGTCCCACAAGAAATTCTGATGATGATTTGCAAATTTTATCAGACGCTTCTCACGGTTTTAGTTCAGTCCACCATGATGAGGAAGATGATGAATTGGAGTCTGTTAGCGTTGCACGGGAAGACACAAACATTAACAACGTCCCTAGTACAATCTCTGAAGGAATGGAATTTGGCAGCACTTCCGCTGTCATTGCCGCATATCAAAAGCATGCGAAGGAAGTGGGGTTCAGCATTTTAGTATGCTCATCCCTAAAGGATCAGATGAGGGATGAAAAAAAGTACTACATCCTAAGCTGTCATAGAGGATGAAAGCCAAGGGGCAAAAAAGTATCTTAAAGGATCGGATGTAAAGCACAGATCACAGTTGTGCTTCAAAATAATAGTATGTGAAAAATTCGGACTGTAAACAGCGAACACGATCACATTCTGCTTTTGGAAATGTCTTGTTTGATGTCTGCCCACAGGAGAATACCAACAAAAGTTAGGAGGCAGTTAGAGGCAAATAACATCGCCGGGTTGCGTCCTAGCAAAAATATCAGGTTAACCGAGGTCCAAGCTGGTGGTCCTACGGAAATAGGGTGTAATGGTCAGGATTGCAGAAATTACATATACAAGAGACGGACTTTGCGGCTTGGAGAAGGTGATGCTGCGGCAATTAAAAAATTGTTTAGTGTTATGCAGGGTAAGGATCCATATTTTTTTTATTTACTGGATTTGGACGTTGAAGATAGACTATGTAATGTTTTGTGGGTCCATAACCGATCGAGGGAGGCTTACAAAGAGTTTTATGATGTGATCACATTTGACACAACTTACTTGGTTAACCGGTATAAGATGCCATTTGGTACGATCGTTGGTGTGGACCACCATGGTTATTCAATTCTGTTGGGGTGTGCATTAGTATCAAAAGAGGATGCAAGTACATTCAAGTGGCTGTTCCGAAACTGGCTACAGGCAATAGGTGGAGTTCATCCTAAAGCTATACTAACCGACCAATGCGAAAGCATGAAGATAGCCATTAGAGAGGTAATGCCTTCCACAGTACATTATTTCTGTTTGTGGCCTATTCAAACTAAACTCCCTTCAAAATTCAAAGATCCCGAACCTTATAATGAGATAAGAGATGAGTTTTATAAAGTGGTATATGGTAGCTTGATTATTGAAATGTTTGAATTGAACTGGAATGATTTTGTGGTTACCTTTGGACTCCATACCAACTCATGGATTAATGAGTTGTATGCCATACGAAATGAGTGGGTTCCGGTATATTTGAATCACCTTTTTTGGGCTGGGATGCTGTCTATCTAGAGAAGTGAACAGATGCATGCTTTCTTTGACGGTTATGTGAATCCAAAAACGACACTTAAACAGTTTGTTGAACAATATGAGGTTGCTTTTTCAGAAAAATTAGAAAAAAGAGTTTAATGCAGATTTCGTTAGCGAGAATAAAGTAATTACTTGCATCTCTGATTTCAAATTTGAAAGACAATTCCAACGTTTGAAAGGTGCAGAAAGAGATCAAAAGGATCATGTATTGTGACATCATAACAGATGAGGACAGTTTAAACACCCCTTCGTCTTCGGGTGTGTGTGCATTCACAGTACGAGAATTGGGAATTGAGAATGATATGTATGTTAGAGATTTCAACTACACAGTAACGTACAATGAGGGTGATCGATACATGTCTTGTATCCGCAGGAAGAAGGAATTCAAGGAATTCCCTTGCTGCCATATATTCAAGTTACATGCATGGAAGAAAATTACTGAAATGAATGAGAGGTATTTGTTGGATAGGTGGAGAAATGACATTGAAAGGCGACATTCCAAATATTTGGTATCTGCCGGTTATCCCCACATGACCGATTCATACAAAAAATTCCAAGAGGTCGAAGAGAAGTTCCAAAAATGTACAGATGTTGCATTCCATAACAACAACAAGATGGCTTACATTTCTAGAAATTTGGATTTTCTAGAAGGTAATCTGAATAATTGAACTGAAGGAATTGCCAGAGCAGGAACAATCATGCAATCTGTTTCTGTTGATAATGATGGTTACGCTGCAGAGAGTAATGGCACACTAGTCCTGGATCCCCTTGTCCAAGTTCCACGTGGAAGGCCTCCTATGTATGCCAATCGAAGACGTGGCAGAACTGCTGGTAGGGGTAGAGGCAGAGGGAGTCTTAATGGTACGGGGGATGAAGATAATGCAGGTGATATCCGTGGTAGAGGCAATGGTATAAGACGAGCTAAAAGGGGTGGTCGAGGTAATGAAAATAGTACAGGTGCTGTTCGTATTAGAGGTTCTGGTGTTAGAGGAGGTGGAGGTGGTGTTCCTGTTATTGAAAGTACTGCAACTACTGTTCGTGGTGGAGGTGCTGGAGGTCGAGGTATCGAAGCTACTTCAGATGTTGTCCGTCATGGTGGTGGAAGAGGTAGAGGAAGTCGAGTTGTACAAGGTCCAGCAGGCACTCTTCGTGGTGGCGGTGCTCGTAGCAGAGGAGTTTGAGGTAATGGTGCTGGTGGCAGAGGATCTCGTGGTGGTCGAGTTCGTAATGGTAGTTTACAAAATGGATACACACCAAGTCACGATAACAAACTCCATTATTCATTTGAGGTTGGATTCTTTAGTGTACATATTAATTTTTTTACAAGCAATTATATTTTAAAACTATTACTTATTTTTCCCAGAATTTTAATTATCATAGGTTGAGGGTGAAGATCAACTCTTCTTTGATTTGAACGAGCCATACATGGGAACGCAAGCAAGTTCAATCGGTTGAGTCGAGACCCCCTCATTATTTTGCAATGAATCTTCATACACTTTTGAACAATTTATGGTATGGGAAGCCATTTGAAGAGAATTTGTATTTTCTGTTGTTAATTTCCGTTAAACCAAATTTGCTTATGCATATTGATGTGTTTTGTTAGGATTGTTGTTTTAAGAATTTCAACTATTCTCTCAGAATATAAATAGCTGATGAGTTTTTTTTCTGTTGTTCCTTCGGATTAGTTTGATGAGGTTGTTCATTTGATCATTCGGATTAATTTGATGAGGTTGCTCATTTGATCTTTCGGATTTTTGGATTTTGTTTATTTCCTGCCTCTTACCACCATTCATGTGTCCAGAAAATGAGTAACTACATATAATAGTACTACTTTTTTTTGCTTCTCTGTTACTACAGATGATAGTTCAATTGATTATCGCTTTTCTGGAGCAAAACTCTTATCTCACAAGGGGTGTGCTTTTTTAATAGGCAAAACAATGCGGGGGTAAGTTAAGGATATTTTTGAAGAAGTGTATGTAGATGATTGATTATTGAGGCATAACTAACTAGAATTGGCGAAAACAAGTGTTTTTCTGATGCTGAAAATGGGAAGGAAATGAAGGGATTGATAACAATGTGATCAGGTGCATCATCTTGTTTGCACATAACCCATGGAACCACTGTGTCTAATCTCACTGACATTCCAGCAGCCCACTTTAAGTAAACCTCACCGGCTGCTCCGAGTTTTTTCTCATCTGGTACATACTGATTCTCAATCTGGCAAATCAGAATCAGAATAGAGATTTGAAACTTGAATTGTCATCATATGAATCAAAACCATAACTTGAAAATTCATATCCTGTTTGGGGTTTTGGTACTGCAAGCTTTAGAGGTGCTACATTTCTTTTTTATGGTGGTTTTTGTATGATTTCTTTGAATGAACATAGGGGACTCAAAAGGGGGACTAACAGCTACAAGGTATGGAATTGGCTCTCCATGCATTATTCGGGTCACATAATTGCAACTAATAAATTCAAAGTTCCTGTATTCAATCCTTGAAATCCTTGAGAATTCAAGTTTCACAAATATTCACAAATATGGACAGCAAACTTCATATTCCTTTGCTTCCAACTTCTATTTCTCTCCTCTACTGTACATTAATTTAAGCAAATGTTACAATGTATTGTCTCCTAGGATTTCATGGATCTTTTCAGCAATGGGATATAAGTTCAGCCATCCTGCTAAGTGACTTAAATCAAACCTGATTTCCTTCCGAGAAAATTTTCTTCAAAATATGGTAAATTCCTATTATTTAAAACAGAGGGAAACAGAATTCCCAAAAAAAGAGTTCAGCTCAACTAAGAAACACTTGGATAACTTATAAAACCAATATCATTTCACACTAAATAAATACTTAGTTTCAAAAACAGAAATTCCATTCAGTACATCAAGAAACAATGATCAAATACTCCCTCTGTTCCATTGGAAGAGTCCAAACTGGACTCTTTTAATGGAACAGAGAGAGTACTAAACAGTAAACATGATACAATACTGCATACTTAGCAAAAGGGGCAAATATAACCATTCTTAATCATCAAACCCATATTTACTATGGTAACTCTTTTCACAATGAAAGCCAGTTAATTACATATTAAAAGGCTTCAATACAACCATGTTTGGTCAATTTCAATTTCTAATAACCCAGATCAAAACAAATCATCTCTTCAAGCATAGGAATATCGCCATCTTCATTATTTCTTCATCAATGTCAATTCAACTTCCTCCCTAGCAAATTTAATGAAGCTAGCTTCTTCCGGGTCGCTGTTGGCATTTTTTCTTACACTTCCTGTATTCCTTTTCTCTCTAACCTCTTCTTCGTTTTTCTATAAGATAATGTAAAGCATCTTTTCCATATGAAGGCTTCAAAATATCACAATTCGTCAAAGCTTCATATTCATACAAATGCTTCTGCAATATCTGGTACTTCCTTCTAGTTTCTATTTTAACCTGACTGTATGATTCAAACTACATTCAGGCACTAATTCCCCTGTTCTAATCACACTACTACCAAAAGAAGGTACATATATTGATAGCAAATAGTCAAAATTACAACTTGATAATTTGCTCGATTGAAACTAACACTTCGACTCAGATTAACATCAGCTAAAGTACGGAGCTTGATAATTTCACTTGACCTGCTACTGCGGCTGATCCTTCTACACTAATCGCAGTATGCATCCCGTCAACTATCGGATTAACAGCATCACGAGACATCACTAATGTGTCGTGCAACATGATGATATACATATTCAAACCTATTGAATGCAGAATGTTGACATATTGAATGTTTTGGGTAGCAATCCTTACCTTTTCATTATTTCTGTCTCCATCGCCCATTATAAGTTTCCTGGTTTCCTCCACGTCAAAACAATCACCAGCCAAAACATTAAATCATTATCTTCATTGGAAAAACACGTTTTCGGGCTAATAAACCATTATTACATGAATCACCAGGTCCTGATATAGTCCAACTCTCGCTCAGGAGTGATAACACGTTTTCGGGCTAATAAACTAGAGGGAAAACGCTCATCACTTGATCCAAGTGTCAAGAATTAACGTTGAAAACCTTCGTCAAGCATAAAAGAATAACTCATTCTTCTTAAGAGCATAATATTCAAAAGAAGAGAGATAAGATGATTACTTGATTCAATAGACAATCCAATGGAAGAATATAATGACTTGTTCAAAGAACAAAAAACCCTCCTTGAGATCGAGGCTGCCATGCTCCCAAGCTGCCTCCAGATTTAATTGATGAAGAAAATTTGTTGTCGCCGGAAAGACAATATCCTTCTTGCAGCGTTGTTTTTTTCGGAGGGCAATAACTACAACCCAGAAGACTATGACTGCAACAAATTCGTGGGAAATCTCAATAAGCATAACTCCATTTGGTGAAGGGGTTCTCATCAACAAAGCTTCCATGTAGCAACGAACCCTAAGTTTTTTTCTTTTGCAATTACACTGACGGATGAATTTCGTTAGAATGAACTAGACGTTCGAATCTCTGATTTGACGGAAAGATTTTTACTATTTTGCTTGAGGTTTTCGTGAGAATGGGTCTGATGTGTGGGAGCTGCTGATGACGTTAGGTTTTGACCCACCTCCATAACTGGGTTGCGTTTAGGCAGACACCATCCCACATAATAAGCCACATCATTTTTTTTTTTTTTTTCTTATTAAATACTTGGCAGTCCACATTGGAAATTCACTAAAGGGCAGGGAAGGTATGAAATTATAACTGGCCCACTACATGCACTTTATGTGCACAAATTCTTGCACATATTATGTGCAAGAAACATTATCCCTCAATCCTTAATAAATGAGGGGAAGTAATTGAGCTTTGTAAATTCAGCACGGATTGGCTTGATATCACCCTTAATCATGGTACGGTTCAAATTCCAACCTCTGAAACAGCATGCCTTGGCCTCTTTAGAACATGGAGTAAAAAAGTTATCACTGCATAAATATGTCAACTTATAGAAGTCAACACTACCGAGTAAAGTTGAGCGCTAGAAATTGTGTAAAATAGCTTCATATACACGACTACTAATTAATCAAGAGTTCAATAACTTTCCACTTTTATGTGTATACGCGTGTTTTTTTTTCTCGGGAAGAGGAAGCAAAAAGCACGTTATTAGATTGGCAAATATGTAATATTTGACAGCAAAAATATCACAATTAGATTAATAATAGGTAATGATGAATTTGAAATATAAATTTTTGACAGAAGTACTTATACTTCTTTAGCCAAGAGTGATACTTTTAAATTCCATACTATAATAGTCACTTTTCTAGTAAAGAGTGACGCTTATGAGTGTCATATTGATACTTTTTATTGTTGTAAGTGTTGTTCCCAACAGTCCAAGTGATCTGCAAAACACAAAAAATAAGCCACGAGAAACAAACACGTTAATCGTTAGAAGGCTGAGGAACAGATCTTTCGCTTTCTTTAAATTATTCAAGCCCTCTATAAAGTATCAACTTCTGTGCAGTAGAGCAACGCGACTTGTCACCACATGATACAACAGCCCAACACACAAGTTGTGTTTCCTAACAATTTGCACAACTATTAAGAATTGTCAACTCTTAGTAACACATGTTTTCAATCTTGCCAAAACTATATTTTTAGAGGTTTGTAGAGAACATAAGATATAAGAAAAATCTACTCAATCTTTCTTGCACACAGCACATCTTTATATACATATAAGCAGCAAAGTATTGAATTAGTATTTATTTAATTCATATTAACAAATACAATGCTAAAAGAAAGCTAGCGGTTGTAAAAACCATAACTCATATGTTATAAAAATAACATTATTAAAAGTAACTTTTTTTTCATCTTTAAACCAATCTTTAAACCCGGATGTTAAAGGTTTGCTAAACTGATGCATATTTTATTTTGAATGCATTAAAAATAATGTTTATCCAACCATTCTCACACATATTGATTATTCACAAAAATCATGAAATAGAAATGGTAGCATCAGTCCAGCCATAAAATATTTGATATTTAAATTAATAAAAATGAATATTATTAAAATGTTCCAACAGTAAGCGTTACTTTTAAGGGTAAATTACTTCGTCTTAGGGGATCAGTTTTACTTGATCCCTTATTTTTTCGTTAAAAAAAAGTGATCAAATGAAACTGATCTCTAAGTTAAGAAATCCAACGAACTAAGTTACCCAAATATCAATGCCCTTGCTATCATTTGGATTATCCACTGTGGCAATCCAGCGGTGAGTTTCAAATCTTCTCTACTATTCAGATTCAAAAGTTTCTATACTATTCGTCTCCTTTTGCTCAACTCTGGACTTTCTTTTCTCCGTAGAATTTTGCGACAAATTTGCAGACATGGAGGTGCTTCCAGTTCCCGATCACCTTACAGAGATACCGAAGATTCGTCGTGAGCTGCCTCTTTTGATTACCAAGTGGGAGGAGCACTTTGAGAAGAAGAAATCAAAAGGGAAAGCTTCAGGAGGGCTAATGGAACGAGCACGTCAATTGTCCGGCCATAGCCGCTGCGACGATTATGATCAGTTGTCTGTATCTCTTTCTGACAGCGTGAATCAACTTCTTAAGGATTGGGAATTCCTGCGATTGTTTTGGACATCGATAATGTGGAGTAATGCACCGAGTCATTACAAATCCCTTACCCATAAGAAGCTTGAAGACGTGGCAGCTAAGATTTACAGGAATCTAGGGCTATGAGGAAAGCACATGAAAAGGGCTCACAAAATTCTCAATTTGCTCGGCGACTGCGAAAGAGTGACCGATGACCTTGGCAAGTCGCTGGTTCGAGAAGCAATCGAGTTTTATTCAACTTTGAGGATTGATTCTGAGGTTCACTATTTCAGCAGAGAATCTACGATTATTGGACAACCAAAAATCCCTTTTTTGCTTCACAGTGAGCTTCTATTGATCCACAGGTACCTGGATGTTGTACGAAAAGGTCTTCCCTCTGATGTTCGTCGTCGTTTTGGTCGTGGTCAAGTTGTTTCTTTTCTTGATCATCTTCAATATGCGGTTCTGTGGATTGCCGTTGAGTCTTGTAGTTTGCGGTTCAACCGAAGAGATCCAGAAACCGCGAAAGTTGTGGCTACTCGACTAGTTGATTTGCATAAGGGGATTGATCCTTCGGATCCGGAATTCCTACAGTTGAATCGCAGATTCCTGAGAGAAGCCTGCGACGTCGTTCGGTACGATTGTATATCTAAGCTTGTGGATCACTTTTGCAGCTATCTTCTGTTGGACCTTGATATTGAAGACGTTAGAAAGGAGCTGATATCCCTGGTTACAATTACAATTTACAAAGCGGAACGAAGGCGGGATATTGGTGAGGATGTGGTGAGTTTCTCTGAAGAGATTGAGGCAGTGCTTAGAGAAGCAGCATTTTCCTTTCGTAGTGTGCAACGAGAGGCAATCTCTGCTTTTCCAGCTTGTTCTGATTTGCTTATGAAACTTTGTCTTCTCAAGACACAGCTTTTTCTCAACAAGGAACTCAATAACACTGATCATACTCGCTCAATGATTTTCAGTGGTAAACAGTGTTTAGAAGTGGATATGATTCTCGCAAGTCTGAGAGAATTTACCAAAGATCTATGGGTCCTATGCAAGAAAGGGGACACAGAATATGTGAAGCAGAATTTGGTACTCGCTCAAGAATTGGATAATGAGATTGATTCCCTTGAGAAGTCACCTCATTCCAAGAGGATCACTATTCCTTTGGTAAAACGCACACTCCAGCGTTTGGTTTCTAAGATTGCCTTTTTCAAGGCTGAGTCATTTTTAGCTGATTTATTGAAGAGTGGTGATACTTCTTTAGCAGATGGGGAAGATCAAATTCAATCCCTTGTTCAGGATCTTCAATATTTCAAGAAAATTGTAACAGTTGAGCTGGAAAGGAACTCATCATCTGATAAAGAAAAAGTTGTCATACATTTATGGGAAAGGAAATCATCATCAGATGAAGCAGTTATCGAACAAGTTGAAGCAGTCGTTAGGGGGGTAACACTTCTCTCGTACTCGTTCCTCCCTGACAACAGACAGTTCGGGAGAAGGGTCCATTCATTTCCTCAGTTGTTGGATGAGGCAAAAGTTATTAAGGAAGAGCTCGGAAAGAAAAGTCAACAATTTCCGAGGATCATCTTTCCCAATACCTATGAATTGGGATTCATGGATATTCTAGACAGACGCATAAATGAGCTTCTGAAACATTATCCTATGTCAATTGCACCAGCCAAGGATATTGAGCAGGTTCTATTGCACCTACAATCTTTGAAATTTTTCCTTGTGAAAGTGAAAGATTCAGATGCTGAGTTGGGAGAATTAAAGGATCTTTGTAATCACATCAAAGAAGTAGCATATAAACTGGAATATGTTGTTGACTCAATTGAGGTTGATGGTCATTTGCATCAATCACTCTGGTTTTATGATCTACTAGAGCAGATCAGACTTATTGATCAACAGGTCTCTGAAATCCATGAGATGCCCTATGTCGAAAAAGTAGAAAATCCCCCCCACATTCCACCCCAAATGGTATCACTCAATATTACAGCAGAAACCTGTGAAATGCTGGTTGATCTTGGTGATGAAGAAAAAGTATTAGTTGACCGGCTCACCAGAGGATCCGCGCAGCGAGATGTTGTTTCCATTGTTGGCATGCCAGGAAGTGGCAAGACAACTCTAGCTAGGAAAGTATACAACAATCGGAATGTCATGTATTATTTTCATTGTCGTGCATGGTGTACGGTTTCACAAACATACTCAAAGAGGGAATTGTTGCTTGAAATATTAAGTCATATGCCTTGCAAACTGTCAACATTAGTCAATTGACTGAAGATGATCTCCTGTCCAAGTTATGTCGGTGTTTGTTGAGAAACAAGTATCTCATTGTTATGGATGACTTCTGGGACACTGTTGCCTGGAATGACTTGCAAAATTACTTCCCTGATAACAGCAACGAAAGTAGAATTCTGATAACCAGTCGTTGTTGGGATGTGGCCTCACAAATCAAACCTGACAGTGATCCTTATTCTATTCTTTTATTTTCAGATGTTGAAAGTTGGATGTTATTAGAGAAGAGGATATTCAAAGGTGATGTTTGTCCTAGGGAATTGTTGGAAACTGGAATGGAAATCGCTCAGCATTGTCAAGGATTACCACTTGCAGTTGTTGCGATAGCTGGTCTCCTCCAAAGAATAGAAAAGAGGAGTGATTCCTGGAAAAAAGTCTCTAAAAGCTTAATCTCAGTGATAATTAACAGTCCGGAAAATGGGTGCAAGGAAATTTTGGAACTGAGCTACACGCACTTGCCTGAATATCTGAAACCATGCTTTCTTTATTTTGGAGCATTTCTTGACAACAAAGATATTCCTGTGAGCAAGTTGATGCGTTTTTGGATGGAGGAAGGATTCATACAGGAAACTGAGTCAAAGAGCCGGAGGAAGTTGCAGAAGATTACTTGTTGGAGCTGATTAACAGAAGCCTAGTAAACATCTCCAGAAAAAGATCCAATGGGAAGGCCAAAACATGTCACCTTCATGATCTATTGCATGATCTCTGTCACTTGAAAGCTAAGGAAGAGAACTTCGTACTTGTGAGCAGAAATGACCAACCATATGCATCTTTTCCTGATTCAGATTATGATGTGAAGTTTGATAGTAAGAATCAGTTAGCTCCTATTGCATTTGAAAGCTACAGATTGAGGTTTTATTTGAAACGCCGACATTTCATTGATTCCACACCTTCTGGCCAGGCAGTTCGGTCATTGACATTCTTTGCCTCTGTTGATTCGGAGCCTAAATGTCCTTATGACATCACCTTCATTTGTCACAACTTCAAGTTACTCAGGTTTTTGGATTTGGAATTTGTCATGGCAAGTGGGTTTCCTGATGAAATAGGAATAATATTGGTGCAGTTGAGATATTTAGCTGTCAGTGGTTATATGCAATTGATTCCACCATCAATAGCCAACATGTGGAGACTTGAAACCTTGATTGTGAATGGATTGCGAGGTAATGTCGTGTTACCAGAAACCATTTGGGGTATGGAAAGGTTAAGGCATCTTCGTGTGAACAAACATGTGGCTTTTAGCAACCTGGGTCTTGATGAACAACAGGTTCCAAATTCATTTCTGTTACAAAATTTTGTTAGCTTTTCCACACCATCTGTTTCTAGTGGGGAGGATACACTGGGCATTTTAAAAAGGTTTCCTAATCTCTGCAAATTGAAATGTTTATGGGACTCTTCTGAGGATTGCAGTGGATTTCCAATACTGGATTTTCTAACTCATTTGGAGTCACTCAAGATTATTAACTTTGGTCCAGCAACTAATTCGGGGAATTTGTCCTGCCCTCCAATCTCAAGAAACTCACTCTATCAAACTTTTGCCTACAAAAGAATCATCTTTCTATGATTGGGGAACTGCCATATCTTAGAATTATGAAATTGTTTGACGGAGCCTTTGAGGGTCAAGCATGGATCATGGGAGAAGAGGATCAGTTCAAGGAACTCTCTTTCTTGGAGTTAGACTCTATGAACATTGTTGAATGGAATGCCTCTTATGAACATCTTCCCAGCCTTGAAGGATTAGTATTACGAAATTGCAAGGAACTGGAGGTAATCCATCCGATTTTGCTTATATTACTACATTGAAGACGATTGAAGTGCAATGGTGTAGGCAATCTGTGGTAGAGTCAGCAGAAGAGGTTCAGGAAGCAACAAACGAGATTGAAGTCCTTATCATGCGCTTCTAACTGAAATCATATTCGGGACAAAGTTGGATCAACTTGTAAGAAAATTTATAAGCAATTCAGCATTTTGAATTACTTCTTCCATTCATTTGGATAGTAGCATCTGCCTTGACATTTTAAGGAATTAGAATTCTAGCGTATCTTTTTTTGAAGTTTTAGGAGCTCTAAATAAAGTTTTCTATGCCCAGTTGTTTCATTGAAGGCTGCTGGTGATTCAATGATTGAGCTTCTAATGTACGAGGACATGGAGTCAGACAGCTTCATTACAGTTACAAATCAGGCACTTTCATCCGCACTGCACTTTTTGGATTTCCTAGTTGAAAGAGAATGGTGATTAATCGTGGAAGGTTTTGTCACGAATCAGGTATACACGCTGATGACTGGAGTGGCTTTGTCACGAATCGAAATCTATGTGTTTGATTTATCTATCATCCAGCAAATGCAGGTGTGTATAACTCCTCCCTTATGTGTAGGCCTGTCAAAAATATTATATCAGTTGATGGCTGTTAACTCTATGCAAATGCTGACAGGATCGTGTTTCTGAATTGATTGTTGTGTGAATGGTGGTGCTCAAAACTCTCTTCAATCAGTTTTGGACTTGCCATGCCATTCTACCGTGTCTTGTAGTCTCGAAATCCTGTTGACACTAATAGTGCAGACTGCAGAGTAGAGTTCAAGCCTTCATAGAATCATATTTGAAAAATATTGCCAACTTTTTTGGAGCAACGAAATCTCTTGTAATTGAAATATCCAACAGTTATTCATTTATTTCTTTCTATTGCACTCCTACATTGGGAATTCGGGATGCTCAATGTGGGCCGGCCAATGTTTAACCAAATATAGACACGATTGCGCAATATGATTCATATGGCTAGCTAACTTTGCATGGTAGAATAAAAGTGTTTGTTGTTGTTGCTGTTATCTGTAGCTGTCTTCATTCTGTTTTCAAAATGTAACACCCCCTCCGTCTCATTCAAGGAGTCTACCTTGTATTACTGTTTTAGTAATACAAAGTAGACTCCTTGAATGAGATAGAAGGAGCATGGTTGTTAGAATCGGGTCTAGACTCGTAGAATCGGCCGATTCTACGAGTCTAGACCCAGGAATCGAGTCAAACTCGGAGTCATGGTTGTTAGAATCGGGTCTAGACTCGTAGAATCGGCCGATTCTACGAGTCTAGACCCAGGAATCGAGTCAAACTCGGAGTAGAATCAGATCTACCTGAGTTGCAGCAGTAGACTCGGTAGAATCGGGTTAGAATCGGCCGATTCTACGATTCTTGGCCGATTCCACAATATCTTGACGGGGCTTGAGATTTGACCAAAAAACAGTTAAATATGTGATTTGACCCATTTGGGAGGCCCAAAATTTTACCAAATTTTGGCAGCCCATGTTCATAATTATATTGCCAGCCGCCCAGCAATAATTTTCCCCTCTTCAATCTTTAGTTCCTCACAATTCACGACGGGAGTCAATGGATGAAGATGAAAATGAGGCACAAATAACAACGGATGTGCATTTCAGAGATATTAGACAGAATGAAAAAGGCAATGAGAATGATGAAGTTTATGGATTTGAAAATGATGTTTAATTATTTATGGGATTATGCATGGACATGATATGTAATTGATTTGGCTATGGATTATTGAGTTGACACTTTTAATGTGCTTTTTATTGAACAATTATGAGTTTGTATGAGACATTCCGAGTTTATGATATAATTATAATTAAATAAGTGTGTATTTGCTATTTTTCGATTTCAGGATCCGATTCTACGATTTTGATTCTGGGTATAAAATGATTCTATCCCGAATTTCGAATTTAACAACCTTGAGAAGGAGTATACTATTACTTATAAAATAAATTCATACAAAAAGAGAAGAACTACTTTACTTAGGCTCTGTTCTTTTCCGAACATAATTAGGAAAAGTATCACTTTTTTCTCAAAAATATTATACAAAGAAACAACATCATTATTACAAATTTCACAATTCAAATTTAAAAATTCCCTCTAAATTCTCACTCAAAAAAAATATAATCATTACACTTTTTTTTCTCTTTTCTACACAAATCTCCAAAAAAAATTTACTCCAAAATAAAATTCTCCTTAATAAAAAAATTTCCTATTTATAATACTAAAAGAGCATAGCCTTAGTTTAACTGGGACAGGGGCCACATGAACACTGGTGCTCTCCACCCAGCCTGATATTGTATGATTCAGCAAAAGCAATCCAATATTTTAAGGTTTGTTGAAAAGAAGGTGGATTCAATCATTTGACTGAATTTAGTCCTGTTTGAATGGTCTAGAATTGAGAACTGAGAATTCTGAAAAGATGTCTGGTTTTTCTGAATCCCGTCGGTTGCGTGACGACTTGCTATGCTTGCAATTGAAGCTCCGATGTGATTCTCGCTATCAATGGTCACCTTCTGTGTTTGAAGTTGTTGAAAGACTTGTGAAAGATTGGCTTTTCTTGAACTTGTTTGTGGAATCTACATGCATCTGGACTGATACAGAAGAGGTTTTGAAGAATTCTGCACTAAACTCCATCGTCCCCAAAATTGAAGCTGTGGGTAGAGAGCTTTTTGATGAGCTTGGTAAGTTGTCGTTTATGTTTCTTCCACCTAAAAGTTGCCTGTACTCGTATTACGAAACCGGTTCTTACAGCCCTCAGGACTTGCCCATATCGCTTGGTGAGTGCCAAAGAAAGACCGATGAGCTTCCGACAGCAGAAATCACGGAAGCCCTGGAATATTTGTCCAACTCCACAATTCAGATGCGCTATCCCGGAGATGGTTTCTGGGCCAAGTTTGTCGATTCAGTGAAGCAGGGGTTACAGTCAATCCAGGAAGCTGAGGGACAATTCTCTGCCCTCTTTGAGGAGCTAGGGTTCATCCAAAGCTACCTTGGTGGAATGCAAGGAAGTTTTCGGTCTAATTCTTTCTTCACTCGTGATCAGGTTGTTGATGGTTTTCTTAAGCATGTTGCATCTGTGGTGGTGGGGATTTCAATTCAGTCTTGTCTTGTTAAATTCAACTGGGGGGCCGCGACTGTTGAGGCTAGTGCTTTCATAGATCTGCATCATCAGATTGATCCCACCAATCTGGAGTTCCTGTGGCGAAATCTCATATTCCAAGAAGCTCTGTATAGAATTGGATCCAGAGCAGCTGTAATTAATGAGTATCGTTTCGTGAGCATGTTTTGCAGCTATCTTCTTCTATCTTGGAATGAACAAGGTCATCTTCACCAGGAACTGATGTCTCTGGTTACTCTTTCTGTCATAAATCCACTGGCACATGAATCTCGTGGCGAAGATGTGCTTAGTTACTCTGCAGAGGTTAATGCAGCGCTAGGAGAGGTAGCTTTTCTCCATCGGGCAGTGTGGCAAGGAAAGGTAACCTTACAATGTCCTCCCTCTGAGTTACTTGCAAAAATTTGCTTTCTCAAGGTAGAGCTTTGTCTCAAGCTACTTTATACTGGCAAATTCTCAATGGTTTTCCGCGACAACCACTTCTTCAAAGATGATATGATTTTGAAAACACTGAGAGGATTTACCAAAGATCTACACCAGCAAGAGCATAGGGAATATGTGAAGCAGAGTTTGGTAATTGCAGAAGAACTGGCTGGTAAGGTAGAATCTCTTTTCATGTCACACCATTCCGAGAAGATTACTACTTCCATGCTAAATCACTCACTTCTCCAATTGCTATTTAAGATTGTCTTTTTCAAGGTGGAGTCATTTTTACCAGAGTTATTGAATAGTAGTATCGCTTCCGTAACTCTTGTGAAAGATCAAATTCAATCCCTTGTTGAGGATATTGAATATTTCAAGCGAATTGTAACAAATAAGCTGGTGAGCAACTCAGTAGATGAACAAGTAATCATCAATCAAGTTGAGGCAGTCGTTCGGGGAGTAACAATTTTCTCTTATTCATTCCTCCCTGATGATGTTAAATTCCAGAAAATGATCCTTTCACTGCCCCAAGTGGTAGATAGGGTGAAAACTATCAAGGCAAAGCTTGGAGAGATAAATCAAAAATTTCCCAAGGTCATCTTCCCCAAGACTTATGAACTGGGATTCATTGATTTTCTAGGCAGAAACATAAGGAAGCTACTGATATATGATCCTGAGTCCATTGCACCAGTGAAGCATCAGATTGAGGAGGTTCAGTTTCATCTAGAGTCTTTGAAATCTTTCCTCATGAAAGTAAAAGATTTGGATGTTCAGCAGAGAGAATTGAAAGATCTCAATAATCACATCGTAGAGGTAGCATATAAGCTGGAATATGTTGTTGAGTCAATTGAGGTTGATGGTCATTTGCAACAATCATTATGGTTACATGATTTTCTAGGAGATATCAGAGTTTATGATCAACAGGTTTCCCAAATCCAGGAGATATCCTGTTCTGGCAAAGTTCCGAATCTCGATGAGATTACATGCAAGATTCTATCACAGGACACTAAGGCAGCTGGCAATGAAATTGTGGGTCTTGATGACGAACAGGAAGATATAATCGAGAGACTTACCAGAGGATCATTACAGCGAGATGTAGTTTCTATTGTTGGCATGGGCGGTAGTGGCAAGACAACTCTAGCTAAAAGATTGTATGAGAATAAAAAGATCACGTTTCACTTCCATTGTCAAGCATGGTGTGCCGTTTCACAATTATACTCGAAAAGGGCAGTGTTGCTTGAAATTTTAAGTCATATTCTGCAGCTTACTGATGAGATTCGACAAATGACTGACAGTGATCTGCAACAAAAACTACGCCAGTGCTTGTTGGGAAAAAGGTATCTTATTGTCATGGATGATGTGTGGGACATTGCAGCCTGGAATGACTTGGAAAATTCATTTCCGGATAAAAACAATGGAAGTAGAATTCTGATAATGAGTCGTCTCCAGGGTGTGGTGTCGAAAATTAAACCTAGCAGTGATCCACATTCTATTCGTCTACTCTCAGATTGTGAAAGTTTGACATTATTAAAGAAGAAGATATTCAGAGGTGCGGATTGTCCTGAGGAATTGCTGCAAGTTGGAATGGAAATTGCTGAAAAGTGTCAAGGGCTGCCTCTTGCAGTTGTTGCAATAGCTGGTGTCCTCCAAAAAAAAGAAAAGAGCCAGTATTTGTGGAAGAAAATCTCAGAAAGCTTGAGCTCAGAGATAACCGGCAATGCAGAAAGTCGATGCATGGAAATTTTAGAACAGAGCTACAAGCACTTGCCTGAATATCTGAAAGCTTGCTTTCTATATTTGGGAGTTTTTCTCGAGCATAAAGATATTCCTGTGAGAAAGTTGATACATTTTTGGGTGGCTGAAGGATTCATACCAGAAAGCGAGTGTAAGAGCTTGGAAGATATCGCTGAGGATTACCTTGTGGAGCTGATTCAGAGAAGCCTAGTGATTATCTCCAAAAAAAGTCCCGACGGGAAGGTCAAAGCATGCCGACTCCATGACCTATTGCGTGATTTGTGTCATTCCAAAGCAAAAGAAGAGAATTTCTTTCAACTGGTGACCAATAATGACGAACCATACTCTTCTTTTGTTGATTCAAATTATGATATGGAGTTTGAAGAGGATAACCATTTAGCTCCTGCCAGATTTGAAAGCTACCGGTTGAGTTTTAATTTGAAACGGTATCATTTTGTCGATTCAAGGCCATCAGGCAAGGGAACTCGTTCGCTGATATTCTTTGCCTCTACTGATTTGGAGCCTAAATGTCCTTATGACATCTCATTTATCTGTCAGAACTTCCAGTTACTTCGGGTGCTGCATTTGGAATGCCTCAACATGGAAAGTAGTTTTCCTGTTGAAATAGGACGAATGGTTCATTTGAGATATTTAGCTGTGAGTGGTTATATAAAATCTATCCCACCATCAATAGCCAACCTGTGGAAACTTGAAACCTTGGTTGTGAAGGGATTGAGGGGTAAGATCATCTTACCAGAAACTATTTGGAGCATGGTAAGTTTAAGGCATCTTTGTGTGAATAATCATGTAGTTTTCAGCATCCAGGGTCTTGATGAAAATGTTGAAGGTTCTTTGCTGCTGGAAAATTTGGTCAGCCTTTCCACGCCATCACTTCGCTGTGGGGAGGATACAAAGAGCATAATCAGGTGGATGCCTAATCTCCGTAGGTTGAGGTGCATATTCTTCCAATCACGGTCCTCTCCCGAGAGCTGCGATGGTTTCCCAATGTTGGAGACTCTATCTCATTTGGAGTCGCTCAAGATTATATACCATGGTGGAGCTCTCAAGTTAAGGGAATTCATCCTCCCATCGAATCTCAAGAAACTGACTCTGTCAAACTTCCACTTACAACAGAATCATATTTACAGGATTGGGGAACTACCAAATCTCAAGAGTCCTGAAATTGCTTGCTGGAGCCTTTGAGGAGCGAAAATGGGACATGAGGGATGAGGATTTTAAGGAACTCAAGTTCTTAGAGCTGGACACAATGGACATTGTTGAATGGAATGCCTCTTATGAGAACCTTCCCAGCCTTGAACGGCTAGTATTACGAAATTGCCAGTATTTGGACAGTATTCCATCAGATTTTGCTTACATTACGACACTGCAAGAGATTGAAGTTCTATGGTGTGGGCATCGTGTGGAAGTGTCAGCTGAAGAAATTGGAGATACAACGGAGGAGATCAAAGTCCTTATCAGTCGCTCATAATTGAAATCACAACAGCCTGATTGTCAATCCCTTCACAGTATTCTTGCACTTCCTGTAAGTAAATTGTTGCCATCTTCCGTGACTCGATTTACTTCTAGCTTTAATTTAACACTAGCACTGCTACATAAACAAGACAAACCTGTTATTATTCTCAACTTCTGGCACTTGATGACTTATTAAGGAAATTTTGAATGAGTATGCATCTTCTTTTGAACTTGTAGGTTTCCCTAAGTATGATTATTCTGTCTAATCTGAGGTGGCTCAGTGATGAGACTACTGGTGTACAAGGACAGGGTGTCAGAAAGCTTCTTAAAATATGCATATTCCATTTGGTATGCTCTCCACACTTGCAGCAACAATCCTTTCCAACGGCGAATAGTAATGAATGTAAAAGGTCTTTCTGAATGCAATCTATCATTTTATGAAAGGTGAATACATGTAGTATACCTTGATTTTCTGTGTATCTATAGGTTTTTCATGTTTCCTGTGACTACTTCAACTAAGAGGTTTAAGTTGTTTCTTTCTAAATAACCACACAAAGCTTAACATAGTGTTTACTTCTTAACATATTGGACTAAACTAAGGTCTTACCTGCTTAGTGGAATGGCTTTGAGAAAACTATCTTGACTCCTGAGTCCAATTCAATATTCAGATTTGTAGTTATATTAGATGGTCAATCTCCTCTCCTGCAAATATTTTCAAAGATGAATTCGGCGATCTCTGCTCCATTATTGTGTTTTGACATCCCTTCAAATCTTGGAAAGTAGCTCCTTATTAGTATAAAGAAAAGCTCACCCCTTTGGGAAGAAAATGTCAGATCGATCAGTCCAATTGTGGATGCTTCAGCAGCTTAGCTGAAAAAGTGCAACAAGAGTTTCGTCTTTGCCTTCAAGTATACTTACAGCAAGTTGTAAATCTAACTGGAATTTCCCTTGTTCTACTCAACAAAGGAGAATTGTTTTTCTGGTCCTTCGCCTCTCTATGATTGCCTGCAAGACATAAATTTATGATTTCTTTGTTCCAGTAAGCATTCAAAGCTATTTGAGTTGTGCTAACTTCCTACAATCTCTTAGTTTTTCATTCAGTCTTTCTCCTCAAAGAAAGACAATTTACAGTTTTAGTTTATGAGTTTATAACAGTAGCATTTTTCTTATCTGGTATTTCAGATTGGAATTTCTTCTTTGAAATGGGAGGGTAATACTAACCAATGTTGCAGAAATTGGGAAAATGACATTTTTGGTACTAAAAGTTTGGATTGTTTCAACTTTAGTACTAAAAGTTTATTCAATTTCAAATTTATGTTTTATGTTTATACTTTGTTGCATTTTTAGTACCAAGACCTGCTATATCAGGTTTTATGTAGTCAAACAGAAATCAAAGGTAATTTAGAGGTATTTTACAAATTTTACCATTTTGTGGGGGAAAGATAATTTTTCTAATATTATTTCCAAAACATTTTAGAGGTTTTTTCTCCTCAGTCGACATACAACTTTTCTTCCAACTGAGGAGAAAGAAAATCGCGAAAATGTTTTGGAAATTATAGTAGAAAATTTATATTTTCAACCCCACAAAATTGTAGAATTGTAAAATACCCTCAAATTACCGTTGACTTCGGTTTGACTACGTAAAGCCTTCTATAACAGGTATTGGTACTAAAAATGCAACAAAGTACAAACATTAAGCACAAGTTTAAAACTAAGTAAACTTTTAGTACCGAAGTTGCAAAGTGCCCAAACTTTTAGTACTAAAAATGTCATTCTTCTTGCAGAAATTTATCTACACTTGGTTTTAGAATCTTGAATTACAAACAAACCAAAACAGTTTCTTTTGACATTTTTTGTTGTAGGCTTCCCTTTTTAAGTTCTTTGCTAAGCCAACCTGTTTTAGGGTTCGTTTGATAAAAATTAATTTTTATATATGAATGCTTAATGCTGAAATCATAATGCTGAATTGATTAAGCACTTAATATCTTAATGCTGAAATATATTTTTCGAACCTCTTAATCAAAATGCTTGATCAATCGATCTTGTTTGATAAATATGCTGATCTTAATGTTAAAATCTTGAAAATGTACCATTTTACCATTACGTTGAAATTTTTATATTTATATATGTGAAATATCAAATTTTATAATAAAACATAAATTCTGATGAATGGAAAACACGAGGAAATAAAATAAGATAAAGCACATTAAATTGAATGATTAAAATACAAAAACTAATAATTGATTACAATTTATTAAAATTTCTAAAAATAAAAACGAGTCTACTATTGCATTCTAAAAGAAATTAAAAAATTTTACAATAAAACTCATATATAATTAATAAAATTATATGAGTAATATTAAACACATTGTACAAATGAGACTTATAAAAATAGGTAAATGATATAATTTATTAAATAAATTTTTAATACCAAAATACAATAATAAAAAATAAAACAAATTTTATTTGACAATATGATGATGAAAAAATTTAAAATACATCGAAGAAAAAAATAAAATAATAATTTATTCAAAAATAAATATTTATTGTTATTTCAATATGAACAAACTAAAATAGGTAGTTTCGGAAATAAAATATGAATTATTAAAAAAAATATTACGTGAGCATAAGTGATAAACAATAAGCAAACTTTTACTGCTTAAATTTTCTAAAGAAAATAAGCAGTGCTTAATCAATTAAGAGGTTTGGAATTTCGTTATCAAACAGGGCAAAAATTATTATTGCTTAATCAAATAGTTTTAAGCATTAAGCATGTATCAAACATGCCCTTAGTCAAAATTTTAAAAAGTAATTAAAGGAAAAAAAATTAAAAAATTGCAAATTTATAAAGGCTTTGTATGAAGTGTAACTCAAATAGGGCTTTTTTTTTTTTTTTTTTTTGGCAAGGATATTTCAAATAGGGGATTGTAACTAAAATATGCGAGTGATCTATATAGCGGACTTTACATAGTGGGATAAAGACTTAGTTGTTGAGAAAAAAAAATTTCTAGGAACTTGTATAGAAAATAGAAGGAAACTATAATAATGATATAATTTTTGAAATAATGTGCATATAATTTTAGGGGATAATTTAAATTTCAAAGTTTGAATTTAGTGACAAAACGAGTATTTGATTATAGATGTTTTGAAAGGAAAAAAAATTGAAGTTTTTCCTGAAAAAAAAATAAAAACAGACATAGCCAAAATCCATAGTGGCTTGTTTAAAACATCCATGGAAGAGAAACAGTGGGTTTAGCGTAACTTTTTTTTGGCGTAGTAGTTTGTTAATCAACGCTTTGTAGTTTCTTGGCGTAGTAGTGGGAAGCGAAACAAAAAGTGAAGTTTGCAAATTTGCGAAGTAATAATATTGGGGCATGATATTTGCAATAACGGTTTCGATATTTGCGGTAACATTTTTTTGTGAAAATATTGAAATGCCCTTGGAAAAAAAAATAGAAAATAAAATAAAATATTCCTATGCAGCCCGTGAGGGCTGCTGGAATATTAAAAAAAAATTTTAAAAAAAAGAAAAATGTACGGGCTGCACCAAAACTAAAAAAAAAAGAAAAAGACGAATGTTTCGTCTATAAATGAAGGGGTGCAGCAAAGGAAATGAATCTCAAAGCAGAGTCGGGTGAATCACAAAATCAGATAAAAATCGAGACGATTGGGATCGGAAAAAGGTTAGTGGCTAAAGTTTAAATGTTTTGAGGTATTGTTTTAGGTAGTTTTATTAATTATTTTAGTTGTATTATGTCCGAATTTGTTAGTAGTTTTGTCAAAATTGTGAAATTTTTTACCGGAATGGGGAAGATCTTCCCGGTGGTTACTGCGAATATGAAAGTGGGGGGGAGGGGGGGCAGAACTGTCGCATGCGGTATTTCCCGAAAACAGCACCGCCGGTCACCGACGATGCTGTCTTTTACAAATAGCGCCCGAAAAGGGTGCTATTTTACCAGAATGTCGCCGGATTCCGGCGATATTTTACGTGGAAAATGTCGCCGGACTCCGGCGATATTTTCTGGGAAAATCCGGCGACATTTTCCGTCGACAATGTCGCCGGAATGGGATTCCGAAAAATATCGCTGGAATCCGGCCATTGGGGGGGGGGGGTTTCCGGCGAAGGGAGGGAGATTTTCGGTCAAAAATTGTTTTACGTTTAGTTGTGTTATTTTGTTTGTTATATGTTCTTAATTAATTTCGTATTGATAAATGCGTGTTCATATTGGTTCATAGAGGCACTGAGGTATTGTGAGAAGGAGCGCCATAGAAGAGGCGGCTATCCATTTGGGGGAGTTGATCCGGTGCTGGAATATGGCTGATATACCCGAGATCGATCCATATTACACTGTAAGTAAAATTGTTTACATATTTTTTTTGTTGAATTATATTAGACGAAAATACATTGCCGGGAAAGAAACCCATTTTGGGGAGATTTTTTTCTCGGATCTGCGATTATACGGCAATTGTTTGCCATATCTGTCACATTTCAGCCGGGGGGAGTTTCTCCCCTGCAGGAAGATTTTGGAATATCGCCGGTCGCCGGCGATAATTCAGGCCGGAAATATCGGCAGCTTCCGTCGTATTTTTATGGCGGAACTCGTTTTCCCTCGAAATTTTCCGAGATCTATAATTCTGTCCCATTCGCAATATCCCTCCGACCTCTTTCAAAAGTAATTATGTCAGAACGTAGACTCAAGGGGGACAATATAATTGCCCAATTTGTTGGTTGACTATAGTTTTTTACGTTTAAGTATGATTAAACAGTTTTTCCGTAATTATGAACAGGATTTTCGTGTTGAAAGCGATGCCACTTATGCTGACCACACCGAAGTATTTCGGACAAACGAAGAGTTCAGAAGCAAGGAAGATATGATGGCATGGGTACATGCACGAGCAGCCGAAAACAAAATGACTGCAAAAATTACTTCATCTTCGAAGATTTTGGGTCTGTTCGTTACAAGAGGGAGAAAAGGTAGAGTTGAGATAGGGTGCGAAAGATCAGGAAAAGTTAGAGATAAGCCACCCCTACCTGAAGGGAAAAGCAGGCGGCCTAATACGAGCAGCAAGATGACAAACTGTCCATTTCACCTTAAGGGCCGACAAAGTGCTGGGGACATCTGGAAGTTAGAGGTCAAAGACGGTAAGCACAATCATGAATTACAAGAAGTTCGAAATTGTCATTCAGCCCATACACGGTTAACAAAAATGGAGAAGCAGAAGATTGCCGACATGTCTAGTATTAACATCAGGCCGATGCATATCTTGGCCAAGTTGCGAGCGGATGATCCGGAAAATGTCAGTCACATACAACAGGTGTACAATGAAACAGCAAAAAGTAAAAGGGAGGCTAGGGAAGGTATGACTAACATGCAGTGCTTCTTTAAACTACTGCATGATCACGAATACTTCTACGAGCACGAACGTGATATCGACAGTAATGGAGTCGGACACATTTTCTTTGCACACAAGAAGGCGACTCGGCTGCTTGTTTTGTTTCCGTACGTGTTGTTTATGGATACGACGTATAAGATAAACCGGTACGACATGCCGCTTCTGCAAATAGTAGCCCTACTACCCACAGACCAGTATGTGCATATTGTATTCGTTTTTCTGAGGGACGAGACCATACCTAGTTATTATTGGGGGTTGGCGCAATTGAGCCGTCTATTTGAGGAAAACAGATTCCCACATGTGGTCGTCACTGACCGTGAGCTTGCCTTAATGAAGGCTGTATTGGTATTCCCATGTGCTACCCAACTATTGTGTCGGAGACACATTGAAATGGATGTGAAGAAACACGTACTGTCGGCTGGCAACGACAAACAAACAACGGACGTGTTTCTATATCGTTGGAGCCGGGTTGTTAAAGCCCTAACGTATGAACAGTTCACGGAAGATGTGGATTTTATTGATACTAAGTATGGAAATAAATTTAGAATCAGAAATGTTATTCCATACTTGAAAAACACGTGGTTGGACCCCCACAGGGACAAGTTCGTGTCAGTTTGGACTAAAAGTATACACCACGAACATGTAAGTAATTTATAACTTTGATTTATGTTTTGTTTGCTGTATAAGTACATGCTCTTCTATATAATTCTGCTTGCAACATGTTGAAATTTAATGTTAATTTTCTTTTTAGGGTGGAGAGTGCACATGCACAGTTGAAGAAGGCAATTGATACGGATCGAAAGGCATTTCCAACTATCTTTAACGACATTAATAGGATGATTCTTATGCACTTTGATAAAATCCGCACTGCAATGGAATCGTCGCGCAGCAAAACTTACCGGAAGAGCGACTACTTACTTTATAGTAGGCTCAACGGAAGATTGTCTTTCGCTGGTATTACACTTCTGCAGGAAGAATATATATCAAGAGTCGGACTTATCGAGGAAGATGGTGAGGGGTGTGGCTGCGAACTCCAAACTAGTTGCGGTCTTCCATGTGCATGTGAGATGACGCAGTTGGTGCGGGCGTTCCAACCAATTGATCCTATCGACGTCGACGCCTTCTGGAAGACGCTGCATTTGGGAGATGAAGATATTCCGGAAACCATTGAGGAGAGACAAACCGCTGAAGGCCGATTGCATGACATGTTTCTTGATGTAATGTCGCGTCCAAGCGCTGAGATATACAGGGTGTTGGGTGTGGTGCATTCGTCGCTTTATCCCGAAACCGTTGACCTAGTTGAGCCTGTTAGTAGGCCGCACAGGGGACGACCGAGAAACAATGCCACCCAACGCGATCTATCAGGTTTCGAGCATGCCGAAAGGATTGCGATGCAACGGGGTGCGAATATATGTATTTCGTGTACATGTCATTGTGGGTACTTACATATACTCTGGCTTAATTTAATAAGATTTACACTTGCAGGGCTCCGATCCACAGGCGGACAGAGAAGACGAAGGGTTATGCGTCCCCATAATTCTAACTGGCCCTACGACCTTCCCGTATTTCTGAAGCAATTTGTGTTCGAATATATTACAGGGCACTTTAATGTAGAGCCCGATGGACATTGTGGGTTTAGAGTAATTTTGTATTTCGTACACGAACGAGATGAGTCGCAGTGGTACCAGGTGCGTGGAGCTTTGCACCAGGAACTCGTGGATGAATCTGCTTTGTGGAACTTCGTCCTTGGGCCAGTCGATTACGCGTTAGCACTGAGGGTGGTCGATTGTTATTTAGTTCTGGCAGAAGAGGCATTCTGGTTTGATTCCCACCTGCTGGGAATACTTGTTGCAACGAAATACCAGAGGGTTGTTACGTTATATGCCCAGCAGAGCAGCACTTTCCTGCCGATTCAGTGGCGGGGTGCTAGCGTCTCGACTGATACGGACAGTTTCATAAATATGGGTTTAATAAGACAAAACAATTTCATTGCTTTGTTAACGGCCGGGGAGGTATTGCTACCGCCAATATATCCGACGTGGAGACATAGGGCCTCAAATGAAATGCAGCTTTGGCAAACCCATTTGCAAAGAAAATTTGACGCATACAGGACCTACTCGACTGCGGAGTGTTAGTTTTAAATGGTTTTCACACCCAGCTTTGCAGCCTACTGTACGTTAGTTGTTTCGTTATGCGTTAACAATATAAGTTTCACATATTTAACCGTTTATATGTTATTGAGTGCAGCAGTAGTAAAGGCAATTAATATATACATATATATATATATATCGAAATGATATGATATATTAATTTATACAAGTCATAATATCGAGAATATATTACATTTCAAACATTTATAATTCTAACTCCGGCATCAAATCCTCCAAATGGATAGCCGCCTCCTCTATGGCGCTCCTTCTCACAGAGCTGGGAAAGTGGTTCCGATTTTTGGGATGAGAATAATACAGTTTACTGGCTATATATTGCAAATGCTGCAATTGTTAGAATAAGAGAAATACAATCAAATTTATTGACCGAAATATATAATTATTTAACAAAAGTGTGGTGCAAATTTGTATTGCTTACCGCAGCATCGGACATAGACTTGGAGTCCAGTTTGTCGTCAACTTCCATGTCGTCTGGACTGACACGCACGTGCGTTCACGGCATGAAGTATTCGAGGTACTCAGGGCAAGCCTGATCTGACCACTCAGCCCTCTGAGCCCCCCGTAACAAATTTTTCTTGTACGTGTGCGGGACATTAAGATTCGTATCGTGCACGCAGGAGTACCTTTTTATTTCAGGGCCTCTGTAGCAACTCTTTGGCACTATAGCTGCTTGAGGGTTCGACTGCACGAATCCAAATTGTTGCAAGAACCGATCCGGCATGTATGGCTCGACGACACCGGGGCAATGAATGAGACCCCTGTACAAGGTTGTTGGGTGCAGTCTCGCAGGATTTGTCCCAAAAGGAAGCCAATTGACCTAGTTTATGTAAAACATAGTAATTGGATGTTCGCAATACGTCGTCTGTTACAGTAATAAAAATTACGAAGTTTACATGACATACAAATATTACCTGTCCAGATTTCATCCCGTCTAGTGTGTGCCTGTATGTCATCAAATCTGCGTTAGGATCCCGCTTCCTTCCGGTGCCGATCTTCCACTTCAGTGCAGCAGGGTACCTGTCATCCCATGAACTGAGCTGGGGAGGACTAAACGCGGGAAAGTACTCGTATATCCAGCTCTATTAACAGAAATGGAAAATAAATTTTTAATTGATACTGTAACTGTATAAAGTATTGAAATAATGTATGAACGAGTCTTTCAAACCTGCAATAAGGTCAGACAACCGCTTAACTGGGCAGCGTCTGCCCTGGAAGCCCTTCCAAGATTGCGGTATAGGTTGGCCAGACACGCTGCACCCCACGGAAGTCCTGCTGCGCATTCTGCATCGCGAATGTAAGGCAGGAAATGCCCAACAACGTGGGTTTTTTTCTTATCCACAAACAGGGTGTTTCCTACCAACCACAACAAATACCCTGCGACAACATTTGCGCCCTCTAACTTTCCGCTACCACAGTGCTCTATAACGAGGGACATTTTAACGCTTGAAAAATCTTTATCCCCGAGCTCGTCTTGCTCAATCCCCAAAACTTCTAACAGCAGATCTTTCAAATCGGCCGGCTTGATCTTCCACCCGATTGTCTGTCCACCAATCAGAACCCGCAGTATGTGGTACACGTCGTGGAGAGTGATACTCATATCTCCGAATGGCATGTGGAATGAATTTGTTTCCGGATGCCATCTCTCAACGAAGGCGCTAAGTAGAGCAGAGTCTAACTCTGGATGCATGCTCCATACCAAATGAGACAACCCGGACTGTTCCACTATGCTTTTTACTTTCCCATCGGGTAAATTCCACCTTTGCAGTCGCTCGTGCCCATTATGGCACAACAGTACACCACGTTCCTGCGCAGTTTAATATATTAATTAACACTTTTTGGCCACAAACGTAACAATCATAAAGCCAAACTAAATAACAATTATATCACGAAATATGTAATACAGCACATACGTAGTATGCAATATGGCTCTTAAAACTCCGTAACAGCTCGGGATTTGCAGGTCCACCGTCAATCGGACCATCTAGAGGCCGGTAATCCATCCACCCGGCATCCCTCCTGGAACTTGAACCGGACCCAGCCCCTGACACTGACCTACGCGAGGACCCCACTATTTCTTTCCCTTTGTCGCTCCTTCGTTGGGACCCGGCATTTTCCCCATCGTTATCATCCTCCAACCGCCCCGAATACCCTTCCATGTACCCCTGCGACTGAGACTGAGACATGTCCCGCTCAAATTTTTTTGCATTTTCCCTAGCTTCATCCTCCTCCGGATTTCCAATGTACGGCGGGACAAAAGGTGTATCGCTGTAATCCACGTTACTTTCCCGCGCCGCAAAAGAAAACCGTGCAGACCCGTGCGCTCTTCCTGCCACCCTTCACTGTCGCTCTGATGCAGTCGGCGGCATTCGGCCACCTCCTTCCCCAGCGTATGAATGTCTCGCCTCAATGCCTCTCTGCACCAAATGCACATTATCATCTTTCCTGCTTTTGCCTCTTGTGAATTTCATTTTCAATTTCTTAATTGCTTCTGCCATCTGCAATAATATGAACACGCATTTATCAATACAAAATTAATTGAGAACATATAACAAACAAAATAACACAACTAAACATAAAACAATTTTTGATTGAAAATCTCCCTCCCTTCGCCGGAAACCCCCCCCCCCCCCCCCCATGGCCGGATTCTGGCGATATTTTTCGGAATGTCGCCGGAATCCAACGACATTGTCGACGGAAAATGTCGCCGGATTGTCGACGGAAAATTCCGGCGACATTTTACGCGGAAAATGTCGCCGCCGGAAAATATCGCCGGAGTCCGGCGACATTTTCCACGTAAAATATCGCCGGAATACGGCGACATTTTCCGCGTAAAATGTAGCCGGATTCCGGCGATATTCTAGACGGAAAATGTCGCCGTATTCCGGCGATATTTTCAGGCCAGAATATCGCCGAAATCCGGCGATATTCTGGTAAAATAGCGCCATTTTCGGGCGCTAATTTTACGTCACCGGCGGTGCTGTTTCATGCTGTATTTCCCGAAAAAAAGCCGGAAATGTCGCCGGTGACAGTTCTGCCCCCCCCCCCCCCCCCCCCCCCCCCCCCCCCCTCCACTTTCATATTCGCAGTAACCACCGAGCAGATCTTCCCCATTCTGGTAAAAAATTTCACAATTTTGACAAAACTACTAACAAATTCGGACATAATACAACTAAAATAATTAATCAAATTACCTAAAACAATACCTCAAAACATTTAAACTTTACCACTAACCTTTTTCCGATCTCAATCGTCTCGATTTTTATCTGATTTTGTGATTTCACCCGGCTCTGCTTTGCAAGAATTTTTTAGTGGAGACTGGTTGGTTGTGGAAGAAGCTTTGCGTCCAATGTTATATAAAAATTGGACATGCAGCCCTCATTTTATAGACTGCTTGGTTCTTTATTTTTCTTTATTATTTTTTTTTTGTTTTGGTGCAGCCCGCATTTTTCTTTTTTTTTAAATTTTTTTCCTCACGGGCTGCATAGTATTATTTTATTTTTTTAAAATTTTTTTTTGCCCAAGGGCATTTTAGTCTTTTCACAAGGGAATGTTACTGCAAATATCGAAACCGTTACTGAAAATATCAATTCCGATAATATTTCCCAACTCATCATACTCTCTCCTCCGGTATACTAGGGTACATTTTGTAAAATATTTTTTTGTTCGAATCATGGTAGTCAGTATCCTGATCCATATCGTAGTATCTTACGATTCTACGATACGCGAAGAGGTAAATGATACATGATCCCATAGTATCCTTTTTATATGCCGGATCCCCATGGGATCTTTAAGATCCCGATCTGTATCATAGGATCCTTCGATCCTACAATCCTATGGCGATCCTAGATTTTTTAAAAATCTATAATAAATCATCGATTCAATAATTTTTCTTACATATAATTTTCATATTTATGTCTCTAGTTTAGTGAGTGGTTAAGTAATCAATTTCACTTTTATCCAACAACTAGACTATAGTTCGAATCTTGCCATCACACATGTAATTTTCTATTTTTAATCCTTTTGGCTTATATTTTGCATCTTATAAATGTTGCATTTATATTGATTTAATGTGTTTTTGCTTATGTTACATACACAAGTTACACATCAATTGATTACAAATTTACATTACAACTATTGGTACAACTATAGTTTGAAAGTACTACGTTTAATTTTTTTTTTTTTGCATATAGATCCAATTTATAGGTATTCTTATGTTGCAATTATGATATATACAGCAATATAAGTTTGTATGATCAATTTTATCCATTTTTTTAGGGTCTTACGATCTTACGATACGATCCTGCATGGAATCCCAATACTACTCCCCAAAACGATCCTGTGTGGTATTCAGATACTGACTACCTTGGTTCGAATAGAAGAGTTCACTTTTAAATTTTTTATTTATTTTTTATCTTTACAAATTTCATGTGTGATTCCCAATTAATATACGGAATACTTAATAAGTAATGATATAAATAGAATAATGTATGTCAAATTAGATAATTTAATTATTGTACTTAACATTTATGATAAATTGGGTAAAGTACAACTAAGCCCCTCGTGGTTTGATAAATAGACAACTTAGCTCATCGTGGTTTGAAAGTGGACAACTTACCCTTAAGTGGTTTGAAAATAGACAACTTATCCCACGTGGTTTGAAAATGGATAACTTACCTCCCTATGATTTGAAAACGGACAACTTAGGGCCTGTTCTTTACGATGTTCTGAGAACAGGTCTCAAGCATGTTCTCAGCCCAAATGGGTTTCAGCCCATTTCTAAGAAACAAGGTTCTAAGAACTGGGTTGTAACCCAGTTCTTAGCCCAAGCTAAAGAACACTGGTCTCAGTTCAAATTTAGTCCGAAAATTCTTTTTCCTAGTTTTTAACCTTCTATTCAATTTCCACCAAATCCCGGAACAGCCAAGGATTGGATTCCACACTTTCACTTAAGGCAATTTCGAATAAAGCAAAATACAACTGAAAAATGCTAATCCAGCAGTTCAGATTTTCAGAATTTCAGCAATTCGGGCTGCAAAATTACAATCCAAAAACCAACTGCAGTCCATATTTTCAGATTTAAAATTTCAGTACAGAAGGATGAACTTAAGTCCAGAAATTTCAGAAAGCAAGGACAGCAACCAAATCATCAAATTCAAAAATTCAGCACTTGGATTGAAGAAATACAATCCCAAAAAAGTGCAGTCCAAATTTTCAGAAAAAGCTAAATTAGCAAATCCAGTCCAAAAAAAGCAAGACAGCAACCAAATTAGCAGATTCAGATAATTCAGTACAAAAGGCTCAACTGAAGTTCAGAAATTTCAGAAAGCAAGACAGCAACCAAATTAGTAAATTCAGATTTTCAGCACTTGATTGAAGAATTATAATCCCAAAATAATGCAGTCCAGATTTTCAGAAAAAAGCTCGATCAACAAATCCAGTCTAAAAAGCTCAACATAAGTCCAGCAAATTTTAGAGAAGCAAAGGCAGCAAAACAACATTAGCAAGCAGAACATGGAAGCACAAACAACAAACCAGAGAAATCAAAAACAGCAAAGGAAAATCCAAACAACAAATAAAAACTGCAAAACAGAACATTAAAGTAAAACAGAAACAGAGCATTTGAGTAAAAGCATCGAAACAACATATTGTAGCAAAACCGAGAGGAAATCGAAACAACTATTAAAACAGCAAAACGGAAAGAGGAAGTCTAAACATTTCTAAGTAATTAAAACTGAACAAATAAGCAAATTAAGATCGCCCAAAAAATTTCCGAATAGGGAAGTCAGTAACCAAAAATTTCAGTCCAAAATATTGGGTTGGATCGGAGGGGAAACGGAACAAAAATATTGCTGGCGTGGGTGAGGATATTTGGGGGAAGAAAAAAATTGGAATGAGGAACGCGCTTGGAAGAGGGAGGGGGTTTTTTTTTTTCTGGTCTCAAACCTAAGAGTAAGACTTGGGTTTGAGCCAAATTCAGCGAAACATAGGTCTGACCCAAATTGAGCTTGTTTTTGGACTCAGACCCAAAGAACAGCTAGACCCAGTTCTTAGTTTAGGATGAAGAACAGGCCCTTACCCTTGCATCACATAGTTTGGAAGGGGATTAAAATAGAATGGGGTAAGTTATTCATTTTCAAACCATTTGGGAGTAAGTTGTCCATTTCAAATCATAATAGGGGTAGGTTGCCCATTTTTAAACCACGTTGGGGGTAAGTTGTCCACTTTCAAATAACGAGAGGGTAAGTTGTCTATTTATCAAACCACGAGAGTGTAAATTGTACTTTACCCAAAAATTATACATTAGTTTAAGTGAATTCTTATAATGGAACGGAAGAATTACATAATATTGGCTGTTCAAGGGGGTTTTATACGCAATTCGTTAGCACGGCACTTTCAGAATTTTACACCAGGTTAATAAACTGATTGTACATTAGATTTACTCAAATATAAATCGTTGAAGGCGAGAGATCACCTGTCGGGCTCATCGTTGAGCAACTTGACCTAGAAGTATGTATACATCTTTGTGTGCCATCATTTCTATCTTTTTTTAAAAGAAAAAATATTTTTAAAAATTATCTTCAGAGATGTGCCACATCTGCAGTTCCATTTTAAATGATACATTAAGTAACAATTAGCGAAAAAAAAAAAGTACAAACAGTTATCGTCATACATAAAAATTTAGAAAAATAAATTTATTATCTAGGATTTTGAAAGTCAAAAGCGAACTTTACGAGTTGCATTTTTGAGAATGTTTGGGATAGTTTTATTTGGCACTCAGTAATTACTCCTTACTAGTCAGAGGTTAATTAATTTATTTTTTGTAACGAAAATGAATGTCCCATAATTTGCTAATAGATGTTCATTTTTGGCAAATATCCCTTGTATAATAAGTGTCAAAAGTCACACACACCATATGTGAGTTCATAGAAATAATCTTTCTCATACATATCTTCCATTAAATTAAGAATCATGTCTTTAATATTGTTGTTTTTAAACTCATGCACTATTACCTATCATATCTTCCATTAAATCAGGGGCATGTTAATTGCAGGACATTTTTACTAAACATAGGACACTTTAAAATTTTAAGTAGCGAAAAGACAATAATATCCTTATACATTTTTACCTTCATAAAGAATCGTTTAGACTAGGTGATTTTCCTCCGTAGAATCGCTTGGGCCAAGTGATTGTATCGGAAACAATCGCCTAGTACTCCTGAAATTCGCTTGGCCAAAGCGATTGTAGGGGAAACAATCGCCTATACAAGGCGATTGTTTCCTTTTCAATTGCTCTGCCCAAGCAACTGAAGCCAAAACAATTGCCGTCCTTTGGCGATTGTTTCAGCTTCAATCGCTTAGTCCAAGCGATTGTCCCCACAGTTCGCCGAAAAATCATTTTTCCGACGAACTTATACATAACTTACCAAAAAATTCACAAAACGCAGCCAGAAAACACAAGAAACTAAAGATCGAATCATTTATCTTGGGGATCTCTAAGGTGATTGGTTAGGCTGCAATGCTGCTTTGGGGCATCATTTATGAGCAGAACCAATCAGATTGCAGAACCCAATTCGTTTTTTTTTTTTTTTTTTGTTTCTTTGTCATTCTCCAATTGAAAGGATAAAGGAAAGAAGAAGAAGAAGAAGAAGAAGAGGAAGGAGAAGAAGAAGAACAAAGAACGAAGAACGAAGAAGACGAAGAAGGACGAAGAAGAAGATCGCAGAAGAGGAAGAAGAAAAGAAAGAAGAAAAAAATTAGAAGGGCAATTTAGTAATTTCAATCAATTTAAAATGTGTCATATGTTTAGTAAAATATGTCCTTTGAATAACAATTCCGTTAAATTAAGAATCATGTCTTTAATATATTTGTTTTTAAACTCATGCACTATTACCTATCATATCTTCCATTAAATTAAGAATCATGTCTTTAATATTTTTGTTTTTAAACTCACGCACTATTACCTATCGAACCTCCGACTTTTAGGTGGGCCTCTATCCGCTATAACCGTTGGAGTACTAACTCTATTTTCAATAAGTACTGTTAAAATAGTATTCAAAACATGCATGACAATAAAAGTAGAGAAGCTATTTACAAAATATAAAACTTAAAATATATATACATATGTGTGTGTTTATAAAAAAAAAAAACAATTCATCAAAGTTACACAAAAACTTGTATAAAATGGGTATCTCGATCCGATGGCACGCGTACCAAACTTAGTTTTCGATGAAAACTCGTGTATGGGAGTGGATCATGGGCTATATGATGTAAACACACATATCGAGTTTATCTTCATATTTATCGCATATTGAATTTTGCCTTTGAGTGTTTCTAGTTTAGCTGCTCATTTATCGCGATTCTGAGTTTAGTTCCTGAATTATTTCTTATATATTGAGTTTAGTCTCTAATGTATTGCATATTGACTTTAGCCTCTGGTGTATTGAGTTTAGTATCTAATGTGCTCAAGTATCAGATATCGAGTTTGACTTCTAATATTACGTATTGAATTTAACCAAAAATGAGTTAATTAACATTTAATGTATCACAATTATTAGCTTAGGCGCTTTCATGTACCGCGCATCATTTTAGCCTCTAATATTGCGGTTATCGTTTAACTGCTTATTTTTTGCAGTTATGAGATTAATTGCTAATGTCTGACAGTAATGAAATTAGTTTTTGATGTATCATGTATCGAGTTTATCTGATGTATTGTACACGGATGAAAGCACTCGAGTATCAAGATTTTAAGGTTTTTTTTTTTTTTTCCTCTTAAATTTGACATTTACAATGCTAATATTCACATTTTCAGAAAAAAACGGAAGTTGAAACGAAAACAGAAAATTTTGAGTGCCTCTTGATTTTCCCTCAATACCATTGCAAAAAAATGGAAATAGGTCAAAGGGATTGGAGGAAGGAATTTCTTTCAAACCGAAAGGCTATTGAGGGATGCCCTTTGAATTGGGGTTCATTTCTTTCATTCTCTGTGGTCTCACAAAATCTTGCCACCTAACAAATTTTGTCCTACTTCTTCATAAGCTTCTACATTTTAGCAACGAAATTGTTAAACGCAGTAACAGTTTTACTAAACGCAGTAACATTTTCCCGTAAAAAGACTAAAATGCCCCTGAAACAAAAAAATTGAAAAATAAAATAAAAGTCACTGTTCACCCACTGGGGTTACCGTTCACCCACGGGTGAATAGTAACCCGGGGGAAAAAAAAAAAAAAAGAGGGAAACATGTCCCCGGGTTGCGTCTATAAATAGGCGCAACCAGAGGAAGTGAAATGCAAGTTAGGCTAAGGTAACTCTAAATTAGCTAAATCGGATAAAACGGTTACTGCGAGTACGATCGACTAAATGTTAGTGCCTCGATTTATATTTCTTTCGGTACAGTTTTATTTGTGAGATTCTTTGTTTGTTTCATTAATTTAGTTAGAGGCATACCGAAATTTTGTTAGAGGTTATAATATATCCGAATTTGTTAGTATTGAACCCGAAAATAATATTTTTTTCCCCGGATCATCGTAGATCCGGGAGATTGTCGCCGGAATGGAATGAAGTACCGGCGGTCGCCGGCTGAATTTCAAAGAAATACCGCCAGCGACCATCATTGATTTTCTGCCGGAATCCGAAAAAATACCGCCGGACTCCGGCGGTATCTTCGCCGGAAAATGCCGGCGGCGGTATTTTGCTAGAAAAACCGCCGTCCAGCGGCGGTCTTTCTCCAGATAATAGAAACTGTCCGGCGGCCGGCAGTATTTTTCGCAAGGCGGCAGGATATATCCGGATGTTTTATGCCCGAACGGGGCGAATTTTGCGCCGATACTTTAAAATTTCTGTAACTGTAAACGTTTTCTCGTTCTTTGTATGTTAGCAATTAATTTTGTATTGATACATGTGCGTTTTTATAATTGCAGATGGCAGAAGCATTGAAGAAATTGAAATTGAAATTGACTAAAAGCAAAAGCATAAAGGATGACAGTATGCTATTGGTTGATAGAAGCACTAAGGCGACGCAGTCCTCGTCTGAGAAAGTAGGTGGCCGAATACATCCCACTGTATCCGAGCGGCAGAAGAAAGTGGCAGGAAGAGCGCAGGGATCTTCTCGCTTATCAAATGCGACAAGGGAAAGTAACGTTGATTACCGCGAAATTCCATTTGCTCCGCCATACATTGGAAATGTGGAGAAGGAGGAAGCTAAGGAAAATGCGGAAAGATTTGAGATGGACATGTCCCAGTCGCAGGGGTACATGGGAGGGAACTCGGGGCGGTTAGGGGATGAAAATGAAGGGGAGAATGATTCCAACCGACGGAGGAGCGAAAAAGGCAAAGAAGTAATAGGCTCCTCGCGTAGGTCAGTGTCAAGGGCTGGGTCCGGTTCTGGCTACAGAGGGGATGCCAGGTGGAAGGCTTACTGGCCTCTAGATGGTCCGATTGACAGTGGACCGTCAGATCCGGAGTTGCTACAGAGTTTTAAAGGTCATGTTGCCTACTACATATGGCATCGACAGGTATCGTTTTCATGATTTAGTACATATTTCTTGATATGATTATTATTAATTTTTCATTTATGATTAATAAGTTGGGTTAGTAAAAGTGTTATGTTATTCATTCCATTACATAGGAACGTGGTGCATTGTTGTGCCATAATGGCTATAACAATCTGCAAAAGTGGGCTTTAGACGAAGGGGAAATGAAAACTCTAGTTGACCAGTCCGGGTTGGCACATTTGTGTTGGTCTATGCATCCAGAGCTAGACTCTGCACTCCTAAGTACCTTTGTTGAGAGATGGCAGCCGAAAACTAATATATTCCACATGCCATTCGGAGAGATGAGTATCAGTCTCCACAACGTTGCGTACATATTGCGGGTTCCGATTGGGGGTTCGCCAATTGGGTGAAAAATTAAGCCGGCAGAGATGAAGGAACTGCTGTTAGAGACGTTGGGGATTCATGAAGACCAGCTCGGAGATCGAGATTTTGCCACTGTCAAAATGTCCATCCTCAGCGAGCAATGTCTCAGTGGAAAGGTGGACGCCTCCAATACTGTCGCAGGTTATTTGCTGTGGTTAGTTGGGAACACCCTGTTCGTGGATAAGAAAAAAAACCCACGTCCTTGGGCACTTCTTGCCTTACCTCCAAAATGTAGAAAGCCTATGCGGACTTGCGTGGGGAGCAGCATGTTTGGCGAGCCTTTATCGCAACCTTGGTCGGGTCTCTAGAGCGGACGGTGCCCAGTTAGGCGGGTGTCTGACTTTATTGCAAGTTTGTAAGAATCGTTTATAAATTATTTCATTCCTTATACCTGCGGAAAAAAATAACTAATTTGTTTTCCAATTTTTTTAATAGAGCTGGATATACGAATACTTCCCCGCGTTTAGTCCGGCCAAGCAGAGATCCTGGGATGCCGATTGGCCAGCATCGGCTAAGTGGCACATCGGAACCGGAAGGAAGCGCGAGCCTAACTGGGATCTGTTGAAATACAGACGTGCCCTGTACGGAATGAAATCCGAAGAGGTAATATTTCTCCTGTCATTTAAATTTTCTTATGTTTATTATTGTAATTGCCGACCTAGTCGATTATCCACTGACTATGTTTCACACGCACTAGGTCAATTGGCTTCCTTTTGGGCCGAATTCCGCAGGAGCGCACGTAATAACCTTGTATAGGGGTCTTATTTATTGCCCTGGGGTCGCAGAGCCATACATGCCAGATCGGTTCCTGCGGCAATTTGGATTCATTCAGACGATTCTCACCCAGTTCTACAGCCAAAGAGCTGTTACAGAGATCCTGAAATAAAAAGGTACTCCTGCGTGTTTGATACGAATCTTAAGATCCCGCAAATGTACCCCAAGAATAAGGTGTTAAGGGGGATGAGGAGGGCTAATTGGGCCGATCATACGTGCCCTGAGTACCTTGAGTACTTCCTTCTGCGGACGCACGTTCGTGTTAGTCCCGACGACATGCATGCGGATGAGCCAATGGACCCGAAACAGCTATCTGCGGTTGCGGTAAGAACTACATATTTATGTTTTTTTTCTGCTGATTAAGTATATAATTGTGTCAATCTTTTTAACATTCAGTCGATATTTATTCCAAATGCAGCGCTTGCAATATATAGCAAGTAAAATGTATTATGCTCATCCTTGAAACCGGGATACCGTCCCAAGTGAAGTTAGGGAGAGTGCTATAGAGGAGGTGGCTCGTCATTTGAAGGATTTGATGCCGGCACTGTAATACATTTAGCCCGAGTCCCATCTGTTGTAATCATTGTTTCTAATATGTTTTTAAATGCACTGTCTACGGAGATACCGCCAATCGCAATGATGTATAGATATTTTATTTAAATTCTGTGATGATAAAAATGTATTACACCAAAATATTGAAGATGCAGATCTTATGTTTTGAGCGTAAAAAGGTACAAAAAATAAATTGCTTTTAACGTTAAGCCGTACATATTGAAAAAATATCGTATACTAACACTCAACAGTCGCTTTATTCCAGAATGCACCTAATTTTCCATCCAAATGAGATTTCCAAAGCTGCATTTGTTCTGAGGCCCGGCTACTCCACGTCGGATAGATTGGGGGTAGCAATACCTCCCCTGTAGTTAACAAATCAATGAAATGATTTTGTCTTATTAACCCCATATTAATGAAATTGCTCGGATCAGTGGAGACGCCGGCCCCCCACCACAGAAGCGGAAGGAAAGTATTACTTTGCTCGGCATATAATGTAACCACCCTCTGGTACTTCGTTGCGACAAGTATTCCCAGAAGATGAGAATCAAACCAGAAATCCTCTTCTGCCGGAACTACATACCAATTTAGCAGCCTGCATGCTAAATTGTAATCGACTGCCCCAAGAACGAAGTGCCAAAAATTAGCTTCATCCCGAAGTTCTTGGCGCAGGTCTCTACGCACTTGGTGTCATGCGCCTGATCTGCATCGTGTACGAAATAGGCAATTACCCTAAAACCAAAATGTTCATCGGGCACAACATTAACGTGCCCGGTAATATATTCGAACACGAACTGCTTCAGAAATACGGGAAGGTCGTAAGGCCACTCAGAAGCATGGGGCCTCACAACCCTTCGTCTTCTCTGCCCGCCTGTGGATCGCCGGCCTGCGAGTGTAAAGCATATTAAATTCAGTAGGTGTATATATATTTGACAACAATGACATATTAAAAGTAAATATATATTCGTACCTCGTTGTAGCGCATTCCTTTCAGCGTGCTCGAACCCTGATAGATCTCGTTGGGTTGAATTGTGTCTGGGACGTCCCCTGTGTGGCCTACTAACCAGCTCAGCTACATCAACAGTTTTCGGATAAAGCGTCGAATGCACAACACCCATGACCCTGTATATCTTAGCGCTCGGACGCGCCATGACATCGAGAAACATTTCATGCAGTCGCCCTTCAGCGATTTGCCTCTCCTCCTGAGTTTCTGGAATATCAGTATCTCCCAAGTGCAGCGTCTTCCAGAAGGCGTCAACGTCGATAGGATCAATTGGTTGGTACGCGCGTACCAACCGTTGCATCTCACATGCACATGGCAGACCGCAACTTGTTCGGAGTTCGCAACCACAAAGCGCACCGTCGTCCCCGATAAGGCCAACTCTTTTTGTATATTCGTCCTCCACCATTGTAATACCAGCGAACGACATTCTACCGTTCAAACGACTATACAGTAGGTAGTCGCTCTTCCTGTATGTTTTGTTGCGCGAATCTTCCATTTTAGTCCGAATTTCATCGAGGTGCAACCCTATCATTATATGAATGAAAAATACTTGGGAACGCCTTTCTATCCGTACCAATAGCCTTCTTCACCTTTGCATGAGCACTCTCAACCCATAAAGACAATTGACATTAACATTCTTCATAGAACATAAATCCTTATATAAAACATCGCGTAATTATACAACGTACGAATCATAAATGAAATCAATAAATAACTTACATGTTCGTTGTGCACCCGCCGTAATGCTTTATGCTTTTCATCCAGTAAGACACAAACTTCTCCTTGTGAGGATCCAACCATGTATTATTCAAGTAAGGAATAACATTTCTGAATCTGGATTTATTCCCATATTTAGTATCAATATAATCCACAGCTTCCGTGAACTGTTCATATGTCAGGGCTTTCACAACTTGCCCCCAACGATATAGAAAGACATCCGTCGTAGTTTTGTCGTTCCCAACTGACATACATGTTTCTTGACATCCATTTCAATGTGTCTCCTACAAAGTAGCTGGGTAGCATGTGGGAAAACTAGTTCCACAGCATTCAGTAATGCGGTCTCTCGATCAGTCATGACCACGTGGGGGAATCTGTTTTCCTCGAATAAAGTGCTCAATTGCGCCAATCCCCAATAATAACTCGGAGTAGTCTCATCCCTTAGGAAAATGAACGCGATATGAACATACTGAGCTGTAGGTACATGAGTTACAATTTGCAGCAGAGGCATGTCATACCTGTTTGTCTTATACGTTGTATCCATAAATAAAACGTACGGAAACAGAACAAGTAGACGAGCCTTCTTGTGCGCAAAGAAGATGTGGCCCACTGCATTGCTTCCGTCATCGCCTGAGTACGCATAGAAGTATTCGTGATCATGCAGAAGTTTGAAGAAATACTGCATGTTAGTCATACCTCCCCTCGCATCCCTTTTACTTTTTACTGATTCGTTGTAAAGCTGTCTTATGTGGCTGACATTTTCAGGATCATCTGCGCGCAATTGAGCCAATATATGCTTCGGTCTGATGTTAATACTGGACATTTCTGCAATCTTCTTCTTCTCCGCTTCTGTTAAACGTGTCTGCGCTGAATGCCAATTTCTCACTCTTCTAATTCATGATTGTGCGTACCGTTTCTGACCTCTAACTTTCACTTTCCCCCATCAATTTCTCGTCCCTTCAGGTGAAATGGACAGTTTGTCATCTTGCTGCTTGTATTGCTCCGTCTGCTTCTCCCTTCCGGTATGGGTGCCTTATCCCTAACTTTTCCTGATTTATCGCACCCAATCTCAACTCTACCTTTTCTCCCTCTTGTTAGAAACAGCCCCAACATTTTTGAAGAAGATGTAATTTTTGTCGTCATATTATTTTCAACTGCTCGTGCTTTAACCCATGCAATCATACCTTCCTTACTGATGAACTCTTCGGTCATCTGAAATACTTCGGTGTGGTCAGCATAAATGTCATCACTCTCAACGCGGAAATCCTTTTAATAAAAAAACCTCGTTCAGCATACTTAAACACTAAAATTTCTATTCAGCAAATACATTGCGCAATCATATTATCGGCAAGATCCAAAGTTCTGACACAATTATGATTAGCATAGGTTGGATGGATATTGCGACTGTCCCGGGATTTTCTCCCGGGAAAATGGCAGGAAAAACGCCCGCCTGCCCGCCGAAAATATGGCCGGCTGCCGGACCTGGTGTTTTGGCCGGAAATATCGCCGTCGGCCGGCGATATTTCCGGCCAAAACACCAGGTCCGGCAGGCGATATTTCCGGCCAAAATATCGCCGGCCGGCGGCGATATTTTGGCCGAAAATACCGCCTGCCGGAGGCGGTATTTTGCGCGAAAATTCCATGGTTCGCCGGAGGAATTTTCCCGGAAATATCGCCGCCGGACGGCGGTATTCCGGCGATTTCGGAATGGGGGACAATCACCCCGTCCGAAATGTTACAGAACTGGCAAAAAACGTCCGGATAATCGTAGATCCGGTAAAAAAATTCCCCCTAATGGGTTTTTTTTCCCCAAAAATTAAAATGCAGTGTACTATAAATATTACGTACTCGGGTATACCAGCCATATTTGAATGAACGTGTGAGTGATGAAATGGAAAACAAGTGTTTCTACAGTTTAATGTAAATGAAAAACAACTAACTCTGAACGTTTAAAAAAAATCCTGAACTTCACACCTTACTTATAGGTGAAAAAATTTTTTAAAAAAAAATTATTCATAAAGGGCAATTCAGACTTTTTACAGGAGAATGTTACTGCGTTTAGTAAAACCGTTACTGCGTATAGTATGCCTCTTTAGCAAAAGTATCACATTATTCCTTCCATTGCCCATTCCAGACACAGTGTGCTATCCCATTCCCTACTCATAATCCTTGATTTCATCTCTCAATTTTGCATAAGAAAATTCATTATTTTTTCACAACTATTTGGCCTTCTAGTTCAAATAAAATATTCTGTTTCACTCAAAAAGTCTATTTTGTATTGTTGTTTTTAGTAATAAAAAATTGATTATTTAAAAAGGACGGAGGGAAAAATAATTTGCAGTATAGGGCTCCAACGAGTTCATAAATGTTCAAGAAGGAAGTACCTCTCAAACTATTTATGGCTACATTATTACTGACTCATGTTTCAACCTTTCCCTTTCAATTGTGTCTTCATTTAATTTGACATCTTATTTCTATGAGAATCTCTCTTCTTTCTCTCTCACTCTTATCTTCACACCACTGAACTAGCTAGACTGCGTTGCTCTGTCAGTCTCATGTGCACTATCCTCAGCGGAACCTTCATCAACCACTAATCCCATTTCTATATTTCATCCTCTTCCTTCAATTATTTATTACAAATTGCTAATCTCTCACACACTCACCCACATTGTTTACTAGTAGTGGTCGCAGTTGTCAGTACACACTGTGCTGTCGTCTAACTTTTCAGTGTACAAATGTGCTGAAATGCAGAATTCTGACCTGAAATTAATTGATTTTAAGTAGTTTAAGGATTTCAATTCAAGGGAAAAGTGTTCATGCAGAACAAAATCTGGTTGGAAAAAGTTTATGGTACTTTTGGGTCTTGACCAGCTTCATTGAAGTATCAGAGGACATGTCATCAACATGGCTTATTCTGGAGTTATGGCTACTTTTGCAATTGTGTTTGAGAGCTTACTGTGGAAATTCAGAGGTAGATGTGAAGTTGTTAAGGACTCCTCATGCAGTGTCGAAAAGGGATTTTGCTACATTTCTTTTTGAAGTGATGGTGGATGGAAAAAATTGCGCTCTGTGTGCTATCAATTGCAAGGTTAGATGATGCATGCAATGTTTTTTTTAGTAGAATTTCCTCAGCATTGCTTCGATCAGTAAGGATTGCTAATTTGTGCATAATGTTCACTTTAGAAGAAACTTATTTTAGTTGCTTATAGTTTTAGAGTATCTTGAGAGCTAAATTGGCAAAACACATTGTTTAATATGCTTAGCTGTTTGCATTTCACAGAAGCTTAAGCTTAAGAGTAGTAAATTTGTCTGCTTTCTCTTCAAGGGATTTTCCTCACATGCTCTGCTGTCGTAGAATGGTTTCTACAACAATTAGAGTATGAGATCTGTAGATGGCTAATCTTGCATGATTGTGTCTTTAAGGTCATAAACAACTAACTACTACAATCTGTGTGGCTTTCTCAAACCAATGTGATTAGCTGTAGATGAACATCTTCCCAACTAGCTATTTAAGGCTCTTACTCTACCATGTATGGTTTCGGTTTTCGAACTGAATGTTCACAAAATCAATATCTTCTCTAATATGCAGCTGGATGATCAAGTACCATCAGTTTGCAATAAAAGGGTATCTTATCTGAGCCTGCGGGAAGGATCTCACACTTTTCAGGTGTGCACTAATGGTTCTCTTGGAGTTGGATGCGCTCACTATCACTGGACAGTTGGTGAGAAACCACCTTGTATTTATACTTACTATTTCCCGAGCTTCACATAAACACAAAATGTGTAAACAGCTACTCCCTCTATTCCATTAGAAGAGTCCACTTTGTAATAGTAAAGTGGACTCTTCTAATGGAAGGGAGGGAGTATATGATAAAACAAGTTGATGGCTTTGGAAGAATCTCAACTTTTGTGGTATTCAGAGATGCTATATTAAAAGGGACTGATTTATTTTATTTTATTTTATTTTATTTTATGAATGTTGGAATTGCATTTGTTGCAAATGACTGATCTTGAGCTTGAAAGACATAACACTGGAACACAGCATTCAGCAACAAAATGTATACCTTAATTGAAGATATAGGTGAACTTCTTACTTAAATGGACAATTAGGTTCTGCAAAAACTGAGTCTTTTCCAGTACAGCAAAGGTAAATGGTTTCATAAACAACTTCAGATTGACAAGCCTGGATGGACTTCAACAATGGCTGAAGAATAGAATCAAGAGTACAAAATCAAAATCACTGACTTTTCTTGACTGTTGAAAAGCATGTTTGGTGCTTACAGATTTAGTAAAAGTATAGTAGTGAACCACCATGACGAATCGATACTAATCTAAAGACTACTATTTGCAGATACAGTTCCCCCCACAGCATATATAACAGCACCAACTTCCTTTACAAGTGATTCAAATGTTCAACTAAACATAACATTTACTGAACCCTGTAATGGCCAAGGTGGCTTTCAGTGCTCTTCACCAGAAGCCTGCAACGTGAGTATGTGACCAACTAGAACTTTTGAAGCATGTGAACAATTCAACAACTCAATCCTTCAAGGATTCTTATTTTGAAATTAGTCCCTTCAATTGTCTCTCTCTTTCTCTTCCCAGGTTGTAAAAGATTCATATATTTATTCACTTGTTTTCGTGATCTAAAAGTTTGAAGTATCGATATTTTCTTTCCAGTTATAAACATAGCTTAAGCATATCTAGGTAGTATTATCTGTCTGCACTCTAACCATTTACTGATAAAATTAATATATTGTCTACAGCTTCTTGTATATGGTGCTGGTCAGGTTATGCCAAACACGTTAGAAGTCCTTGAACCGAAGCTGAAATATTCACTTTCTGTCAGTTTGGCCTCAAGTGTTCAATATGGAAGAGTGATAGTTATATTGGACAAGAATTTCTGCACTGACTCGGCGGGAAATCAATTTACAAGAACAGAGAATTCGAGTTTATTTATTCATTTTGGTAAGTCTTAGCTCCTATACCTTTTTCAGAGAGAAAAAAAAAAAGTGATTCCAGGATGTGAAATATGGTTGTAACCCACAATCCAATATTGCTTCTTGCACACTCCATTTTTGTTTATTTGTTGAAATTTGAACAGTTGCAGTCTTTATAACTTAAAAAATGTAAAGCTGTGAAAAGATTAGTAGAAGAAACTTTAATGCTAAATGAAATGGTTCACAAAAAGTATAAACTTTAATGCTAAATGAAATGGTTCACAAAAAGTATCTGTCAAAAATATTTTGTAATCAGAACTAATGATTGTGATCCTTTTCCTTGCAAAACATCAGACAGAAGAAGTGTATTTGCTGACCTAAGGACTCATATACCTGAAAAGGTAGTCGAAATCAACAAGGAAGCTCGGACTGTGTTGGCAACTAACAAAAATAAGACCTTGAAAGTATATCTGTACTTCACCGAACCTGTTCTCAATTCCTCAGCTGAAATTATGGCTTCACTCAATACAAGTCAGGGTTCATTAAGTCCTATTAGTGGTGATGATCTTGGCAAACGTAGATTTGGCTATCAGGCAAGTGTTCTTTTCCTTAGTTTTTGTTTTTGTTTCTTTCGGTTCATCTTTCATTTGAATTCATGGAGTCTGTTACCATTACTAGAATGTGGTGTATTGCATTTATCTGTTCACGTAACATATTATATATGTATCTGTTTTCAGGTAAAAAATCTGTCAGACATGGCCATTGTCACAGTGAACCTTGATTCAAAACTAGTTATAAGTCGACAGGGGACCCCTGTTTCTCCTGTGACTCCAGTAACTTTTCTCTATGGTATATTCCATAGATGTGTACTTTTTAACAATTTTTATAATCTTTATACTTCAGGTCCTTCCTTGTTCTGTTCTGACTTGTATTTTCATTGACATCAGATTCTCTAAGGCCATCTGTGAGGTTGAGAACCAGTTCTCACCAGAAGACAAGAGATCAGAGTATTCGAGTGCTCATTAAGTTCATGAAACCTGTTTTTGGCTTCAATTCTTCTCACGTATCAATCTCTGGAGGAAATGTGAAGAGGTTTGCAACTTTAGATACATTTTTAGTAATTAGTTATCATCATATTGCAGCATATTCTGGTTTGCAATTCAATGTAATTTGATAAGCAGATGTTTCTTGAAGAAGAGAAGCATTAGTTTGTGATTACTTTTATTCCTCTTTTCATGCATTATCCAGCTTTCAGGAGCTGAGCAGGAGTGTGTATGCCGTAGATGTACGAGCAGCTGATGGAGTTATATCCATTAGTGTCCCAGAAAATGTAACAGAAGACGTTTCTGGAAACCGCAACCTTCCATCCAATATACTGCAAGTGAGGCATTGTAAGGATCTTTTTCTTGATAAATGTTTCCAACTTGGAAGAACTTCAGATACTTTCTCATTGTATTTCTTTGTTTCATCTTCTTCATTTACTGATACCGAGTCTTCTGCAGATTCTGTACCTGTTGTATCTCTAGTGGTTTCCTCCTTCTCAACAGCTGCTTTTGCTGTTACATGTTTATTAGCTGGATTTCTCACAATTTCAACTGCAAGCCTCCAATCAGTAGGGGCTTTTAGAAGACCATCTCCTCTTTTGACATCTGATCCAGCAAGAAATCTTTTTGTAAGATCCCTTGTCATTCCTTCTCTAATTGCAACGATATTGTTTTAGATAACTGGTGAGCTTTACATAAAACTTTGTAACATATTAAAAGACTGATATCTCCATTTTTTCTTTTTGCAATGAGGAAGAGAATGGCTAGCCACATTCAGGTCTATGCACTGTCTAGGTGGTTGGCAGTTACTTTACCAGTTGAATATTCAGAATTTGCAAGAGGTTTACAATGGAGTATTCCCTACTTCAATCTCCCATGGGAAACAGAAAAATATCGACCGCTGATGGGGGGCTTAAACTCTCCCACATATAGTTCAAAAATGGGTTATTCAGGAATGCTGATGGATCTGATACATAAAGTGCACAATCCAACTATAGCTCCAGCAGTATATGGGTTGCCACTCACTCCTATGGAATACAGAACATTCTTTGAGGTAAGAAATAGGCCTCTTTCAGCACTGTTCTAATTTTGTATAGTTCGTCGTGTTTCAAAGTTTCTGCCTTGGACAGGGAGAGAGCATGGTTCCAGAAGCAGACTACATTTTATATCCTCAAGATACAAATGGGTACGTTTTGGTTGAAATCAGAGTTAGAATCTTATAAGATCAAGCCAGAATATCAGCATTCCATTTTGTTTCTCTAGAAAACTGAGGAATCGTGGGATGGAGACTAAGGAGAGATAGAAAAAAACTTTTCATTCAACCACAATAAAATCATAGGTAAACTGGATTTGAGCCATTAAAAAAATGCTTCTTGATTGAAGAAATTTCAGCCTTTCCACCTGCAGACTAGAAATTCTAAAATTGTAATTTGGTGCTTTCATCCAAATTCTGCTTTTTGGTTTTTCTTTTTAAGATTCAAGGTAAATCTTAGTCATAATAGTCCCCTTACTTTGTCTTGTTTCTTTTTTGAAGGTGGAGAGGCTTCAAACGAAGCCTGTTCTGGCTAGCGATAATCTATGGCAGCCTAATTTTGTTGCATGCCTTACTCTTCTTGATTTTAAGGTTCAGAAAGAAGAAAACAGACAAAAATAGAAGCTATGGGGCACTGATCATATTCCCGCGATTTCAGATCTTTCTTCTAGTACTTGCATTGCCTTGTCTTTGTGAAGCTTCAGCATCTTTGGTTAAAGGTACTTCAAATTCCTTCTTGTCCAATGGCCTTATTTGAAGCAGCAGGTTACATTTACATACAACCCTACAAAACTTGTACTTGAAAGGGAGATATGTGTTGGGTTAAACAAAACATCCTCTTGAAAGACTTTGTCTGCAGTCAGTGGACAAAACAGAATTTCAATTAAGAGACATGCATTCTCCTATAAAAGGCACCATTCTTTCTGCAGTTTTGAACTGGATGAGAATATTAATCTAGTAATGTTTTCCAGAATGTCCTTGTGAAATTTTTGCTCTTTGATTGACTCCTCGTAAGAGCTACATGCATAGAGTTTGCAATGACTTGAAAAATACTTCTTCCGTCATACTAAAAGAGTCCTATTTCTAATACTCCCTCTGTCCCAAAAGGTTAGTTCACTGTTCTATTTTTAATTATCCCAAAATGATGGCCATTGGCCAACTAACTGGGTGAAGTGTTTTGATTTTAGACTAGTTAATGCGTGTTCTCCCTTTTCTTTTTTTTCTTTTTTTGTGGTTCCAACAATAGACTAACGTTTTGGGAAGGACAGAATACTAAAAACAGTACTAGAAACAGGATGCTTTTAATGGAACGAATAGTGTATTTAACAGACTTAACCACTATTTATCTTTTTCATAGCAGGTGCAAAAGATAGATTAACATGCATATTATTTATTTTGTTTCTTGATTGGAGGAAAAGGTTCAGGGATGGTTATTGGGATTCTGCTGCTTGGTTTAGTATTTTTTCTGCTGCTAGCATTGCTGATGTTCCTCTCCATTGGAATAACACTGGGAAAGCTACTTCAGTATAAGGAGGTGCATCAAGAAGGCCAGCAATTTCACTGGTACCAAGAGATTATCCGAGCAACACTTGGGCCGGGTAAAAGAGGCCAGTGGACATGGAGAAACGAGCCAAATTCAATCTATCTCACCATGTTTGGTCCTTTATTTGAAGATCTAAGAGGTCCACCAAAATACATGCTATCTCAGATTGCAGGAGGGAATATTGCCTCAAAGAGAGGTGACAGAATTATCGACTCGGATGATGAGACCGAAGATGCAGAAGCACCGTTCATCCAGAAACTCTTTGGAATTCTCCGCATATATTACACACTACTTGAAGCCGCGAAGCGCGTTACTTTAGGAATTGTGGCTGGTGCATATTCTGATAATTGGACTTCAAAAGGCCCGACACTTATCTTACTCTGCATAACAGCTTTCCAACTCTTCTTCATGGTGCTCAAGAAACCATTTATCAAAAGGAAAGTTCAGTTGGTTGAGATCATCTCAGTTTTCTGTGAAGTTGGGATTTTTGCTGCCTGTTTGGTCCTCTTGGAGAAGAAATTTTCAACTAAAGATGAAACAAGCATTGGGATCTTCATGATCTCACTTTTCTTGCTGGCATTTTTTGCCCAACTGTCCAATGAATGTTATGCATTGTTTAGGCAGACTAAGAGACTAGACCCTGCTGAGAACTTCTTGTCTGGTTTGAAAATCGCATCGATTGGTTTCCTGCTGCTCTTCATCCCTCGAAGATGGATAAAAGATTTCGAAAGTAAATTCCCTCTCAGGGACAGTGGCGATGGCGAAGCGAATGCTACTACTTCTTCAGGAGACAGAAGATCCAGTAGCAGAAGTTCTGATGATAGGCCTTGGCTGAAGCAGCTAAGAGAAATAGCAAGGTCCAGTTTTAACAAAGAGAGAAGTGGAGTTAGTCCAAGTGATCCTTCAACCAGTCAAGGCAGATGGAATGCATTTTGGAATAGCAAGAGGAGTGGCAGCCCTTCCATGGCTTCATCATCAGATTTTAAGCCAAAATCTAGAGGACTATCTAAAGATTTAGAGTCCATTTTTTCATCTAAATGATCTTTCTTATTCACAAAGAATGGTCAATGGAGCCTACATATGGATGATTAATCATTCATTGTTGGATGTAACCAAGACATTTGTGTTGTTGCATTAAATATTGTTCAGAAGAGGAAAAAAAAAATACATGATGTAACTTCTGGAGCAGTAAAAAATTATGTACAGTACGAATACAACATATCGGTCGGCACGAAATACAGGTTCCAAATTGCAGTTCTATATGCCACAAAGTTTATTGGATATTATGAACAACAATGGCCATTCCAAAAACGAAACAAGGAACTTTACTAATTCTTAATCTTTTATAAAAGATATACAAATAGAATACGTATCAAAAGTAAAGGAAATGAATCTTCAAATCGTTAATGATCACTTTCTTTAACTTTATTAGTCTCTTTTAGTGTGTAAAGATTCTGAAAATAATATCCTTTGGATAAGATGAAGTTCACTGCTTGAGGCGTGTACTAACTTAAACAATATTACAAAAACAAGAGAAGAAGGAGCAAGAAAGACTCTAATTAGAGCTGGCAATTTTTCCCAATCCTATTGGGTGTCCCATGGGACCATATTTTGTGGAAGGAAAATTCGGCACCGGATCCTCTGTTACACAATTGTGTTACACTTTCTGTTACACTGCTTAAATGGTCGACACGTGTCATCTTTCTTAACCCAACTTAAATATTTAAATTAATTAAAAGATAATTAAGATATTAACTGAATTTTATGGAAAAAACACACAAAAAAAAAATTCTCCCACAATTCCTTTCCTTTCCCTATCTTCTCTCCTTCATCAACTCCCCTTTCCGTCGGCAGCAACTTCTCGCTGGCATCAGTGTCAATAAAAATTTTATAGAAAGGAAAACTGATTTATGCATAAATTTAATTCTTTGTCAGGGTCCATCTTTGATACCAGGTTATTACGTTTGTGCATCAGAAGAGTACCGCTTAATGTAAGAAAAAAGTTAATGTAAGGTAGATAATGAAGAACTTAAATGTGGGGTGCATAAAGCTTGGGGGTGTCCTTAAGGAATAACAAAGGATATTCCTATCATGAATCCAAACAATTGAGTTTGTTTGAATCAATGCGTTCTGGAAATCCATGGAAGTGGCATTATTCAAACTGAACAAAAAAATGATCTAAGATTCCACCAACTGCATCATCCAATGATCCAGTCAGTCCACCCAATGAGTTAACCCAATTCGTAAAATTATTTTACATTGTTTTTTGGAAGGACAAAAGCTAAATGAAGATGAGAAATAGAGAAAGATTGAGAGAAACGAATGAGTTGAGGAAAATAAGTCAGAGATAAGGCTAGGCTCTCTGATGAAATCATGAAACCGATTGGAAGGATATAAAATGTTGGAGTTGGTGGTGTGGGAATGCTGAAGGGATGAGGAAGCCATGGTGCTACCGGTGCCAGCGAGAAGTTGAAGCCACCGGCGGGGAGAGGAGATAAGGAAAGGAAAGGAATCGTGGGAGATTTTTTTTCCTTAAAAAATTAGTTATTATCATAATTATCTTTAATTAATTAAATATTTAACTGGAGTTTAAATATTTAAGTTGGGTTAAGAAAAATGACACATGTCGACCATTTAAGCAATGTAATAGGAAGTGTAACACAATTGTGTAACAGAGGATCCAGTGCCGGAAAATTCCCATTATTTTTTTCATTGGGTATTGGTTGGGAGGGAAATTAATATGGAATGGAAATTGATGGGAGGATATGGGTATCCATTACAACCCAATGGGAACATATTATTGGGTCTATAATGGATACCCAAATGGGACTCCTTTTTTTCCCAATTAATCCCTCTTTAATTTTTTCACATTTTAAAATGATATCTTTTACTTTTTTTTTTGTCAATTTGTTTCAGTTTTTTAAATTTTTTTTTCAGTTTTCTTTATTCACTTATTTGATTTATATATATATATATATATATAATCTAATGTAACTAGTTGTTTTGGATCGCACCGATTATGGATCGTATATGTTAAGAGTCAAATATATTTAAAAATTAAAAAATAAAGATAATTTTAAGTAAGAAATTTTTTGATAAAAATTAAATTTAATAAATTGCGGTTAAATGGATCGGTCCCACTGGTCAAAATGGGTTGTGACCCGTTGACCAAACCCATTCATATAGCTTTAATTTAAGAGGTAATTAAAAATAAAACTACACTAATTTTAAATATTTTTTCTTACAAAATTAAAATTAACTTACAAGTAAAATCGATCGAAACAAATAAGTCATAATTTATAACCCGTATATATATATATATTATGCACACACAAACAGACACAACACACACACCCAAAACACACGCAAATACAAACACACTGGTTACCAAAAAAAAAATACTAACACACACATATTATATATATATATATATATATATATATATATTAAGGATTAATTGCCTATTACCCCCTGTGCTTAATAAAAGTTATTAACAAGCCCTTATAGTTTAAAAAACTACGAAAAACCCCCTTCAACTTTTTTAATATCTGTAACGTTTGAACTCTCCGTTATAATTAACAATCCAAAGATTAATTTTGTCATTTTATTTTTTTATTTATAATATATATTTCCTTACATCCTTTCATTAACCCTAAAAATTACCCCCTCTTCCCGTTATCTCCTATGCACTCCCATCTTCCATCACCCCCTTTTGCAGAAACCTCCATCACCTCTATCCCTCCGGCACCGCCTCCTCCTCCTCCTCTTCATCGCTTCTTCTCGCTGCCATATCGTCCGTCATCTCTCGCCGCCATCTCTTCCATCATCTTTCGCCGTCGTTTTGACGCCAACGAAGGCGCACGGTGAAGTCAATTCGACTTCCCTCTACGGTTGCCATAGATCGAAGTCAGTGACATCGATTCGCCGCCTCCAAATCTGGAAAGTTGAAATGGACGGCGGCAAACAACGGACAACACGCGATGGGCTTTGTGATTCCGATCGGAAGCGTCGAGAAATATTAGCTGCTGTTCTTTCTTCTTTCTGTGGTTCGGACTATGAAGACAGTGGATATCGCTTTCGTCGGAGTTGTTGATGGTCGCGGATCTGACGGCGGCGGGTCTAGGTTTAAAATTCAAAAAACACTTCAATCGACGAAATGGAAAATGTAGCAGTGGGTTCTGTTGTTGTTGTTGCTGTTTTAGTTTAGGTATTGGATTGACATTAGGGGATTATGATGAAATGGAAATCTAGCAGAACCTTTGCCTTCTCGTTTCTTTACTTAATTTTCCCTTTTCTTTGCTTAATTTCTCCTTTTATTTCTGGGTCTGTTGTTGTTGTTGTTGTTGCTGTTTTTGTTTATGCATTTGTTTATGAAGCAGAGTCTTTGATTATTGCTTTTGCAAAAGCTTCCCTAGAAATCTCATTTCTTTCCTTAGTTTTCCCTTTTCTTTCTCGTTGTTGTCGTTGTTGCTGTTTAGGAATTTGATTGGATTGGAATTGGAAGCATACAAATTTTTTTTTTTTTTTCCTCTTTTGGAGGCTGTGATGCCAAAAATCTGGCGGCGTTGGTCTTTTCCGGTGGTGGTCACGGTGGTTCGTGTGGAAAGTAAATATCCAATTACAAAGGAAGAAAGTAATTATTAAAAATGGATAAAATGTCATTTGATGGAAGAAAAGAAGGAAATTAAGAAATGATGGAAAGTAAAATAATATATAAATTAAAATTTTGAAAAGGAACAGAAGAAAATTTGGAAATGAAGAAATTATGGAAAGTAATAATAATAATAAATTAATTCAAAATTTTAAAAAAGAAAAGAAGAAAATTGGAAAATGAAGAAATTATGGAAAGAAGCAATAATATATAAAATAAATTAATTTGAAGTTTTAAACAGAAAAGTAGTTTTTAACTCTTGTTAATTAATTTAAAGCAAGAAAGAGAAAAATTAAATTTATAAATATAATAAAAAATACAGAATAAATACTAGTTAAATAATACAAAATAAAAATATTTAGGTTGTATATTATGTTTATTAAGGGTAAATATGTTATTTGTATAAAAAATAAATGTAGTATTTTATTTGTAAGGGTAAATATGTCATTTTATTTAAAAAGTTAAGAAAATTAGTTGACTTTTTAGTTTGACTTCTAAAAATGATGAAAAAGTTACGGTTACAGATATTAGAGAAGTTGAAAGGAGTTCTTCGTAACTTTTTAAACCATAAGAGGCCGGTCAATAATTTTCGTTAAGCACATGAGGTTACAATTAACCCATATATTAATTATTAGTCATAACTGAAATAAATGAGACAAAAAAGAGAGAAATGACAAAAAAAAAATTAAATAAAATAATTTAATTAAATTATTAAATGTGAACAGTAATTAATAAGTAAAAGCAATAGTGATTAAATTATAAAAAAGAATACACACAAAATTGGTAAAAAAACTCAAGGTGCATTGATTTGAGTAATTAATGGAAATTAAATGGGAACTTAATGAGATCTCATTGGGATCCCTATTATTAAGTTCCCAATGGGACTAGGGAAATTTAAATCCCATTCCATCCCAATCCCTCCCAACATTAAAATTCCATGGCTAATTAATTACCTCTACCCAATAATTTCCCACCCAATAAACTCCCTCCCAATTCCCTCCCTTTCCCTCCCAATTGCCACCTCTAACTCTAATGCATGAGTGATTATGGCGTATCAAAATTCAGCTCCGATGGGATCTACTGGTACATTTCATGGGTTACAACTCTTCCAAAGGGTATGAAAAGATTTGGATACGATTAGACATTTATGTCTCACATTTTATGAAAAGTTGCATTTATCTGAAATAAGGAGTTGTCTCAATTCCTTCGACACCAATTTTGACATCGAAACTATTATTTTGATATCGAACTCATCTATTGAAACAACTGAGAGTTGCAGGATGATTTTGTACTTTTTCAGCTTTCAACTTTCGACATGGTTTCGACATCAAAAGTTTGTGAAAGCTTCAGAGACCTTCGACATCGAAGGCCTATCAAAATGCTTCAGAGCCTAAAGTCGATGGTATTTTTGTTTTTTAGAAAGGAAGTCTGATGTTCAGACTTCTAGAACTTTTTGGTTTTGACTCCTTTCTACACCTTTTCAGTGTCCAAAATTCAACAAATTTATGTCGATTATTGAAAAATTCCAACAAAGTTTCCCTACAGATTTACTGCGCATGTATGGATTATTCTATTGTAGAAACGCCATTCTTGTAATTTAATGCTCTTTAGGCTTACAATCACTGACTTAATTTTACATGACGATCTCTAGCCACACAGATTTTTTTGGTCTATCTTTTATATTCCCTCCCTCTCACTCAAAGAGTTTACTTTCAAAAAAAAATATTGTCTCATTCAAAGAATCCACATTGAATTTATTTATATTACATAGCCTTATTAATATTGGGACATGTTAATTGCATGACACTTTTTACTAAACACATAACACTTTTCAAAATTTTAAGTGGTAAAAAGACAACAATATTCTTAGATATTTCTACCATCATAAATATTTTTACCTACACCCTCATTTCCTCTTCAACTCTCCATTTCATTCTTTAACTTACTCTAATTTTTCTACTCCAATTTTTTCAAATTTTCTTTCACTCATCTCCATTCCTTCTGTAGTAAAATTAAGAATAAAACAAATTTTAAAAAGAAACACCCCAACCAGGCAATTCTATGGGAAAGAATCACCCCAACCAGGCGATTCTATGGGAAAGAATCGCCCCCGCCGGGCGATTCTTTGGGATCGCCCGGCGGGGGCGATTCTTTCCCATAGAATCGCCCGGATGGGGCGATTCTTTTTAAAAGTTGTTTTCTTCTTACTTTTACTGTAGAAAGAAGTAGAAAGGGGAAGGGCAAAAAAGTAATTTCAAGTCTAAATTTTTTAAAAAGTGTCCTTTATTTAATAAAATTTGTCTTTCAATTAACAATTTCGTTAATATTACAATGTGTGGTTCATAATTAACTCTTAATTCTAAAGTATAAGTAATGATATAAGTGAAAAATATGGTTATAAATTACTTATTTTAAGTGTTCTACCTCACAACCCATAATAAATTATACACATTTTAAGGTGAAATCTTTGAGTGGGATAGAGGGAGTAACAAACATGTTAGTAGATGGTAAGATAAACTTATATTTGAGATGAAGTTTATCTCTTTGATTCGCATCAAGCATGATGACCCACTTAAGCAGGTGGAACCATAAATTGTAGTTATCTCATAAATCATATAACCATTCCTTTAAAATAACAACTTTTTTGGAAATTTGCATATACTCAATATTTGGCCCGGAAATCTAATACACCAATAATCAACTGTATTAACTAAGCACAACTGGCGGCACATAGCGCCATTTATAATCCTGCTAGTTTTAGAAATTTTGAATTCGTAAAATTTTAAAAGAATTAAAAGCATAAAACATAGTTAATTAAATAATGATGCAGAGAAATGAGAAAATTAATGTCACATTTAAAATATTAATACTATTCCGTGATAAGTAATTTTTTTTTTAAATTTTTATTACCGGTGATAAGTAATTAATCACTTATTTACACATCAGTTATTTTTCGGGTGTACTTACTTTCAAGATCAACTAAATTAACCAATTTATTCAATAGATGCCTTTTTTTTTTGTTTTTTGAAAATAATAGATGCTGTTAATTGCATTACGTGCAAGTAATTGTGCATATAAAGTGAAAAAGGTGGGTCATTTTAATTAATTAGTTTACCATACATGTCCCTGGAATTACAAGTTAGCATGCCACATAATTAATCTTTTGAAAAAATATAAAATGACATGTATAATGAGTAGGGGTGGCAATTCGTGTCGTGTCCGGGTTATTGGGTTCTGGTTTGCGGGTTTCTGTGTCGACACCCCTCAACCCTAAGATTACCCGTTTAATTATTCATGTTATTTGTGTCGACCCATTTAACCCGCGAACATTTCGTGTTCACGTCGGGTTCGTGTCGTGTTTTCGTGTTGTAATATAAAGTTCTCGTGCCTGGTTCGGGTTGGTGGGTTCACATGTCGACTTTCTCAACCCTAACCTTACCCGTTTAATTATTCGTGATATTCGGATCGATCAATATAACCCGCTAAAGCTCAACCCTAACCAGCTTACATCGTGTCGAGTTCGTGTCGTGTCAGAAATTGCCAACCCTAAATGAGATGGAATAATTTAAAACATTTCAAGGAGTTTGCCTTAAACATATATAGTTGTATGTTTGACTGCAAAGCATGTATGTAGTTAGCTGTATTGGAGATTTTCCAATAATTAGCTAAGGAAGAAAGGAAAAACTAAATTTTGAATGTCTGAGTGGCCATGCGAGTAACACAACCACTCAGACGGTGTCCAGTAGCTAATCTAAGTTAACTGGAAATGTAAGAGCACCTATCCGACTCGGATGGGTGCTCGGACGAGCTCTAGAAGTGTTGAGCGAGTATACGTCCGACTCAGATGTGTGCTCGGATGAGCTCCAGAAGGCTTCTGATGCGGAGTAGAGTACACGTCCGACTCGGACATGTATTCGGACGAGCTCCAATAAGGTTTTTCCTATCCTGAAGTGTTGGATCTCTCACAGAAAGTGTGATTTCGGATTCAATTCTTATCCGAATTGAGTTCCGTTTCTTCCTACCATTTTCTAAGAGGTGTGACTGTTGAATAGCACCTTTTGAAGGTCTATAAATAGACTCCTTAGGACGTGATTTACAGATACGAAATCATTCTTTTTGTTTAGTCTTTCTTGCACTTTTCACTTGTTTCTGTTCTGTTTGAGTCAGTGCAGACTTACTACAGATATCTTCATCTTATCCCCCAAGGATATAAGTTTTGAAATTCTTTGCGCACCAAAGGGAACTTATAAAGCCTAAAGGAAAATTCTTAGCATGATTTGAAGAATCAATTTCCTTTGTTACCTCTTGTAATACATTAGTACATTTCAAAATATACTTTTAGTTTGTGTTGTTAGTTATTGTTGCTGTTTCTAGGTGATTATATCCAACAATCTTTAGGCTTTATAACTAGCTCAAATGTCAACCAAAGTCAAGAATCTCACTTCATCGATCGTGAAACTAGATTATTTTGAATGAGGAAACTATACAAGGTTGAAGAAGAGGGTACATTTCCTACTTGTGTCATTGAAGGTGGTGTATGTCCTAAATACACCAAAGCCACCAGTAGAGGAGAATGAGACATTGGTGCAGATGAGAAAGCACCACAAGTGGGAGACCGATGATGAGATTTGTAGAGGACATATTTTCAACGCAATGGAAGACAACCTCTTTGATGTCTACCACACAGTTCCCACATCAAAAGAATTGATGGATAAACTAGAGGCAAGATACATGAGTGAAGATGCAACAAGTAAGATATTTTTTGTCTCTACTTTTTCTTGAATTTTAAAATGCAGGATAATAGGCCTGTGATGGAATAGTTCACGAAATTGGAAAGGATGCTGAACCTCTTTGATCGGCACAACTTGACAATGGAAGATGCAGTTATTGTTTCGGCAATAATTGACAAACTTCCTCCTTGGAAGAACTTCAAAGAGGATCTTAAGCACAAAAAGAAAGAGATCACTTTTGAAGGACTTGCTTATGATCTTCGTGTGGAAAAGAGCTGAGAGCGTGGGATTTCCTTGATGTGGAGAAAGCAAAGGCCAATGATAAGGCCAAGAAACCTGCCGCAAAGTTGCATGTCATTGAACAAGGACAGGGCAGCAAATCCAAGAAGAGGGCTCACAACGAGAATAATGATCAAGGCAAGAAAAAGAAGAAAAAGAAAGGAAAATGCTTTCATTGCAAGAAGGAGGGACATTACAAATATGAATTTTGACTCCTTAAGAACAGAGGCACCAACAACTCCAACAATGAGAAAGGAGAGAATGTCATCGTTGCAATGATTTCTGAAGTGTTTCTTGTTGATGAAGATCACTCTTGCTGGGTAGATTCTGGAGCCACTAGGCACGTATGCAAAAACATGAATTTTTTCAAGACGTTGAAGGAAGCAAATGAAGAAGATTCGGTAGTTTACATGGGGAATACTGCAACAGCCTCTGTAAAAGGAATTGGAGACATAGATCTCAAATTCACTTCAGGAAAAGTTGTAACTTTGACAAATGTATTGCTTGTTCATGAAGTTAGGAAGCATCTAGTGTCAGGAAGCATTCTAAATATGTTTGGCTTCAAGTTAGTGTTTGAGGCAGATAAATTTGTCCTTGCCAAGGGTGGAATGTTTGTGGGAAAGGGCTACTTAAGCAATGGCATGTTCAAAGTGAATGCCATGCCTATCAATAAAATGGCTGTTTCTTGTGTGTATATGATTCAGTCATTTTCAATTTTATGGCATAATAGGCTAGGACATGTTCATTATAAAAGAATGAATGATATGGTCAAGTTAGATCTTTTGCCTAATAACATAAAGATTGAAAGTGACAAAAACCATAATTGCATGCTTAATAAGATCACAAGAGAAGCTATTCCCTGCAATTGAAAGGAAAACAAATATTCGTGATTTGATTCATAGTGATTTATGTGACTTGCATGCTACACCTTCAATAGGAAAAAATAAATAGTTTGTCACATTTATTGATAATAGTTAAAGATATTATCAAGTCTATTTGTTACATTTCAAAGATGAAGCCATGCAAATGTTTAAAGTGTACAAATCTGAAGTTGAACTTGCATGCAATGGAATGATAAAATGCCTACGGACTGATAGAGGTGGTGAGTACTATGAATTGGATTATTTCAATCTACAGGTATTAAACATGAGGTCACTGCTCTGTATACACCCCAACAAAATGGTATTACTGAAAAGAAAATTTGTGTGTTAATGGAAATGGTTAACCCAATGATGTCTATTGCTGGCCTTAGTTAAGATTTTTGGGGGGAAGCTGTACTTATAGCCTGTTATTTGTTGAATAAAATTCCTAACAAAAGGAGTTCAGCTACCCTTTATGAACTTTGGCATAAAAGGAAGCCAAATCTCAATCATCTGAGAATTTGGGGCTGCAGGGCTGTTGTAAAACTTCCTGAACCAAATAAAAGGAAGTTAGGAGAAAGATGAGTAGAATGCATCTTCATAGGCTATGCTCATAATAGCAAGGCTTATAGATTTTTGGTCATTGAACCAAATGATTCTATTGATATTAATATTATTATAGAATCAAGAGATGCTATTTTTAATGAACAAAGATTTTCCACCATTCCTAAAGCAATAGCAAGTGGTTCTAATTAAGAAGAACGTGCCGCAAATGACGCAATTAGTGGTATGCAAGCATTGAATTGAGAAGGAGCACAAGAGCAAGAAGGGACACAAATTTTGGTCCAGATTTTGTCACTTATCTTGTAGAAGGAACAAGAAGTGAAATAAGTAACGAGGTACCTTACTGTTTTAATACGTATGATGATCCTTACACTTTTAATGAAGCAATGAGATCTCATGATGCTGCATTTTGGAGGGAAGCAATCCATGATGAAATGGATTCAATTCTTGGGAATGATATTTGGATCTTAGTTGATCTTCCCCCTGGTTCCAAACCCATTAATTATAGATGGATTTTCAAAAAGAAAATGAAGGTGGATGGAACCATTGAGAAGTACAAGGCAAGGCTTGTAGCCAAAGACTTCACACAGAAGCAAGGCCTTGATTATTTTGATACTTAGTCACCAGTGGTAAGAATAGCCACAATAAGGGTGCTTCTTGCTATAGCTTCAATCCACAAATTGGTGATACACTAAATGGATGTGAAAACTGTATTCCTCAATGGGGAACTTGATGAAGAAGTATACATAAAGCAACTGGAAGGCTTTGTTGCTCAAGGCCAAGAGCACAAAGTATGTAAACTTGTGAAGTCACTATATGGGCTTAAACAAGCACCAAAACAGTGGCATCAAAAGTTTGATGAGGTGATACTTGCTAATGGATATAAAATTCATGAATCAGACAAATGTGTATACAACAAGTATGAAAATGGCAAAGGTGTCATCATATGCCTCTATGTGAATGACATTTTAATTTTTGGTTCTGACTTAGAGAAAGTGAGTGAAACCAAAAGTATGCTTTCAAAGAATTTTGACATGAAAGACATGGGAGAAACTGATGTAATTCTTGGTATAAAAATCAAGAGAGAGATAGATTCAATAAGACTTTCACAAGCTCATTACATTGAAAAAGTTATCAAGAGGTTCAATCATTTTGATAGTAAACCTATGGCTACTTCTATTGATCCTGACTTGAGCTTTGTCAAAAATGAAGGCGATCTTGTTTCTCAGCAAGAATATGCTAGAGTAATAGGTTCTTTGATGTATGCCATGACTTGTACACGACCGGATATTGCCTATGCAGTAGATGTACTAAGTGGGTATACAAGTAATCCTCGCAAACAACATTGGCTAGGGATTACCAGGTTGTTGAGATATCTCAAAAACACCAAGGAGTATGGCATCACTTACAAAGGTTATCCCTCTGTTCTTGAAGGATATTCTGATGCTAATTGGATTACAAACAAGGATGATCACTCTTCAATAAGTGGTTGGATATTTGTTTTGGGTGATGGTGTAGTTTCTTGGCTTCAAAGAAGCAAACTTACATAGCAGATTCCACCATGGCTTCTGAATTCATTGTATTAGCCTTAGCTAGTAAAGAAGCAGAATGTTTGAGAAATCTTGTGTATGAGATTCCGGTTTGGTCAAAGCTAGTTTCACCAATAGCTATTCATTGTGACAGCATTACTATGATTGCAAATGCATATAGTCAAGTGTATAATGGGAAATCTAGGCACATTGGTGTAAGACATAGTATGGTTAGAGAGTTAATAACAAATGGCTCAATAACATTAGACTATGTAAATTCAAAGTGTAATTTGGCTGACCCTTTAACGAAAGGACTCATAAGGGATATGATAGAAAAGACTTCTATCAAGATGAGATTGTCCTAGACCATTTACAATGGAAACCTCAATTCATTTCTGTTTAACCACTAGTTCTGAATTCAATGTAACGAAAAGTACATTGTCTAAATGATTGGAACACTAATACTGTTAGTTGTATTTACTCGCTAGAAAGTTAAGGTTAAACAATTTGAGTTCTTAACAAGTTCAAGATAATACCAAATATGAGAAATTCAATAATGCTGGAAATTCTCATATGGCGGGGGTATTTTAAAACTTGCCTATATGAATGTTTTGTAAAAATTCATAAAGGTTCTTGGATGAAACCTTGGACGCATTTATGAATGGGATAGACACATAGAGATTATGTGTTGTTTATTACAGCATACAGCTGAGAAGCGAACTTGTGTGTGATTACATTAAGGCTTGTCAATGGACTGTTGGTTCAAAGTTTGTCTACCAAATTAGTTTAACAGGATTGCAAGGTGTTTTCACTAAGGCGTTGGTTTAATCGAAAGACACCAGGGCTGATGCATGAGTTATCAAGAAAAGTTCTTGACTTTGAGAGGAAGGAAATTTTGCGAATCATTGGAAAATAACGGGGGATTGTTGGAGATTTTCCAATAATTAGTTAAGGAAGAAAGGAAAAACTGAATTTTGAATGTCTGAGTGGCCATGCGAGTCGCACAACCACTCGGACGGTGTCCTGTAACTAATCTAAGTTATGTGGAAATGTAAGAGCACCTGTCCGACTCGGATGGGTGCTCGGACAAGCTCAAGAAGCGTTGAGCGAGAACACGTCCGACTTGGAAGTGTGCTCGGATGAGCTCCAGAAGGCTTCTGATGCGGAGTAGAGTACACGTCCGACTCGGACGTGTATTCGGACGAACTCTAGTAAGGTTTTTCCTATCCTGAAGTGTTGCATCTCTTCACATAAAGTGTGATTCCGGATTCAATTCTTGTCCGAATTGAGTTCCGTTTCATCTTACCGTTTCCTAAGAGGTGTGACTGTTAAATAGCACATTTTGGAGGTCTAGAAATAGACTCCTTAGGACGTGATTTATAGATACGAAATCATTCGCTTTGTTTAGTCTTTCTTGCACTTTTCACTCTTGTTTCTGTTCTGTTTGAGTCAGTGCAAGCTTACGACAGATATCTTCATCTTATCCCACAAGGATATAAGTTCCGGAACTCTTTACACGCCAAAGGGAACTTATAAAGCCTAAAGGAAAATGCTTAGCATGATTTGAAGAAGCAATTTCCTTTTTTTACCTCTTGTAATATATTAGTACATTTCAGAATATACTTTTAGTTTGTGTTGTTAGTTATTGTTGCTGTTTCCGGGTGATTAGATCCAACAAGCTGTTCATTCCGTTGTTATATCATTTATGCTCCATTCAAACAAGTATTTCAAAAATGTTTTTAGCTTAAAAAAAAAGTTTTAAAAATAATTTTGGTCAATAAATTTATATTATTTTTTAAAAGCAATATTCTTGAAGTACAAATAAAATTTATTTTTATAAAATTTTAAAAACCTTCCAATACTCCCCAAGCGCCTCGTTCCAAACTCCCACCCCCTCCACAATTCCCTCGCTGGCGCAACCCCTTTTTTTTTTTTTTTTTTGGGTTGCAAATTTTAAATTATTGTTTTCTTTTATGGAATTGTTAATTGAATGACACATTTTACTAAATAAATGACACTTTTTAAAAAATTTAGACTTGAAATTACTTTTTTGCCCTTCTCCTTTCTACTTCCTTCTGCAATAAAATTAAGAAGAAAATAACTTTTAAAAAGAATCGCCCCATCCGGGCGATTCTATGGGAAATAATCGCCCCAACTAGGCAATTCTATGGGAAAAAATTGCCTTCGCCAAGTGATTAAATGAATTTTGTCGCCACAGGACACTAATGTATTTCTATTTAATCGCTCGGGGGAGGAAATTCTTTCCAATAGAATAGCCTGGTTGGGGCGATTCTTTCCCATAGAATTGCCTGGTTGGGGCGATTCTTTTTAAAAATTGTTTTCTTCCTAATTATACTGCAGAAGGAATGGAGATGAGTGAAAGAAAATTTGAAAGAATTGGAGTAGACAAATGTGAGTGAGTTAAAGAGTGAAATGGAGAGTTGAAGACAAAATGAGAGTGTAGGTAAAAATATTTATGATGGTAGAAATGTATAAGGATATTATTATCTTTTCACCACTTAAAATTTTAAAAAGTGTTATGTGTTTAGTAAAAACTGTCCTGCAATTAACAGGCCTCTTCTTTTTTCTATTTTCCAAATTACACAAAAAATAGTTTCAGTTTCTTCATGATAATATAAAGCCATATTTTGAATTTATTAATAAATAAATTTATTATGTATGTATTTTTTATAACCGAGTCAAAGACTCATTGTAACCCAATGTGTTGACCCGTTTTAGCCACAATTAACCAATTTTTTTATGAAAAAAAATTATTACTTAAAATTAATGTCATTTCTATTTTAAAATATATTTTAAAGAAATCTTATATGAGCGAATTGCGTCATTCCCTGAATCACCGTGTCATGACCGTTTTGATCATACGAGTTGGCCTGTTTTACACGTAAGTCAACCTCTTTTATTATATAAGAAAAATTAGTGTAGTTTTTTTTATTTTTAACTATATATTAAATTAAACTTATATAGACACGTTTGATCAAAGGGTTATGACCCATTTGTCCCGATGGCTGGCCCATTTAATTGTATGTTATCTCATCTCTTTATTTGCATATTTATAATGTGCATTTTGTTATTTTCATGTTTGAAATATTTTGTGTATGTTGATTACGATTCATTATTTATTAATAATTCAGTTGTGATTATATATTTACATAATTTTGTTGTTCGAAATATTTATTATTATTATGATTAAATATTTACAAATGATTTTTAACTTATAATTATTTAATTATTGGTGTAAATATTTTATAGGTAGCTGATTATAAGAAATTTTTATGCTTTGTGAATTATGATTAGTTCTTAATTAATTCTATTCATATTCATAAAAAAAAAAATTTAATTTCAAAAAAATCTCAAATATGAAATTTAAGCATAAAGGGACAATTATATCCTCATAAGTCCTCAAGTTTAGTCTGAAATTTTGGGTTCTCACAGTGCATGTATCCACTACCTTGTAAGCTGGTGGCTTTTTCTGCAAGGTACCCAAGAAAAGCATGCCGTATTAGCCGACCTTCGGTGGTGTTCCTCTGGCTAACATGTGGCCATATATTTTCCTACAGTGTGAAGGAATAATCAAATTCCCTATGCATTTGGTTGTCATGCCTGCCTGTACGTACATATTCGACTGTACTTGAAAACATTTAAAATTCAACTTAGGGCATGTTTTTTTAGGTGTTTTGAAAATAATTTTAAAAATAAGTTTTAAAAAATAGTTTTATAATGGGCCTGTTCTTTTTGGGCGTTTTGAAAACGATTTTGAAAATAAATTTTAGAAAATAGTTTTATAATGTAAAAAGTGTATTGAAAATGTAAAAAGTAGATGCTGAATAGTAAAAAGTTGTATTAAAAATGATGAAATATGATTAAAATATATTAAATTTACTGTTGAAACCAAAACCGTTTTCAAAATGAAACAAAAAGAACAAGCCCAATATAAAAAGTGTATTGAAAATGTAAAAAGTAGGTGTTGAATAGTAAAAAGTTATATTGAAAATGATAAAATATGATTAAAATATATTAAATTTACTGTTAAAACTAAAACCGTTTTCAAAACGAAACAAAAGGAACATACCCTTAGTTTGAAACAAAAGGAACATACCCTTAGTTTGTAACTTACATGAACCATATGAATAGTTGTTCGACTCTTTCTTTATTTAACATGTCTGTCTCTAGCTATATTAGATTTTTTTGGTATATCTTTTAGAGCGGGCATTTTAGATGATAAGACAAGTTTAAATTTGAAAAGAAATTTATCTTTTGATTAGCATGAAACAAGATGTCCCACTTAAGCAGGTGGAACCAGTTACCTCATAAATTCTACAACCATATTCTTTTGAATAATAACTCCTTAACTCCTTTTTGAATTAGTATATATATACTCAATGATGTGACGCAGAAAAATTGTTCTTCTTGTGGCGCTTCTTACGGCCCAATGAATTATTTTGAACAGCAAAGCCCAATCTGAATGAATCTTCACTGCGAAGGAAAATGACTGAGCTGGGAATCGATCTGGGTAGCTCGGACCAGCAAGGACGACGGAAAGGAGTGATTCGTACTGTTCCGGTGGTAACTGTGGATTGATCAAGAGAAAAACGGGGCTTTCCCCCCTGTATAAGCTCCAACGGTCAAGTTAGAAGAGTTGGAGAAGATAAACAGTAAAGACAATTGCTCAAAATGGTAAAAGTTGCGTACCTTACTAAGTCTGAAGACTTAGTATATATACCTCCAAGTTGAAATGTGTCCGTTGAACCTTCATGATTGTCCTGTTCACCTGCTCCTTCTGTTTAGCGTGGCGTGGACGCTGCTGTCTTGACTGGATTTCATGGGTTTCTTCCTCTCTCAGAAGATCTGGAAATCTCTGCATGTGTTTGAAAGGATAGACCTACTCTATGACGATTTTCACCTACTGTGTCAGTGAAACAACGTAATCCGATCTAACTATCTTAACTCGGTTAGGCCGTTGATAAAACTGAGGAACTAACAAGGCATTCTAAAGTTTAAGGTCCGACCTAAACCTTTCAGAAATATACTGTCTGGCTCGGCTTTGCGGGTTTGACCGACCTAACCTTGTAACTAAGATACCGCTTGGCTCGGTTTGGATGATCTATCCGACCTAAGCAGAGTTCTGGACTTTTTAAACGTCTTTTTGTCCTTTACGGTTTATTTTGCTTTAGTCCATTGGGCTAGGCCCAATGGAGGTCAAATTTCATGCACACCAACAAGTCCCCCCAGTATTAGGTTTTACTGATCTAAAACTTAATACTTCTTGTTTTTCCGAGCTAAAAATTTTGCATAAGGTATTTATCATGTATTTCCTGATATCAGTCTAAGTCAATTTTCCGAGCTAAAGCTTGATACTTACGATATTTTCCTAAGCCAAAAATGCGACTAAGGCATTTACCAAGTGTTCATCCGACCTATGTTCAGATACCTCTTTAAAGTTTTTCTTCCGGCCTATAGATTATCGAATATGACAAAAAGAAATGCGAGATATAACTTAAGAAATCCGATCTACAGAAAACATCATGTCAGCCGATTCACAGGTAATAATTGCAATACCGACCTAAAGAATTTGAACAGAATATTGAATAAATCAATGAATACAGCAATAAAGGCGTACCTTTTGCGTTACACGAAATCTAGCTTTCGAAGAGTCGGGACGTGACAGGGCACGTCTTCACAATTATTGAGGCAGCCGGTACAACTCCCCACGCTTTTACTATCCTCGAGGTGGCATTAAAGGCTGCAACGATTTGATTGTCCGTATCGGTTCAACCTCCCCGAGGCTTCCCTTTAAAAGCCGTAGAAGTTGGCATTTGACACTATTACGCCATTTGTATCCTGAAAAGAGAGAAGAAAAATTTTGTGCTCTCCTTCCTCCCGCCGAAGTGATAATTCCTTGCCCGATTTCATCGGTGTCGTCTTTCCGATTTGCTGCCTTTGCCCGCGCCACTGCTTCGCCATTGTGATTCTGCACCTCTGTTTGATAAACCGCCATGGCTTCAGAAAGGAGTTCCAGCACCGGAGCATCTCGCCAAAACCCGGCCTCAGGTCAGTGCCTTTCTTCTCCCTTTTAATTATTGTGGATGAACCTCTGGCTTAGACGTAGATTTCCAGCAAGTCTGATGCAATCTCCCTTCTTACATGAGTAATAAATATTGCTAGTTTGTAGGCATGATTTTGGTGCCTTTGTACTGCTTCCTGTAGATACGGCCGCCCCATATGAATTTCATCTCGAAGAAATAGCCTCCAAGCTTACTAGGGTAGAGTTAGAAACCCTAGAATCGACCCATTGTCTTGACCCGTCCATCCAAACCCGTTTGCCCACACCCGAGGAAAGGATAACTAGCACTTCTGGGGGTTGGGTCGGTATATACGAATATCACATAAAATCCGGGCTAAGGTTTCCGGCCCCAGATTTTTTAAATGAACTGTGTGACTACTTAGAAATCGGGCTGAGCCAATTAGTACCTAACGCCCTTAGGTTTTTGGTGGGGTTTATGGTTGTTTGCTTCAAGGCTAGGATCCGACCCACCGTGGATCTGTTTTTTCAATTCTACACCGTCCGCCAATATCCTTACGGGCCGGGGTGGGTGTCTTTCCAAAAACGTAGGAATGGGCCCAAACTTATAACCGACTCCCCCGATACTAATAAACATTGGAGGGCGAGGTTCTTTATGGTGAAGGCCGACGAAGCAAATCTCCCTTGCCGTTGGTCAAAGTTTATTGTGCCGGCGGATCAAACCCGAGATAAGTCTAACCCCGTAGTGCAGTCAGACTATAAGGCATTAAGGTTTTCACCAGCTCGAAAAAATACTCGGTTAAGTACCCTTCAGAGGGCCTTCTTGTCTGGGCCGGGCTGAGCCAAGCCCCCGATGTAGAGGAAGAATGTAAATACCTGTCTCTGATCTTTTATTTATCGTCTTCTCACCCTTCCTAGATCGGTGATTCTGATCTTTGTATGTTGTTTGTTTTCAGGTGGCTTCAATGGGTTTGGCCAGAAGAAGAAGTCCAACAAGCCATCAGCGGCTTCGGGGTCTTCGAAGAGATCTGCTGAGATCGACCTGTCGGAGGAAGTTGAGGTTGCTGATCCTCCCACCTCTGCCCTAGTACCTCGGGCTTCAAAGAAAAGCAGGCCGACCCCTGCGGAAGTTCAGGCGGCCAAAGCTGCCAAGGCCCCACAACTACTGACGGATTCTTCCAAGGGATCCGAGCTACCGAGCCCGGATGAGCTATTGGGACCCGTGGACCCGTTGTCCAAGGAAAGGGTCATATTGCTGAAGGAGCAAAGGGAGAGATCGAGCTCCCTAGCCCGGCCTATACACCAGTCTCACTTGGCAGAGCCTCTGCCTGAAGATGTTAGGCCGTACGCGGGATTGGCGGCCGAATCCCACAGCTCCCTCGTGAAGATCGTTGAGGTGAGCAGCCAGATGAGGAAGATTATCGACCAGCTGGCACAGCAAGAAGCCTTCCTGGCCTCACACATAAAAAGGGTAAGCTTCAAAACTCATAGTTAGTTCTTGAGAATAAATGATTACCTCGCGTGATATTTTTATAAGACCCTTAATCGGATTTTGCAGGTCGGCGTAAATTATACCGGTACGGCCAAGAGGACGGTGGCTTTGGATATTCTGGCCCAAAGCTACGAGCAAGAGAGGTCGAAGAATCCGGCCGAGGCGATTGAAGACTTGGAGATGAAGCTGGGGGTCGAGTCCAGCAAAGTCACGAAGCTCTAGGCCACCAACACTGAGCTCTACTCGGAAAACCAAGAGCTCAGTACCAAAGCCAGCCAGCTGGAAACAAGGAATCAGGGCTTGGAGGCCGAAGTGGCCTCCCTAAAGGAAGAGAAGGCTGCCTTGTTGAAGGCCGCAGAGGAGGAGGCAAAGAAGTCTGCTGAGCTGCTCAGCCTGGCAGAGGTCGAAGCTGCTCGCCAAGCTGCTTTGATATCCTTTAAGGAGGGACCGATGCTGGACCTGATGAACCGGCGCTTCTTGGAACTAATCCAGTGCGGGTATACCTTGTGCTGGGACGAGCTAAGAGGCCCCAGGTCGGTGGAAGGGGTTCCTGCAGACTTCATGGCCCATACATCTTTGCTTCCTGAGGGCCGTGATCCCTTTGACCTGGTCGAAGAGATCAAGTAAGAATGCCGAGCCAACGGGATTCCCTTACCAGAGAATGTCGAAAAGGAAGAACCCGAAGCCGACCCCAAGGAGGCAGCCGATGAAGAAGCGACCTCTCAAGCTCCTCCTCCTTAGCTTTTCTTTGTATTTTACCTTTCGAGGAATATTTGTAATCTTGGAACAGCTTTGTACTGGGCCCCTTTATTGAATAAACGTTTTCTTTTTTCACCATCTTGAGTTCGATATTTTTCCCGACCTTAACTCTAACTGCTTCATTGATAGTATTTTCTTAAGTGTGCTGCGTTCCAAGCTCGCGGAATCAGTTGTCCTTGTAAATCTTCCAAAAAATAACTTCCAGTAGGTCTGGCCTCGATCACCCGCCCTTCCCAATTAGATACTAACTTGCCCTGTTCTTGCGGTTTGCTGATAGCTCGGTTTCGTAAAACTAAGTCTCTCGGTACAAAGGCCCGATGTCGGACCCGAGTGTTATAGTGTTGCCAAACTAAATTTTTGTAATTTAGTTGGTGTACATAAGTAGTGTCCCGAGCTTCTTCCATCAAGTCCAAGCTAAGCTCCAAGTTTTTCTGATTCTGGTTCCTTTCGAAGTGCATGACTGGGGGGGCACCACTTTGTATTTCTGGGGGGATAACAGCATTGACCCCAAAGGCTAGCTCGTAAAGGGTCTTCCCCGTAGCCGATTTAGGCGTAGTCCGGTGACACCATAGTACGTGAGGCAGCTGTTCTACCCAATTCTTACCCTTATCTTCTAATCTGGTTTTCAATCCGTGCAACAAAGTTCGGTTTGTGAGTTCCACTTGCCCATTTGCTGGAGGATGAGTTACAGATGCGAAACGTTGTGTGATACCGAGCTTTGAACACAAGGCTGTGAATTCCTTGGACTCGAACTGGGTCCCGTTATCTGAGATAACCGAGTTGGGCACGTTGAACCTACAGATGACTTGTCTCCAAAGAAACCGAGCTACAGTTCGCCCGGTAATGTTTGTCAATGCCTCGGCTTCCACCCATTTTGTGAAATAGTCTATGGCCACAACAAGATAATGACAAGAACCGATCTTAGGGAATGGCCCCATAAGATCTATCCCCCATTCTGCGAAAGGCCAAGGAGCAATTATCCCCGTAAAGCTGGAGGCTGGAAACCTGTGAATTGTCGCATTTGTGTTGGCAACTGGGACAACGTTGAACATATTCTACTGCTTCCTGGAATAACCGGGGCCAATAAAACCCAGCCCCAATTATTTTCTTAGCTAGATTCCGGGCTCCAATGTGAGACCCACAGTCTCCTTGATGTACCTCCTTCAGCACGACTTTTGCTTCTCCTGAACCCAAGCACTTTAGTAAGGGCATCAAGAAACCCTTTTTATACAGATCTTCCCCGACTATTTGATAATGCTCAGCTTTCCTTCGTATTCGTTGTGCTTCTTTTCGTGAATCTGGAAAAGTACCATTTTGCAAATACTGCCATAGAGGAAACTGCCAATCCTGACCTTCACTGATAGACAAGATTGCTGGCTTGGCTGTACTCCTAGCCTGTACCTCTTCTACTAGAACGCTTTTAGTCAGATGGGAAAAAACCGAAGAAGCCAATTTAGACAAGGCATCTGCATTTGTGTTTTTACTCCGGGGAACCCGCTCTATAATCCATTTTGGAAAAAATTTTAGCTGTTGCTGCACCAGTGCTAAATATTCTTCCATTTGCCGATCCTTAGCCTTATACTCCCCTAAAATTTGTTTGACTACAAGCTGGGAGTCTGAACAAATTTTTAGGGTTCTGACCCCCAGATTTTGAGCAAATTTTAGACCGACTATCATTGCTTCATACTCTGCTTCATTATTGGTGGCAGCAAAGCAGAACCGTAAAGTATAAGTGTGGACTTCCCTAACAGGGCTGGTAAGGATGATCCCCGCACCTGATCCGGACTGGCTGGATGCACCATCCACGTAGAGTGTCCATGAATCATCACCTTTTGCTACGGTCAACAGAAGGTCTGTTTCTTGTACTGGGCCAGGCGTGCTTTCCTGGGTGTCCGATACTCCCTCAGCTATGAAATCTGCCAATACTTGTCCCTTTACTGCGGTGCGAGGTGCAAAGGTGATATCGTACTCCCCCAATTCGATGGCCCATTTGGTGAGACGACCAGAGACTCTTGCCTTTTGCAAGACTGCCTTAAGAGGTGCGTCGGTATAGACGGTGACTCCGTGGGAGTTGAAATAAGGTCGGAGACGTCGTGTGGAGTGGACTAGAGCCAAGACTAATTTTTCCAGGCTGGAATAATTTTTCTCTGCTGCCTGCAAAACTTTGCTAACAAAATAGATGGGTCTTTGAACCCGGTTATCTTCTCGAAGCAAAACCGAGCTAATTACTAAGTCAGTGGTAGCTATATACATGTATAATTGTTCTCTGAGAATTTGCATGGTTAAAGATGGTAAAGAAGCTAAATACGTTTTTAGTTATTCAAAAGCAGTTTGGCATTCCGAGATCCATACAAATTTATCTATTTTTTTCAAAATGCTAAAAAGTGGTAAAGCTCGTTCTGCTGACCGAGCTAAAAATCGATTTAAGGCTGCTAATCTACCCGTTAATTGTTGTACTTCACGAATTGATCTAGGTGGATGCATTTGTAGGACAACTTCTACTTTCTTTGGATTAACCGAGATACCCCCCTCAGAAACCATGTAACCTAAGAACTTCTCCGAAGTAGCCCCGAAAACACATTTTTTTGGATTTAGCCTTAATTTATATTGGACAAGAGTTTCAAGTGTTTTACGTAAATCAAGCAAATAGGCAGACTCATCCCTACTTTTAACAAGTAAATCATCAACATATGCTTCCATGTTCCAACCTAACTGGTTTTTAAAGATTTTATTTACTAAGCGTTGAAAGGTAGCCCCAGCATTCTTCAAACCAAAAGGCATAGTGATAAAGCAATAAGTACCTTTATCCGTGATGAAGGAGGTTTTTTCCTCGTCTTCTTTAGCCATGAAGATTTGGTGATAGCCCTTGTATGCATCCAAGAAGTTGAGGAAGCGAAATCCAGCTATGGCATCGACCAGAACGTCAATCAAGGGTAGGGGGAACTAGTCTTTGGGGCAGGCTTTGTTTAGGTCGGTGAAGTCGATACACATACGCCATGAACCATCGGGTTTGGGAACCAACACCGGGTTAGCTAACCATTCAGGATAATCTACTTCTCGGATGATACGTACCTCCAATAGAGCGTTGACTTCGACCTCTAAATATTTGCTGCGTTCTCCTCCAAGGTTACGCTTTCGTTGACGAACCGGCCTACGACTTGTTTGGATCGTCAGTTAGGGGGACGATCTTCACCTCAGTCCCTGTTTCGATGGATCGGTCCGAGCTACCTGTCAGATCGGTGATGTTAATGGGGTGAGCAATACTGTCTGGGTGAGTGGGCGGCAAAGCTCAGGCCGCGGGGGTCGGAGTGACTGCGGAGGTAACTTTTGGTTTCCGGTCCATAGATGCCTGTTCTCTTAGGGAAGCCATGTAACATTGCTTAGCCTGTATGACATCACAATGAAGAGTGGCCACCCCACCCATGGTGGAGAATTTTAAAAGCATATGCATGGTAGAAGCAATGGCCTGAAATTGATTTAGTTCAGGCCGACCCAAATACACATTATAAGGTAAAGGTTCATCAATGACTACGAAGTCTATGGTTTCTGTACGCTTTAGCTGTCCAGCTATCAACGTGACCGGTATGCTTAACTGTCCTACTGGAATAACATGGTGGTTGCCAAAGCCAATCAAGGGTGTACGCACTGAATTTAAATGTGCCTTATGTAACTGACATCCTGCCAATGCTTTGGTAGTAATTATATTACTAGAGCTACCCGTGTCTAGCAATATCCTACGTACTTGATAATTAGAAATATAACAATCGATCACTAGTGGATTGTCACAATTGTAAGGCAAGAAAATATCACTGTCATCAAAAGTAATTACTGGTGCCATGGCTTCCGCTTTACGCTTACCTAAAACATTGTTTCTTTGCCGATATACCTGTTTTCTTTGGCGATTAGAGTCGCCCTGGGTCGGTCCTCCAGCTATGGTATTTACGACCCCAGCTATGGTCAGGTCGGCTCCAGCTCCAGCGTTTGGGGCTCGGGGGTCGGGTTGGGAACATTCTCGGGCAAAATGACCGGGCTCTCCACACCGGTAGGTCGCTCCTGGGCTGCTGAAGCCGTGGGTTTGGGAAAAGGTGCTACTTGTGTATATTGGGGCAGTTTTCCAACTTGAATAAGTTTTGCTATCTCTGCAGCCAAATCTCGCCAATCATTAGTATTGTGACCAATATGTTTATGATAGTTACAATACCTGCCAGGATTGAGCCGATCTGTGGGACCCGTCATGGGGCGGGCTGGGGGTAACAACCCTTAGTGCTGGATGGCCGTATATATGTCAGCTCGTGGAACGGAGAAGGGCTTGACCACCTGCACGACATTAACACTTACCCCGGCCTTCGGGACAGGGTTAGTAGTATTCACAAAATTGTGCTTCTTACTTCCTCCTGGGGGAGGGATCGGGGAAGAAGTTTTTCTTTTACCATATAGGTCGGAAAAACCTCTTTCTCGTTCCTGTTTTATGGCTGCAGCATCCTCAATAACAGCAAAGTTAACAGCAATGACCATCATTTCAAAATAAGAGTGTGGGGGTCGGATGGCCAGTTCAGTAGCTAAAGGTCCTGACCGTAACCCGTTAATAAACGACCCCATCATAATCCTATCATCTTTTTCATGGCATTGCCTAAATTCTACGTTAAACCAATCTATGTAGGCTTGTAATCCTTTTCCCATTCTTTGAGTTATGTTCATTAAGTGTCAAATTGGTTTGGACAATATCTTGTTACCTATAAAATTAGCTAAAAACAGGTCATCGAATTGATCTAACGAATGAATGGAGTTTCGAGGCAGAGTCCAATACCAATTTATGGCTTGACCTTTAAGAGTCAGATGGAATGTCATGCAACGGTTGGCATCAGACAAGTTGGCGGCATCCATGACGCTCATGCACTGCATCCAATGAGCTGTGGGGTCGGTAGTTTCGTCGTACTTGTCAACCTTATCTAAACCTTTGTAACCCAGGGGGAATGGTGCCGTTTGGATCTCCCAACCAAATGGATGAGACACCGAGAAGTGGGCACGGCTTCCCCCAACTGAGCATATCTGAATCCGGGGAGGACTGCTTGACCGAGCTGGGGGTATCCTGACTGACCTAAGGGGTATCCACCCATACCGGGGTAAACAGGTAGTGGTCCTCCAGTGGCGAAGTTTCCTGTGCTGGGCCCGGAGTAATAGCTCGGGTTAAGTAAGGGAGAGTACCCTGTGGGTGGCTGCATGGCTCGGTTGGTGCCTATACCGTAATGCTGAAACTGAGCTAGGTTAGACGGAACTATGCATCCGGGGTATCCTAATTGGTTAACTTCAGGACCGAAGTGGCCTAATTGGTTTGATGATTGAATCAGGCCGGGATGACCTACTTGACTTGTCTGTGGGCCCAGGCCAGGCTGACCTAACTGATTCACTTGCTGTCATAACATAGGAAAAGACAGCCCCGACATGAAAGGGTAATTATTGAGTTGGGCGGTAGGAACTATGAAAGGGGCTGGAAAAGTGGGGGTGACCTGGGTATGGGCTAAGGTGGTGTAAACAGGAGGTGCAGTAAAAAGGTTAGGGAGGCCGGCCACGTAATTGGATCCTGAAAAAAGATGGGCTCCCCCAGAGGGTGGAGGGCATCCCAAAACAGCGATAGACTGAGAGGGAAGGCTAGAAATTAAAACAACGGAGGGATCGGCCATGGGATTGAACAGAGCTCCTGGTGGGGGAACAGTGGGAACAACTTGCGAACTAAAGGGATGTTCTATGCTAACTACATCTGGGGCAGTGGTTGTAATACCTGAGACAGGGAGTTCTAAATTGGGAGCAGAGGTGACCGGAATGTTATGGTTCATTAGATGAAATAGTTGCGGAAACAAACGGAAAAACTTCTCTCTTTCCGCTTGTTCTTGCTGGGGGGTGAGAGGCTCAACAACGGTGATAGTAGTCGGTGGAGCATTGGGGGTGATAGAAACTACGGTGACGGTTGGAACGATAGCGGTTGTAACGACGGGATCAGCGGTGGTGTTAGAAGAAGAAGCGCCCACTACTGAACAATCTTGAGCTTGCGTCATGGTTTCAACAAATTTCTTTAAAAGTGAAGAAGATTTGATGAAATAATTTGATCAAACGCTCCCCACAGACGGCGCCAATTGATGTGACGCAGAAAATTGTTCTTCTTGTGGCGCTTCTTACGGCCCAATGAATTGTTTTGAACAGCAAAGCCCAATCTGAATGAATCTTCACTGCGAAGGAAAATGACTGAGCTGGGAATCGATCTGGGTAGCTCGGACCAGCAAGGACGACAGAAAGGAGTGATTCGTACTGTTCCGGTGGTAACTGTGGATTGATCAAGAGAAAAGCGGGGCTTTCCCCCTTGTATAAGCTCCGACGGTCAAGTTAGAAGAGTTGGAGAAGATAAACAGTAAAGACAATTGCTCAAAATGGTAAAAGTTGCGTACCTCACTAAGTCTGAAGACTTAGTATATATACCTTCAAGTTGAAATGTGTCCGTTGAACCTTCATGATTGTCCTGTTCACCTGCTCCTTCTGTTAAGCGTGGCGTGGACGCTACTGTCTTAACCGGATTTCATGGGTTTCTTCCTCTCTCAGAAGATCTGGAAATCTCTGCATGTGTTTGAAAGGATATACCTATTCTATGACGATTTTCACCTACTGTGTCAGTGAAACAACGTAATTCGATCTAACTATCTTAACTCGGTTAGGCCGTTAATAAAACTGAGGAACTAACAAGGCATTCTAAAGTTTAAGGTCCGACATAAACCTTCCAGAAATATACTGTCTGGCTCGGCTTTGCGGGTTTGACCGACCTAACCTTGTAACTAAGATACCGCTTGGCTCAGTTTGGATGGTCTATCCGACCTAAGCAGAGTTCTGGACTTTTTAAACGTCTTTTTGTCCTTTACGGTTTATTTTGCTTTAGTCCATTGGGCTAGGCCCAATGGAGATCAAATTTCATGCACACCACTCAATATTCGGCTAAAAACTTTAATATACCAATAATTAACCGTATTAATTAAGTACAACTCGTGCCGCATATAATCCCGTTACTTTTAGAAAATTTGAATTAGTAAAATTTTAAAGATACATATTTAAAAGTTATTAAAAGCATAAAACAAAGGTAAATAGTGTACTGACGCAGAGAAATGAGCAAATTAAAAGTGACAGAAAAAAATATTAATACGATTCGGTGACAAGTAGTTACTTATTTACAAATCACTTATTTTCAAGATCTAATAAATTAACAAAGTTATTTATTAACTTCTGATTATGAAAACTACTTATATATTTAATTAATTAGGTTCATAAATATCACTTAATTCATCAACTTTCAACTCTATTAACTATGCTTGTTTAATTAAGTTTAAATGATGAATTGGTTAATCTACTTATATATTTAATTAATTTGGTTCATAAATATCACTTAATTCATCAACTTTCAACTCTATTAACTATGCTTGTTTAATTAAGTTTAAATGATGAATTGGTTAATATGATACAAGGTTAGTCAATAGTTAGTATTAATGCAAATCCATATTCTAATTATGAGAGAGGACGTTAAAGTAACAAATTGCCAGCATTTAATCCTTTTCATGAATGGAAACCAAATCTGTTGAATCCACCGTTTCCCAAATCCCACACCGAATCCGGGTTTCAAATTTTCCAATCCTCTTCTATATATATTCTTCTATGTATATATATATATAGGGAAAACTGCAAAATTGGTCCACAATCTTTACCCCTGTTTCAAATGTAGTCCACAATCTTTAGTAAGTGGCAAATGTAGTCCACAATGTATCCATTTTGTTGCAATTTTAGTCCAAAAACGGAAAATGGACCTTGACTAACGGTCAACGGGTTTGACCGTCAGTCAAACCCGGGTTTGACCCTCCTAAAACCACCCCACCCCTTCCTTCCAAAACCATTTCTCCACATCACCTCTTCCTCCACGTCAGCACCAGAAAATGAAAGGAGATCATAAAAACTCCAAAATTTGCTCCATTGGGGTTTCGAACCTGTGACCTTCCGGATGCGCGCGCGAGAGACAACCACTAAGCTGCAGTCGTTTGTTTGTCTTTGGTTGCTGTTCCATTCACTCATATAGAATCACACTTTTCTTTCATACTTTATACACAAGACCGTGTTAAGACTTTCAAATTCTTTTCCATGCCGTCAAATTAATTAACTTATTTAATTAAAATTACTATTCTAACCTTATTAAATAATGTCAAACATATAATTACCTCTAATATATATTTTTAACTCTTTCAAAAATCTCATACGAATTAATTCAACATCAACTATAATATATTTTTAAATAAATAATTACCTCTAATATATATTTTACAAATAATAATTACCTCTAATATATATTTTTAACTCTTCCCCTTCGTATGAGATTAAATAATTACCTCTAATATATATTTTTTAACTCTTCCCCTTCGTATGAGATTATTTAAAAATATATTATAGTTGATGTTGAATTAATTCGTATGAGATTTTTGAAAGAGTTAAAAATATATATTAGAGGTAATTATATGTTTGACATTATTTAATAAGGTTAGAATAGTAATTTTAATTAAATAAGTTAATTAATTTGACGGCATGGAAAGGAATTTGAAAGTCTTAATACGGCCTTGTGTATAAAGTATGAAAGAAAAGTGTGATTCTATATGAGTAAATGGAACAACAACCAAAGACAAACAAACGACTGCAGCTTAGTGGTTGTCTCTCGCGCGCGCATCTGGAAGGTCACAGGTTCGAAACCCCAATGGAGCAAATTTTGGAGTTTTTATGATCTCCTTTCATTTTCTGGTGCTGACGTGGTGCTGACGTGGAGGAAGAGGTGATGTGGAGAAATAGTTTTGGAAGGAAGGGGTGGGGTGGTTTTAGGAGGGTCAAACCCGGGTTTGACCGTCAGTCAAACCCGTTGACCGTCAGTCAAACCCGTTGACCGTTAGTCAAGGTCCATTTTCCGTTTTTGGACTAAAATTGCAACAAAATGGATACATTGTGGACTACATTTGCCACTTACTAAAGATTGTGGACTACATTTGAAACAGGGGTAAAGATTGTGGACCACTTTTGCAGTTTTCCCTATATATATATATACACTCCCCAATTCAATCCAACAGTTTCATATTCAGATCATCCTCCTTAATCTCCATATTTCATCATTCGATTCGTTCCCTTGCAATCCCAAACATGGTGATTATCTCTGAAGGTGACTTGCCGCCATCGCCGTCGGCAGAGAAGAAGCCAGAAAGTCTGGTTCCGAACAAAGCGAACGGCCTGGACATGGAAAGCTACTCCTGGGGACAAACCCTTCAAGAAGCCACCATAAACGTCCCTGTTCCGCCGGGGACGAAGGCGAGATCGATTGTATGTGAGATTAAAAGGAATCGCATCAGTGTCGGACTGAAAAATCAGTCCCCAATTCTAGAAGGAGAGTTCTTCGCTTCAGTGATGCAAGATGAGTGCTTCTGGAGCAGTAGGGCTGGGCAATGGCCCAAGGCCCACACACATTTGGGGCCCAAAAAAGAAAAATATAGTATTATGTATTAGTAATTTTAGCTCATAAAAATTTTAATTTTAGGCCCAAATTAATTTTTTATATAAAAGATAAAATTAGGGCCTTTTTTAAAATTTATGTTAGTTCAAGGTCCACATTTAAAGTACATATTTAATTTTGTTTAAAAAAATTGATGCAAGAATATATATATTTTTTTATCAACTCAAGGCCCAATTTTATTTTTGTTTGAAAAAGATTGAATGTGTATAACCATGTTTACATATCCTCTTTTCGAGAGTTAGAACTTAGAGGAGGGGCTAGATTGCTCCTTCCTGTTGGAATTAATGATATTGTTTTAGCACAACTATCAGATGATTTTGAGAGACCAAAGGACACCATAGAGTCTACACTTTTCTTGCAGTCTCTTGACTTGGGGAATTTTCAGTCCTTCCCCTGATATTTTTTTTTTCCCACGAAGCAGGACAGGTTGAACTGTTGGAAGAGCTTGCTCAAAGGCGGTCCCGAAATTGATACCCAGAAGGTGGAGCCTGAGCCCTCCAATTTTTCCGATTTGGATGGGGAGACTAAAACGGCGGTGGATGTTCGATCAGCGTCAGAAGTCCATGGGTCTTCCGACGAGCCAAGAGATTCAGAATGCGGAACTGATGAAGAAGTTCAGGGATCAGTATCCTAACATGGATTTTTCAGGGGCGAAGATGATGGGCTAGCTAATATCATCAATTCCAATTGATTAATGTTTGGGAATTTTGTTTTGGGTTAGAGTTTATGGTTTTGGAGGAAAATTAGAGTAGGTTTGGGTTCATGCCAACAAATGTCTCAAATTCTAGATGTCTCCTTAACTTTTGCATGTCATTTAAATCAATTATTATTTAAACAAATATCCACCCTGCGTATAATTTTCATCAAAAATGCAAAGTAAGTTACTTAAAAGTTTCCATAATTGTTTATTCTATGGTGACTTGCTTGGGGTGAATTTTATTTTTTTTATCAATCACTAAATAAATTGTGTCTCATACAAGAAATTTCTTTTGAAAATTTGTGTAGAAAAGAGAAAAAAAATGTAATGATTATGTTATTTTTTAAATTTATATAAATGAATAAGTGATGATTTTTCTGAAATGTAATGGAAAAGAATAGAATCTAAATGAATGCAGGCCACTCCTCCAGGATGATTGCCTATGAAAGCACTAACACAAATCAGGGAGATATGGGCACATGTTTCAATAAGTTTCAAAATTTTATTTTTTTTTTATTTTTTTTTTTTGGCAATTGTGGTCCAAGATAAAAAGTTCCATGCGGGAAAAAAGAAAAAGGAGCAAAAATGTGATTTTTCCCATTTTATTTTGTGAACCCACCTATCTTTCAATATATCATTAATTGTTAAACTCATTTGTCCTTCTATTCGTTTTAATTATTGAACCTAGCTGTCTGTCTTTTTATTTGGTCTTTATTGTATTAATTTGAGGGGTGGAGAGAAAGTTTTTGACTCTTTACATGTTTTAATATATACAACAGGTCATGTTCTATGTGATTGCATCCCACAAAAATCTCTGAACATACGAAAGAATTTAAAAAGTATAAGTTCTATCAATTTCACCAAGGCTTTACAGACAACTTTCTCACATTTTTCTTAGTCATACCCGCAGAAAAATAAATAATTATTGCTTTGAGAAAAATAATATCACAGTACAAATTAGGTTTTTATTCTTTATGTTTTTAAAGACCAACAACCATTTTCTTGGATGAGGTGATTTTTTAGTTGAAATAGTATTATACTTATTTCATTTCACATAATATTAAATTTTTTGTAAAATAAATATGATATGTTGTATTAAATGTTGGATTTTCTTTTTGAAGAGTATTACATTAATTTCATGATGCATTTGTAATAGTACTATTGAATATAAGATACAAGGTACTGTATGGTTTGAGTTTTGATTTTTGAAAAATAGTTTTATAATATAAAAAGTGTATTGAAAATGTAAAAATATATAGCTGGATAATAAAAAGTTATATTGAAAATGATGAAAGTTGATTATAATACATTAAATTTACTGTTGAAACCAAAACTAAAACTCAAACCAAAATGTAAAGAACATGCTAGAAAGTATAATTTTAATGAATGAAAGTAATAATTTCAGGTGTACTATTTTTTAACCCTTGTTACCCATAATATCCGAATTGATCATGACCTCAGTGACGGAATCAAAAATTCCCAACTCTTTTTTTTTTTTTTTTTTAACAATTTCTTTACAAGAGTGAGCTCTCTACAATACCTCCCTCTCTTGGTTTTTATATTTTTATATTGCTCAAACTAAATATTTACCCCATCCTAAAACTGCCACTATGTTACGGGCCAAGTCTCTCGCGTTTTCCCTGCAACCCCATTTATGTGCCAAGGTCCCTAAACTGACATGTTACATCAACAAGAAACCCGATTGTAGTTACACCATCATTAAATCTGATGGCGGTTACATAGAATTTGAAAGGACAGAAAAGACATATATATGTACTCTATAAATATAAGGAACATCTCTAAGTTAAAGGTATACAAACATTCTCTGATTATAGTAAAATGATAAACTATTGCTCTTACTAACTTGAGCGTCAGTGTGATATAGAGCGGATAGCCTGAATCTTTAAGGTCATTTCTAGTATCAGACAAAATACTTTCTCATGTCCAGAATAGAAGTTATAAGGAAACGTCTGCTCTGATATCAAGTTCCAAGTGTCTAGTTCTTTGCTGCCAGATCGTGTTTCATCAATTGGTGCCATATGTGGGGGATGATTTGATACTCCGTTCATTAAATTGTGTTTCACTATGAAATAAATTTGTTGAAGTTTGACAATTGGCGGGAGGAGATGGTTGAAGGGATCTGTCACACTCATCCAGGCTTCAAGGAGGCCAGATTTTCAACAATTGGAAGAGTATATTAATCAACATTTTGAGAAAATTGTTCAAATGTTGAAGGAGAAATGTGCTGCGAAGAGGTGGGAAGAAGAAGATCATTTTAGAATTGAGAACGCCATAGGGAGGAAGAGAAGTGTCGTAGAGAGAGATGCAACGGTCGGAATCGCTGGTTCGACTGGAAGAGAGGGACCATTATTCTTAGGGTGAAGGTTTTGAGAATTGTAGGGAATGTCGTGGGGATTCTTTTGTCTAGTTAGTTATCCACGCGGAGGATAATGTTTCGGTGTCCAGACCTCGTGATCATAGATCTCAAGGTTAAAGGAATTCCAGCAGCGACAATAACGATCACCGCCACCAACTGTTGCCAACGCCGGACGCCCAGTCATCGCCGCGGCCCTTTCTTGGCTTGATAGCTAAAAGCTTGTTAGTTTATTTGGTTTACTTCTATTTATAGTTTTCTTATCATTGTTTTTTCATAAAGGTTTTTTTTTTTAACACATTATTATGGTTATTTGGATACTTTAGTAGTATGTATTGTGCAAAATTGAACAGAGACAGTGATCTAAAGAAAAACCCTAATTTGCCATTAGAGAAGCTTTCTCATTAAGCAAAGAAATTTCATAATTAATTGATTATTGCAGGGGCGGAGCCACATCATAGGCTGGTGGAGCAATTGCCCCACCGGCACTCAATTTTTTTTTTTATTGTATAAAATTTAAAAATTTATATTTTAACCCACCAAAAATTAAAATAATAGAAGTAATATTTATAATAAATAATTTTGCTCCACCAAACATTTGGGACCTAGTTCCACCACTGAATTATTGTACATCATGATTACAATATATATAGAGAACCTAAAACAGAAAAGTAAAACATGCGCTCCACTACTATGTGTGTATGTGCTGAGCTGGATTAACTAATAAAATAATTAATTTAAGCTACATCATGCACGTGCTCTTTATCATATTTAATGATAAAAAAAAAATTTGACACTAAGGCGGCCCCTCTGATATTTAGTTGTGCGTTTATAGCTAGATTCATTACCATATTCGACAAGTTTTCTTAATCTTTGCTGGGGTATCTCCTCAAATTTCTAATACAATTAATATTGGGCCAGACTTTCTAATCCTGAATAGATTAGGAAATTAAGCCCAATAGGGTTTCTCTAATTTTATTATAAATAGACGTTGTTTGTAATAGACTAGAGGCAGTAGTCAGAGCAGAGCAGTAGACAGATCTCATTCTAGATAGAAAATGTGCTAGAGAGAGAACTGTAGAGGGGAAGTGTATAATAGAATTGAGGGCAAAGAGGTTAACTCTTCTATTCTGTAATTCTTTGTTTGTTTGAAATAGTGCGTATTCCCGTTGATTAAATCACGTTAAATTGTTGTGTTTTCTTTTCTGTTTTTAATTCCGCTGCAGTGTTGTTGTTGGAATATTTATTCCAATAAGTGATTTAAAGATCCTGAGAGGGTATTATTCTCAACAAGTAATATTATAGTCTGGGCCAAAAATTAGAAAAAGAAAAATCAGGAGCTCGAGGACAGAAAAAGAAAAATCAGAAGTTGACGTTTGCGATCGGGGTGCTGCGCAATTTTGTTGATTGATAGAACAGTTGGAGTCTTCAATGACGGTGGCACCAATTGAAGAGCAATTGTTTTTGGAAAAAGTTGATGCTGGTGAATCAAAGAAAGTAAGTCAAGTTAATTGCCTAATTTGATGACGGGTCCAATTTTAGAAGGAAGAAAGTTTTAATTTGGTAGTGAGATCCGGTTTGGAAGAAAGGAAAAGGGGAAAGGGCAATTGCTATTTGGTTGTGGGGTCCGTGGCTTCAATGAAAGTCAGAATTAATTTATTTTTTGAGTTTGGCTTTTGAGGAGTAATCAAATAAATTAAGAGGCATACTATACGCAGTAACGGTTTTACTAAACGCAGTAACATTCTCCTGTAAAATGATTAAATTGCCCTTTATGAATAAATTTTTTTTTTCTATTTTTTCACCTATAAGTAAGGGGTGAAGTTCAGAATTTTTCTAAAACGTTTAGAGTTAGTTGTTTTTCATTTACATTAAATTACAGAAACACTTGTTTTCCATTTGATCACTGACACGTTCATTCAAATATGGCCGGTATACCGGAGTACGATTCATATTACACGGTAAGTAACACTGTATTTATTTTTTTAATTTATAACAGTATGTGTAATTTATGTATATACGTTTCCATTTAATTTTCGGGGAAAAAAATCCAGTATGGGAGATTTTTTCCCGAATCTGCGATTATCTGGCCGTTTTTTTGCCGATTCTGAAACATTTCGGACGTGGAGAATGTCTCCCAGTCCGAAATCGCCGGACTACCGCCGTCCGCCGGCGGTATTTCCGGCGAAAATACCGCCGTTCGCCGGCGGTATTTTGGCCGGAATACCGCCGGGGAGCGGCGGTATTTCCGTGGCAAATACCGCCTCCGGCAGGCGATATTTTCGCCTGAAATATCGCCGCCTGCCGGCGATATTTTGGCAGAAAATATCGCCGGCCGGCGGGGATATTTTGGCAGAAAATATCGCCGGCCGGCGTGGATATTTTGGCCGGAAATATCGCTGGCCGGCGGCGATATTTTCGCTGGAAATATCGCCGCCGGCAGGCGATATTTCCGGCCAAAATATCAGCTCCGGCATCCGGCCGTATTTCCGGCGGGCGGGCGCGTTTTTTCTGCTATTTTCCCGGGAGAAAATCCCGGGACAGTCGCAATATCTATCCAACCTATGCTAATCATAATTGTGTCAGAACTTTGGATCTGACCGATAATATGATTGCGCAATGTATTTGCTGAATAGAAATTTTAGTGTTTAAGTATGGTGAACGAGGTTTTTTTATGTTGTTTCGCAGGATTTTCACGTTGAGAGCGATGACATTTATGCTGACCACACCGAAGATTTCGGACGACAGAAGAGTTCATCAGTAAGGAAGGTATGACTGCATGGGTTAAAGCACGAGCAGCTGAAAATAATATGACGACAAAAATTACATCTTCTTCGAAAATGTTGGGGCTGTTCCTAACAAGAGGGAGAAGCGGTAGAGTTGAGATTGTGTGCGATAGATCAGGAAAAGTTAGGGATAAGGCACCCATACCGGAATGGAGAAGCAGACGGAGCAATACAAGCAGCAAGAAGACAAACTGTCCATTTCACCTGAAGGGACGAGAAATTGATGGGGGAAAGTGGAAGTTAGAGGTCAGAAACGGAACACACAATTAAGAATTAGAAGAAGTGAGAAATTGGCATTCACGCAGACACGTTTAACAGAAGCGGAGAAGAAGAAGATTGCAGAAATGTCCAGTATTAACATCAGACAGAAGCATATATTGGCCCAATTGCGCGCAGATGATCCGAAAAATGTCAGCCACATAAGACAGGTTTACAACGAATCAGCAAAAAGTAAAAGGGATGCGAGGGGAGGTATGACTAACATGCAGTATTTCTTCAAACTTCTGCATGATCACGAATACTTCTATGCGTACTCAGGCGATGACAGAAGCAATGCAGTGGGCCAAATCTTCTTTGCGCACAAAAAGGCGCGTCGTCTACTTGTTCTGTTTCTGTACGTTTTGTTTATGGATACAACGTATAAGACAAACAGGTATGACATGCCGCTGCTGCAAATTGTAGCTCATGTACCTACAGTTCAGTATTTTCATATCGCATTCATTTTCCTAAGGGATGAGACTACTCCAAGTTATTACTGGGGATTGGTGCAATTGAGCACTTTATTCGAGGAAAACAGATTCCCCCACGTGGTCATGACCGATCGAGAGACCGCATTACTGAATGCTGTGGCACTAGTTTTCCCACATGCTACCCAGCTACTTTGTAGGAGGCACATTGAAATGGATGTCAAGAAACATGTAGTGTCAACTGGGAATGACAAAACTACGACGGATGTCTTTCTATATCATTGGGGACAAGTTGTGAAAGCCCTGACATATGAACAGTTCACGGAAGCTGTGGATTATATTGATACTAAATATGAGAATAAATCCAGATTTAGAAATGTTATTCCTTATTTGAAGAATACATGGTTGGATCCTCACAAGGAGAAGTTTGTGTCTTACTGGACGAAAAGCAAAAAGCATTACAGCAGGCGCACGAACATGTAAGTTATTTATTGATTTCATTTATGATTCGTACGTTGTATAATTACGCGATGTTTTATATAAGGATTTATGTTCTATCCAGAATGTTAATGTCAAATGTCTTTCAGGGTTGAGAGTGCTCATACACAGGTGAAGAAGGCTATTGGTACGGATAGAAAGGCATTCCCAAGTATTTTTCACGACATTCATATTATGATAGGGTTGCACCTCGATGAAATTTGGACTAAAATGGAAGCTTCGCGCAGCAAAACATACCGGAAGAGCGACTACCTACTGTACAGTCGTTTGAATGGTAGAATGTCGTTCGCTGGAATTACAATGGTGGAGGACGAATATACAAAAAGAGTTGGCCTTATCGGGGACGACGGTTCTCTTTGTGGTTGCGAACTCGGAACAAGTTGCGGTCTGCCATGTGCATGTGAGATGCAACAGTTGGTGCGCGCGTACCAACCAATTGATCCTATCGACGTTGACGCCTTCTGGAAGACGCTGCACTTGGGAGATACTGATATTCCAGAAACCCAGGAGGAGAGGCAAACCGTTGAAGGGCGACTGCATGAAATGTTTCTGGATGTCATAGCGCGTCCGAGCGCTGAGATATACAGGGTCATGGGTGTTGTGCATTCGACGCTTTATCCCGAAACTGTTGATGTAGCTGAGCCTGTTAGTAGGCCACACAGGGGACGTCCCAGACACAATTTCACCCAACGAGATCTATCAGGGTTCGAGCACGCCGAAAGGAATGCGATACAACGAGGTACGAATATATGTAGGCGACTTTTATTGTCATTGTTGTCAAATACATATACACCTACTGAATTTAATATGTTTTACACTCGCAGGCCGGCGATCCACAGGCGGGCAGAGAAAACGAAGGGTGTTGAGGCCCCACGCTTCTGAGTGGCCTTACGACCTTCCTGTATTTCTGAAGCAGTTCGTGTTCGAATACATTACCGGCCACGTTAATGTTGTGCCCGATGGACATTGTGGTTTTAGGGTAATTGCCTATTTCGTACACGATGCAGATCAGGAGCAGTGGCACCAAGTGCGTAGAGACCTGCGCCAAGAACTCCGGGATGAAGCTAATTTTTGGCACTTCGTTCTTGGGGCAGTCGATTACAATTTAGCATGCAGGCTGCTAAATTGGTATGTAGTTCCGGCAGAAGAGGATTTCTGGTTTGATTCTCATCTTCTGGGAATACTTGTCGCAACGAAGTACCAGAGGGTGGTTACATTATATGCCGAGCAAAGTAATACTTTCCTTCCGCTTCTGTGGTGGGGGGCCGGCGTCTCCACTGATCCGAGCAATTTCATTAATATGGGGTTAATAAGACAAAATCATTTCATTGATTTGTTAACTACAGGGGAGGTATTGCTACCCCCAATCTATCCGACGTGGAGTAGCCGGGCCTCAGAACAAATGCAGCTTTGGAAATCTCATTTGGATGGAAAATTAGGTGCATTCTGGAATAAAGCGACTGTTGAGTGTTAGTATACGATATTTTTTCAATATGTACGGCTTAACGTTAAAAGCAATTTATTTTTTGTACCTTTTTACGCTCAAAACATAAGATCTGCATCTTCAATATTTTGGTGTAATACATTTTTATCATCACAGAATTTAAATAAAATATCTATACATCATTGCGATTGGCGGTATCTCCGTAGACAGTGCATTTAAAAACATATTAGAAACAATGATTACAACAGATGGGACTCGGGCTAAATGTATTACAGTGCCGGCATCAAATCCTTCAAATGACGAGCCACCTCCTCTATAGCACTCTCCCTAACTTCACTTGGGACGGTATCCCGGTTTCAAGGATGAGCATAATACATTTTACTTGCTATATATTGCAAGCGCTGCATTTGGAATAAATATCGACTGAATGTTAAAAAGATTGACACAATTATATACTTAATCAGCAGAAAAAAAACATAAATATGTAGTTCTTACCGCAACCGCAGATAGCTGTTTCGGGTCCATTGGCTCATCCGCATGCATGTCGTCGGGACTAACACGAACGTGCGTCCGCAGAAGGAAGTACTCAAGGTACTCAGGGCACGTATGATCGGCCCAATTAGCCCTCCTCATCCCCCTTAACACCTTATTCTTGGGGTACATTTGCGGGATCTTAAGATTCGTATCAAACACGCAGGAGTACCTTTTTATTTCAGGATCTCTGTAACAGCTCTTTGGCTGTAGAACTGGGTGAGAATCGTCTGAATGAATCCAAATTGCCGCAGGAACCGATCTGGCATGTATGGCTCTGCGACCCCAGGGCAATAAATAAGACCCCTATACAAGGTTATTACGTGCGCTCCTGCGGAATTCGGCCCAAAAGGAAGCCAATTGACCTAGTGCGTGTGAAACATAGTCAGTGGATAATCGACTAGGTCGGCAATTACAATAATAAACATAAGAAAATTTAAATGACAGGAGAAATATTACCTCTTCGGATTTCATTCCGTACAGGGCACGTCTGTATTTCAACAGGCTGCTAGATTGGTATGTAGTTCCGGCAGAAGAGGATTTCTGGTTTGATTCTCATCTTCTGGGAATACTTGTCGCAATGAAGTACCAGAGGGTGGTTACATTATATGCCCAGCAGAGTAGTACTTTTCTTCCGCTCCTGTGGTGGGGGGCCGGCGTCTCCACTGATCCGAGCAGTTTCATCAATATGGGGATAATAAGACAAAATCATTTCATTGCTTTGTTAACTACAGGGGAGGTATTGCTACCCCCAATCTATTCGACGTGGAGTAGCCGGGCCTCAGAACAAATGCAGCTTTGGAAATCGCATTTGGATGAAAAATTAGGTGCATACCGGAATAAAGCGACTGCTGAGTGTTAGTATATGATTTTTTTTTCAATATGTACGGCATACGTTAAAAGCAATTTATTGTTTGTACATTTTTAGGCTCGAAACATAAGATCCGCATCTTCAGTATACAAGGTGTAATACATTTTATCATTACAGAATTTAAATAAAATATCTATACATCATTGCGATTGGCGGTATCTCCCTATATAGTGCAATTAAAAACATATTAAAAACAAAGATTACATCAGATGGGACTCGGGCTAAATGTACTACAGTGCCGGCATCAAATCCTCCAAATGACGGGCCACCTCATCTATACCACTCTCCCTCACTTCGGTTGGGACGGTATCCCGGTTGCGAGGATGAGCATAATACATTTTACTTGCTATATATTTCAAGCGCTGCGTATGGAATAAATATCGACTGAATGTTAAAAATATTGACGCAATTATATACTAAATCAACAAAAAAAAACATAAATGTGTAGTTCTTACCGCAACCGCAGATAGCTGTCTCGGGTCCATTGGCTCAGCCGCAGGCATGTCGTCGGGACTAACACGAACGTGCATCTGCAGAAGGAAGTACTTAAGGTACTCAGGGCACGTCTGATCGGCCCAATTAGCCCTCCCCATCCCCCTTAACACCTTATTCTTGGGGTACATTTGCGGGATCTTAAGATTCGTATCAAACACGCATGAGTACCTTTTTATTTCAGGCCCTCTGTAACAGCTCTTTGGCTGTAGAACTGGGTGAGGGATTGTCTGAATGAATCCAAATTGCCGCAAGAAACGACCTGGCATGTATAGCTCTGCGACCCCAGGGCAATGAATAAGACCCCTATACAATGTTATTGCGTGCACTCCTGCAGGATTCGGCCCAAAAGGAAGCCAATTGACCTAGCGCGTGTGAAACATAGTCAGTGGATAATCGACTAGGTTGGAAATTACAATAATAAGCATACAAAAATTTAAATGACAGGAGAAATATTACCTCTTCGGATTTCATTCCGTCCAAGGCATGTCTGTATTTCAACAGATCCCAGTTAGGTTCCCACTTCCTTCTGGTTCCGACGTGCCACTTAACCGATGCTGGCCAATCGGCATCCCAGGATCTCTGCTTGGCCGGACTAAACGCGGGGAAGTATTCGTATATCCAGCTCTATTAAAAAAATTGGAAAACAAATTAGTTATTTTTTTCCGCAGGTATAAGGAATGAAATAATTTATAAACGATTCTTACAAACTTGCAATAAAGTCAGACACCCGCCTAACTGGGCACCGTTCGCTCTAGAGGCCCGACCAAGGTTGCGATACAGGCTCGCCAAACATGCTGCCCCCCACACAAGTCCCCCTAGGCTTTCTACATCTTGGAGGTAAGGCAAGAAGTGCCCAAGGACGTGGGTTTTTTTCTTATCCACGAATAGGGTGTTCCTAACTAACCACAGCAAATAACCTGCGACAGCATTGGAGGCGTCCACCTGTCCACTGAGACATTGCTAGCGGAGAAGGACATTTTGACAGTGGCAAAATCTCGATCCCCGAGCTGGTCTTCATGAATCCCCAACGTCTCTAACAGCAGTACCTTTATCTCTGCCGACTTCATTTTTCACCCAATTGGCGAACTCGCAATCGGAACACGCAATATGTACGCAACGTCGTGGAGACTGATGCTCATCTCTCCGAATGGCATGTGGAATGTATTAGCTTTCGGCTGCCATCTCTCAACAAAGGCACTGAGGAGTGCAGAGTCTAGCTCTGGATGCATAGACCAACACAAATGTGCCAACCCGGACTGGTCAACTAGAGTTTTCATTTCCCCTTCGTCTAAAGCCCACTTCTGCAGATTGTTATAGCCATTATGGCACAACAATACACCACGTTCCTATGTAATAGAATGAATAACATAACACTTTTACTAACCCAACTTATTAATCATAAATGAAAAATTAATAATAATCATATCAAGAAATATGTAATAAATCATGAAAACGATACCTGTCGATGCCATACGTAGTAGGCAACATGACCTTTAAAACTCTGTAGCAACTCCGGATCTGACAGTCCACCGTCAATCGGACCATCTAGATGTCAGTAAGCCTTCGACCCGGCATCCCCTCTGTAGCCATAACCGGACCCAGCTCCTGACACAAACCTACGTGCGGAGCCTATCACTTCCTTGCCTTTTTCGCTCCTCCGTCGATTGGAATCATTTTCCCCTTCATTTTCATCCCCCAACCGGCCCGAGTTCCCTACCATGTAGCCCTGCGACTGGGACATTTCCATCTCAAATATTTCTGCATTTTCCCTAGCTTCCTCCTCCTCCGCATTTCCAATGTATGGCGGAGCAAATGGAATTTCCCGGTAATCAACGTTACTTTCCCTCGTCGCATTTGATAAGCGAGAAGATCCCTGCGCTCTCCCTGCCACTTTCCTCTGCCGCTTGGATACAGTGGGATGTATGCGGCCACCTACTTCCTCAGACGAGGACTGCGTCGCATCAGTGCTTCTATCAACCAATAGCGTACTTTCATCCTTTCTGCTTTTGCTTTTGGTCAATTTCAATTTCTTCAATGCTTCTGCCATCTGCAATCATAAAAATGCACATGTATCAATACGAAATTAATTGCTAACATATACAGAACCAGAAAACGTTTACAATTACAGAAATTTTAAAATATTGTCACAAATTTCGCCCCATTCAGGCATAAAACATCCGGATATATCAAGCCGCCCTGCGAAAAATATGGTAGCCGCCGGATAGTTTCTATTATCCGGAGAAAGATAGCCGTCGGCCGGCGGTTTTTCCGGTGAAATACTGCCGCCGGCCGGCGGTATTTTCCAAGAAAAATACCGCTGCCGGACGGCGGTATTTCGCCGAAAAATACCGCCGTCCGGCAGCGGTATTTTTCTTGGAATCCGGAGGTATTCCGGCCGGGAAATCAATGATGCTCGCAGTAACCGTTTTCATTCCATTCCGGGGACAATCTCACGGATCTACGACGATCCGGGGAAAAAAATATCATTTTCGGGTTCAATACTAACAAATTCGGATATATTATAACCTCTAACAAAACTTCGGTATGCCTCTAACTAAATTAATGAAACAAACAAATAATCTCACAAATAAAACAGTACCGAAAGAAATATTAAATTGAGGCACTAACCTTTAATCGATCGTACTCGCAGTAACCGTTTTATCCGATTTAACTAATTTAGAGTTTTCTTAGCCTAACTTGCATTTCACTTCCTCTGGTTGCGCCTATTTCTGGGGCTGCGTTTCCTTGAAAAGCTGCTCACGGGGTTACTGTTGTTCATGAACAGTACCCGCATGGTTAAACAGTAACGGTTTCATTTTTTTTTAATTTTTTTGTTCCAGGGGCATTTTAATCTTTTTACAGGGGAATGTTACTGCGTTTAGTAAAACCGTTACTGCGTTTAACAATTTCGTAAATTAATTCCAATGTTGTTTTCTTTTACTCGCCTTCAAAGTATTTGGTTCAATTAAATTTGATCAAGGTTAGGGCTGTGGGGTCGGCGGGTGTTCAGAAGAAAAGAAATTTTTTTGAGGTTTGCGTTTGGTTGAAACCTAAGGCTTTGTTATTGTGGGTTAATTTAATTTTGGTTTAAGGGATTTAAGATTTTTTGGATCAATTTTAAAGATATGTCTGAGAGAAAGTTTGAAACTCCACTCTTCGATGGGAAGACATATTTTACGATGTGACAGTGTACTAATCAAGATTTACTAGTGCGAGATAATCTTGATTTGACACTTGAAGATAAGAAGCCCGAAGGGATGAGTGATAAAAATTGAGATACGATGAAGAAGCAGGCAGTTAGTACGATTCGACTTGCACTTGCTCCAGAGATTAAATACAGTGTCCTGAAGGAGAAGACACCGAAGGGGATCTGGGACAAGTTGGAGAGCATATATGCGTCAAAGTTACTAACGAACAGGTTGTGCATAGAGATGAACCTCTACACTTTGAAGATGAATGAAGGAGGAAATTTTCATGATCATGTGAATGTGTTTAATCAGCTAGTATGCCGACTTCAAAACACGGGAGAGGAAGTCGAAGATGAAGGGCAAGCTTTGTTGTTGCTGTCTTCTTTGCCATTGTCTTATAAACCGGTTGTGCAAACAATGCTTGTTAGGAGAACAAGATTGACACTTGATGATGTGGTTACATAGCTGAGGGAGAATGAGAAGATTACGGGAAAGAATACTACGCCTGGGGTTGATGAAGCACTAGCTGTTACAGAGAGTTCGAATCGAGAGAGGAGTCGTTCGCGAGGTAGGAGTGACATTCGTGGAAGATCTCGGCCGAGAAACTACAGTAATTTAGAGTGTTATTACTGTGGGGAGAAGGGTCACATTCAATATGCTTGCCCTATCATGAAAGAGGATTTGAAGAGTTTGAGGGAGATGAAGAAGAAGGGCAAAGAGAAGATTGACGACTCTGCTAATGCAAATGTTGTGTCTGATGATACTGATGTGTTGATGATGAAGAATACTGAGTCAAGCAGCTCAGGTTGGGTGATGGATTGTGCAGCGTCTGTGCACATATGTAGAGATAGATCATGTTTTGATACTTTGCAGGTTGATGGGGATTTTGGACACATTGTTGTGGGGAATAGTCAGAAGATAAAGATTGAGGGTGTCGGTATCACACTTCTCAAGACTCACAATGGTGCTATGAGAAAATTGACTGATGTGAAATATGTGCCTGCATGTGCTGATAACATAATTTCATTGGGAAGATTATGTTCTCATGGGTACAAATTCACAGGTGATGGTGACTTCTGCAAAGTATTCAAAGGAGATGAGTTGATTCTGCAAGAGACGAGAAGTAGTCATCATATCTTTTATGTTGGTGATTCGAAGAATAGGTCTTGTGCTGAGTTTGGCATTCAAAAGGAGGAGTTGAAGCCAAAGAAGAAGAAACAAGTCACATTTTCAGATGATGTTATTGTACATAGGACTTTGAGTCGAGGGAGGATTTGTTGGGGTATCTCCTCAAATTCCTAATACAATTAGTATTGGGCCAGACTTTCTAATCCTTAATAGATTAGAAAACTAAGCCCAATAGGGTTTCTCTAGTTTTATTATAAATAGACGTTATTTGTAATAGACTAGAGGCAGTAGTCAGAGCTGAGCAGTAGACATATCTCATTCTAGACAGAGAATGTGCTAGAGAGAGAACTGTAGAGGGGAAGGGTAGAATAAAATTGAGGACAAAAATGTTAACTCTTCTATTATGTAATTCTTTGTTTGTTTGGAATAGTGCGTATTCCCGTGGATTAAACCACGTTAAATTGTTGTGTTTTCTTTTCTGTTTTCAATTCCGCTGCAGTATTTTTGTTGGAATATTTCTTCTAATAAGTGGTTCAAAGATCCTGAGAGGGTGTTATTCCCAACAATCTTAGACGTGAAGCAAAAGTTTAAGAGGCATACTAAATGCAGTAATGGTTTTACTAAACGCAGTAACATTCCCCTGTAAAATGTCCGAATTGCCCTTTATGATTAAAAAAATTTTTTTCTCCATTTTTTCACGTATAAGTAAGGTACCAAGTTCATTATATTTTTTAAACCTTCAGAGTTAGTTGTTTTCCATTTACATTAAACTCAGAAACACTTGTTTTTCATTTCATCACTGACACGTTTATTCAAATATGGCCGGTATACCTGAGTACGATCCATATTACACTGTAAGTAACACTGTATTTATTTTTTTACTTTATAGTAGTTTGCAAAAATTATCTATATACCGCTTCACTTTAATTTTTGGGAAAAAAACCCATTCAGGGGGATTTTTTTCCCGAATCTGCGATTATTCGGATGTTTTTTGCCGGTTCTGCAACATTTCGGACAGGGAGACTGTCTCCCCGTCCGAAATTCCCAAAATACCGCCGGTCGACGGCGGTATTTCTCACGGAAAGAAATACCGCCTGACGACAGCGATATTTCCGGCGAAAATACCGCTGCCGGCCAGCGGTATTTTCGCCGGAAATATCGCCGCCGGCCAGCGGTATTTTCGCAGGAAATATCGCCAGCCGACGGCGGTATTTCCTAACAAAACACCAAGTCCGGCAGCCGGCCGTATTTTCGGTGGGCGGGCGTTTTTTCGGCTATTTTTTCGGGCGAAAATCCCGGGACAGTCGCAATATCCATCCAACCTATGCTAATCATAATTGTGGCAGAACTTTTGCTCTAGCCAATAATATAATTGCCCAATGTATTTGCTGAATCAAAATTTTTGTGTTTAAGTATGCTGAACCAGATTTTTTTATGTTAAAAGGATTTTCGCGTTGAGAGTGATGACATTTATGCTGACCACATCGAAATATTTCAGACGACCAAAGAGTTCATCAGTAAGGAAGATATGACGGCAAAAATTATTTCTTCTTCGAAAATGTTGGGGCTGTTCCTAACAAGAGGGAGAAAAGGTAGAGTTGAGATAGGGTGCGATAGATCAGGAAATGTTAGGGAGAAGGCACCCATACCGGAAGGGAGAAGCAGACGGAGCAATACAAGCAGCAAGATGACAAACTGTCCATTTCACCTGAAGGGACGAGAAATTGATAGGAAAAAGTGGACGTTAGAGGTCAGAAACGGTACGCACAATCATGAATTAGAAGAAGAGTGAAATTGGCATTCAGCGCAGACATGTTTAACAGAAGCGGAGAAGAAGAAGAAGATTGCAGAAATGTCCAGTATTAACATCAGGCCGAAGCATATATTAGCCCAATTGCGCTCAGATGATCCGAAAAATGTCAGCCACGTAAGACAGGTTTACAACGAATCAGCAAAAAGTAAAAGGGATGCGAGAGGAGGTATGACTAACATGCAGTATTTCTTCAAACTTCTGCATGATCACGAATACTTCTATGCGTACTCAGGCGATGACGAAAGCAATACAGTGGGCCACATCTTCTTTGCACACAAGAGGGCGCGTCGTCTACGTGTTCTGTTTCCGTACGTTTTGTTCATGGATACAACGTATAAGACAAACAGGTATGACATGCCTCTGCTGCAAATTGTAGCTCATGTACCTACAGCTCAGTATGTTCATATCGCGTTCATTTTCCTGAGAGATGAGATTACTCCGAGTTATTACTGGGGATTGGCGCAATTTAGCAATTTATTCGAGGAAAACAAATTCCCCCACGTGGTCATGACTGATCGAGAGACCGCATTACTGAATGCTGTGGAACTAGTTTTCTCACATGCTACACAGCTACTTTGTAGGAGACACATTGAAATGGATGTCAAGAAACATGTAGTGTCAGCTGGGAACGACAAAACTACAACGGATGTCTTTCTATATCGTTGGGGGCAAGTGGTGAAAGCCCTGACATATAAACAGTTCACGGAAGCTGTGGATTATATTGATACCAAATATAGGAATAAATCTAGATTCAGAAATGTTATTCCTTACTTGAAGAAGATATAGTTGGATCATCACAAGGAGAAGTTTGTGTCTTGCTGGACGAAAAGTATAAAGCATTACGGAGGGCACACAACGAACATGTAAGTTATTTATTGATTTCATTTATGATTTATACATTGTATAATTACGCGATGTTTTATATAAGGATTTATGTTCTATGAAAAATTTTAATGTCAATTCTCTTTTAGGGTGGAGAGTGCTCATGCACAGGTGAAGAAGGCTATTGGTACGGATAGAAAAGCGTTCCCAAGTATTTTTCACGACATTCATATTATGATAGGGTTGCACCTCGATGAAATTCGGACTAAAATGGAAGATTCGCGCAGCAAAACATACCGGAAGAGCAACTACCTATTGTATAGTCGTTTGAACGGTAGAATGTCGTTCGCTGGTATTACAATGGTGGAGGACGAATATACAAAAAGAGTTGGTCTTATCGGGGACGACGGTGCGTTTTGTGGTTGCGAACTCCGAACAAGTTGCGGTCTGCCATGTGCATGTGAGATGCAACATTTGGTGCACACGTACCAACCAATTAATCCTATCGACGTAGACGCCTTCTGGAAGACGCTGCACTTGGGAGATACTGATATTCCCGAAACTCAGGAGGAGAGGCAAACCGCTGAAGGGCGATTGCATGAAATGTTTGTGGATGTCATGTCCCGTTTGAGAGCTGAGATATACAGGGTCATGGGTGTTGTGCATTCGACGCTTTATCCGAAAACTGTTGATGTAGCTGAGCCGGTTAGTAGGCCACACAGGGGACGTCCCAGACACAATTCAACCCAACGAGATCTATCAAGGTTAGAGCATGCCGAAAGGAATGCGCTACAACGAGGTACGAATATATGTATTTAATTTTAATATGTCATTGTTGTTACATACATATACACATACTGAATTTAATATGATTTAAACTCGTAGGTCGGCGATCCACAGGCGGGCAGAGAAGACGAAGGGTTGTGAGGCGTGGAGTGGCCTTACGACCTTCCCGTATTTCTGAAGCAGTTCGTGTTCGAATACATTACCGGGCACGTTAATGTTGTGCCTGATGGACATTATGGTTTTAGGATAATTGCCTATTTCGTACACGATTCAGATCAGGCGCAGTGGCACCAAATGCGTAGAGACCTGCACCAAGAACTTCGGGATGAAGCTACTTTTTGGCGATTAGTTCTTGGGGCAGTCGATTACGATTTAGCATTCAGGCTGCTAGATTGGTATAATGTAACCACCCTCTGGTACTTCGTTGCAACAAGTATTCCCAGAAGATGAGAATCAAACCAGAAATCCTCTTCTGCCGGATTCAGGCTGCTAGATTGGTATGTAGTTCCGGCAGAAGAGGATTTCTGGTTTGATTCTCATCTTCTGGGAATACTTGTCGCAACGAAGTATCAGAGGGTGGTTACATTATATGCCCATCAGAGTAATACTTTCCTTCCGCTCCTGTAGCGGGGGGCCGGCGTCTCTACTGATCCGAGCAGTTTCATCAATATGGGTTAATAAGACAAAATCATTTCATTGCTTTGTTAACGACAGAGGAGGTCTTGCTACCCCCAATCTATCCGACGTGGAGTAGCCGGGCCTCAGAACAAATGCAGCTTTGGAAATCTCATTTGGATGGAAAATTAGGTGTATTCCGGAATAAAGCGACTGCTGAGTGTTAGTATACGATATTTTTTCATTTCAACAGCTTAACGTTAACAGCAATTTATTTTTGATTTTACGTTCGAAAGATAAGATCCTCATCTTCAGAATTTTGGTGTAATACATTTTATCATTACTGAATTTAAATAAAATATCTATACATCATCCCGATTGCGGTATCTCCCTAGACATTGCATTAAAAAAGAGATTAAAAACAATGATTACAACCGATGAGACTCACTCTAAATGTACTACAGTGCCGGCATCAAATCCTCTAAATGGCAAGCCACCTCCTCTATGGCACTCTCCCTCACGTCACTTGGGACGGTATCCCGGTTTCGATGATGAGCATAATACATTTTACTTGCTATATATTGCAAGCGCTGCGTTTGGAATAAATATCGACTGAATGTTAAAAAGATTGACGCAATTATACAATTAATGAACAGAAAAAAACATAAATTTGTAGTTCTTACCGCAACCGCAGATAGCTATTTCGGGTCCAGTGGCTCATCCGCTTCCATGTCGTCGGGACTAACACAAACATGCGTCCGCGGAAGGAAGTACGCGAGGTACTCAGGGCACGTCTGATTCATATCAAACACGTTATTCTTGGGGTACATTTGCGGGATCTTAAGATTCATATCAAACACGCATGAGTACCTTTTTATTTCAGGGCCTCTGTAACAGCTCTTTGGCTGTAAAACTGTGTGAGGGAACGATTGAATGAATCCAAATTGCCGCAGTAACCAATCAGGCATGTATAGCTCTGCGACCCCAAGGCAATGAATAAGACCCCTATACAAGGTTATTGCGTGCACTCCTGCGGGATTCGGCCCAAAAGGAAGCTAATTGACCTAGTGCGTGTGAAACATAGTAAGTGGATAATCGACTAAGTCGGCTATTATAATAATAAACATCAGAAAATTTAAATGACATAGAAATATTACCTCTTCGGATTTCATTCCGTCCAGGGCACGTCTGTATTTCAACAAATCCCAGTTAGGCTCGCGCTTCCTTCCGGTTCCGATGTGCCACTTAGCCGATGCTGGCCAATGGCATCCCAGGATCTCTGCTTTGCCGGACTAAATGCGGGAAAATATTCGTATATCCAGCTCTATTAAAAAATTGAAAAGTAAATTAGTCATTTTATTCTCCAGGTATAAGGACTGAAATAATTTATAAACGATTCTTACAAACCTGCAATAAAGTCAGACACCCGCCTAACTGGGCACCGTCCGCTCTAGAGGCCCGACCAAGGTTGCGATAAAGGCTCGCCAAACATGCTGCACCCCACACAAGTCCGCCTAGGCTTTCTACATCTTAGAGGTAAGGCAAGAAGTGCCCAAGGACGTGGGTTTTTTTTCTTATCCACGAATAGGGTGTTCCCAACTAACCACAGCAAATAACCTGCGGCAGAATTGGAGGCATCCACCTGTCCACTGAGACATTGCTCGCGGAGGAGGGACATTTTGACAGTGGCAAAATCTCGATCGCCGAGTTGGTCTTCCTGAATCCCCAACATCTCTAACAGCAGTTCCTTCATCTCTGCCGGCTTAATTTTCCACCCAATTGGCGATCCCCCAATCGGAACCCGCAATATGTACGCAACGTCGTGGAGACTGATACTCATCTCTCTGAATGACATGTAGAATGAATTAGTTTCCGGTTGCCATCTCTCAACAAAGGCACTTAGGAGTGCAGAGTCTAGCTCTGGATGCATAGATCAACATAAATGTGCCAACCTGGACTGGTCAACTAGAGTTTTTATTTCCCCTTCGTCTAAAGCCCACTTTTGCAGATTGTTATAGCCATTATGACACAACAATGCACCACGTTCCTATGTAATGGAATGAATAACATAACACTTTTACTAACCCAACTTATTAATCAAAATAAAAAATGAATAATAATCATATCAAGAAATATGTAATAAAGCATAAAAACGATACCTGTTGATGCCATACGTAGTAGGCAACATGACATTTAAAACTCTGTAACAACTCCGGATCTGAAGGTCCACCATAAATCGGACCATCTAGAGGCCAGTAAGCCTTCCACCCGGCATCCCCTCTGGAGCCAGAACCGGACCTAGCCCCTGACACTGACCTACGCGAAGAGCCTATTACTTCTTTGCCTTTTTCGCTCCTCCGTCGGTTAGATGCATTTTCCCTTCCATTTTCATCCTCCAACCGCCCCGAGTTCCCTCCCATGTACCCCTGCGACTGGGACATGTCCATTTCAAATCTTTCCGTATTTTCCCTAGCTTCCTCCTCCTCCGCATTTCCAATGTATGGCGGAGCAAATGAAATTTCACGGTAATCAATGTTATTTTCCGTCATCACATTTGATAAGCGAGAAGATCCATGCGCTCTTCCTGCCACTTTCCTCTGCCGCTCGGATACAGTGGGATGTATTCGACCACCTACTTCCTCAGACGAGGACTGTGTCGCCTCAGTGCTTCTATCAACCAATAGCATATTGTCATCCTTTTTGCTTTTGCTTTTGGTTAATTTCAATTTCAATTTCTTGAATGCTTCTGCCATCTGCAATCATATAAACGCACATGTATCAATACGAAAATAATTGCTAACATACAAAGAACGAGAACACGTTTACAGTTACAGAAATTTTAAAGTATTGGCGCAAAAGTCGCCCTGTTCGGGCATAAAATATCCGGATAAATCCCGCCGCCCTGTGAAAAATACTGCCGTCTGCAGGTCTTTTTTTTTCGCCTGAAAATTCCGCCGCCAGGCGGAGGTATTTTCGCTGGAAAATACCGTCGGCAGACGGCGGTATTTCGCCGGAAAATATCGCCTTAGGTCGGCGGTATTTTCCCAAAAAAAATACCGCCTCGCTGTATTTTTCGGGAAAATACTGTCGGCCTCAGGCGGTATGTTCCCAAAAAAATACCGCCGGCCGGCGGCGGTATTCCTTAAGAAAATTCCGCCGGTTGCCGGCGGTATTTCCGGTCGCCGGTATTTCATTGCATTCTGGCGACAGTCTGCCAAATCTACGAAGATTTGGGGAAAAAATTAATATTTTTGGGTTAAATACTAACAAATTCGGACATATTATAACCTCTAACTAAACTTCGGTATGCCTCTAACTAAATTAATCAAACAAACAAATAATCACACAAATAAAACAGTACCGAAACAAATATTAAATTGAGGCACTAACCTTTAGTCGATCGTACTCGCAGTAACCGTTTTATCCGATTTAGCTAATTTAGGGTTTCCTTAGGCTCACTTGTAATTCATTTCCTCCGCTTGCGTCTATTTATAGACGCAACCAGAGGAAATTGTTCCTTATTTTTTTATTATTATTATTTTTTTCCACGCGGGTTACTGTTCACCAGTAACCCCGCGTGGGTGAACAGTACTGTTCACCCCCACGGGTTAATAGTAGTCCGTAATTATTTTTTATTTTTTGTGCCAGGGACATTTTAGTCTTTTTACAGGAGAATGTTACTGCGTTTAGTAAAACAGTTATTGCGTATAATAATTTCGAAGTTTAATTACTAGGATTGCATTGCAGTATATATTAATCTATAGTCAATAACCAATCGATCAATATTCCATCAAAAGGTATCATGACAGAAAGACGCAGCCGCTTGTCTATTCACATTCCGCATTAAATAATTGCAGTACACATTTGGCAAGACTTCTCGCCAAATACCTGTTCAGATTCATGTCGCTCTGCAAATGTTGCTGCTTCACGCTCTCCGATCTTCAGTTCACCGAACTCCATTGTCCCCGCTTCCAGAATCAAATAGGCGGCAGTAATTTGGCCTCCGTTATACATTCTGGGAGCGATGTCCTCAGGATTTGGTCTACCAATTACGAAGGCCGAAGGGCGCCCGACCCAATACAACTCAAATTTAACGATATGGTGCCTGCACATAAACATTGACAATGACAATCACGCCCTGATTCTTAACATCACCACTATTGATATCTTGCACCTCCCCGAGACGACAGCGTTCGATAGCGGTTACGCCATTGAATTTGATCCCGCAATGGGAAAGTACAAAGTTTTGCATTATTGTGATGGACATGGAAACCCGGTCTCCAAAGTTTTTTTACTCTAGGGACAACCTTTCGCGGCATACCACGAACCCACTGATGAGTTTGGAAGAAAGTAAAAGTCATTATCACAATGGCAGAATCTATTGGCTGTTGGCTTGTCATGGAGACAGTAGGCTTCTAATCTCATTCGATGTTGGGAGAGAAGTTTATCACACTGCTAAGTTATCACTACCACAACCTATCCGTTATCAGGATCTGTCAAATTTATTCACCCAAGGAGCAAATTTAGCGGTTGTGCTATTGTGTGAGGAGAAGAGAGAGGAAATTGAAGTGTGGAAGTTGGAAATTAAAGTGTGACAATGATCAGTTGAAGGTTATGGAGAAGAGGAAGATTGAGATTCCATCCTCCGCCTTCTAGTAAGTCATGTTCGTTTTTGTTTTGGGTGTTAGTCCAAACGGACATGAGATTGTGTTAGTTGTTAATGGGAGTGGCACAACAACCTATTATGTTCAGGATCCATCCTCCTTCCTTTCAATTTAGATAGATTTATCGAGAAAGAAAAAAAGAATGTGCGCGGTCACGCTGTGTGAAACTTGGTAGAAAAAGTGACAAAAGCCTCTTGTTTTGAGCCGATTAAAATGATTAACCATCGCCTGAAAATTGAAGTGCTCTATAATATTTAGGTGGGTTTAAATCCCACTCTCAACAAATTTATTTTTTAATTGGTCAAGGGTTCAAATCCTTTAAAAAGCAAATTCAATTTGGAAAAGTAACATCAGGTAATTAATAGACGTCGCTCTCAAATAGATGTCTGCTTCATGTACGTCTCCTTCCGCCGCCTCCATTGATGGAGGGTGGCCGGCCCAACTACGCTTGTATTCTCTCCAAGCACCGTCTACTGCCACTCATTAAGCCTATTGATATTCCTTTAAAGCCAGTGACAAACATTATGGGAAGTTAGCTCTGATCTTCTCCGAGGAGGAAAGAGATCTGTTGGAGGCGCCCCTCAAGAGAGCACTGATCGGGAATTTATCCAGAGGCAAGCCGACAATTGAAGCAATCCGAATTGATTTCTAAACAACAGGATTCAAGAACGGTTTTCAGATCGGTTTGATTGATCCACGAAAAGTCCTAATTCGGTTTAAGCATGATGCAAATTATAATCGCTGCTTCCTGAAGGGAGTGTGGAACTTTAGATCTTATGCAGTGCGAATCACGAAGTGGACACCGGATTTTAACCCAAAGGCGGACTCCTTCATAGTTCCGGTCAATTGCCTTTTCAACTGTATGATGAATTGTCTTTGATGTCGATAGGAAACATGTTTGGGCGGGCCCTCAAGGTCGATTTCACTTCTCCCACACATCCCGGCCATCAGTTCCGAGGGTTCGTACTAAGGGCGATCTCCTCAAACCCCTCATGGATTCGGCATATTTGGAGACTTGGGGGAGAGGTTTCCTCCCAATTTTGGATTTCGAAAAGATGCCGCAATATTGTGTTGGCTGTTATAAGGTTGGACACCATTAATTAGATTGTTGCAAAGGAGATCTACTACCTTCAAAGCATCAATGGAAAAGGAAGCCTCCGGGCAATCCAAATCCGCCATCGCCGTTGCCGCCGCCTCCAACAGATAAGGGGAAAGCTAAACTTCTGGGCCAAGATAATCTTTTTGTAGAAATCCCTGTAGCAAGAACTTCCATGGTTTTGGGTGCAGAAAGTGATATTGAAGAGATTTTTTATAGAAGACCCACCAAGGCCTGCAGTCATAGCCATCTGCGCACAAACCCCCATTGATGAGCATCCACTTGCTATCTGTGCGCATATCCCAACAACATGTGCGTAGCCTGTGCATAGCATCCCAGACAGCGGTGCATGTAATTCTGAAAATGCGCAGGCCTCTATCTGTCCAGTTCCTGTTAGACCAATTGCCTCATCTAGCAGCGTACAAGCTATCTGTGTGCAGGCTGCACCCAACCCAGCATGCGCGCACCCACTAGCTATTTGCGCGCAGATGCTGCCTAGTGACCTAGCAACATGTGCGCAGCCAGCGCCTTCCAGCCCAGCCATCTGTGTGCAGACCATAGCCGGCTCACCTAGCACTTGTGCGCAGGCCTCCAGTCCAACAGCAACCAAGCAGTAGCACCTAGAATTACAAGCCAACACCAGCACGCCCTTGCGCCAGGAAAGTGCTCGACAAAATGTACACTTAACTCCTACGCAAGACATCAGCTCAAAATCTAGCCCAACCCTTGGAATAGTCGCATATGTTGCTACTAATGCATCTACCACGCCTTTGTGGTCCGATATACTCCAAGGACCAGTTCAATCAACACAACGGAATCCTGAAAAAGAACACAAGTCCCTGCCACTTCCAAAAGTCAAGGTGCTGAAGAGGATTCTCACTCCGATTGAAGCACATAGAATGCCTATATATGCAGAGCTGATTGCTTATATGCCGGCTAAGCCACGTATTCCCATTACATTGCCAGTGCTACACCCACCAGAGCCGTATGCCCTTAGTGATGGCAACCACGATGACGAGAGGGGTTGTGAATATGGCCCATGGAAAACGGATGACGATGGCGAAGAGGAGGACGTAGTAGAGCCTTATATATGTTAGAGGAACCAAGAAGCTTAAGACTTACATTGATTATCACCTTCAGAAGCAACCCAAAGTAGACTATCGAAAGCTGAATAATCAGGGCTACAGAATGTGAACCTTGCTTTTAGTTCTTTATGTTTTCGCAATTAATAAAACGGGTAACCAATCCCACTTCTATAAAATAAAATTAAAAAAGGCAGGGAGGGTGGAAATGGAAATAGGGACTTTCAGTTGGGTTCCTTCAAGTTTTATTTGACTCCTTTGAAGCATTGTATTTCAGGAATGAAATGCAGCAGCTTCATATCAATTCAGAGATGGAGGCTAACAAATGCTCGTAGTTTGCATTGAAACAGCCATCCCTTTGAAGACTGGCATAATTGATCGAGTCTAAATTTTTTATATTTATTTATTTATTAAATAAAGGGAAAATGACATCGGTGGTCACTTGCAATGTTTAACTTTGGTTAAAAAAAAAAAAAAAAACATCGCCCACACATTTTCAAATTCGGGGACTTAGGCTCCATTTGTTTTGATACTTTTTTGAGAAATTCTTCACATTTTTTGGGAAAACCCTTTATAAACAAACACTCTCATTTTTTTTTAAAATTCAAAATTTAAATTTTCTACTCGCATTATTTTAAAAGTAACATCATCATTACCTCTTTTTTTGCACAATTTATCATAAAAATAATTCCCTCTAAAAAAATTTCTCTCCAAAAAAAGAAATTTTGTATTTGAGTTACAAAACAAACAGAGCCTTAGCATCATCTTGTGTAACTGTTAATTGTAGACGTTCTGTAATTGTTCAAAAGGACAATTTGGAGTCGAAAATCATCTATTCTTCATTACGTTATTACATTATTTTCTTTTTCAAGTACTCCCTTCATCCCACTCAAAAATTCACTTTCAAAATTTTTTTGTACTCATTTAAAAAGTTCACTTTTAACTTTTTTTTAATATGTACAATGTGTAATACACAATTAACCATTACTGTAAAGTATGTATATAATTGGAGAATGTGGTGTTAAATTAGTTATTTTACGTGTTATACCTCACAACTCAAAATAAGTTGTATATTTTTCAAAGTGTACTCGTTTAGTGGGATGGGGGAGGAAAACTTTTTTTTTCATTTCGCAAGGTGCGACGGTCAAGTCTCCCAACCAAATAAGGAGATCGGACACTTGTAATTACCATAATTTTAATCTTTTAAAAATAAAATTAAACTTAAAAAATTAAAAAATATTACAAAAGAAGAAGGTTGAAAGATTAAAATAGAGAGCCAAGTTCAAACTTTTAGAAGTCAACGCCGAAGTTCCTACATGGATTAATCTAACATTTTAGAAGTCAATATTAATAGAGAGCCAAATTCAAACTTGGCTTAGACCCAAAAGACCGTATGCTTTCCGCAGGACAACGTTGGATACCACTTTCTTTACCCATCAAAAAAAGTGCTCACGACCTGCGGGCAATGGTAATCATTGACTTTTCCTCATTGCGGCAAGTCAACGGCACCCCTTGTCTAATCTAATGTGAAATGTAGAGTGGTGATCTGAGTATGTTTCGATCTTCTAACAACTTTCACATCTTCTTACAGCTAAAATAACAATAAGCTTTGTTTCTTTGAGTTGATTTCATAAGTTAATTTCTCATATTCAAAATGGAGGAAAAGCTCAATGATGCAGCAGTCAAAGGCGATGCTGCCGCTTTTTCTCAGTTACTTGAAGAAGATCCATATCTTCTTGTTCGGACATATATGAATTGTGGGGAGAAGAATGCTCTCCCCGTTGCTGCAATGCTGGGCAATGAAGGATTTGTGCGAAAATTTTTGCAACTTAATGCCGTTTGTTCTCATCCTATGTTTTTGGCTCGGGATCGAGATGGCAGAAACCCTTTGCATCTGGCTGCAATCCATGGCCAATTGAACATCTTGGAATTGTTAAATGATTATGATGATGATGTTCTCATTCAAGCAGCTCTGGAGAAGGCAGACCGGGGAGGGTCCACTTTGCATTTGTGCGTCCGGCATAATCAGCTGGAGGCCTTGAAGTTTCTGCTCCAGATTTTCATTGATCCAGAGTTTGTAAGCGCCACCAATGAAGATGGAATGACCAAACTACATCTGGCCATTTACTATAACCAAAATCAGGTTCTCCACTATCCTCTTCTAATTTGTTTGTATAATTAAGTAAAGTAAAAGGATTGTTGATTTAGAAAAAGTATCATTGTTATCTAACGAAGCTGTGACTTTTGCGAAATGCAGAGAAGGAGGCAGATAATGATTTTCTTGATAAAAAACGTAGCCAAAAATGTCAACATAAAAAACGCAAATGGGAAAACCGCGTTGGACCTTTTGCTGCAGCAGGCTAGAATTTATATTGAAGAGTTCGAGAAATTCCATGTCATCAGTGAACCATCGTTACGTGCATTCCTGAGGAAGCAGAGCAAAATTGACCAGGAAATTGTCCATTCTCTTATCGAGACTAAAGCATTGGCCGGCAAAGATGCCATCTCCACTCAGGAAAAGCAAACTGGGAACAGTGGTCGGTAAGGCGTCGCGATGCGATCATGGTTGTGGCCTCTCTCATTGCAACTATGGCATTTCAAGCTATGATAAGCCCTCCAGGCGGTGTTTGGCAAGATAACTTATCGGACGGTCCGAATCCACATAGAGCAGGAGAAAGTGTGATGGCACAAACCCATCCAGAATACTATCGGCAGCTGATTTGGGCAAACACAACAGCCCTTGTATCGTCGTTGAGCACAATTCTGCTGCTGATTTGCGGGGCGGGCATCCATAAACGCGCTTACTTCTTTGTTTTGTTATGCCTCATGTGGGCATCGGTCACAGGAATTGCTGTAGCTTATGCTATATCACTTGTTACAGTAGCACCGAGATCAGTGAGAGGGCATCTAAGTGCGACAAGTGAGATTTGGACTCGTTGTAATCATGGTGTGGAGTATTGTCCTAGTCACTTGGGCACGGAACATATTTGCGCTTTACCGCTTCGTAGCAATGTTAGAATTCATGAGTGGATCTTTGGCTATGATTTGTAAATACGAAGTACAATATTATCTTGAGCCATTGATGTTGTCGGAGTGTTGACAGAGTCACACACGAAGTCTCTGGTCTTCCCTCTCCAAACTCTCTCTCACTATAGTCGCGTGTATGCTGATGGGTGCACACTACGTTTGTTGGTTGAGTGGAGAGAGGGACCGGGGAGATACGTATATATAATTGTGACCTACCCCATCAGAGGTCAATTGTAATAAATTATAATCAACTTATAATTCTCCCTGATTTTCCTCAATCAATCATAATCATCCAATATCATGGTCGATCAATTAGATGCCATAATTGTCTCAATTAGTGGGATGGCTTATAAGGAAGGATAGGTAACTGATCGTGGTCATGAAGTCCATCTTTACAGTTACCGTAATATTTTAACATTCTCCCACTTGGACAAATGACCACGTAAATGGATGAGTTTCAGTAATGTGGCCACAATAATTGTATATTTATCCTACATCGTTACTAAAATGGATCATGGCGGTTATATGTCTTAATAGTCACACTCCCTTCCAAGTATCACAATTTTAATAACTAAATGTAGATAAACTTAATGACGAAAATGAACTATCAACGAAAAATGTTCATATGTGGTCCAAATATTAAATCCTGTAACAATAATGTGCACAAAACAAGAATTTAATATATCCTTATGTGTCCCTACCATAAACAAGCAATTCAATCAAAATTAATAAGACCCATGGAACTAACATGTTCCACAAATTTCTTTGGCGCCAATGCTTTTGTGAATGGGTCTGCAAGCATCAAATCAGTCCGTATATGCTCTATGGACACTTTTTGTTCTTGAATTCTCTCTCGAACAACATGGTATTTCAATTCAATGTGCTTTGACTTGCTTGAGCACTTGTTGTTCTTGGAGAAGAAGACAGCAGCGGAATTATCACAATACATGGCTATTGATTTAGAGATGGACTCCATAATTTTAAGTCTCTCGATGAAATTTCTCAACCAAATAGCCTGAGACGTTGCTTCATGGCATGCAACAAATTCAGCTTCCATAGTTGAAGAAGCAGTGATTGATTGCTTAATGCTTCTCCATGATACAACACCCCCAGTGAGCATAAAAATATATCCAGTAGTTGACTTCATCGTTTGCTCACAACCCATGAAATTGGAATCTGAGTATCCGATGATTTCAAGTTTATCACTTTGCTTATAAGTGAGCATCAAATCTTTGGTGCCTTGGAGGTATCGCATCACCTTCTTAGCTGCTTTCCAGTGATCGATTCCTGGATTACTTTGGACTCTGCCAAGCATCCCGAATGCAAAGCTGATGTCAGGTCTCATGCATGTTTGAGCATATATCAAACTTCCAACAGCTGATGCATAAGGTACATTATCCATTTGACGTCTCTCAATTTCATTCTGAGGACATCTGTTTTGACCAACTCTGTCTCCTTTCACAATAGGACATGGAGTGGTTGCACAATCTTGCATTTGAAATCTTTCAAGAACCTTGTTGATGTAATTCTTTTGAGATAAACCAAGAGTTTTCTTGAATCTATCTCTGTGAATCTCAATGCCAAGAACGAAAGATGCATCATTCATATCTTTCATTTCAAAGTTCTTAGAAAGAAATCCTTTAGTGTCATGCAACAAACCCAAATCATTTGTGGCAAGCAATATGTCATCAACATACAAGATCAAAAATAAGAATCGGCTCCCACTGACCTTTAGATATACACAATCATCAAGTTTATTTTCTTGAAATCCAAAGGTCTTTATGGTATTATGAAACTTGATATACCATTGTCGTGAGGCTTGTTTGAGTCCATAAATTGATCTGTTCAGTTTGCATACCAATTGCTCCTTTCCTTCTTCCTCAAAACATTCAGGCTGAATCATATAGATTTATTCTTCAAGATCTCCATTCAGGAATGCTGTTTTTACATCCATTTGGTGTAACTCCAAGTCATAATGAGCCACCAAAGCCATGATTATTCGGAAGGAATCTTTGTTTGATACAGGTGAGAAAGTCTCATTGTAATCGATACCTTCCTTTTGAGTGAATCCTTTAGCTGCTAGTCGGGCCTCATAACGGTCAATGTTGCCATTGGAGTCTCGTTTAGTTTTGTAAACCCATTTGCATTGAATGGGTTTAGACCCCTCAGGTAAATCAACCAAATCCCAAACTTGATTGCTTTTCATAGATGCTATTTCATCTTTCATGGCATCCATCCATTTATTGGATTCATCACTTTTCATGGCCTGTGAGAATGTAAATAGGTCATCCATAATGCCAGTATTGCTACTTTCTTGCAAGTACACAATATAATCATCTGAAATTACACTTGTTTTTGGTCTTTTTGACCTTCGTACAACATTCAGACCATTATTGCGTGTATCAATGAGAGTGGTCGGGTCATGAACATCCTGAGAATCAACGTGAGTTAATTCTTGTGACTGTGAGATTAATCCACCTTCCTTTTCTCATGACTCCCACTAAAATTCTCATTCTGAAGAAATCTAGCGTTATTTGTTTCCATAATTCTGTTGTAATGATTAGGATAGTAAAACCGATATCCTTTTGATCTTTCTGGATATCCAATAAAGAAACAACTAATTGTTCTTGGATCAAGCTTCCTTTCATGTGGATTGTAAAGCCTTGCTTCAGCAGGACATCCCCAAACACGTATATGGTTTAAACTTGGTTTTCTACCAACCCATAATTCATAAGGGGTTTTAGCCACAACTTTGGTAGGAACTCGGTTTAAAATATACATTGATGTCCGGATAGCTTCTCCCCACAAAAATTTAGGAAGAGTGCTGTCACTAATCATACTTTGAACCATATTCAATATGGTTCGATTACGCCATTCAGCCACACCATTCTGCTGAGGCATTCCTGGCATTGTGTATTGAGCAATAATTCCATTTTCTTGAAGAAATCTAGCAAAAGGTCCCAAATTGCGACCAGTTTCATCATATTTTCCATAATATTCACCACCTCTATCTGACCTCACAACTTTAATTTTTCTATCCAATTGATTTTCTACCTCCGCCTTGAACACTTTGAACATGGTCAAGGCATCGAATTTTTCCTTAATTAGATAGACATATCCATAACGTGAGAAGTCATCAATAAAGGTGATGACATATTTTTCATTGCTTATAGAAGAAGGAAATGGTCCACAAATATCTGTATGTATCACTTCAAGCAGTCCAAAACTTTTAGTGGCATTTTTCTTAGCACCCTTAGTTTGCTTGCCCTTAATGCAATCTGTACAGGTACCAAGATCCATAAAGTCAAGAGTTGGCAAGACTCCATCTTTGACTAGCCGCTCAAGTCGTTCCTTTGATATATGACCCAAGCGTTTGTGCCCCAACAATGATGAAGTTTCAGAATCATGACTGCGTTTGTGGCTAACATTCATATTTATATGCAGAGAAATAAGGGATTCAGAAAATTTAGGATCAAGATCTATCTTATACAACCCATCAATTAAAGTACCTCCACCAATAAAAACTTTATTTTTTGTTAAATTGAAACACTGATCACCAAGTTGAAAGAAATAACCATCTAAATCAAGACGAGATAGAGAAATTAAGTTTCTAGAAAAAGCAGGAACATAAAAGGTGTCAAGTAAATCTAGGCATGTGCCAGATTTTAAGACTAGTCTATAGGTGCCAATAGCTTCAACTTTTGCTTCCGTTTTGTTCCCCATTAAGATTTTCTTTTCCCTTATCAGTGGTTGGCGGGTTGTAAGGAATCCCTGCATGTTATTAGAAATATGAATGGTAGAACCATAATCAAGCCACCAAGTATTAGAAGGAACATCAACTAAATTGGTCTCAAGACAAACAAAGGAAAGGGGATTGCCTTTCTTTTGAAACCATGCCTGTCTCTTACGGCATTCTACTTGCTTGTCCCTTCTTCTTGCAATGGCAAGTGCCACCAAAACCATTATGGCTAGGAGCCCCTTTATTTGGTGTTCTGTTGCCTTTACCTTTGGGCTTTCTTGGTCCATGAACATTATGACCATGTGATACTAGATGGACAGTTTGCAATCCTTCTTTTTGCAATCTCGCTTCCTCTTGGACACACATAGAGATAAGTTCATTTATAGTCCACTTATCTCTTTGAGTATTGTAAGTGATCTTAAATGGACCATATTGTTGAGGAAGCGAGTTAATGATGAATTGCACCAAAAAGGACTCAGAAATTGCCATATTCATTGATTTGAGTTGTTCAGCCAAGTTATTCATTTCCATGATGTGTTCACGTATGCCACTTACCCCGTCATATTTGTTTTGTGGTCAAGGCTGCCATAAGTGTACCTGCCAATGCTTTATCAGCTGCTTGAAATTGTTGCTCAACTGAAGTGAGGAAAGTGCGAGCGTTGTCAGAGTTTGGAATTAACTGCCTTATGTGCTTTGCAATCTTGCTTCTAATGATCATCAAGCTTAGGTGGTTGGAGGGTTCCCAGCTTTCACGAAGTGTTTTCTCAGCTTCAGTGCTTTCAGGTTGAATCTTCCCAGGTTCATCAATACGGAAACACAGATCCAGATACAAGCATCCCAATGTGATAAGCAACTGTTCATGCCAATCAGAGTAATTGGACCCATTCAGTTCAGGGATGTCAGAAGTGAATCCGGCAACTGATCCTGGAATAGTAGCTGAAAATAAAACACGAATCATGCCATAAGTTTCATCATAGAGGAGCAATCAGGTGCATCATTGTAGTTCGCCTTTGGGCAAGAACTTACAACATGCTAGTGATGTGCTCATGCGAGATTCATCATAATAGAGCAATCGTGTGCATCATTGCAGATTTGCCTTTGGGCCAAACTTACAACATGCCAATAATGTGCTCAAAGTGAGGAACAATTATTCACTTTTATATTACAATCATTAATTGAGATATTATATTCCTTTGGGTAATATAATAACTCTGTCATGAAAATAGAATTAAAATACCTTTGGGCAAATTTTAATGCTATAATCAGGATATAACATTAGTATAAATAACCTTTCAAACTTCACAACTAGTTCACTTTGGTGAAACTAATTGATATCTTTAATGTTTATAAGGTTATTTTGGCCTACTACTCACTAGTACAAAATGTGAGTTTCATCTTAGTAGTGTCAATCATTCAAAATTTGACTTTCAATTCATTAATTATAACCCTTCGTGGGTTGAGAAATTAATGAACATGCATAATATAATAAAACTAAAATTTGTACAATGAAACTTTACGTGAAGGGTACAGAACTTCCCAAAAAAAAAAAAAAGTTATGAAAGCCAATCAACTCATTATATATATATATGTTATATTTGGAAAACAGATTAATTTCTTTCATAAAATAAAGAAACTCTGGGCAGCTACCAAATTTAATTTCTTTTAAAAAGGAAATGAGAACATATATTTTCCATATATAGGAGTAAATTTCAGAAATTGAAGAAAGTCATATTTTAAAATGAGATTTAAAAAATTTTTTTTTTTTAACCCACAAATCATAGCAGCAAGAGAACAATTCCCGAAAACAAATTCATGTGATTTATAAGGTACTGATTTTATTTCATGTTTAACTCATATATGTAGAAAAAATAAAATTCATAACTGAACCCATAGAATTAAAACCCAGCAAAATCACTTTAATCCAAATCAGTATGCACATTTAATAATCAAAGATTACAGCACTATACAACAGAATACTTAAATTGTTTTCTTTTAGATTTTAGGCAACGGAGAATCAAAGATTAAATGCCAGTGAATTGAATTAACAAAAAATAACTATTTGGAGAGGATTAAAGGATATTTGCAAGCCAACCCACAATTTGAAAATAGGGAATCTTAAATCAAAATAAGTTATCCACATACGTTCAATTGAAATTATTGGACTTATCTCAAATAAGAAAAATTAGACCACTAGTAATTAAAACTAATAAAACTTTCATGTATATGCCCAGATCTAGAAACTGAATTTATTACTGACAATGTTAGGACATAAATCCATGTTTCACAAACTGATTTGTGAACAGGACCTTAGCATTCAGCCATAAGCAATGTTGAAAGGAATAATTAATTCTGGCCAAAAAGTTGTACGAAAGCATGGAGAACGCATTGATTATTATTGCAATGAAGACATATATACTGTACTAGCCTTAATCCATAAAATATGAAGATATAAATTTTAAATCCAATACATCATACGAATTAACCCACATCATACGATTCACAAATATTTATCGGACGAATAGTTCAGCAACTGAACAAGGACATAAAATAATGATTTTGATCTACAAATCAATAACCTTAACCCAGGCTCTGATACCACATGTTAGAATTCATGAGTGGATCTTTGGCTATGATTTGTAAATACGAAGTACAAAATTACCTTGAGCCATTGATGTTGTCGGAGTGTTGACAGAGTCACACACGAAGTCTCCTGTCTTCCCTCTCCAAACTCTCTCTCACTATAGTCGCGTGTATGCTAATGGGTGCACATTACGTTTGTTGGTTGAGTGGAGAGAGGGACTGATGTGGACGATTGTACACATGCGGATAATGTTGCCAAGGACCTTGTGATTAAGTGACAAGCTCTTACAAAACCTTTAACTCACGTTCTGATTTGATAAAACAAGGGATAAACTATCCTGACCAATTTGTTTATAAACTCGAACCAAGTGCAAGAAAAGAGGTGTGAAACATGCGAACAACTAGGCAGAGCAAGAACCTAATTGGCTAAGTCTCATGCAATTATGTAAACTACGACATGCAAATACATAAAGCAATAAAAGGAGGTATCTCAAACACTAAGTTTTTGATCTGAAATACTCTAGCTTTATTGATGAATTCGGTCACCTATTTATAAGGATGAGGCAGCCAAAAATTAGTACAAGAAGTAGAAGAAGGAAAGAAGTAGAATTGGAAATTAACCAAGAGGTTAATTTCTTTTACAATTACCAAACCCGGAAAGAAGTAGGAATGGTAAGGAAAAGGAAAATAAATTTCGGTCAAGCCTTATTTCTTTTTAGGCAGCCGAATTTACAATCTTAAAACAAGAAGGAAAAGAATAAAATTCCTACTCCAAAAAGGAGAACAAGAAAGAACCATTTTTGGAAACTAACTAAAAGAAACAACTTAATTAATTAAAAGAAATTCCCTAATTATTCTTAAGGATCCGTGTGAGCTTTCTCCTTGGGCTGGCCGTGTGGGCTTTCTCCTTAGCCGTGCGGCTTCTCTTGTGGACTCCTTGGGCTGGCCGAAACTTGTGGGCTTTGTCTCCATGAGTTTGGGTCGGCCCAAATTGTAGGGAACTTTATTAATTGTTTCTTTTAAGCCCAAGAACCTTCCGGCATCTTCAAGACTTCAAGAAACAGCCTTCTTCTTTAATGGGAAGTGGTGAATTGCGCCTCTTCTTCAAGAATTGTTAGAAGAGTTGCAATTTGAACATTTCCTCCTTGCTGCTCCAAGGCGTTGTCTTCTTTTTGGCCGTCCTCTTTGTTTCGTGGATTCTTACTCCTAATGTGTGTTGTTTTCGCCTTTGATGTCCTCATCAGGGACTGGGGAGATACGTATATAGAATTGTGACCTACCCCATAAATTATAATTCTCCCTAATTTTCCTCAATAAATCATAATCATCCAATAGCATGGTTGATCAATTAGATGCCATAATTGTCTCAATTAGTGGGATGGCTTATAAGGAAGGATAGGTAACTGATCGTGGTCATGAAGTCCACCTTTACAGTTCTCATAATATTTTAACAAGCAAGGCTACTAGTCGGGTGCTGACCAATCAAGTGAACATGAGATTTATTGCCAAATGCCAAGGGACAAGATTTGTATGTCTTGATTTCAGCAAGGAATAAATGGGATGTTTTTCATTTAATTGGAAGTGTCTGTTAAATGGGTCCATACATTTTATTAATACGCTTCTTCTTTTTCTTTTTTTTTTCTTTTCATAACTGTTATTTAGAATAATAAAGTCTTCAACTCTTTGTATTATTTTTTTGTTCAAAAGTAACATTTGCAAATTTTACATCAATCAAAAGTGTTACATAATTTAATAAATTGTTCATCCTGCGGTTGTCAACTTCTTTTTCAAAGTAACATTGTCAAATTTGATAAGTATCACAAGTAGTATTAATGAGTATCAGTTTTTGGTTCAAGTTATAATGCTTTCAAATTTGACAAGTATCACAATACATGCTTGTGTTAATTAAGTAATTATATTTTTTTGTAAGATTTGTTATTTTTGTATGTTTCTTATTTGGTTTAGTATTTGTTTTAGGAAATGCAGTTGCCTTAGAAACTAGTTTTGAATCATATTCATGATAGGAATCAGTGATAGTTTAGCCAATAAATGTATGTCTTAGGTGATCATTGTAATCACAGAGAATTATAGAGAAAAACATAAATTTTATGGGAGAGGTTGTGAGGTCAGATTCTTCCTCGAAGTTGTAAAAGCCTGTTGGCTTTGGGTACCTCCGCTTTGTGTTGTAAAGTCTTTTGGCTTGGTTTGATTTTGTTGTTTTGTTAATATAAAGGAATTTTATTCCGCTGTGCGTTAATCTATGTATTTTTTAAAAATATATTTTTATATCCTATAAGTGGTATCAGAGACCAAAAAAATAAAATTGTTTGTTGGTGACGCATGTGTGTTGAAGAGAAAACTAGATAAATCGGAAAAGCCCTACGGCTGGTTTAAGCATATTAACTGATTGCTTTCGTGTTTGGTTCGTTCAACTACTAGTTTATTTAGTTGTAGTGGCACATAGAGGGGCCGAGCGATACTGACGCCCTGCCTTCCATTGGGAGCGAAGGGTAGTACTACTATTACCATTTAGCTCCGCCCCACCGTCGTCGGTTTCAGCTGCACCTCGTCGAGAGGAGAAGAAGAAGATGATTCTTCTTTCTTTTTCCTCCCCTTAGTAAAATAACGTCGTTCTACTAAGAGGGAAAAACAAATAAAAATAAAAATAATTAAGGGGACATTTCTAAACCTCAAAATTTACAAATTAACCTCCCCCAATTCTAAACGTAATCGTTCCACCCAAATTCCAATTTTCCCCCAAATCCTTCATCTCCTTCACTCCTTCATCCTTTATGTGCGAACAGAAACAAAATTCCAGCAGCCAATGTGTTACGGGGTGCACCTCCCGTGCTTACCCCGTAACCCCATCGATGCCCAATGAGCATAAATTGGCATGTTGCAGCACGTGCTCGAAGCTGAGAATTGTCGGAGCAAAATCGCATGACACGTCGCACCATATGTTGGACAGGACTGGGTGCCCAACACATGGTGCAGCGCAACACCACCTCGGCATGCGCCCCAGCCTTAGCGCGCGCCCATGCCTCAGCACCAGTGGTGCGCCACAGCGCTCCAGCACATCTCGGCACGAGCAGCGTCATAGCCCTTCAGTGTGAGCCCCGCGACCCGCACAGCACCTTAGTGCGCCCCGCACCAGCACCTCAACTCCCGCCCCACACCAGCACCTCAGCGTGCGCACAACACCAATACCTCAGCACGCCCGCCACAGCATCAGAGCGCCCAGTGCCCAGCACCACAACGACCGAATCCAACGGCGCCCAACCTTGTATATATTAATTTGTGTTAGTTCTTCATGTTGTAATAGTTAGTAAGGTTGGGGGATGTTAGTTTTAGTTATACAGGTGATCTTTAGCAAGATCACCCATTTTGTACGCATTGATCCCCCAACCAGACACTTCTGATTTTTAGCCTTTCTAGTTATTGGTGGGTTGATGTAATGCAAGCAAGAGTTGGGTTCCGACCACCCATTTAAGTTGTTGGCTACTTCTTGTAATTTCCTTCTTTTATTAATAAAAACCAAGTTTTGGCTTATGAGTTTGCCTTCGTTTATTTTCATTGATTCAGATGGCCTAATTGCAAGTACTTCGGGAACGAGTCCCAGATGCGGGAGTTGGCGGAAGCTTGGATAGCGGTAGCCTTGCTTGCCACATGGCGCGCTTATTTTGATGATTCAAAAGAGTGCCCCGTGACAGTTGGTATCAGAGCTGGCAGTTGAAGAAACGACTCTTTAGTTGGCCCTGGAGACGAGATTGACTAGACGGTTTGGATCACAGTTTTGATTGGGTTCAAATGACAGTTGGTCTTAGAGATAGACCCATGCTTCATCTACATTTGTGGAAGTGGTGACCTGAGAAGGGGTGACCTACGGATAGAGTAGGCCAATCAGAGTGAACCGCCGGTGGACGGAAGTGGTGACCTGAGGAGGGGCAACCTTTACCTAGTGTAGGCCAATCAGGGGTGTACCGCCGTGGACGTTGGATCGTAAGCGTGGTGGTTGTTAGGATTCCAAGTATCACACGTTGGAGTCCCTTAAGGAGAGTATTCTTGAGTTGCGGTTAAGCAAAAACCCAGGGAGCGAGACCCCTGGTGGAATGATCGAGATTTACTATGTGGGTTCGACTTGATGGAACAAGTGCCCTAATCATCAGAGATTAAATTGCTTCAAGGAGTACTTGGAGTGACCACCACCAGTTGCCGTCGACGCCCAACCATCGCCTCGCCACCGTTGCTGCCTCCCTTTCTTGCCTCATTAAAAGCTAAAAACTTGTGAGTTAAATTATTTGTTTTACTTTTGTTTATTTTTCTTATCATTGTTTGTAAATTTTAATTTTTGTATATCTTTTTGTGGTTAGTAATTTAATTTTGTATTATATTTGATGATGACTATAGGCTATACCAATGTTATTTTTAATGATATTTCTGAATTTATAATTGAATATTTATGAAGACAATTGTGATTGTGTTTTTTTTGACTATTCTTTAAATAATTTTGAATATGTACTTATTTAATAATTAGTGTGATGGTTGTTTTTTTTAATATGATTGTTTTGTTGGGCTAAAATTAGGGATAAAATTTTAATTTGGTAAGTTTGATAAATTGTGAAGCTACTTTTCAAATGAGGTATAAAGTTTTTTAAGAAATCTCATAAATATAAAAGTAAGGAAATCTCTCTCTCCCCTCCCTTCTCTCAAGAACCTAAACTTCACCGCCTTCTTCCCTCAACCTCCCTCACGAAGGATAAGGGGAGCAGTTTTGTTTCTTGTTATTTGTTAGTTAGTTTTATCTTGATTGATCATTTTTCCTTCAATTTATCATTGTTTATTGTGTTTTTTTTTCCAATATTTATGGTGTTTTATTTCTTGACTATAGAGATTTTCTTTCTGGCTATAGTGATTTTCTCACAGGCTATGATGATTATATTCATCATGGCTACAGTGTATGAGTCTCTGGTTATGATTCTATTTGTGGCCATGATATATGAAGATTTTGTTGAAGATTCAGTCTCAAAACTTTCATCTGTAATTAGTGGCAGATCCGTAAATGTCGGTACAAGAGTTGTTCATTTTTATATTTCTACTATGTCTATATCTAGATTAGGTATAGATTTACAGTTTAATAGATCAAATACACTCTTGTGATGGTTTAGATATGATAAAAATCAAATCAAATCTTTTGTAATCAGTTGTATTGACTGTTTCTTGATGTTCTATTATCAATCGATGTTGACGATTTTCAACACGATTAATGGAATTTTTATTTTCAATATATATATATATATAAGTGAGGAAATCATCCCTTTTTTTATTGATATAGTTTCGATGAAACCAAATTGTTTTGCCCAGACCTTTGTTTGGTTTTGAATTACATTGTTTCACTCATCCCTAATTAGTTGACCTTTTCGGCTGTTTTGAGTCGTAACAGCGTGTGTTAGCTGGATTGCTTTCGTTTAATTATTTTGTGGGTTATTCTTTTGTGCAAGGGAGGCTTTTGAATTTGAACAAAAAAAAAAAAAAAAAAAAGGTTTGAGAGATTTCATTTTATACCACAATAATTTTTTATTTTTTTTAATGATGGATTGATTACCCATATTATTAAGTGCAAAATAAAAAAATCGAGCCAAATATGGCTAGCAACTATTTATACGTAGAAGAGTCTACTTTTGGCTGTTTTCAGAGACAATAATCATAAAAATTCTGTGGTGGATCATTCTTTTTCGAGGCTAGCATATAACATTGTTTTTTGTTATCCAAGGCTCCTTCATCATTCGTTTCCCATGGACCATACTCAGGCTCCCTATTATTATCCTGTGGTCTTCCCATCGATATTTTGGAGAGTGTGGCACTGAAAAATTCGATAGGATATGGGCCTTAGCCGGTATACGCTCTAGTAACTAAGCATCCCACAACATTTTGTGCGCAAACATAGGGGTGAAATTCTTCTGCAGTGGTTTCAACTTTGGCAATCGAGCAGACCTTTGCAGTTTAGCATAATTTTGTTGATTAGCTTCTAGAGCACCCTGGAGGACATCGAACCATAATAGCGCTTCGATAGTTGACAGTTAGAGAGCTATGTTTTCCTAGCAGGGCTTGTTCATTCCTTGGAGGCTGATCTGTCATGCATTCGGGTTACTAATTCTTCCGAACGGTATTTGAGTTCCATTGAGAATTGGTCGGTATGTGAAGGCTGCTTAGGGGCAATTTGTGAGGCATAGTGTCGAACAGGCTCCATGCGTGAGACTACTCAGGAACGATAAGATCTGGGTTGTGTGGGCAGGACGCTGAGCGCGGACCAAGTGTGGCTTCGAGCAGATAGGTGGTGGTGTGTGAGAAGGTTGCGTGCAGGTAGTGGCTAATGAGTTACGAGGTTGGGCGCAATTAGCTTGTGGTCATGGGTGAATCGCAGGGCTGCCTTCTGGATGCACGCAGATGGCTTCTGTGATAGTGTAAACGGGTTGTTCCTTCGTTTCTTCAAATGGAGAGGCAACATGCGACACAGTTGATGGTTGTTGGGTTTGAGGGTCCTCCACAAAATGGGTTTGAGGGTCCTCCACAAAAACTTCTACCATATCATTGTCTTGTTCTATTACATTTTGTCGAGCATCAGTGATTTCCTGGGCGATAAGGGATGGAACTCTAGGCGCGATTGTGAGGATGATTTGTGTGCATGAGAGCATGATTTGGGGAGTGATTTATGGGTTGATTTCAGGAGCAATTTGGGGCTTAGTTTGGGGCTGGCTTTGGGGAGTGATTTGGGGCTTGGTTTGGGTAGACATTTAGGGGCGAAGATTGGGGCTCGATTTCTGGTGCAAATTAGGATGAGATTCCTGGGGTGTTTAGTTGCACAGTTGGCATAGATTGTGGCAAGATCTTTGCAGCAGGGGGTTTGTGAAGATTGTTCACATTATTCTATCTGGGAGGCTTGGTCTTCCCCTTGTCGAGAGGTAGTGGAGACGGCGGCCGGCTTCCATTCAGTTTCATCCTTCATTGACGTTTGGGCGGCGGTGGATCATCCTTCCAACATAGCATCGCAAAGTGACGTACCTTCGTACATTCTATACAATAAAGGGGGAGCTTTTCAAACTCTAATTCTTGAATAAATCCCCTCATGTCTTCAGGTAAACTGTGTCAAAAAGAGGGCGCAATAGATCAATCTCGGTGCAAACTTTTGTCACAAACTGTAAGACCCCATTGTTTCTCACCCTAACTTAATCTTTGTGATTTATATTTGGGTGAAATGCATGAAACGCCATGTAACTATCGCGTTTTGCAGAAAATGACACTTTCTCTCAAAGTGCCCATTTCCAAACACAAAACTATAAAAACGGGGAAAAAGTGACACTCCGTCCATCTCAAACCTTAAGTCACTAACAAAAGGATTTTTTTCAGCTGTAAAATAGTCCATTTACCTATTTTTTGTCTTACATTTCTAGTATTTTATTATATTTACAAAACAAACCCCTAGTCTTTCATTATTTTTGCATATTTACAAAAAATTTTCATTATTATTACATATTTGTCCAATCTAATAAATTTATTTCTATTTTAATTAGCAAAAAATGCCCAATCTTTTAATTTTTCTTTACATATTTGTCCATAAAAAATTTTACTCTATAATAATAAAATTTAAGTTTTGCTATAAATATTTGTAAAATTATAATATTTGTAATTTAAAATAGTTTAATATTTTATTTAAAAAATAATTTAAATTTATTTTGTCTTAGTTTAAAAATAAGTTGGGCCCCTATGTAAAAAAATAATAATAACAAGAGTAAATTTAGAAATTTGATGAACAGTGTCGGTTACATTGTTCATCTTCCCCAATAAACCCAAGCGCCGACTCTTCCCTAGTTAACCCTGGAGCTTTTAGCCAACTTGTTGGACAGTTTGCAAAGTTGCTGGGCTGCTACGTTGTTGGAGATTTTGTTTTACTTTCTTTTTTTGGTTCTATTTTGGTATCAGAGCCATTTTTCAAGAAATTTTGAGCACTATTAAACATTTTTGAATTACGAAGTTATTGCATATTCATCTGTGCATAACGACTGCATTCAAGTAGCGTTGGTAAGTTGTGAGTCCGTTGGTAAGCCTTAGGTGTTGTTCCCGGTAGGTGTTCCCGTGTTTCAGCTTGGTGTCTACATTCATCCTGCATACATGCATCTTCATAAACCAAGTAAGTCATAATGGTTGATAGAGTTAAGAAATTCTTATTTGGAGAATCTAGTGCTAATAGATCCAGAGTAAGACAAAGTCATGAGGCTCAAATTAGTGAGATTTTGCCAACTAAAAAGATCACTACTATTTATAGTATGGGTGTTTTAGAGTTTAAGAAAGCTTACTCAATTAAAATCCATGAAGAAGTTCTTCCGATTGAAAAGAGAAAAACAACAATACCACTACTTTAAAAAATTGCAATTAATCAATATTTTAATCAAGGATTTAGATATATGCACGGATTAGTGCAAGTCACCTTGCATCCATTAGTTAATTAGGAATTGATACTCCAGTTTTCCTTGCAATAAGAGATGATCGACTAATTAAATATAATGATTCATTACTTGCTATGATTCAAACTAATATCTGTAATGGTACGATTAGAATAAAATATGTGCCTAATTTTACTGTAAGTTTGACAGATCCAACAATAATGAAGTCATTAATTCTTGATATTCATATAAAACAGAATTTAAAACGAAAAATTTTGTACTTGTTTATAGAGTGTATTTTAAATTAATGAAATCAATAACTCCATCAACACTAAGACTTGAAACATTAGACAGAAATCAATCTGTATTTGTGACTACAGACTCAAGAAATTCAAGGACTGAAACACCTCAGCTACTTAAATGGGAAGAAATAACAATCCCATATGAATTCCAAAGAAAGTAAAACAAAATCTTGATGAATAAGTACCTTTGTTATATGAGTAAGACAAAATTACAAGTTGAGTGGAGTGGTAAAAATACAAAAGGATAAAGAAAATTGGATGGATGATTACAAGGAAAAGCTAACAAGATTCGAAGATGATTTCTAAACTTCGGATGATGAGTAGCTTCTTAGTCTTCTCTTTAAATAGAATCTTGGATTAAAGTGAATTGAATTCTTCTTTGGAGTCTGAATGCTTTGATGAGTCATGATGGGGTCCATGAGTGTTTCGAGGTCATTGCTTACGTTTTTTCCTGCAAAAGAGAACATTAGTCAAATGCCCCTTATTAAAACAAAATCTTAATGAATAAGTACCTTTGATATATGAGTGAGATGGAATTACAAGTTGAGTGGAGTGGTAAGAATACAAAAAGGATAAAGAAAATTGGATGGATGATTACAAGGAAAGGCTAACAAGATTCAAAGATGATTTCCAAACTTCGGATGACGAGTAGCTTCTTAGTCTTCTCTTTAAATAGAATCCTGGATTAAAGTGAATTGATTCTTCTTTGGAGTCCGAATGGTTTGATGAGTCATGATGGGGTCCATGAGTGTTTTGACGTCATTGCTTATGTTTTTTCCTGCAAAAGAGAATATTAGTCAAATGCCCTTATTTATTTTTGCGGGTCTTGTCTTTATACTTTTATACTTTTTTTTTTATTTACATTTCAAATGGGTCTTAAGCCAATGGGCCACCAAATGGATCTTCAGATGGGTTTGATAAACTTGTAGTTGGTTGTGCAGTAGTTTTCTCTTCTTCCTTTTTTTGTTTATACATCTTATAAAATTTTAAAAATTCTTCATCAGTGTCAAGAGTTATCTTAGTTTCTGGCTGCTTGATGAGTTTCTTTGGTAGTGGAACCTTAGTTTTCTTTGGAGTGTTTTGAGTAATTGTTAGAGACGGGAGAGATCGAGATACTTCTTGAATTGTCTTCTTCAGTGATTTTCCTGCCTACAAAATTCTTAAGACTGTGTCCGGACTACAGTTATCAGAATTGAAGTTAGGCCACCATTTTATCCGAAAATCTCCAATTAATGAACATGGCCTGTTTGAGTATACTGGCTTAATTTGAATACTCCACGCAAAAATCCATGGCACCTGGAATTCTGCATGAAACATTACTAGAGTTCTGAACCCATACTTTGTGCTTCTTGCGTAAATCTCAAATCCTTTTTCTGCTACAGGAGGATAAATATGAGGAGTAGGACCAAAGTAATCCCACCAGTCAAAGAGCCAATCTAGGAAATCAATTTCACAAGTAGAACTAAAACTGATAAACCATGGGTGATCAAATCCTTTGAAGTATAGTGCCTGAGTCTATGCCTGAATATAGTCTACGTAATTAAAGCCATCTGGAATGTAGTTAATGGAGAAGGAGTTACTAGTATGAACTGAAAAGAATTCCCGAGGTTGACGAACTTTCTTTATGATAATCTTGGAGTAGGAAATTCTATCAGGATTATTTTTATCAGTAACATGAGTAATATATATTGATTTAGTATCTACCAAAATGAGTTCGTAATAATTTTGAGTTTTATTTTGCTTCAAGTTCTAGATCGTTTAATTTTAAAGTATTTAGTTCAGTTTTAATATTATTAATTTCATTTTCAAGTTTTTTAATTTCTTCATTTATATCCTGTATTTTCCCAATTTTTTTATACTTACTAGTTTTATGATATTTATCTATGAGTTTTGACAAGGTAAATGGTTCAGTCATTTGAGGAGTAAATTTTTCATCTGTTAATACTAATGACTTTAATTTCTTTAAATATTCTGTTTTTACTTCATTATCTTCTATTTTTTTTCTATAATATCAAATAAAAATTCTTTATCATTAGTTTTACTTGTAGAAGTCATCTTATTAATTGCTTTTTGTTTACATTCACAAAAATCAGATTGTTCTTTTTCCAAAAATGATGAATCAGAAGAAATATTAATATCTTCATTGTCAGAGCTATTAATTAATAAAGACATTAATTTGTTTTTCAATTCTTTTTCTTCAGAAAAAAGTGAATTAATTTTCTTTTCTGTTTTACAATTAGGACTTATATGACCTATCTTACCACATTTAAAACTTTAAATTCTTTTTGTTTGAAAATTTCTTTTTCCCTTTTGAGTAAAAATAATCTTCATTTCCAAAATATTTATTTTTGCGTTTTCGGGGATATTTTGAATATCTATTAGTATTTTTATATCTCTTAAATTTCCAATATTCAAAGGAAGGAGCTTTAATACCTGATATGCCAAATGCTTAACAGAAAGAACCTATCTCTCTTCGTTCTGATCCGTACTTAGTCTAGATTTTGAGATCTTGACAAAGGAGTAAACCTTCTTTCTTAATAAAAGCAAACAATTGACCAAAGGTTAAAATAGTAAAATCAATTTACTCTGTCCCCATTTCTTTTTGAAGACTAGACATTACTCTTACTGAAAATAAATTAGGTAAACCAGTAATAAATTTTTCTTTCCAAAATGAAGCATTACAATCTGGACGTCTCATTACTTGAGTTAAAAACATATCTTTATACCATTTAAAATCAGTTAAAGTAGGGCATCGTAAATTAGTAAGAAAGAGCTTTGAACTAATTAATTCTTCTTTTGGATTACCAACCAAATGCATAGATATAACATAAATTAAGTATTCATTTCCATCAGCTACATTATTTATTTCACCATTTTCATTTATTTGTTCATTTGTATGTTGAACTATTGCTAATTTATCATCAAGTAAAAGACTATTATCCCACCAGACTTTCAGTTATTCTACAAGATGAATTTGATTTTCTAAATCACCATTCGAGGCTGAGGTGGACGAGGAATCATAATCAGAGTTTTCTACTTGTGGAGTTGTTTGACTAAGAACACCTATTCTAGATGTACTTGGATCTAAACTGGAATTCTTAGGGACTAAAGAAAGAGTCTTCTCAATTTCTCGAGATAAAGAAGAAACTTGAAAAAATGGTTTTGCGGTTTCATTTGGAAATTTCTCAATTTTCTTTAATGAATCAACTTTAGTAGTTACCAAATTCATTTGTTGAGCAATAGTATGTAAAATCTGATTTGAATAATTATTTTGTTGATAAATCTTTTTGATATCATCTGAATTAATTAGTTATGCTGTATCTTTACCCTTTTTAAAAGGAGTAGCAAGAACATCACCATTTGGAGTAGGAATTTGAAAACTTTGAAGTGGTGGATGAACGGAAGAAATAACTTGTCCATTAATTAAATTTCATTTTCTATATAAATTAGTATGAACATTAATAGTTGGAATTTCTTTAAAGTTTTTTATATTTATTTTTTGTAAATAATAATCTAACCATTTAAAGAAAGGAAAATTAATTTTCAAAATATTCATTTCTTGAATCCATTCTTTATTTAATTTTTCTTTACAGATTAAATCTAATTTTTCATACCAAATTCTATTTTCTTCATTTTCATCATAATAAAATTGTTCTTCTAATAATTCATGATTAATTTCAAAATATTTTGTTATCATATTAATTTCTAAATATTTCATTTGAGAATGAGTTGGAGAATCTGATGGGGAAGAGTATGGCTGTTCAAATGATCCGAAAATCAGATCAGACCCGTCGACCTGAACCAATCCGATCCGAAAATTTTGGATCGGATTGGATCGGATCAGCTGAAATGTTGGATCGGATCGGATCCACTTTTGATCCAATCCGATCCGAAATTTTTAAAAAAAGGAAAAAAAGAGAGGAGAGAACTTTAAATTGAGGCAGCTGGCCCTAATATGCTCCAGATGTTCCATCGTACCATGGAACACCAAATTTCTGTCGTCGTTCCATGTAACAAAAATGTAGCAGCTCCATCTTGATGTTTCTCTCTGGCCAACTTCATCATCTTCATCTTTATTCATAGATCCACTTTTCCGCCTCCATCCTACCATCAGCTTCATCTTTAGATTCACTTTTGCTTTTGCTTCATGTTATATGTTCCTAACTAAAAGAAATTATTTGAGGAAGGTGACGGTTCTGTGCTGCCAAATGAGACTCAAGGTGAATTTTTGAACAACCCTTTTTCTTTGAAATTTTCTTCTCCTTTTTCTTTAGGGATAGTAGAGATAATGGCGAATAAAAAGAACAGAGTCTGGGAAGAAAGAAATGGCTTGTAGCCCAACAAAAAAAAAAAAAAAAAGGGGGGGGGGGTTCGGATCTCATTTGATCCGAACCGAACCGATCCGAAATTTTGGATCACCGATCTGAACCATTCGGTTCGGGTTGGGTCGGGTTAGATTTTGCACTTTGAACAGCCCTAGGGAAGAGGAATTCTTAACCATATCAGGCAAAGGGCTTTTAAACTTAAGTTTAGTTCTATCTAGATGACTAATTGAAGGATCAGAAAAAGAGTATCTTGGTGGCTCAGAATATGAATACCTTGGAGGAGTTCTAGAAGTACTAGGAAAATCTTTCCTATCTAGAGAATTCATAAATGAGAAGTACCTGCAAGAACTAGAAGATGAAGTTTCATGAACATAATTAAATCTTATTAGTAATTTTCCGTCTAGTTGTTCTTCAATTGATGTTGGCTTAGTTTTTTCAAAGTCCAATTCTTTTGGTTCTGGTTTGTCAATAAGGAATTCCGATGGGATTGTTATTTCATCCCATTTGAGTAGCTGAGGTGTTTCAGTCCTTGAATTTCTTGAGTCTATAGTCACAAATACAGATTGATTTCTGTCTAATGTTTCAAGTCTTAGTGTAATTTAATCTTGCAGCCTCACCACTTTGTGAGGAGAAAGTCTCGATGAAACTGAAAACCCCAAAAATGGCCGCAATCAAGATTCGCTTCTGGCCTTCGACGGAGAGAAGTGGCGGTGCAATGGCAGATGAGAAGCTCTGGATGATGAAATTCAGATGATAATAAATCAAGATTCAGCGGAGGCGATGGATGAGGACTTGGAGGTGGAGGTGGAGGTGGTCGATCCATCGTTCATCACCTTACTTGGGTTGATTGGGAAGTTCTATGAATTAAAAAAAAAAAAGATGAAGATGGAAAGGAAAGCTAAAAGGAAAGATTAAATAATAATATAAAATGACAAAATTACCCCTCGACGTTAGTGACTTAATGTTTGACATGGACTGGGTGTCACTTTTTGCCCGTTTTGAAAGTTTTGTGTCTAGAAAGGGGGTGTCATTGTCTGCAAAACATGATAGTTACGTGGTGTTTCAAGCATTTCACCCTTTAATATTTTATCATATCGTTAGCTTTTAAACTCAGTTATGTAATATTATAAAGTTGTGTGAATTTTCTTAAGTATTTTGGTTATGAAATCTTATGGTTTGAGTTATGATACTTTGGATTTTAATTTTGATGTTTAAGTTAAAGTTAAGATGTTAATTTAAGTATAGGATTATTTTTAAGGATATATGGAAGTAGATATATTAGTTTAATTTTAGGAATTATGGGATAGAAATAAGAATATTAGAAAATAAATGAAAAATAGTGGAAAAAGTCGAAGACCGATTTTCCCCACCATTGGAGTGGGTAAAACTGCTCTAACCACCTTTAAAAATATAGAAAAATTATCTCATCGCTTGAAAGCTTTAGAGCAGGTAAAATCGATCGACACCTGGAGTCCAAAAAAAATAGCTTTCTCAATTTCTAAAGAAGGGCTATGACCCTATGGGTCTAGCCCTCCTATTTTTGGACTTGCTAGGTGACTGGGAGTATAAATATGTCTCCCTTTCATCCTCAACAATCCATAAAACTACAAACAATCAAAGAGAAAAGGGAGAGAAAAGAGAAAGAGAGCAAGAAGAGAAGAAGGAGAAGAAAGCTAATGAGGTTTTGGAGGCTTGAATTTGGATTCTAAACCGTGGAAACCAATCCTAGCAACTTCAGGAACACGTTGGTAAGGAATTCAAACTTTCCATAACGTTAATTTTTGAAGTCATTATTCCTAGAAGTAGAAATATTGAAGTTTTTAGTTTTCTTAAATTTTGATTTGAATTTTAATTATGGAGGTTGTAGAAGTGTTATGGATTGATAGAAATGTTATAGGAACATTATAGGATTGATTTTGAGGAAAAGAAACCAAATAAAAATGTCATTTGAAGCACTTTTTATTGAAATCCGAAGGCAAAAGTTTTGAAAAACTGATTCTGGGCATGATCAGGTAAAACCGATCCAATAGTGGGTAAAATCAATTTTCTTGGCTCAAGAAAATCGATTATTGCCAACCAAAGTATGGGTAAAACCGATCTTAGGACTTGAGGTAATTTTCTGAGCGATTTTAGTGAGAAAAATTGCACTTTGAAGCTGAAAGCTCTGAAGTGCAAAGTGCGGATAAAACCGATCTGAAGTGTGGGTAAAACTGCTCTTTGAAGCTGAGATTACCTAAAGAGCGGTTAAACCGATCCTTTTTTAAAAACATGATTTTTTGAAGATTCAAACTAAAATCTTTACAACTTCTTTTATAAGTTTAAACACTTTAATTAATAATTAATTAAGGTTCATTAAATGACTAGAAATACAAGGATTTAAAGAGAAACATATAGAAATATAGGATCTAAAGATTAACTAGATTTATGGATAGAGTCTAAGCTATGATATTTATGTAATGCAGATTTGCTTACAAAGTATTAGCAATACGAGGTGAGTGTTCTCACTAAAGGGGTTAAATATTTTAAATGAGTTATCATGCTCTACTGATATTATTGTTTATCTATGACACTGACATTAAAGTTATATGAAATGCATGCATTATACCTGAGATATATGATTATGACATTTGAATGTATAAAGTGAAGTGCTTATAGATGTGCGATCTCGTAAATTTTGCCCTAGGATTATCCATAGGTTGGTATTTTAATTATTTGTATTTTCAAAAATATGTATCGTTATGGACTTGTATGATTTTCTTAAAGATTTTTAACAAATAAAAAATCGTTTTGAATCATACATTTGTGATGTTTAAATTAGGATTGAGATGTTAAGAATAAGGTTAGAATTATGTTTAAGTAATATGCAATAAATTAATTAGGTAATAAATATAAAGTAATTAGAAAATAAATGAAAATTGGAAAAATAAGGGCGGATAGGTTTTACCCCGTCCAACCAATCGCACCGCCTAAATGACCGATTTTACCCGATCATAGAGCGGGTAAAACCGATCCAAAAAGTAGGAAAAATATCCCACTGCTTGAACGAATGGTTTTACCCAATCCAAGAGCGGGAAAAACCAATCCGGGAAAGAGACAAAAGTACTCTGACCGGTTGTACCCAATCCATGACCAGGTAAAACCGATTGCTTTTTCAAAATGAAAAAAAAAATATTTTTCTAGATAATCACGAACCTTTTGGCGCATTAGGCAAATTTTGCCTATAAATAGGGCCTCTCAAGCCCTTATAAAACCAGTCAGTTCCTGCAAACTCAAACCAAAAAGAGAGAGAAAGGGAAATAAAGGAAAGAAAGGGGAATAAAGGAAGAAAGGAAGAAGAAGAAGAAAGCTAGGAAGTTGGAGAAGGAATTTGGATTTCCACACGGTGGATTTCATGCTAGGGAGTCTCCATAACATTACGGTAACCTATTTCGATTACTTTCACATTAGAAAATCTAGAAAAGTTGCATGAAAATGGAAAAAGGAGGTTTTAGTTTTCTGAAGAAATTTTGATCCAAATCTTTATGATTTAACTTTGTTTAAATGTTATAGAATGATAGGAATGATGTATAAGTGTTGTAGGATTGATTTTGAACAAAAAGAATCAAAGAAAAATGAGTTTTTTGTAAAAATCTAGCCAAAACCCGAAGCAAAAGCTTGAAGATGAAGTTTTTTGGGCACGATCATTTTTTCCCAATCTGAGAGTGGGTAAAACCGATCCATGCTCAAGAAAAATGGTTAAAACTGATTCCAAAATAGGTAAAACCTTTTGGAGTGGTTTTAACCTGTGACACCCCAGATCCACCACCCCGCATACAAGGGGTTGGCTTTACCGAATGCCTACCTAATTCGCACCAGGACTCAGAAATGGCAGAGCATGATAATAATTTTTTTCATTTATTATAAATAAAGTAAAACTTACACAGTCCTACAATACATGAGTTATCAGAGTATGGGCCCATCTAAACAATCTCGCCTTCTAGCAGCATCCAAAGTTTCAAACTCCGGGTGATCCTAGTGAGCATAATCATCTTGGTACCAAAGATCTGTAATAAAATTTTGAAAATAGAAAATAGGAAAACGGAATGAGCCATTGCCCAGTGAGAATCCACCGTTTTTGCAAATATTTACCGAGTTGCAAATATTACCCATGCATACAATTCAGGCATATCCTAATATATAGCATTCATGACTCATGCAGGATTCATAGAACATATAAGGAGAATGAATGGCAGTCGTTTAAAGTTCTATATGAATAGTAAACAAACTAGCTAGTTCATCTCGAGAATAAGGGGCGACCACTAGCGTGTACATGTACGCTCAATGATGGCCAACTTATCTCGGCATACATAAAAAGGATGAGGGGCGTTCGCCAATGTGTACATGTACGATGAACGAAATGCCAGCTTACCTTGGCATACTTATAAAAATCATGCTTATAGGTATCATATTCCCCATACTGCCAGTACTTGAGTTAGATGAGTAATGATAATCTCGAGATTATAAACGCAGATGATCCAGACAACCAAGCCCGATGCTAGCTAGCGTAATCAAATCGCAAAACAAATAATGGATCCGACACGACTAATTTTCATAAAACTGAATCAGTGCACAAATGAAAGTACAACTGAAACATAACATGTATCTATGTATTCTAGTCGGTAAGTAAACACAATTGGTAGTTTAAAATCAAAAAACATTTCACACATTTTTTGCAAATAATTCAAAATATGCTACAAACAAGACTCAGTGCAGTTCAATTATTAATTGCATTAAAACGGTATCTATTTCGAATGATAAACTCACCTCGGTCTGAAGATCTAAGCTCACGTACTAGCTATCTAGCAGATCTGCATATATTTGAAGTTCTGGCCATTTAGTAATTACTTCTAACTAATAGAATTCCAATTTCTAACTTATTCCGAAATTTTACTAAATAATGGCATAATGGTAATTTACCTATTTTTCCGTAAAAGACACATATAAAGAAAATAAGAATTTTTAGAATTATCTCACTTGAAAATAACTGTGAAAACATAATAATTATACTTTTAAAGAAAATATAAGTTCGGTGTCGTAAAACTTAAATTTACTTATTTTCTTATTTAGAAAAAATTTATAACTTTTAAACATTATTTCTAATGCATTTTGCAAATAGTCCAAAACTTATACTTATGAAAATAAAGGTGTAAAATCCTTAAAATACTCGTTAAAATAACTTTAAGAAAATTTTATAAAAGGATTTATAACAAAATAACTAAAAGAAATCAAAATTGCAAAAAATCAATTTCCTTCTTTCGGATCGGTTTTACCCAATTTTCAATAAGCTAAAACTGGCCAAATATTTACAAAATAGTCCCTAATTAATTTTCAAAACAATTCTAACTAAAAGAAATTATACATAATTTTAGGAAAATTTCAAAAAATAATATTTTGTAGTCCAATCAGTTTTCCCAATTGAAAATCAGCAAAACTCGATAGGAATCAGGTTTAACCATTTTTCGATCGGTTAAAACCATCTGAAAATGGTTCCCTATTTTAACCCTGGGCATGAATCGGTTTTCCCCAATCCCAAATCGGCTAAAGCCGATTTGTGCCCAGAAGATTTGGTTTCCAAGTTTTCTTTCGGGTTCTTGGTAAAATGCTTAAAAAAAATCATTTTTCCTACTTCCTTTTGTGCAAAATTAACCTAACAACATATAGGCATTATTTCTAACATCTTCTAACCAATAATTCATGCTAATAACAAGATCAACACCTCAAATTTCTTAAGAATTCCTAAAACTTCAAAACCTGCTATATTTTCTAAAATCAACCAAAAGTATCTGTGGAATTCCTTACCGGCATGTTCCAAACTCCTTCTAGCATCGAATCCATGGCTCTAGAACCAATCCCTTAGCTTCCAAAGCTTTGTTTCCAAGCTTTTCCTTCCTTTCTTCTTCTCCTTCCTTCTCCTTCCTTCTTCTCTTTTCCTTTCTTTTCTAGTTTGGCAAGGTTTTGGTATGGTTTGGGCAGCATTTGGGTGTGACTTGGTGAAGGAAATGGTGAAGGGAGGGGGTATTTATAGGCAAAGTGGCCTAATATGCCAAAAGGCTCGTGGTTATCTTTTTTTTTCTTTTTCCTTTTTCATTTCTAGCACACAATCGGTTTTACCCGATTGCTCAATTGATAAAACCGATTAGAATCGGTTTTCCCCAATCAATAATTGGTTAAAACAGATTCATGAGGCGGTACCAATCGGTTTTCCCGATTGTGAATCGGTTAAACCGATTCATTTGGTGGTGGTAATTTTTTTTATTCTTTTTCCAATCGGTTTTACGAATTGGTAAATTGGTCAAAACCAATGGATTCAAATTTTATCCATTCCAATAAGTTTTACCAGATCGAAAATCAGTTAAAACCGATTTTAGGTAAATCTTATCTTCTCCCAATTGGTTTTACCGATAGGGGAAATGTGTAAAACTGATTTATCCACTTTCTTTTTATTTTTAATTTATTTCCTAATTTTCTTATTTTCTAATTCCTCTTTCCAAAAATTCCGTAAATTCCCAAATCATAATTTTCCTAAACAAATAGTATAACATGTATTTTAAAATCAAAGTTATCAACTAACTTACAAATTAAAGATTTGAAATTAAAATAAAGAAATTCTTTTCGAAATAGAAGATCTAAGGAATTTTATAAAATTAGAAATATTTTTAGATTAAAAAATTCCTTTAAAAGAAAATCTTATAAAATATTTATAAATACCTCAATATATTCTTGGAGGTGAATTTTAAAATATTAAAATATTACAGGGTTTCACATAATCTATAAAGAAATCGGTTAAAACCAATTGATTTTCAAATTTTGGGTTTCTTATTTTTCAGCATGAAACCTTTCGCAATTCTTTTAATTAAATTACCTCATTTTACTTAAAATAAAATAAAGGGACATTTGGGATTATAGAAACTAAAAGTTAGGATTTTTAACCCTAGGAAGGTCAAAAATTGTTTTGGGAAAAGAAACCAAAAACTTTTACTATTTATAAACTATAGATAATTGAGAAAATAGTGAGTAGGCATCTCAGGACCGAGGTGAATTATCACTGAAAATGGATACCGTTTTAATGCAATTAATAATTGAATGTGCATTGACCTATATTGTGTGATATGTTTTAAAACGCTTTCGAAAAATGCTTGAAATGCTTTTGATTTTGAACTGCCAGTTGTGTTTACTACCCATCTAAAATGTATATGTACTTATTACGCTTCAGTTGTACTTTCTTTGTTCATTGAATCTAATTATATGAACATAAGTCCTGTCGGATCCATTATATGGTGCGATTTGATCCCGCGAGCCAGCGTAGGGCTTAGTTGTCTGGATCATCTGCGTTCCTGATTTTGAAATCAATTCAAAATTTTGGGACCCACATCTATCTGTATCTGTTTGGGAGTGGCTGACGGTATAATATGATTATGATTATGATTATGATAAGATTTTCCTGCAAGGTGAATTGGCTAGTACGTTTATCGTTCAAATAGAACCTTAAGTGGCTGCCCTTCATTCTCAATATATGTATGTGGATTTGCATGAGTCATGACTGGTATCTATTAGGACCTGTCTGAGTTATATGCATGGGTAATTATTACAACAAACGTTTGCGAAAACAGTGAAATCTCACTGGGCAAGGACTCATTCCATTTTCCTATTTCCTGTTTTATGTTTTCAAAATTTTGTTACAGATCCTTGGTATGAAGGTGACTTTGCTCACTAATATTACTAGGATGGGAATGCATGCAGGCCGAACCAATTATATTAGCTGGATAGGATTACATTAGAATGCTATGTTTAGTTAAGCTCCTGCTTTTACATTAAGAACTGATATATGTACATTAAGGTTTGGTTGTTGTAATAAAAGAATGTTTTGTCTCTTTTCTGTACCACACTAAGTCCTGGTATGAACCAGGCTGGCATCCGATGAAGCCAACCCCTTGTATGTGGGGTGATGAATCTGGGGTGTCACAGACGTGGTATCAGAGCGTAAGACTTGGGATAAATAGAAAGGCTTTAAAAACTTGAAAAACCAGGGGCATATAGAAACCTTTAAGTATGCATAATGGGGGTATGTAGATACCTTTGTTATGAATTATGTTATGCGATTAAGATTTCAGATATGTGTTTAACATGTACCTTTTTCTTAAAACTGATATATTCTTAATTCTAGCTATAGGCTCGTTGTGGACTAGGATGAGATAAAAGATTTGGAATGCTATAGACCTATTATCTACTGATATTCCATGGATACGCAAAGAGAAGTATATGCACCTCTCTTTGAAAATACAGGAGCAACACCTGAATAGAGGAAGTCTTTCCCCCAACAGGATAGTCTGTGCAATAGAAGATGGGCGAAACCTGTATGAATTAAAAATAGTTGGTATTGAAGATAAATTAACTAGGAAAGATCAACAATTAGCAGAAACTCATCATGCCCTAGAACTAGTTCATGCTAGAAATAAAATATATAAAAAGAAGATATAACGACAACAAGAAGAATTAGAGGGTATGTAGGATCTTCTGAAATATTCTGATACTCGAAATACTTATTTAAGGAGAATAGTTCAAGATGAGCATATGCTAAGTAAAGAAGCTATAATGGATATCGAGTTAGCCTGTGGCCATATTTATGAATGGCCACTGTAGCAATGAAAGACCCTATCTAGGAAAATATAGAAAATGTAAAATCAAATATACAGGTACTGCATTCTTGGATTCATATACAGCTAAGAAGAGTTGAAAGAATTCCAAATTGCAAACAGACCAGTACCTATAGAAAGCCCACACTCTGTTGATCAAGGCGTTAGATTTTCAGGCCACTATTCTGGCTATGAAGCAGATATATCAGAGAGTCTTTAGGATCAGAAATTAGTCAAGAAAGAAACTTGTATATGTAAATTATATGCAATGTAGGAATAATAAGATGAGTTGTGTTTGTTTTGTTTAAATGAAGGTTGTGTCATTTTATGTTTTAAATATGATTGTTTTCCTCCCAATTATCTTTATTTTATCTATATATTGTAAAATTAGATTTTCTTTCAGTACCTGGAGCTAGAAAACATTAACCTCTATTGACTTGTTGTAGGAACAGACAATGGAAATCGAGAAGGAAGATGTTAACATTGGCCAAGGACAGGCCGAGGGAGAAAATGAAGAAATGGAACAAGAGCAAGATTTTCAAGGGCAGGAAGAAATAGGACTGCGACACTTTGCTGGCCAGGTTACTACTATGTTACAGGAAGTGACCAACTTTATAACCAGGAGGGATGGACAAGACGAACCACATCGTGGAGTTGCGACGGAGGATGTAGCCTTAGAAAGGCTTCAGAAGTTTCATCCACCCAAGTTTAATGGCAAGAGGGGAGACGAGGCTGTAGAAAACTGGCTGGAAGTAATGAGAACAATTTTTCGCGCTTTGGATTATTCCGAAAAGCGAAAGGTGAACTTTGCTATATTCCAGTTAGATGAAGATGTGAAAGACTGGTGGATCCTAATTCAGACAAAGTGGGATGCCACCCAAACTCCTAAACCTTGGGAGAACTTTGCACCCAAGTTTAAAGTAAAGTATATCCCTGTAATTGCTCAGGAAATGTGGGAGAATGCCATCATTGGGCTGCAACAAGGGATGATGACTGTATCCGAGTATGAGGCCAAATTTACTCGACTTTCTAAATATGTACTAGCCTTAGTAAGTACAGACGAGCAAAGAAAGAAAAGATTCATTCAGGGACTTAGGATAGAGCTACGGGAAGCATTGGCTGCATCTCACCATAGCTCATTTGTGGAAGCCGTAGAGAGCGCACAGAGAGTGGAAGAAGCAAAACAAGCAACCAAAGAGGGACAAATGAGAAGGCAGGCCAACTTGAACTTGGCACAGAGGAACTTTAATCTCGCATTTGCTAGAAACCAAACCCGTAAGGTTATTACAGGATAAGGCTAGAGAAGTAGGACCTGTTCGTACCCCTAACAATCTTCCCGTTCGATGTACTTTGTGTGATCGACCGGGACATGAGCAAAAAAATTGCTAGAAGCAAGGAAACAGCTGTTTTGCCTGCGGTAGTTTTGATCACCAAATTGGTCAATGTCCGAAGAAGAACCCGAACACCAGTGCTGGATCATCCCGACCCGCTGGTCGACCTCAGCCGAGGAATACTGGTGGAAACGGGAATAAGCCTTGAGTTCCCTTTCGAGTCTTTGCAATAAAGAATGCTGAAGTTCCTCCCAGCACTGATGTGATTGAAGGTACTTTCTCTATACTTGGTCGGTTAGCTAAGGTTTTAATTGACCCTGGTTCTACGCATTCTTTTGTTAGTGTTAATTTTCTTAGCACTTTGGATCATAAAACTGAAAGCTTGCCTTATGATTTAGAAGTTAGTACCCCTACTAATAATAATAAACTTATTACATATCAAGTAAGGAAAGAATGTAAATTAGAAATAAATGAAAAACTCTTATTAGTAGATTTAATTTTATTACCAATACAAGGGTATGAAGTTATACTAGGAATAGATTGATTATCAAGGTATAATGCACAATTAGATTGTCGGACCAAAACGTTTAGAAAACGTCCACAGGGAGAACTCAAGATTAAGGTCAACATGTCTAAAATAGCTAAAGGAATCGTAGCTATTTTTGGAACTAAAGCTAGGAAACTTTTACATAAAGGAGGTACATGATACCTAGCCTACTTAATTAACTATCTGACTGAGCAAGTCCAAGCTGAGACCATTTTGGTGATTAGGGATTACCCTAAAGTTTTTCCCAAGGAATTAACTTCCTTGCCCCCTGAACGAGAGATTGAGTTTACAATTGATTTGACTATAGGAGCAATTCCGATTTCTAAGTCACCCTATAGAATGGCTCCGATAGAATTGCAAGAATTGAAAACTCAACTCCAGGAATTGTTATCTCAAGGATTCATTTGACCTAGTACATCGCCTTGGGAGCCCCAGTACTATTTGTAAAGAAAAAATACCGAACCCTAAGACTGTGTATAGACTATTGAGGATTGAACGATCTTACGGTGAAAAACAAATATCCCTTACCGATGATAGATGAACTTTTTGACCAACTACAAGGAGCCGTAGTCTTTTCTAAGTTCAACTTACAAAAGAGATATTATCAGCTTAGGATTCGGGAAGAAGATATAGCTAAAACCGCCTTTAATTCCCGATATGGGCCTTTTAAATTTTTAGTAATGCCTTTTGGTCTAACCAATACCCCAGCCACATTTCTGGACTTAATGCACCGTGTTTTTTTACCATACCTAGATTAGTTTGTAGTGATATTTATAGATGATATTTGAGTCCATTCCAAATCGGTTGAGAAACACGAGAGACATTTGAGAATAGTACTCCAAACCTTGATGGAATATAAATTATACTCCAAATTTAGTAAATGTGAATTTTGGCTAGATGGAGTGATTTTCCTAGGTCATGTTATTTCCAAAAAGGGGCTAGCCGTGAACCCAACCAAATTAGAAGCCATAACCAAATGGAAACAATCTAGTAATGTAACAGAGATTTGTAGTTTCTTATGATTGGCTGGATATTACCGATGTTTTATCCAAGATTTTTCTAAACTAGCGGGACCCTTAACTAGGTTGACTCGGAAGGATGTGAAATTTGAATGGAATTCAAAGGCTGAGTCATGTTTTCAGGAATTGAAACGGAGACTGACCACAGCCCCGATCCTTACCTTACCTCGAGGGAAGGACAACTTTGTAGTTTACACTGATCCATCCTTACAAGGACTAGGTTGTCTACTGATGCAAAATGGACAGGTAGTCGCCTATGCCTCCCGACAATTTAAACCTTACTAGCAGAATTACCCGACCCATGACATTAGAACTAGCCGCTGTAATTTTTGCTCTTAAGAAGTGGTGACACTACCTCTACAGTGTGACCTTTGAAATTTTTACATGTCATAAGAATCTTAGATACTTGTTTTCGCAGAAAGACTTGAATCTACGACAACGACGATAAATTGGATTCCTAGGAGACTATGACTGTAGTATTAAATATCACCCTGGAAAAGCCAATGTGGTAGTTGATGCGCTTAGCAGGAAAGCATATGTAGCTAGAGTCCGAGTCAGGGAGATAGACTTAGTATAAGAGAAAACTAGATAATCATTTACAACATTAGTATCCAATCCACATTACCCATTGAGATTAAGGAAGCCCAGTTAAAGGATGCCTCTTTGGCAAAGAGAAGAGAAAATGCTTCGAAAGGAGAATTACCCGAACACACTCTAAAAGAATATGAAATTTTGAGATTTAGGAATAGAGTATATTTACCCCAAGATCTCGACCTAATAAGAAGAATTTTGGAAAAAGCCCATAACACTCGATACACGGTACATCCTGGAAGTACTAAAATGTATCGAGACTTGAAGTAATTGTATTGCTGGGATAACATGAAGAGACATTGCTCAATATGTAGCGACTTGTTTAACTTGCCAGCAGGTGAAAGCCGAATATCAATGACCATCTGGTCTGTTGCAACCTTTACCTATACCTAAGTGGAAATGGGAACACATAACCATGGACTTTTTGTCAAGTCTACCTCGAACTCAAAAGGGAAACGATGCCATTTGGGTCGTCATAGACTGTCTTACTAAGACCGCACATTTTCTTCCCATGAACATAAAGGATCCTTTAGTAAACTAGCTCGACTCTACATTGAGGAAATTGTTAGACTCCATAGAGTACCACTAAGCATTGTATCGAATAGAGACCCTAGATTTACATCACGACTTTGGAAGCGATTACAAGAAGCCCTAGGCAATAAGCTAAGCATGAGTATCGCTTCACACCCACAATCCAATGGACAATTGGAGCGTACCATTCAGACTCTAAAAGATATGCTTAGAACTTATGTTATAGACTTTGGTGGAAATGGGGATAGCCATCTTCCATTAGTGGAATTTGCCTATAACAAAAGCTACCAATCTTCCATTAGAATGGCACCATATGAAGTGTTGTATGGACTAAAGTGCCGATCTTCACTTTTCTGGAATGATGTGGGAAAGAAGAGATCACTTCCCGACAATGCAATTTCTTTAGTTGAGGAAACTTACGAAAAGGTTAAGTTGATTCGACAGCGTCTGCTGACGGCTCAGAGTAGGCAAAAGAGCTATGCAGATAATCACTGCAAGGATTTAGAATTTGAGGTAGGAGATAAGGTTTTCCTTAAAGTTACCCCTCAGAAAGGATTAATTCGGCACAGGAAGAAGGGGAAGTTAAGTCCACGATACACTGGACCTTTTGAGATCACTAAGAGAATAGGACCGGTTGCGTACCAATTAGACCTTCCAACCCCTTTAGAAAATATGCATAATGTATTCCATGTATCCCTTCTAAAGAAGTATTACCCTGATCCAAGCCATGTGATATGACACGAAGAGCTGGAATTAAATGAGAAATTGATGTATGGGGAGAAGCCCTCAATATTTTGGATCGATGGATAAAGACGTTAAGGAATAAGGAAATTCCTTTGGTGTTAATGCAATGGAATCATCATGGGATTGAGGAGACCACCTGGGAAATAGAAGAAGATGTGCGGCAAAAGCATCCTGAGCTGTTCAAGGAATAATTTCGAGGACGAAATTTTGCAAGGGGAAAGGATGTGAGATCTCGTAAATTTTGTCCTAGGATTAGCCGTAGGCTGGTATTTTTATTATTTTTACTTTCAAAAATATGTATAGTGATGGACTTGTATAATTTTCTTAAAGATTTTTACTAAATAAAGAATTATTTTGAATCATAGATTTGTGATGTTTAAATTATGATTGAGATGTTAAGAATAAGATTAGAATTATGTTTAAGTAATATGTAATAAAGTAGTTAGGTAATAAAAATAAAGAAATTAGAAAATAAGTAGAAAAATGGAAAAATAAGGGCGGATCGGTTTTACCCAGTCAATGAATCAGTAAAACCGATCGCACTACCTGAGTGACCAAGTTTACCCGATCATAGGACTGGTAAAACCGATCCCACCGCTTCACGGAGTGGTGTTACCCAGTACGGGAGCCGGTAAAACCGATCCAAAAAGTAGAAAAAATATCCCATTGCTTGAACGAATGGTTTTACCCAATCTGAGAACGGGAAAAATTAATCTGCGAAAGAGACAAAAGTACTCCGACCTGTTTTACCCAATCCATGACCGAGTAAAACCGATCACTTTCTAAAAATGAAAAAAAAAATTCAAGATAATCACGAACCTTTTGGCGTATTAGGCAAATTTTGCCTATAAATAGGGTCTCTCCAGCCCTTAAAACCATTCAGTTCCTACAAACTCAAACTAAAAAGAGAGAGAAATGTATATAAAGGAAAGAAAGGGGAATAAAGGAAGAAAGGAAGAAGAAGAAGAAAGCTAGGAAGTTGGAGAAGGAATTCGGATTTCCACAAGTTGGATTTCGTGCTAGGGAGTCTCCATAACATTAAGGTAACCTATTTTGATTACTTTCACGTTAGAAAATGTAGAAAAGTTGCATGAAAATGGAAAAAGGAGGTTTCTAGTTTTCTTAAGAAATTATGATCCAAATCTTTATAATTTAACGTTGTTTAAATGTTATAGAATGATAGGAATGATGTATAAGTGCTGTAGGATTGATTTTGAACAAAAGGAATAAAAGAAAATTGAGTTTTCTGTAAAAATCTAGACAAAACCTGAAGCAAAAGCTTGAAGATGAAGTTTTCTGGGAATGATCGGTTTTTCCAGATCCTAGGGGGGTAAAACCGATCCATGCTCAAGAAAAATGGTTAAAACCGATTCTGAAACGAGTAAAATCATTTGGAGCGACTTTAACCGATCAAGCAATCGGTTAAATCCAATTGATTTTCAAATTTTGGGTTTTCTTATTTTTCAGCTTAAAACCTTTCGCAATTCTTTTAATTAAATTACATCATTTTACTTAAAATAAAAGAAAGGGACATTTGGGATTATAGAAACTAAAAGTTAGGATTTTATAACCCTAGGAAGGTCGGAATTTTTTTGGGAATACAAACTAAAAACTTTCGATATTTATAAACTGGAGATAATTGGAAAAATAGTGAGCAGGCATCTTAGGACTGAGGTGAGTTCATCACTAAAAATGGATACCGTTCCAATGCAATTAATAATTGAATGTGCATTGACCTATATTGTGTGACATGTTTTAAAACGCTTTTAAAAATGCTTGAAATGCTTTTAATTTTGAACTGCCAGTTGTGTTTACTTATCAGCTGGAATGCATATGTACTTTTTACGCTTCAGTTGTACTTTCTTTGTGCACTGAATCTGATTATATGAATATAAGTCCTATTGAATCCATTATATGGTGCGATTTGATCCCACGAGCTTGGTCGTCTGGATCATCTGAGTTCCTGATTTTGAAATCAGTTCAGAATTCTGGGTCCCACATCTGTCTGTATCTGTTTGGGAGTGGCTGACGATATAATATGATTATGATTATGATTATGATTCTGATAAGATCTGCCTACGAGTGGAACTGATTAGTTCGTTTATCGTTCAAATAGAACCTTAAGCGACAATATCTGTATGTGAATTCTGTATGAGTTATGACTGCTATCTGTTAGGACCTGCCTGAGTTATATGCATTGGTAATTGTTACAACCGGTAAACGTTTGAAAAAACGGTGAACTCTCACTGGGCAATGGCTCATCCCATTTTCCTATTTCATGTTTTTGTTTCCAAAATTTTGTTACAGATCCTTGGTATGAAGATGACTTCGCTCACTACCAGTACTAGGATGGGACTGCATGCGGGCCAAACTGATGATATTAGCTGGATAGGATTACATAAGAATGCTATGTTTAGTTAAGCTTCCATTTGTACATTAAGAACTGATATATATACATTAAGGTTTGGCTATTGTAATAAAGCATGTTTTGTCTCTTTTCGGTATGACACTGAGTCCTGGTCCGAACCAGGTAGGCATCCAGTGAAGCCAACCCGTGTATGCGGGGTGGTGAATCTGGGGTGTCACAATAGATGTGCTATATGAATGTAAACATTCAAAATTGTATGACTGAATTTATCGTATAGTTATAATTAAAGTGTAAATGTTTATTGTTAAAGTGTTAAGTGTTACTGTTCTGTGTTCACTGTTCACTGTTTACTGTCAACTGTGCATGAGAGTCGGGGTCCCAAACCCTCTCCATTTTATTGAAATCGGGTATGTCGGCATCGGGCTGGACTACCGAACTAAATAACTGAAGAGGTACTGGGTAACATTCCAAGATTTACTATACTGTTTACTGCATTAGTTTCAGCATGGGAAGTGGTCCACATTGTACAGTGTACCATTATACATTGTACAGTGTCCAAGTACAGGTAAAGTATAACTACTAATGTTTCCAAAGATCAATCGGTATAACTTGCTGATTACTCTTTCTATCCCTTACGTGTTCCCCCTTGTGTGCTTAGGAAATACGTGTTATGTGTTGATAAATGTTTACGTGGTAATGTTTTAATAGTGTGACCTCACTGAGTTTATGGAAGCTCACCTCTTAGACGTTTTTGCATGTAATAGGAATTAATGGCGATATTGTGTGACAGAGCGTTAGGGGTATAGAAGTAAGGCGATAATATTATAATCGTTGTAGAACTACACTTGTACATTTTATATTAGTGAAATAAAAATATCTTATTTCAATTTGGTGTATAAATATTAGTGCTCTTTGTATCTTGAATGAGTCTTGGTGCAAACCAGGCAGGCATCTCGGTCACGGCTCCCACGTGAAATAGGGAGGTCGGGCCTGGGGTGTCACACAGACAGCAGGAAAGTCAGGCAGAAGCAAAATTAACTTCAATGACCGACCAAACATGCTTCCTATGGAGAGAAGCAACTATTCATTGTAGAGATGAAAATGTAATTTTGGAAGAGACACCCAAACTAGAACAATTGAGGATTCTGCTTTGGGATCAAAAGATGGCGTCCATTTGACGATTCATAACGCATATGATCCAAAATTCAAAGCTGTTTTGAGGAAGCAACAATGTAATCTTCATACTCTTCAATCTAATGAGAACATGTCGGGAATCAATTAGACCAATGTGCTATCCTCAAGTAAAACCAGCAGTTAAAAAATCAGTGTGAAGTGGAGCCATCATTGTGCGCCCCTTTGAGAAATTTCCGATGGGGGCCCTGTTGAAAGGTGCCTCAAGTAGATTCGTTTCTTCATCCAAGAAGATCAAGGAAAGTTTCCGTAATGTTCAATAGCTTGTTTAAGTGGGTGATCGATTGTCAAGGTAAATCCTCAAAAGTTATTTAGGCTCTATTGGACTAGTAATTCAAAAATATTTTTAAAAAAAGTGTTTTTCAAAAACATTACATAAAATATGTTTTTGAAGTTTTTTTTTTTTTAAGAAATATGCATTTGGACAAAGATTTTATAAAAATGTTTATAGAGTTAAAAATAGGTTAAAAGATGTTTGGACTATTATTTTATAAAATCATTCGCAAATTGTCTTTAATACATGTAATTCTATAAACATTATGTTTACTATATATAAACATATTTTTTTTCTTGTTGGTGGGCCGGGGCCAGGATGGGGGCTGGGCGGGGCTAGGGACGAGGTCAGGGGCTAAGTCAGGGTGGATTAGGTCGGGGCACGGTGGGCCGACGTTGGGTCGAGGTCAGGGTCAAGGTCGGGGCGAGGGTGGCTTGGGGACGAGGGCAAGGTCAGGGTGGGGTTGGGTCGAGGCCCGGGCTGGTTAGGAGGCGGGGTTGGGTCGGGGCAGGTTCGGGGTGGTCCGAGGTCAGGGGTAGGCCGGGATGGATGGTAGCAATATTTTGGCCAAAGAGTGGGGAAAATACTTTATATAAGATGCTTCATTTGTAATTCAAAACTATACTTGAAAAACAATTTTCTTGAAAAAAATTTCAAAAGTTTTATAGTTTCTTGGGTCTAAACACCATTTAAAATTTTTTTTTATATAGTTTTAAAACACAAAGCGTTTTGAAATATTTGCCCAATTGAGACCTTAATTTCTGATTATTAAATCTACTTGATTAATTAAGTTCATAAATACCAAATAACTTAATTCATCAAATTTCAACTCTATTAATTATGATCGCTTATATTTAAGAAAAAAAAATTATGAAACAGAGCTTAGCTTACCAAATTATGAAAAACATTATGATCGTTTATATAAGTTTAAATGATGAATTAGTTATGAAACAGAGCTTAGTCAGTCGTTAGCATCAATGCAAAATATTCCAAAATAAGAGGACGTTAAAAATACCAAATTGCCAGCATTTAATCCCTTTCTGCAATGGAAACCAGATCATTTAGGAAACAAATTGTTCAACCCACCGTTTCCCAAATCCCACAGAATCCGGCTTTGCAATTATCCAATCCTCTTCTATATATATCCCTCCCGTCTCCCGAATTCAGTTCAACAGTTTCATATCATTATTCCGCTTCAGATATTCCTCTTCATTCGATTCGTTCCCTTGCAATCCCCTCGCTTTACGGTTCACTTATCAAACATGGTGATTATCTCTGAAGGTGACGTGCCGCCATTGCCGTCGGCAGAGAAGAAGCCCGAACGTCTGGTTCCGAACAAAGCAAACGGCCTGGACATGAGAAACTACTCCTGGGGACAAACCCTTCAAGAAGCCACCATAAACGTCCCTCTTCCGCCGGGGACGAAGGCGAGATCGATTGTATGTGAGATTAAAAGGAATCGCATCAGAGTCGGACTGAAAAATCAGCCCCCAATTCTAGAAGGAGAGTTCTTCGCTTCGGTGATGCCGTATGAGTGCTTCTGGAGCTTGGAGGATCAGAGGACGATTTCGATTTTGTTGACGAAGCAGGACAGGTTGAACTGGTGGAAGAGCTTGATGAAAGGCGGTCCGGAAATTGATACCCAGAAGGTGGAGCCTGAGCCCTCCAATTTGTCCGATTTGGATGGGGAGACTAAAACGGCGGTGGAAAAGATGATGTTCGATCACGGCAGAAGTCGATGGGTCTTCCGACTAGCCAAGAGATTCAGAATGCGGAACTGATGAAGAAGTTCAGGGATCAGTATCCTCACATGGGATTTTCAGGGGCGAAGATGATGGGCTAGCTAATATCATCAATTCCAATTGATTAATGTTTGGGTTTTTTTTGGGTTAGAATTTGTGGTTTTGGAGGAAAATTAGAGTAAGTTTGGTGTTCATACCAACAAATGTCTCAAATTCTAGATGTCTCCTAAACTTTTGCCTGTCATCCTTTTTTTGTTCAGTTTTTATTTTTTATTTTTTGCTCTGTATAAATTATTATTTTCTGGTCAACCTTGACATAAATTAAATTTTCATCAATGAAGCAAAGTAAGTTAAATTAAAAGTTTCCATATTTCGTTTATTCTATGGTGACTTGATTTAGGAGGATTTACCTATGAAAGCACTAACACTGATTAGGAAAATATGGGCACATCTTCAATAAGTTTCAACATCACATTTTAATTTGTGAATCCAACTACTATTTTCTGGTTTTTCTTTAGATATAGGCTTAATCAGTATTTACCCCCTATATTATTAGTTTTTTTGAAAATTTATCCCTGTATAATCTTAAGCAATTACGCACATCTTCCAGTACAAAATTAGATGGGCAAAGTGGGAGATAATGGAGGGCCTATTAGAAGGTGCCACTAATGATCATTCTTTAGGAGTTTCCATCAAATTTTTATTTACTCCGTAATCTTTAATGTTTCCAAAACCTAAAAAATCTTTAAACGGCCTATATATATGCATGAATGTTTTTTAACATTGATCACTCACAAATTATTTATATTTATAAACATTTCTTTTTTTATTTTTAACATTGACCACTCACAAATTTCTTTAATGTTTTTTAACATTTCTTTTTTGTTTTTCCCAATATCTTTATTTGTATTTATAAATATATGATAAATTATTCTTTGACTCCTTAAACGTTATTGTCTTTATTTAGTGTTTAGCATTTGATTCCTAAAATCCCATTTATTAGTTACTTTTTATTTTATTTTTTGGAATTTTGTTTAGTCGTGAAAAATAATAAAATGATATATGAGTCACATAGTTAATTCTAGATGACTATGAAATGATATACATTAGTGAATGGAGTTGACCATCGAAATTAAAATGAATAGGTCATTCAAAAAATATACAAATTTTAAATAATAAGTTTTTTAAAACAATGTGAGTAAATAAAGTTTGAAAATTCCTAACGGAGTGGCTGTCAGTGACAACTTCTAATAGGTTAGTGGCTAAAAGTGGGCGCGAGCAATAGTTTAATGGTCATTCATATAATTTGCCCTAAAAAAATTAGGGGGGCTGGAAAATAAATTGTTGGACAAAATGAAGTTTAAGGCTGTTTTCATATTTTAGATTTAATGAATTTGAGGATGATATGGTCTTGTTAAAGTATATTCTAAAGGGAAGAAAACTTTTGTGAATCCAGGTCCTTCAAAAAAAATATTAGCGAAATGCAATTAATATATCCATTCACGCACTCTAAAATACTAAAACGAAAGGTCTGGCCAAAAGGTGGGGGAAGAGAAGTGAAGCATAAAGGGTCAGGGAGAAGTGGCGTAAAAAGTAGATTAATTATCTACATTTTTTCCAAAACTAAAATAAAAATTGCATATATTACATAGTTAATTGATTAATTTAAATAAAAATGTTTTCTGTATTTGGCATGAACATTCATGTATGCCAGGCAAACATTCACATCTTATTGAAACTAAAATTTAATTAAAATCAACATCATTTTATTTTATTTTTAGTTATCTAGGTGGCAGTCCATCTTAAAACCACACTCAAGGGAATAAAGGGTAAACATAACATAAAGGCCCACTAAAATTCTATTATATACACAATTAATTGCACATGGTATGTACAAATAACAACATTCCTATAATTTTATTTTTTTTAGGACAAATTCCTTAAAACCTCCTTGTGATATACGAAAGTTATTAAAAACTTCATGTGATTTAAAAGACTCGAATAACCCTCTAAATTTTTTCGATATCTGTAACATTTAACTTTTCAGTTAAATTTAACGATCAATTTAAAAAGTCAACCATTTTATTTTATTTTTCCTACCAATGACAAATTTACCCTACAAATAAAATAACATATTTAATATTCATGCAAATGACATATTTACCCTTTAAGACAAATGATTGTATACATTTTTATTTTGTATTTTTTTATTTTATCGTTTAATTTTGTTTAATTTTTTAGAAACTTAAATTTTCTCTCGGTTCTCCTTTTACAAATCATAATATTCTTAGAAGTTAATTATATTTTCCTTTTCTTCTATTATCTTAATTACTGCTTGCCTCATCTATTCTTCTTTAATTATTTTCTTCTTAATTAATACTTTCCTTTTTCTTTCTTTTTTCCTTCTTTTATTAATTTATTTCCAGACTTCCACCAAGACTACATCACTGCCAGACTCCCATCATCGCCACTACACCACTACCGAGCTTCCACCACCACCACAAAACCAACACAACCACCATTGCCACAAACATTCTGCAACAGAAAAATTGAAAAAATAGATGAAAAGAAAAAATTAAAGCAACAGATCCAATATTTTAGTCCAGTAAAAATTACCAATTTCATTGCTGCAATCCAAAAGCTTAACCCAGTTGGAAGATTCAGGAAAAAAAAAAAAACACACATACACACGCACACAAACCAAACAAATCAATACGGTAGTGACATCACTTCACAGCCTTCTCAAATCTGGTGTGAGGTATGGGGTCGGTGACGGTGGAGGCGAGAATATTTGATGGTGGGGGTGAAATTTTTATTGTGGATCTGAGAGTATTGATTGTGAGAGTGAGGGCTCCCACAATCGTCGTAGTTGTCTTCCATAGCCGCCGACCTTCCGGATCTGAGAGATGGTTCTGGATCCATCATAAAGAACAAGGATTTAATGGTAGCAGTGATTGTGTGTGCGACGGTGTGGTGGTGTGTGATCGGGTGAGAGTGGTGTGTGCAATGGTGACGGTGATGGTGATGCTGGAGCGTGTGTCCGTGAGTGATGGGGATGGTGGGGGTGAGTTTTGTTCGGTTAAAGATAATGGAAGATGATAGGGATACAGTTTGTAAGTAAGATAAAGATGAGGACTAAAATATTTATGTTTTTTCTTTTAAAGTTTCTAAAAACTTAATATTTACGAATATCGAAAAATCACAGAGGAGTTATTCAAGTTTTTTAAATCACATGAGAATTTTTAATAACTTTCCTAAATAACAAGGAGTTTTTAAGGAATTTGACCCTTTTTTAAGAGTGAACTATCTTTCAATAACTCATTAATTGTTGAACTCATTTGTCTTTCTTTTAATTAGTCAACCTAGCTTTCTGCCTTTTTATTTCATCTTTATTGCATTCATTTGAGGGGTGGAAGAGAGAGTTTTTGACTGTCTATATGTTTTAATACAACATGTCAAGTTCTATGATTGTATCCCACAAAAACAACTTAACAAACAGAAGAATTTAAATTTAAGTTCTTCAATTTCACCTAGTACGGTAAACGAGCCTAGTTGAGCCCGAGTTGGGGTAATCGAGTTACGGTTTATAAAGAACAATCAAACTCGAGCACTATTGAACCTAAATATGTGAGCTCGAGCTCAAACAAATGTTTTTTAATTTATACTAAAAAAGATTATAAAACTATATATATAGCTTGACTTGATAGGCTCGACAAGCCCTCGAGCTAGTAATAATTGAGCTTGAGCTTGGCTCGATTATCAAATGAAATGACTCGAGCTTGATTTTGACGGAGCTCGAGTCAAGCTTTGACCGAGCGGCTCGCAAGTAGTTCGGCTTATTTACACCCGTAGTTTCACCAAAGCTATACAAATAGGTTTCTCACATTTATTCTTAGTGATACCAATAGAAAATAAATAATTATTGTTTGGAGAAAAATAATACCCTCCGTTTCATTCTAAAAGTCTACTTTATAGTACTAAAATTAGTAATATAAAGTGGACTATTTGAATAGAACCCTCTTCCTTGTTAGAAAGATAATCTCTTCTGCTCTTTGTTTTCCAATTCCAATAGAAATGAAATACTGCAAGGGTGAATTCTGGACCATAAAAAATGGTCTCCAAGCTGTTACCTTCTTGACTCAGGCGAAGGTCGCTTTCCATAACAATCCCTAGTTCAAGTTCTTTTTTGATAAGGCGATCATGAAATTCTCTCTTCCAAAGACCCCCCCCCCCCCCCCCCCCCCCCCCGGTGTTGAAGAAACACTTTGAAGAAGATAATCAGCCTTTCTTGAAAAATGTGGTATATTCCGTCAGGGATGCCACTGTTGGCAGCTCTGGCACTTCTGCAGACAACCCTCTAAACTTAATGGGATGCAAGTACTACATGGAACTTTACCTGAAGTATCCCCTACTTTACCATCATTATTTAGAGTTATATGGAAATCTTGTTTGTAACAATATAGAGGTTTCTTCTTAATGGGTTGGACCTGATCTTTCCAAGGCCCCCTCTCAGTTTGGGATAGTTCAACTCCCCTCCAAAGAATCTTCCCATGCATCGGTTTTTCTAACCGATGCATCTCGTTTGGCGACGCGGAAACACATTATTGGGGGTTCTCATCTGTTCTACGAGAAACAGTTTGCACCTTTGGATTATTGTTTTGGGCCCTTAGTTCCCCGTCAAACCCCTTACATCCCCGGCCTTTCAAGACCAAGCTCGCTTGTTGACGATATACTTCTGTACGAGCTATAAGTGTGTATAAAAGCTTTGAAGATGCTTGAGATGTGGTACCAACACAAGCAATATCTGAAAATGTTTTTAGATTCGAACAATTTAGTGTCCATTCTTAGCGGTACTTTCTCAATCCATGAAAATAAACACGATGGTCACCAAAGTTATTTGGAGTTCATAAGTGTTCTTAAACTCCTGCGTAATAACCCATACTGAGGTTCTTCAAATGCACCGGGAACAAGTTGTTGATTTTTTTGTCTTTAGCGCTGTTAGACCTATGGTCTTAATCTTAGTTTTGATGATAAGTTAACAATATATGATTTTGTTTAGTGGTTTACACTTGAAGAGTTTTGTAGAAAAATGTAGAAAAAGTGCACCAAAACAGAGTGTGCGAGACCCTGTAAGAGTCGCACATAATATTGCATGGTGGCCAGTTGAGGAATTAAAGAAAGAGAAAAATGGTAAGAAGGAAAAGGCCATACGAGTTACCGTATGAGTCGGACAACAACTCATAACGAGGACTGAACTCAAGAACAAGCTTCGAAGTTGGATTCGACACACTCTCGAGCTCGAAGCTTGCCCAGAAAGATTTGAACTCGATCACCTCGACAGGCGAACGACAGCAGTCAAGCTCTTGGTTTTGAAATTAATTGAAGATTCGAAATTCAGATTGAAGAGACCAACTCGACCTCGACAGCCTCTCAATGTCGAAGCTCAGCTTGCGAGTTGTCATGCGACTTGAACAAATTATTGCCGCAACTAGCCGTTAGAGAAAAAAACGACCATTCTGTGAGAGCTGCTATTGGCCCTATGATTTTCCTTGCGATTCGGACGTGCTTTTCCTGACAACTTTCAACTACCTATTAAGAGCCGTTGCAAACCATTTAGACACTTCAATAAGTATTCCCAAGCTGCAAAAAGATGATTAATCACCCCCAACATCTCCTACACTGAAGAAACATTCAAGAGCTCTATTTCACTCTTTAAATTGTCAAATTAGCTTGTTGAGGTAGGATTAGAAAGAGACTTTGATGCCCATTTGTGTTAGGTCATTGTAAACTCCATTGTGGAGCTCTCTACCTTGTAAACATTTCATTAAAATGTCCTAACTCAAGAGTTTGGGTGTAGGCAACTTGTATTAGGAAAAGTCCTAAGCTTTTGAGTAAGAGTTAGGCAAGAAGAAAGGGGGAGCAAGAAGAGAAGGAGAGACCCATCTCAAGAGTTCAAGTTTGGGCAATTTTACATATCCCAATTTGAGGTAAGTTGGGCATTGGGGTTAAAGTCCTATCCAAGAGTTTGGATTAGGCAAAGGGTAAAAGTCCTAGCCTAGAGTTAAGTTAGGCATTTGTTAAAGTCTTGATCAAGAGCTTGATTGAGAAAAAGTACTTTGGTCTGGGCAAGAGGAATCTTGAGTAAGACCTAAAATTCTTGAGGAAGGATAGGACAAAAGATGAAATTGCTAGCCTTAGGCAAAGGAGTCTTAATCTAGAGCTAGATTAAGCAAGGAGTCCTAGTCTAGAATTAGATTAGGCAATGGAAAAGTCTTGAGATTAAGAGATTAATCTTGAGCAATTGTGAGGGATTGAAACACTCCCTTAAGTGTTTCTTAGTTGATTAGAAATCTCAATTTGTAGAACTTGGGGAGTGAAGTGTAGAATTTGGTGTGTTCTACTTTTGTTTGTTTATTTGCTTTCTAGTTTTGCAAATCACTAATCACACACCTTACTTAGAAATCTAGTTTTAAATTGGTTTTAAAACTTCCCTTTGAAAATGGTTTTTTCAAAGTTGATCTTCTTTGTAGAAGAAATATTTTTAAAGGGTCAAGAACCTAATTCACTCCCTCCCCCTCTTAGGTTTATCTTAGGTTGCTATTGATAACTGAGATTTCAAGCGCCATGAAAAATATTGTTGAATGGAACCTGAAGAATAACTGGGAGTTGAATCAGAAGATTTGGATAGGGAGGTGAAAAGAATGATTGATAATGATCTTGTGGTGTCCGGCACTTGCCGGCTCCCTCTCCCTCTTCCTCAAACTAGAGCTTCACCTCTTTCGTTCATTAGCCATGGCCACCACCACTACTACAGAATAGACTTTTAACGGCTGTGCTTTAACGCCATTAAAAAGAAAGTACGGACTTTCTACGGCGGTTCTATATAGAACCGCCGTAGAAAGACATTATCTACGGCGTTTGTAAGAAAACCACCATAGAAAGTCCCCTACTTTCTACGGCGGTTTCTTACAACGACTTTCTACGGCGGTTTTCGAATAACCGCCGTAGAAAGTTACTTACTACGGCGGTTTTATTTCTAACTGCCATAGAAAGTCCCCTACTTTCTACGGCGGTTTTCTTACAACCGACTTTCTACGGCGGTTTTCGAATAACCACCGTAGAAAGTTACTTACTACAGCGGTTTTATTTCTAACCGCCGTAGAAAGTATGTTTCTACGGTGGTTTTAAAAAAACCGCTGTAGAAAGTGTGTTTCAAAAATCTTATTAGTAATTCAATGAAAATTGCTATTTTTTGAAGTTTTCTTATAATTATTATGTAACAATAGTTGAAATTTATTTATTGTTTATCATAACATAAATGCATGAGTTTGTATATAATTAATAAATATGATGAATTTTACTATAAAAATTGATAAATAGTAAATTACATATTTATTATTAAATTTAAAAAAATTTGGGGGTTATTTACAAAAAAAGAAAAACTAGAAATTAATAGGAATTGAGGAACGGGCGGGAATTTACAATTACGGGCTTTCTATAGCGGATGTAATTAAAACCGCCGTAGAAAGTTACTTTCTATGGCGGTTTCTTAATAACCACCATTAAAACCGCCATAGAAACTTGATTTTGTTTGAATTTTAAGGATTTCCCTTTGTTTCCATCTCCAGCCAACCGCGGCTTCCCCCTGTTTCCATCTCCAGCAAACCGAAGCCATTCTCTCGTCGTTGGCACCCATCCTCTCGCCGTTGGTTTTTTCTCTTGTATTCCCCCGAAGCCGTTCTTCCGGCGGCGTTGATAATAAGATCCGCCGTCACCCAACTCCGGAGATGGTTTCTTAATCGGCCATCACCCACCACTTGGAGTTAATTCCCCATCATAATTTCACCACAATGGGTCCTTGTTGTGGGCTTCAAATCATAAAAAGGTTACATCGAATAGTTTCAACTTTATTTAAGCTTTACAAATTTTATTGTTATTTGATTATTGCGATTGGCCTAGGGTTTATTATTAGTGTTAAATTCGGGTTTGGTGGATTAAATTTGGGTTTGATTAGTGTTAAATCAGTGGTTTATTGTATGTTCCATTTTATAATTTTCCTACTGTTTTTGGTTTGATTTATTCTCAAAATTGATTAGGTTGAGATTGGATTTTTGTATATATAGATTGGCTGTTTACTTCAGGATTATGTTGATATTGTATTGTTCTTGCTTTTAATGATTAAATTAATTAGAATTTCATTGACGCACGCAAAAATTTTGTGAAGTTTGGTGGTTGTTCGGTTTATTAGCATGGAAGTTTTTGATATATATATATATTTTTTGAATAAAGTTGAAATATATATATATCAAAAACTTTCTACGGCTGTTCTTGCTATTTTTGATATATATATTTTGAATGCAGAGATAAAAAAATGAAATAATAGAATTTTTTTTACAAATTTTTTACTTTCTATGGCCTTTTTTTCAAAACCGCCGTAGAAAGCCTAACTTTCTATGGCGGTTCGCTTAGGAACCGCTGTAGAATGTCCGAACTTTCTATGGCGGTTCCCAAAGGCCCCCTCCGATGATGTAGCAGCGTGTATTTCTACGGCCTCCGACCAGGAGAAACTGGAGCCGGGCAGAACCACAGAGGTGCCTACTTCTATGGCCTTCGAGTAGCTGGAGCCCTCTACTTCCACCAGAATGGTCTAGCCAAGGACGCGAGGAGCAAGTACTTCTACTGCCCCATCAAAAATTGAGGAGGAGGAGGCTCTTTAGGCAGCTAGCGCACAGACTGCCACTCGAGCTTAGGTCAAACAGAATCTTAGATTCCCTGAGCATTGAAAGAAAGGTATGAAGAGGTATGTTCTAGAGACCTTCTTCCTTTTTATAGCCAACATGATGAAGTGTTACATAGATTGAATTTGCGGCAGGCTATTACTGAATTTTTTGACAATGTGGGGTAGTCTTGGATTTGAATATGCCCATAACTCCTTGTTATGAGGAAATGCTGTTAGAATTTTACACCACCGACGCCAAAGCTAAGACCAAGGGTTTAACCCATGGTCGTAATTTTTTGACTTTTAGGCTTCTTAATTTTGAGCATTCTTTTTCAGTGAATAGTTTAAATACTTTGTTTGGTATCTGCCCTGAGGATGAAATTGTGATTGATGAATATAAGACCCGCCATCTAAAGTTTACTTCTTTAAACAAGAAAGTAGTATGGGCCTGTTTCACCAATTCAGAGGCTTACTTGATTTCTAACCTTGCTTTGCAACTGTGCCATTATTTATTGGTTAGAAATTTGAGTGGTAAGACCTCTACACAGCATGTTGTTACTATCCTTGAACTATAGATCTTGAAATGCATGCTTGATAAGTAAAATTAAATATGGGATTTTGGATTGGGTATAATTTGGGAGATATTGCTGCCCACCCGAACAGACTTATGTTTTTAGGCCATTTTGTGGGGCTCGTGGCTCATAATTTACAATTATTTAATGCTACCAACACTTGCATGAACCCCTTCCTCACTCCTGTCCCCATTACCATTGATTACTTGATTAGCACAGAGTTGCTATATTTGGCCCAAGATGGGGCTTTGTGCTTTCACAGTGCGGCTAGTCCACCACCTTCTCATGCAGCTACTGTAGGTTTAGAGAAGGTCTAGAAGGACTTAGAAGTGTTGAAGACTAAGCAGGCTGCGCACAAGGTCTAAGTGACCAAAGGTTTTGCTGCAATCCAGCAGCGGTTTAATGAAATGGCAGCCAGCTTCGCTACTTTCCAGCAGTGTTTTATATGAGCCATTCGGCTGTCAGGTAAGTTTTTCTATTTTCTTTTCTTGAGTCTGTTTTGTTGTGTCAGTTTTTCTATTAATTTTGTATGCTCAGTCAGTCATGAGTCCTCCCCTATTTTGATTTTATTTGCGTAGGGACAAACAATTATTTAAGTGTGGGGATGTTTGTATGTCTTGTTGTTTTTCTTTTAGAGTTAGTAAGTCTCTACCATTTTTCTGAATTCTGGTTTGAAAGAAATACCATAGATAAGGAATTATTCTAAGTATGCATGCTGAATTTCAAAAATGCAATATATGAAGTCTTGTTTAGAGCTGGCTAAATGATGCATGTATTCACTTTTTCTAAAGCCTACTAAATGAGTGAGAGCCTTGAATAATGAGTGAGATTGAGATCCAATTACTTGCATGTTGGACTATCTAGATAGTATTGGATAACTGCACAATTGAATGATAAAGCATCTCCCTTAGGATTAACCAATTTGGCTTGCTATTTCTGAACCAACCTATCCATATATCTTTAGAAGCCAATTTGAAGCCTTGACTGTAATTCTTCCGAAGTCAGTAAATTGATAACCAAGGCTTTTTGTAATCCCTTCTTACTACCCCCTAGTGTGTTTAAAGTTTGGCTGTGATTCTAAATCTAATATAAATAAAGATGGTGTCATGTTTTAATGAAAGTGGATTCATTTTGTATTGTGGGTACCCAGAAGCTTTTAAAGCAGTTCTGAAAAAAGTTGAAAGAAAGAGAAAAAGAAAAAACTTTTCAATTCTGACAAGTTTTGAACAAGTATGTTAAGTGAAAAAAGAGCTAAGTCAAAGAGGTGTGCTGAATTATTGTAAATAGGAATCCAGGTAGTTTGAAAGTTCTGAAAAGGAAGGCAGGCGTTCATCTACCCAAACAGAAGGGTAGTAAGCTGAGAAGAAGGTACAGTCAGTACTCTATTTTGTTTACACACTGGTTTCATCGTTTCACATATAACTCATAACTCTTAGGACCAGTCCAAAGCACTTTAATCCCTTAGCCCCATTGCATCCATATTTGGAGAAGGTTGTTTCTTAGCAGTTGTGCATCCTGTTTTATGTTGTAGCGATGGTCAACTATCAAGTTTTTGTGAATCTGGCTAGACTAGGACTTTACACTTGTCCTAAATTTCTGAATTGTGAGATTGTGAGAATTGTTGTCCATAGAGTGCATGCTGGGAATCATTGCATACTTTGTGCTAAGCCGAATAGAGGCTGTTTTGAATGTGGAAAAAACTTGCATATAAGTGATTGCTTATGAATCTGTGATGTGAGTCAATTTTTTAGTCAATTATTGGAGTTTTTTGTTTGCTTGATAAGTGTTCTATCCTAGAGTCTTGTTGTCCTATTTTTATAAGTCAGAGTCGTTAGGAAGTCAGATGTGAATAACTGCTAGAATAGGGCCATGTTCTAATTCTTCACTTTACGCTTGAGGACAAAGCGTCATTCAAGTGTTGGGATATTTGATTGGCACTATTTATTCAGTTGATTTTGGCACTTTTATTGGCAGTTCTCATGGGCATGTGCCCAAGTTTCATATGAATAATTATAGTTTAGAGACAAGTCAATGGAGCAAGGAATAAGTGCAAAAGATGTAGAAAAGAAGGAAACTTGCTGAAGATCAAGTAGCCATTGGACCAAGCAGTGCGTTGAAGAAACATTAAGTGTTTATTGGGCAGTTAAGATCTGTGTGGACCGAAGAATAAAGAGAAGCCCTCAATTCAGAGTTAATTGGGCTTGATCTAGAAACAAGAAGGAATCTAAAGAATATCTGATTACCAATTTAAGTTGGATTAAAAGAGGGAAGTCTTGGAGATTACCCAATTTGAGAAGACTTTCGATGCAAGAAAGGAAAAGATAGATTTGGTTTTCAATTAGAAAGCTGATTGATAGATACTCCTTAACTGATTAGGAGATTGCTTTTTGGTTTCTATCTTTGATTGTAATTGCCTATATATATGGTTGTGCAGTGCAAGAAAGGCACGTAACTTGATGCTAGGTTTTTAGTCTCAGTTTTATACTTAGCATTATTTCCCAGTATACTTTGGTTTTGTTTGTGGTTTGAGTTCCCAACTGTGAAGGCTCCCATTTGGCCAAGTAGGAGGCAATTCTGACTGGCGATCGTTAATAGAGTAACCTCTCTTTTCTTTTATTTATGGCTTTTGTTACAAATAATTTTTTTGTGTTTGAAGTCATGAGTAGCTAATCTTATTATTCTGATATTATGTAAGAAACCATAATCCGTGCATATATGAAACCTTGATATGAGCTAAAGTCTAATGGCTATATTCTTAATCTACTTTGTGCATAAATCTAAGTGCTAGAATTCTATTAAGCCTAACAACTTAGTTGAGTCTTGTAAAGTCAATCAATGACAAACTACCATCCGAGGTAGTGCAAGTAGTTAGGTGGTAATTCTTAGAGGTCAAGGCTGGTAGGAATTAGTAGAGTTAGGTTCCCTTAATTCTTAACCGGATTGAACAAAGTGCAGAGAATGCCCATGACTTTGCTAAGTTGCAGGTTAGTTGGAAGGTGATCCTCACAGAAGGGGCCCAAGGGGGATTGCCTGGAAACATAAGGGGGAATTCAGTACACAGAGGGAGCCCACGGTACCTATAACTAACCAGTATAGGATAATTACACGATTAAAAGTGTTAATGATTATATGCATGTGAATATTTGTCTCAATATATCAAAACAACCTGTGTTTTTGCAATTTTACTTTTCCTACAATTAAGTGACAAATTCAAGAGTCTCATAAAAGGTGACTACTAGTCAACAATTGGTTACAATCACGTTAATTGGGAAATTGAGTTTAATCATCCTTCCCTGTGGATCTATCATGTTGCCACTGTGCTACAGTTTATGAGCATGTTTGTTGCAGATATAAAGCAGTGTTTTGCTGCATTTTGGTGACCCTTCGACAAGGTCCATCACTCTTCATAGAGGATTAATGAACCATGCAATTTATCAATAGACATTGTTTCGGTATCTTTTGTTTCTTTTAACACATGCACAATAAAATCAAACTTCATGGGCAAAGTATGAAGAACTTTTTCAACAATCACTTGATCTTCAACAGTGTGCCCATTTAAGTCCATATCATTCCTGATTCCCAAAAGACGAGAAAAGTAAGCATCAACCGTTTCCGTCTTCTCCATTGTACAATTCTCAAACTTCTTTTTCAATGCCATCATTTTACTCTTCTAAACCTTTTCAATGCCTTGATATGTTGTAGCAAGAATATCCTATGCATGTTTTGCAGTTTTGGCTAGGGAAATTTTCTCCAACATGGATGGATCGATTGCCTGATGTATTTGACATAATGTCATACTATCTCAACCAATTGTAGCATCATCTGCTTCATCTGACAACTCCTCGTTGATATACTTCAATAACAGATACACCCTAAGATGAGATCTCCATATGAATCCTCCAAGAATTATAAATATTTTTTCCCAATTAATTTAGGAACACAACAATTAATATGCTTATAATCACCCATAATTACGATCACAAACCAATGGCTCTTATACCAGATGTAGGATCCGAAATAATTCAAACCCACAAGAATCAAACGAAATCTAAGATCGATAGCTAAGAATGATTAATTTGATTAAGTATCAAATGAATCTGCACTCCAACTGATAGTGTATGGGACCACTGGTTCCCACACCTCTGCCATGTGGCATCACAAGAGCCTTTAGAAGGGACAAGTTTTCCCTTATAAATAGGCTTGAAGACATCCAAGGTGAGGGGGTTCTCTCATTTTACATTATGTACTACAAACTTGTATACTTTCTCTCTCTAATCTTGAGCTTATCTCTCTACATTGCTCCTACCTAACTTGACCATCGGAATCTATTCCGGGGACTACCCCGGAACTCCCTGAGTCACCCTTTCCTTTGACAGATGCTTGACGCCCTTACACCCTCCGGCTGAATAGGCTTTTACCCTCCGGCTGAACAGGCTTCTACCCTCCGGTTGAGCAGGTTTCTACCCTCCTATTGAACAGGCTTATACCCTCTGGCTGAGCGGGTTTCTACCCTCCGGCTGAGTAGGCTTCTACCCTCCGGCAGATCGGACATCATCATTGGTGGCGTCTGTGGGACTTTTTACCTACAAAACCTTGCGTTTGACGTAAAACATCCCAAATCCATGCTTTTTCCTGAACTATGTCATAATCTCAAAAAGTACTTCCATGTCGTTCTGACAAGGCACCCTTCCAGTTATAATATAAGCACCTCTTGTTTATTCTTGCCGAGAGGAAGAGTATGTGAGAGAATGTTTGAAACATTTTCTAAACATTTAAACTAAAGCAAAAGTTTGGCCTCCGGTTCAGACTTCACACCATAGGATCCAATTAATTATACTATGTTGATTCCGAATCTTAGTGCTGCTTGCTTCCCTCTTCTAAGACTGGATTTTCGCAAACATCACCTAAGCTTGAATCACGGTGGAAGACCTATCCAATTGTGCAACAGAGATCTGTCATTCCAAATATTACTATGTTTTGCCTTCGGACGGAGCTAGCCTAGCTTTAATTTTGGATAGCTTTCAGACGCAACTTGCTCCGCAAATAATCTGTTCGGCTTCGTCCAATAGCTGTTTTGGACCATCTCTACATAAATAATCAAACAATGGCTTTCCTGAAGTTACCTGTATATGCCAAAAGGTAATTCGCAAACGTTTCGAAAGACTGACCCCGAAGACAAGAGGAAAACACTCTTTCCGGTGACAACCCTTCATTTTATGTGATTTCCATCAAGAAGTCAAATTATGATACGAAGACAAGCTTTTGGATCCAATCCAGTACAAGCCAAATACAAAAGCTCAGCATGTTAATTCATGGCAAGCAGCCAAACTTATGAACCCATTATAGTAAGCTCTGGAGGTTACTTCGCTACAATCAACAGCAGTTTGAAATAGCCAGACGAATGAGGTCGCGCTCTAAAATCCATAGAAGAATTCTACTTGCCTTTCGCTGCACAAATTTTATTTGGCTTAGCCTAGGATTTCGAAAAGTGCTTGCTCTATCCTTCCTGATTTCACTCTGCGAAGCTGGACAACAATGGTACTGCCTTTCTATTTTTTTCATTTGAACAATTATATATTATACTATGTTGTCTCTGGCTGAACTTTTTTGTTCGTTTCTATGGGCCATGTACCGATAGGACAAACCATTTAATTATAAACAAGGCCAAGGCTCTGAGATTAGAGGACGCACCTTCTCCGCCTGCATTCGTAAAGGATGAAGCCATCTACCAAGCATGCATAAGAGGTCTTTGCTTCTAAATCTATTTGGAAACTTGGTTCCAATTCAAATTTGCTTTTGCTTCTGGAGCAGCAGTCGTACTGACTCCCAAATTGAAGCGATTATTCCCTTTCTACATCCTAAGAGCAACTCAAAATTCCTTGTTTATGGATTGAACATATACACACAATTGGCCAGATTGATAATAATACAAAGTAATTTATTTTGTGTCCGGCTTCGGAAGAATTTGTCCCCCTTCTTCGCAGTGGAAGCTCAGCAACCACTTTTGGTTTTCTTTGCCGCGGTTTCTTTTTGAGGGGTAATGGAACAGGTTAGGACCAATCCCTGCTTTCGAACGGGCAATACAGTCTCAGTGGGAAATCGTTAACTGGATCTGAAATTAATCTTAATGATGAACCATTTACCAAATAAAGCAGCATTTGCTTCCGATGGCTTCTGAATTAGGCTTTGTTATTTCCGAAGGAAGATAATTGTTCCAAAAGATGAACGATCCTAAGGGATTTCGACGGACAAATGTGCTGCTTCAATTTTGAATGCACCAACAGTGAACCTCTGCCTTTATCCGGAACTACTACACAATTTCTGAGTGCGGATATAAATTTGATACTTACCTGCAGCTTCACCTCCTTATTTAATTCAAAACAGAGCCCCTTACTCTTATCTTTTACCCCCGTGAACGATAAGCATGTCATGCATCTATTATTCGATTCTCTAAACTTTAATCATCTGGGAGCTAAAGCCATCCAACGGTTCCAAAACGGAGGTTGAATTATTATACTCTTTGGACTATGAATCCAAGCATCACGCCAAGCATTATTTTGTGGAATAAAGACATCCGGACCATGAGTCCCTTGAATCTCATCAAAGATCACCAAAGAGTCTCTGTTGCATAGTCCTTAAAGGAATAGTGGAGTTTGTAACCACGAGTCACCAACAAAGACCTTACGTATGAAGGCAAACAAAGACCTTTTGACCAGAAGCCAAACAAAGATATTCCGACCGAAAGGCACAAAAATGACATTCTAAATGGGAGGCACAAAAAGACCTTAAGAAGACCTTCCAACTTAAGGTGGAAGGTAATCTTTCATCAAGAAAAAAGAAGGGCATCGAGACCTTCCACCCAAATTAGGGTGGAAGGTAATCTTCTATCAAGAAAAAGAAGGGCATCGAGACTTTTCACCCAACTTAAGGTGGAGGTATTCTTTCATCAAGAAAAAGCGTACCTTCGCCCCTTCCACCCAACTTAAGGTGAAAGGTAATCTTTCATCAAGAAAAAAGAGGGGCATCGAGACCTTCCACCCAACTTAAGGTGAAAGGTAATCTTCCATCAAGAAAAAGCTTACCTTCACTCCTTCCACCCAACTTAAGGTGGAAGGTAATCTTTCATCAAGAAAAAGCGTACCTTCGCCCATTCCACCAAACTTAATGTGGAAGGTAATCTTTAATCAAGATAAAAGAAGGGCATCGGACCTTCCACCTAACTTAAGGTGGAAGATAATCTTCTATCAAGAAAAAAGAAGGGCATTGAGACCTTCTACCCAACTTAAGGTGAAAGGTAATCTTCCATCAAGAAAAAGCGTACCTTCGCCCCTTCCACCCAACTTAAGGTGGAAGATAATATTTCATGAAGAGAAAAGAAGGGCATCGAGACCTTCCACCCAACTGACGGTGAAAGGAAATCTTCCATCAAGAAAAAGCGTACCTTCGCCCCTTCCACCCAACTTAAGGTGGAAGGTAATCTTCTATCAAGAAAAAGCGTACCTTCGCCCTTTTCACCCAACTTAAGGTGGAAGGTAATATTCCATCAAGATAAAAGAAGGGCAGCGAGACTGAAAATACAACTAAGGTAAACCTAAGAGGGGAGGGGTGAATTAGGTTTAAAAACAAATTTAAACAAACAAAATCTTTTTGTGATTTGTGTGTGATTTTAAGTGTAAAGCAATAAGGAATGCAATTTAAAGAACACACAACAATTATAGTGGTTCAACTTTCCCTCCTCAAGGAAAGTCTAGTCCACTTCCAAGCTAAATGCTTGGTCCTATCCCAATAAGATTCTTAAAGGTGAATCTTAAACCTTACAAGTTAACCCAAGGGATTCCCTCCTAGTTTACTCAAACTATAGGTAATCCTTTAGTTAATCCCCTTGCTTAGACCCTTATCAACCTCTTGATAAGATCCAAGACTTCCCTCTAACCCTTTTACAACAAGGAAATTTGATGCTAGGAAACTAGCTAACTATTACAATGAGGATTTTCTATTCTAGCCTAACTTTGAAATAAATTGCTAGAACTTTGAAAATAATCTTTTGAGAACTTTTTAACACTTGAGATTGAGCTTGAAATAGATGGAGAGAGCAGCATTTGATGGTCTTCAATTGGGGGTATTTATAGGAGAAGAGAGCTCTTGAAATGGTTGAAGAAACGGACAAAAAAATGGCCAACCCGAAGCTCCCGCGACAGGCTCTGCGACAGCCGCGACAGTCGCAGGCATGGGCGCCTGGCGTGGCGTGGGCGTCTGGCGCAGGCATGGCGCAGGCATGGGCGCCTGGCGTGGGCGTCTGGCGCAGGCATGGGCGTCTGCGCGCGGCGTGGGCGTCTGGCGTGGCTGTCAGCCCTTGTCGGCCAGATTTGACATCTTTTTCGTTTGCTTGCCGTTTCTTCATTTTAACTCCGTTTTCTTCACCGTTTTTTGCGTTAGTTCACCCGTGAACTTTTCTCTTCATTTTCTGACTTGAAAACCCCGTGGGCCCCACCTTGGGACGTGCTTGGTCGTATTTTTCTTCTTTCTTCATTTGCTTGCCGTTTCTTCGTTTTAACTCCTTTTTCTTCGCCGTTTTTTGCGTCAGTTCTTCCGTAAATATTTATCTACATTTTTCACTTAGAAGAACCGTTAAATTAATTCTCATATTTGTTAACTCATCAATCAAAATAAGGATTAAGACCAACCGGGTCTAACAGAGACCTTCCACACAACTTAAGGTGGAAGATAATATTCAATCAAGATAAAAGAAGGGCAGCGAAACCTTCCACACAACTTAAGGTAGAAGGTAATATTCCATCAAGATAAAAGAAAGGTAGCGAGACCTTCCACATAACTTAAGGTGGAAGGTAATATTCCATCAAGATAAAAGAAGGGCATTAAGAAAAAATCTCAGTTACACCTTCCACCTAACAAAAGGTGGAAGCTGACTCTCCATTAAGCCAAAATCTCAGTTACACCTTCCACCTAACAGAAGGAGGAAGCTAACCCTCCATCAAGACAAAATCTCAGTTACCTCTTCCATCTAACAAAAGGTGGAAGCTAACCCTCCATCAAGACAAAATCTCAGTTGCACCTTTCACCCAATAAAGATGGAGGCCAATCCTCCATCAAGACAAAATCTTAGTTGCACCTTCCACCCAACAAAGATGGAGGCCAATCCTCCATCAAGACAAATCTTAGTTGCACCTTCCACCCAACAAAGGTGAAAGCTTCTTCCCAACCAAAGAAGGAGTCAGTGATACCTCTCACCAATCAAAAAAGGGAGTGATGTCTTTCTCCCAACCAAAGATAAAAGAAGACCTTCCATCCAGGATAAGAGGAAGCTAATTTTCCTACTTGAAAAAATAACATAGATATCCTTTCCACCCACGAAAGTGGAAGCTTAGTCTCACAATCGACGAGACACAAAAACACCTCCCAAGCGGAATTAAACCCCTTC